>CM064059.1:35533767-36133767 GCA_032594955.1 Panicum miliaceum
GTAAAACAACATTTATAGGGGCGGGTGCGGTACCCGCCCCTGTTTCTCGCAGCTAAAAATAGTTGTTTGCAGGGACGGCCCTAAAAACCGATTTCTAGGCGCGGGTCATGCCCTAACCCCCCCTGAAAATCAATTTTCAGGGGCGGATGATCCGCCCCTAGAAATGGTGTTTTCAAGGGCGGGTAAGGGCATGATCTACCCTGAAAATTGATTTCCAGGGGTGGGTTAGGGCATGACCCGCCCTTGGAAATCGGTTTCCCGCCTGAAATTTCACTGATTTGAATTTAAATTTTCCAAATTTGTTTCCCGCTACCTTTTAAAATTTTGTTTCCCGCCAATTTTGACCTATCAAGCGAGTGATCGATCGAATGTCACAGTGATCGACATGGAATGTGTTTCATGAATATAAATAATTGCACATACAAATTTAAAATGTAAAGTAATAAAGCATATATATAATTACAGTGCATCATTATAGTACATCATTAAAAGTACTGCTTGAATACATGTTTTTCTTCTATTTTCCAACGCTACTTGAGGCAGCACGGTGCTGTTGGTTCGCCCAGTCTCGAAGACTAATGTTTTTAGGGTCCGTTGCTAATTCGTGGTCCTTTTGAAAAAATGTGCCTTCTGGGTGGATCACTTCATGCATAATGAAACGACATAAATCGGCTACTACTTCTAGGAGTTATTTCTCATGGAGTGTCCCAATATTCCTTGTTGGATGAATCTGCAATTAATTCCACGAAAAGATTAAGCAAAATGTTAGATAGATGCAAAAATAATATACATATACATCTATCCCTAATAAAGAGTAATCCCTTACACGTTCAGAATCTGTTGTGTATCTCTCTTGCACCCTCATATGCTCGCACATGTAATACCCGCAGTACACGGAATTTGCAGGTTGCTTGTGGCACGGGAAGTTTGTGGGTAGAGTCATTGCTAACCCGTTTGCAGTACCTACTAATAGCTCTGCTCTGGTGTGGCGCAACAACTGGCTAAGGAAATCACCGCCATCAAGTTCGCCATCACCCGCCATCATCACTACCACCATCGATGGGCCCCTCACCGACACCATCACCATCATCATAGCCGGCATCCACACAAAATTCTTCAGAAGTATCAAACAATGTATCAAACTCGAAGTCTTCTATCATTTCATCGAGGGTATTCTCCGTCGGAGGGGGTGCTTTCTTGCCATGATACGTCCAGATCATGTAATTCTCAATAAAACCACCCACCAACACATGCGATCCAGATCATGTAATTCTCAATAAAACCACCCACCAACACATGCGATCTGATTGTAGTTGTGTCACTGAATACTCTCATATTCTTGCATATTTTGCATGGGCAAGGTATCCTCTGTGTCTTCTTATTTCTTGCGTGATTTTCCGCAGCTTAAATGAATTTATCAAGTTCTCCACGGAAATAGACATCACTCTTGCGTGCTTTGTACATCCATGTCATATCCATCTTTGAACATCAACAAATAATTTAAATGGATTAAAAAAACTCTTCAATAATTTTTAAAATATATACCTAGCTTTATATACGCGTAGATATGCATATGTGTAAAGAAAAAAACTCAAATCTTCTTCTATCTCCTCCATGGATCTAGAAAATTGGTTACTTAGAAATGAAGCTAAAACATAAAGATCCATTACATAAATTTATTGTCCTACTAAAATAACATAACTTCATCCAAAAGTTTGAGGCTAATACAGCCCTAAATGACCATAAATATATACTTTTATATATACGTAGATATTTGAAAATTTCAATTTAATATATAAAAATAAAAAAATTAAAACCCAACCTATTATTGAAATACTATTTTTTTTTGAAAAAAGCTATCATGCATGTGTGTAAATATAGAAAAAAATAAAGCTTCTTCTCTCTCCTATATAGATCTATGAATTTTTTACTTAGGAATGAGGCTAATACATAAAGATTGGACTCAAATGATTACATAATCTTGTTCTCCTACTAAAATAACCTAAATTCATCCAAAAGTTTGAGGTAAATGGAGCCTAAATGGTAAATCCACACCATGTAGATCTAGATCTAGCTAGAGGTAAGAGAGCTCCATTTGAGCTTTAAAACTATCCAAAAAGCTTAGGAACGATATGGGATTAGCATCAACTTATCTCCTCCTAGAGCCCCCAACTCGAAGGAAATCAAGTTTAAAACCTTGCCTCCCCTTTTACTTTTTTTGATTTTCGGACAGCATCTCCCCCGAGCAAATACTGTGCTGTAGGGAGGAGAAAGAATGGTGGCGCCCAGATTTTATGGGCATTTTCAGGGGTGAATGATGCCTAAAGATGCATTTTTAAGGGCGGGTCACGCCATCACCCGCCTCTAAAGATGGAATTCTAGGAACGACTCACCTGCCGTTCCTTCTTTTGTAGAAACGGGTTATATTTTAACCTGCCCTGGAAAAACAGGTCATTTTTTAGCGGTGACTGTCCCCAGCTATTCCCTTGCATCGCTCGACATCGTCGGTCGTTGTACCGACACGGTGACACCCTGATCCCCGGGTGAGCCTGCTCAGTGCTCACGACGCTGTGCTCTTCCTTTTGGTGTCACTGGTGATGGCATCGCCTACCAGTGAATTAGTCGTGGCTCGCGAGATAAGCAAACTACGATTAAATGGACAGTGAGCTCGATGGGCCTGCATATGGCAGCCCAGTATATATACCTTTCCATCTTTTTTCATTTAATTTTATTTATGATTCATCTTCTGCATTTATGTCTACTTGCGTGTGCGCACCATATTTGACCTTGTTTCTGATATTTCAGGATGCGTCTATGGTTGATGCTTATAAGTATTCTTGTCTCTATAAAGGAAGTCTCTTGCCAAAATAAAAATATTAGAGCCGAAAGCAGTACATGGATAGAAGGAAATATGGAGAATATATAATGGAATAAATAAAATAAACTTTGTGAGAGTCAAAATAGAATATCGTAGTAAGCATTTTAACGTAGCAATGCACGAGCATTTTGCTATATTTTTAAAAAGAGGACCCTTTACTTGGTCCGTCGTTGACTTTCGTCCATCTTATTAAACCCTATGACAGTAGTGGTCCATGTATAAAAAGAAAGATAGAATCAAAATGAAAAACCAGACTGTAGGTAAGTTGAGGGTTCGACGCTAGGCGAGTAAAATCGGGAAGGACAGAAGTTCTTGACCGGTATGTACTAGATTATTACTATTTTTATTATAATAAAAGATACTTTTTTAATATATATCATACTTATTGTAATAAAACCAGGCAAAGGCCGATCCAGAAAGAGACAACGGGAACAAAAGAATTCTCAAAGTGTCATTCCTAGAAGCTTCCCCGCACTGGAGTAAGAACTGACTGATATGTTCGATTGTTGTTACATTGTCCTGTCCAGAGAATTTGGTAAAATCCGGCACCCTATACCCGTGAGGCACGGCATTTTGATCGTAGGCCTCAGGATAGGGTCTGCGATACATGTAAGTTGGCTTCTTAGGCTTTAATCCGAACTGACTCTTCATCACATCGGCTATCTGGCTAGCCCAATCAATGCTCTGAAAGACAACGCTTTGTTCCTGTACTGCCGGGTGTGATTGTTGCATCGGAGATTGAGGCTGATAAGCAACATGCTGATGAGCCATCACCTGTGGCTGACTAATGTGTTGCATTAGAGGATTGGCCGTCAGCTGCAGAGCCGATGCACCTATTTGATAACCTTCAGCGTGTTGCGGATACGGGACCATCAGCTGAGTAGCCGATGTATGTGTCTGGGGCCACTTAGCTGCTGCTGAAAAGTCTTTGGCTAGGTGAATGGTATTGGTGGCTGCGAACCCTGAGGCATGAACGACGCGCCCTGAGCTGATCCTCTTACACCTGTAGCATTCTGGATCTTGACGGGCACCTCTGTACTAGCAAAGATTAGATATTCAGGAGGCATCCCTAAAGATATATTGGGGATGTAACAATTCGGGGTGCTAAAGAGGCCTCCATGTGCCGATGACACCTTCAACGGCGAGCTAGGAGTGAACACCGGGGCTGTCGGGATAGGAGTTACCATCGGCTGATGCGCCTGTGGCTGGAGCAGATAAGGCGAACTCGGATATACTCCAGCGCCAGTCCGTGCCGTGTTGAGTTGTGGTTGAACGCCAACACCTGACACAGCAACACCTCCAGCTCTAGCTCCTGCTGCAGCCGATGATTCCGGTTGGGAATAGCACGGCCCTTTATAGCCCATCTGCATACTGCTGGCCATAGTTTCCCTGACGGCATTCTGAATCGAAATCATCAGGACGTTCGATTGGTTGATCATTGCATTATGCATAGCTTGATTGAACATCTCTTAGAACTTGGCCGAGTCTTCGGTGACTGTGATTTCCCGCGGCTTTGGGAGGGCAGCTTTATGTATGGCCTCTCCTCTTTTGGTGATACTGAAGTCTCGAGGTAGCCTGCTTGTAATCTTATATTGCCTTCTCCAACTTCTGCTTCTAGGTGACGTTGAGATCTTCCTCAGTGACCTTGAGTATGTTATCATTGTCCACCTCAGATGGCTTCTGGATGGTCATGGTGAAGTTGTTGTCTTGCCCCACCGGGCATGCCAAAAGTGTGTTGATGCAAAAATCGGCGATCGGCTTCCTGCGTGGCCACACACGTGGACCTGGGAGATTTGCTTTACTTCAGCGCAGGCACCAATTAGCTTCGCGTAGGTGATAAGCGTGCCAGTCAATTTGACCTGTAATTAACAAGGAATAAGGCAATCGTCAAATACTAGAACGTATCGGCTGGATTTTCGAACCGTTCCAAAGGAGTATCGGCTAGAAGCTCGATACAAATATACTAAGAAATCGGCTAAAAACAGCCGATTCTACTGTGAGGCAATACTGATTACTCAATACTACTTCACGAACAACACTTAGATTTAGATCTAATCGGCTATATTATGTGCAATGACTTAAAACAATAAGACGTAACTGCAGTCAATAGAAAACCTAAGATCTAAGCTGGATAACTTGTGATAAAAATTAAACTACACAAGATTAAATGAATCAACCTTGCAAAGTATAGCAAATATCGATAACTGATGAGTAAATAGATCAAGAAGGAAGCGATGCACCGTCAATCAAAGATCTAATTTGCTCGATAAATACGGAACTTACTAGCAAGCTGGAGATTGAAGCGATGCAGCCCTGCTACCGTGAGAACTCATGGAAAAGAAAAAAACTACAAAACTAGGGTTTGGCGAAGTCGCCGATAATGAAGAAAAGGATTTGTTGTATTGATTGTGTGATTATCCTGATTACAAGTCCGTAGACCAATATTTATACTCTAAGCTAACAAAACCTAGTCGATCACGATACAATATGACTTGACAAAAAGAAAATAGACTTTCTAAAACTAATCAACTAGTACACGACTCGGACTCCATGTGATAACTTGCTGACTTAAACCATCAGCGCCAACTCCGTTCCATCGGCTGCAACACCATATCGGCCAGATGGTTCTGCTTCCATCGGCTATCTTCCTTGCCTCGGTATCAGCCAGACACGTGTCAAAAAAGGGTGTCAACACAAGAAAATGAATATGGCCTAATATATTTGTTATCCAACAAAACTGGCAATTTCTTTTTTCAACTCTATATATCAACTTATAAACTTGACGAGATATTGAGGCCATGGCCAGGAGTAGCCCAATAATGAACCACATTACCCGGTCGGGAGGAGTCCTCGAAATTTTCTCAAGAAAAGCATCCAAAAATTCACACACTACCGGAATCCACCTCTAACTCTCGAAATAATGCCACATTAAGAGCGTCCAAATATGACCTAAGAGAACTCTCTAGCAAAAGTAAAATCATTGACCCTGAGGAACGATGAACTAAATCAAAGGTTCCATGGTACCAATTATTCACTCGCTCACCGATGCTTATTAGGAAACAGCCCCATGCCCCAAAATGGCATCTAGATCATCAAGATCGATGACTAGGAAGGAGGTTGGAATAACTGTTTCCGCTAGTTCCAACTTCACAAGATTCACTACCTCTTTGGTCACTAATATTTTACTGGGGGGCATCAATATAATAAAGCTGTTTGTTGACATCGGTTACGGCAGCTTTCTTATACCGCAAGTGCACGGTGTTAGCTGTAGCCTTTTCCCTTAGAGTTTTTTAAGTTCTATATTTAATCCTCATAGATCAAGACTATAGGTTGTTTCTAGAAGATAGTGATCGACTTCCTGAATATGATCCTAGAAAAGTCTTTGGTATACAGAGGAATGGACGCCCTGGCGAAAGCCTATTTGCAAAAGATTGAAAACGGTGAACAGGCTGCCGTTGAGGTGTCAGCCTCATGGTGCATGCAGTTTTTTATATTGGTCACGTTGCCCCGGCCGGCGGCTATCAACATGCATTGGGTCGCTAACAGAGACCAAGCAAACGTCAATATGGTTTAAGGACTAATAATTATCGGTAATGATAGGGACGATTATGACGTCCGACATGTGCAGAAAAAATCGGACATTCCGACCCATGTTGCTAGAGACAAGTACCGATATTGCAATTATTGTTTCTTTATATTGCGCAGTGGATGTTGCATGAAACATGATGTTAATGTTGCGGTGGGAATTTTCCATCCTCGAATCAGATATAAGAGTCATTTGTATAAATATTTTTGTTTATGTTGGAAGCGTTGATTTCTCATGTTGCAAGTGTTATTTATTAATATTGCGACGGACCGTCTCATGAAAAAATTCTGACCGGATGTCCTGGCGCCAGCAGTGCCGAATAACTAATCTAATGAACTACAGTGAAAAATAATTACAGCTGGCAGTTCCAAAAAATGCTAAAATAAAGAGAAAAGATAGATGTCACATGGATTCCTTATGTATGTTGAAACTTCTTAATTACCATGCAAGATTTGTCTACCTTTTGCTAATGTAAGTTGTGTTCTTGAACAAAAATAGGAAATCTTAGCGGAGTAAGTTGCATTGTGGTTTGTAAAATTAAGTTGCATCTCAGTAAACCATTATTTCGGATCTTACACATCACAAATTTGGCCACATACAATAAAGATGCGCATGCATATATGCATCACATATAAGACTGTTGGTGAGCGCACACGAGTAGTGGCCACGTACCAAGTGCCAAGTATATATACGTGCTTATTTAGCAGGAATAATACTACGTGCATCCATGTATAGAGACACTGGAACGAACGAGTTCAGGTGCGGCGCACCCTACTTGGCCGCCGCGTCAAGCGCGAGGAACGGCCTCTCGCCGTTGAAGTTGCCGGGTGGGTCGTAGCTGCAGATGATGAACACGCCGCGGTTGGCGGCGCAGACGACGCGCGCGCAGCCGATGCGGGTGGACTTGCGCCACACCACCTGCGTGTAGTGCCCGCACACCTTGCCGGGGTCGCAGGTGTTGGTGTCGAGGTGGTAGTTCTTCTTCTCGTCCACCCACGACCTGAGCGCGTCGGCGGCGCTCCACGCCCGCCCCGCGGAGCCCCAGAAGAGGTTCTCCCCGAACGGCCCGCCGGAGTGCACGAGCTGGCAGTCCCCGGCGCGCCTGGCGGCGTAGTCCTGCGCGTACCTGGCCACCCTGGCGTCCCAAGTCACCGGGCCGACGCGGTCGGCGGCGCGCGCCCGGTTGTGCAGGTTGACGAAGTCCTGCGGCGTGTTCTGGGCTGAGGCGGTGGTTGCAATGGCCAGTGCCATGGACACCACGGCAAAGGCGGCTACTAGACTCTTGGAAAACTCCATGGATGATCTTCTGGATGTTTGGTTGTCTGTTGGGGTGAGAGAAAACTGGGTGTTTATAGGCAGTGAATGTTGAAGAGTCTATAGTTTGGTAGCGCTAGTCAATGATATGATGATCGATGGATGATGGAAAAATTATTCAGTTCCTTCCGTTCGCACGCTCCTGTCATATTCTGATCTATAAGCTTATGTGTCAGCCGGTGCCGATTCCATCCAAGTTCCCAAAATATCAATGGTTCATTACTTAGGGTAGGTGAGTGGATGTGCAGTTGTATTGTGCCACCACTCTCGACTGCGTCAACCTAGATCATTGGATGGAGATCGAAGTAAATCGCGGTGGAATACAACCATTTTCCCTCATCCGTATATGCATCACTTGTAGTGTTCAACACTACTAAAGCACACATGAATTTCCGTTTAACATAAGCACATCACACTTAAAACAGCCATAAGATAGTTATTACCATGTCTTCAAATTGTACGATGTCATGTTTATATATGCAATTCGAATTTGGCAAGAGTTGAACCAGTTATTACTTATCAACAGAAAACTATATATGCACATTTTTGCTATCGAATTAGTGACCTATATACTGCGAAACATATAAAAAAACATTTTGGAATATGAACTTTCCAGTCGTGCATGCTATCTTCAAAGGATTAGGGATAATATATGTTTTGAAGACACTAGGTGCCATGTAGTAGTTGATTTATAAACATACTTTTATTCAGGTTCTTATGGACAACTGTCGCAAGTTGAAGTTTCCTTTCGCATCCGTATTGTTATTACATACTTATAAGCTATTATATCGCAGACAGTTTGATCTTTGTCAACTTGCTAGTTATGGCACATGACATGTCTCAGTGTACACGGCATAGTGTATTCCTTTCGAACAATCTTATCTTGTCCTCTCACCATCGAGGGGCTGCTAAGGCATAGATATAAAAAGAGGAGGTTGATACAAAAAAGTGAGGCTGCTTGGGATGTGTCACCACCACTATTCTTAGTCTGCTTGAAGATAGTTCCAAGCTTAGCTGAACTCAACACCAAACAATCGAAGTTGGGATAAAAAGTGGTGGGTCTAGGTACGGACAGCTACGCATTGGACTTGTGGATAAAATCCCTTACCTCTCTATGTATTCATCCAGCTTAAATCTTTTAAATTACTAGTTTATTCATACTTTCTAAACAGCATGGGCTAGTTTTTATCTTTATCTTTACCTACTTTTAAAAAGTGGATCGTTTTCTACAGTAATTTGACTTTTGGTCCACCATTATACACCGATATGTAAATCTACATCACACTCACTATTACAAAAAAGGTTTTTAGGGGCGGGTAAAACAACATTTATAGGGGCGGGTGCGGTACCCGCCCCTGTTTCTCGCAGCTAAAAATAGTTGTTTGCAGGGACGGCCCTAAAAACCGATTTCTAGGCGCGGGTCATGCCCTAACCCGCCCTGAAAATCAATTTTCAGGGGCGGATGATCCGCCCCTACAAATGGTGTTTTCAAGGGCGGGTAAGGGCATGATCTACCCTGAAAATTGATTTCCAGGGGTGGGTTAGGGCATGACCCGCCCTTAGAAATCGGTTTCCCGCCTGAAATTTCACTGATTTGAATTTAAATTTTCCAAATTTGTTTCCCGCTACCTTTTAAAATTTTGTTTCCCGCCAATTTTGACCTATCAAGCGAGTGATCGATCGAATGTCACAGTGATCGACATGGAATGTGTTTCATGAATATAAATAATTGCACATACAAATTTAAAATGTAAAGTAATAAAGCATATATATAATTACAGTGCATCATTATAGTACATCATTAAAAGTACTGCTTGAATACATGTTTTTCTTCTATTTTCCAACGCTACTTGAGGCAGCACGGTGCTGTTGGTTCGCCCAGTCTCGAAGACTAATGTTTTTAGGGTCCGTTGCTAATTCGTGGTCCTTTTGAAAAAATGTGCCTTCTGGGTGGATCACTTCATGCATAATGAAACGACATAAATCGGCTACTACTTCTAGGAGTTATTTCTCATGGAGTGTCCCAATATTCCTTGTTGGATGAATCTGCAATTAATTCCACGAAAAGATTAAGCAAAATGTTAGATAGATGCAAAAATAATATACATATACATCTATCCCTAATAAAGAGTAATCCCTTACACGTTCAGAATCTGTTGTGTATCTCTCTTGCACCCTCATATGCTCGCACATGTAATACCCGCAGTACACGGAATTTGCAGGTTGCTTGTGGCACGGGAAGTTTGTGGGTAGAGTCATTGCTAACCCGTTTGCAGTACCTACTAATAGCTCTGCTCTGGTGTGGCGCAACAACTGGCTAAGGAAATCACCGCCATCAAGTTCGCCATCACCCGCCATCATCACTACCACCATCGATGGGCCCCTCACCGACACCATCACCATCATCATAGCCGGCATCCACACAAAATTCTTCAGAAGTATCAAACAATGTATCAAACTCGAAGTCTTCTATCATTTCATCGAGGGTATTCTCCGTCGGAGGGGGTGCTTTCTTGCCATGATACGTCCAGATCATGTAATTCTCAATAAAACCACCCACCAACACATGCGATCCAGATCATGTAATTCTCAATAAAACCACCCACCAACACATGCGATCTGATTGTAGTTGTGTCACTGAATACTCTCATATTCTTGCATATTTTGCATGGGCAAGGTATCCTCTGTGTCTTCTTATTTCTTGCGTGATTTTTCGCAGCTTAAATGAATTTATCAAGTTCTCCACGGAAATAGACATCACTCTTGCGTGCTTTGTACATCCATGTCATATCCATCTTTGAACATCAACAAATAATTTAAATGGATTAAAAAAACTCTTCAATAATTTTTAAAATATATACCTAGCTTTATATACGCGTAGATATGCATATGTGTAAAGAAAAAAACTCAAATCTTCTTCTATCTCCTCCATGGATCTAGAAAATTGGTTACTTAGAAATGAAGCTAAAACATAAAGATCCATTACATAAATTTATTGTCCTACTAAAATAACATAACTTCATCCAAAAGTTTGAGGCTAATACAGCCCTAAATGACCATAAATATATACTTTTATATATACGTAGATATTTGAAAATTTCAATTTAATATATAAAAATAAAAAAATTAAAACCCAACCTATTATTGAAATACTATTTTTTTTTGAAAAAAGCTATCATGCATGTGTGTAAATATAGAAAAAAATAAAGCTTCTTCTCTCTCCTATATAGATCTATGAATTTTTTACTTAGGAATGAGGCTAATACATAAAGATTGGACTCAAATGATTACATAATCTTGTTCTCCTACTAAAATAATCTAAATTCATCCAAAAGTTTGAGGTAAATGGAGCCTAAATGGTAAATCCACACCATGTAGATCTAGATCTAGCTAGAGGTAAGAGAGCTCCATTTGAGCTTTAAAACTATCCAAAAAGCTTAGGAAAGATATGGGATTAGCATCAACTTATCTCCTCCTAGAGCCCCCAACTCGAAGGAAATTAAGTTTAAAACCTTGCCTCCCCTTTTACCTTTTTTTGATTTTCGGACAGCATCTCCCCCGAGCAAATACTGTGCTGTCGGGAGGAGAAAGAATGGTGGCGCCCAGATTTTATGGGCATTTTCAGGGGTGAATGATGCCTAAAGATGCATTTTTAAGGGCGGGTCACGCCATCACCAGCCTCTAAAGATGGAATTCTAGGAACGACTCACCTGCCGTTCCTTTTGTAGAAACGGGTTATATTTTAACCTGCCCTGAAAAAACAGGTCATTTTTTAGCGGTGACTGTCCCCAGCTATTCCCTTGCATCGCTCGACATCGTCGGTCGTTGTACCGACACGGTGACACCCTGATCCCCGGGTGAGCCTGCTCAGTGCTCACGACGCTGTGCTCTTCCTTTTGGTGTCACTGGTGATGGCATCGCCTACCAGTGAATTAGTCGTGGCTCGCGAGATAAGCAAACCACGATTAAATGGACAGTGAGCTCGATGGGCCTGCATATGGCAGCCCAGTATATATACCTTTCCATCTTTTTTCATTTAATTTTATTTATGATTCATCTTCTGCATTTATGTCTACTTGCGTGTGCGCACCATATTTGACCTTGTTTCTGATATTTCAGGATGCGTCTATGGTTGATGCTTATAAGTATTCTTGTCTCTATAAAGGAAGTCTCTTGCCAAAATAAAAATATTAGAGCCGAAAGCAGTACATGGATAGAAGGAAATATGGAGAATATATAATGGAATAAATAAAATAAACTTTGTGAGAGTCAAAATAGAATATCGTAGTAAGCATTTTAACGTAGCAATGCACGAGCATTTTGCTATATTTTTAAAAAGAGGACCCTTTACTTGGTCCGTCGTTGACTTTCGTCCATCTTATTAAACCCTATGACAGTAGTGGTCCATGTATAAAAAGAAAGATAGAATCAAAATGAAAAACCAGACTGTAGGTAAGTTGAGGGTTCGACGCTAGGCGAGTAAAATCGGGAAGGACAGAAGTTCTTGACGGGTATGTACTAGATTATTACTATTTTTATTATAATAAAAGATACTTTTTGTAATATATATCATACTTATTGTAATAAAATCAGGCAAAGGCCGATCCAGAAAGAGACAACGGGAACAAAAGAATTCTCAAAGTGTCATTCCTAGAAGCTTCCCCGCACTGGAGTAAGAACCGACTGATATGTTCGATTGTTGTTACATTGTCCTGTCCAGAGAATTTTGTAAAATCCGGCACCCTATACCCGTGAGGCACGACATTTTGATCGTAGGCCTCAGGATAGGGTCTGCGGAACATGTAAGTTGGCTCCTTAGGCTTTAATCCGAACTGACTCTTCATCACATCGGCTATCTGGCTAGCCCAATCAATGCTCTGAAAGACAACGCTTTGTTGCTGTACTGCCGGGTGTGATTGTTGCATCGGAGATTGAGGCTGATAAGCAACATGCTGATGAGCCATCACCTGTGGCTGACTAATGTGTTGCATTAGAGGATTGGCCGTCAGCTGCAGAGCCGATGCACCTATTTGATAACCTTCAGCGTGTTGCGGATACGGGACCATCAGCTGAGTAGCCGATGTATGTGTCTGGGGGCCACTTAGCTGCTGCTGAAAAGTCTTTGGCTAGGTGAATGGTATTGGTGGCTGCGAACCCTGAGGCATGAACGACGCGCCCTGAGCTGATCCTCTTACACCTGTAGCATTCTGGATCTTGACAGGCACCTCTGTACTAGCAAAGATTAGATATTCAGGAGGCATCCCTAAAGATATATTGGGGATGTAACAATTCGGGGTGCTAAAGAGGCCTCCATGTGCCGATGACACCTTCAACGGCGAGCTAGGAGTGAACACCGGGGCTGTCGGGATAGGAGTCACCATCGGCTGATGCGCCTGTGGCTGGAGCATGTAAGGCGAACTCGGATATACTCCAGCGCCAGTCCGTGCCGTGTTGAGTTGTGGTTGAACGCCAACACCTGATACAGCAACACCTCCAGCTCTAGCTCCTGCTGCAGCCGATGATTCCGGTTGGGAATAGCACGGCCCTTTATAGCCCATCTGCATACTGCTGGCCATAGTTTCCCTAACGGCATTCTGAATCGAAATCATAAGGACGTTCGATTGGTTGATCATTGCATTATGCATAGCTTGATTGAACATCTCTTAGAACTTGGCCGAGTCTTCGGTGACTGTGATTTCCCGCGGCTTTGGGAGGGCAGCTTTATGTATGGCCTCTCCTCTTTTGGTGATACTGAAGTCTCGAGGTAGCCTGCTTGTAATCTTATATTGCCTTCTCCAACTCCTGCTTCTAGGTGACGTTGAGATCTTCCTCAGTGACCTTGAGTATGTTATCATTGTCCACCTCAGATGGCTTCTGGATGGTCATGGTGAAGTTGTTGTCTTGTCCCACCGGGCATGCCAAAAGTGTGTTGATGCAAAATCGGCGATCGGCTTCCTGCGTGGCCACACACGTGGACCTGGGAGATTTGCTTTACTTCAGCGCAGGCACCAATTAGCTTCGCGTAGGTGATAAGCGTGCCAGTCAATTTGACCTGTAATTAACAAGGAATAAGGCAATCGTCAAATACTAGAACGTATCGGCTGGATTTTCGAACCATTCCAAAGGAGTATCGGCTAGAAGCTCGATACAAATATACTAAGAAATCGGCTAAAAACAGCCGATTCTATTGTGAGGCAATACTGATTACTCAATACTACTTCACGAACAACACTTAGATTTAGATCTAATCGGCTATATTTACATCAAAATGAAAAATCGGACTGTAGGTAAGTTGAGGGTTCGACGCTAGGCGAGTAAAATCGGGAAGGATAGAAGTTCTTGACCGGTATGTACTAGATTATTACTATTTTTATTATAATAAAAGATACTTTTTGTATATATATCATACTTTTTTTAAAATCAATTTTAGCATTAGACTACTTTAAGTGGGGTTTCATAAGAGTGTCATGGGCACCAAATTTTATGTAACAGAAACAAATTTGCTGACTTGGTAGGGTCATTATGAGGAGAGAGCAGGGGGAGTTCGTTTCATGAAATAAAAGAGGAATTTCATCCCTATGAAACTCATCTGTATCGATTACCAAGTAGCAGCGCACGTACATTTTGCTAAGTTCTAAAAGATATAATAAGTGTTAGCAGTTCATACACTTCGCCGGTAGTTAGGATAGGGTTTCATGGAAGATTCTGGAAGGGTTATCCACAGAACAAAGTCAAATTCTGCTATCCGTAGGATTTGAACCCGAGACCTCTTGCCTCGCGCATAGCTTCTTTACAACCCAACCTACACAACATATGTGGCTTCATATAGGATGCCTTCCTTTTAGAATAACCTGTGAAAGACTCTTTAGTCTGGGTTGGTAACCCCAACCGGGACTAAAGATAGAAGACTTTTAGTCTCGGTTATTAATACCAACCGGGACTAAAGGGTGAGTTTTATCTCGGTTGGTGCTAATAATCGGGACTAAAATTCCTCTTGCATCCATAAAATTTAGACCAGGGACTAATGGGAGAATTAGTCCCTGATCCAAACTCTACCGGGACTAAGGCGGACGATGAATGTGTGTTTCCATGCTAGTGCCGGAATGTGCCACGACTATTGTTGGTCCCCTCGAAGATGTACCAAAAATTGTTCCATTAGGCTACTTGTTTGTGGGTTTCAATTTCAAATTTGCTAAATTGTCAGAATGGTATGGGTGACTGCTTACCTGCACATTTTGGACCTATATACACATGAGAGTCCATGTATATTTTGCATGGTTAGTTGCTTGTGCCTCGCAAATTGTTAGCCAGATAAGCTAGAGATGACATGGTATCTAGTCGATTTTGGCTTTTAGTGATAAATCCACTTGGATTAATGGTATGTGTTGGCAAGACAACTTGCATTTAATACAAGCAAAAGGCAACTTTTTGCTTTTGACAACTTGCACTTTATGCGTTGTAGTATATACTTAATCAAGTATGGATTCACATGTACGATACATAGTATATTCCGCAGCTTCAAATGTATGGCACAAACAATTACGGTACACATTTGAACACAGATAGGACTTTAGAATCTCAGCCATTACTTTTCTTATTTCCGAAGAGTCATACACGTCGGCATGCAAACTGTATTATAGAAGTACAACTCATAAGTAATTTAGAAGATTGTAGGGCCAACGATGGGTTGCTGCCAGAAGGCGGCAGGGCTCGTCAAAGCTAGTTGGTTGACTAGCTGCTGTTGTTGCCATAAGGTGGCGAGGCTAGCTGCAGCAAATGGGTTGAATGGCAGCACCTGTTGTTGCTGGAAGGAGGCGGCAGAGTTCGCAATAGCTAGTTGGTTGAATGGAAGGAGTTGCTGCTGAAGTAGGCAGCAGGGTTCACCACGGCTATCTGGTTGAATGGGAGGAACATCTGTTGTTGCAAGTAGGTGGCGGGGTTCACCACGGCTAGTTGACTGAACGGTGATAGAACACGTTGTTGTTGTGCCGTGATGCTCTGTACAGTCTGATGAGCCAAAGATTGCTGCTGCAATAAGGCTGACTGTTATTGTAAGAACATTGCCGATGATGGTAGGATGCTAGCTGCAAGTGCCCGCTGTAGCCTGTAGGACTGCACAATCGGGTGCTCATATCCGACGGCTGCGATAGGTGAGAGGTATCGTGGAATAGTGGCAGCGGCGGCGGCTAGTGAGCACTGCGGAGTAATAACCGCGGTGGTAGCGCTCACTGAGAGAGCAAGAAGTGCGAGGAGAGCAAATATTTTGGCTGCCATGCTTGCTAGCTAAGAGGTAGTTAGTGGGTTTCAATTTCAAAGTTGCTAAATTGTCAGAATGGTATGGATGATTGATTACCTGCAAATTTGGGACCTATTTATACACATGAGAGTCCTTGTAGATTTTGCATGGTTTGTTGCTTGTGCCTTGCAAATTCTTAGCCAGATAAGCTAGAGATGACATGCTATCTAGTCGATTTTGGCATTTAGTGATAAATCAACTTGGATTAACGGTATGTGTTGGCAAGACAACTTGCACTTAATACAAGCAAAAGGCAACTTTTTGCTTTTGACATTTCATTGATATAAGAGTGACAACATCACGTTTGGTTCACCTCTAAGCATGGAAAGCCTTAGGCACAAAAATATGTGTTCCACTTTATGGTGAGTTAGTAAAGTTGTGATTTGCTGATGTGGACCCAAGTCATTTTGAGCTCAATTTGTCATCTACCTCGGATAGGATCTGTTCCAAGAGACACTACTCATGGATGAAAGGGTTAACACACTAGTTCCTGGCGAAGTTATCGATTAACTAATGAGAGGATACACAAGAACCTATAATAGTTCACTTGCGCAAGACAGCTCGAAGGAGGGGTACATCTTGTGCGCACTTTCTAAATAGTGTCTTAAAATGTGTAACGGATCAGATCTTCTAGCTTGCAAACTACCATTAAAATAAAGCTTGCTTTCACAATTTTTTTTCTCATTTACCAAGGGACTAATTTCATCACTGCACCACAGCAACATGTGTCGTTGGCGCTAAAAATTATCATATTTCCAATCAATTGTTGGGTGCGACGTGTGGCTGTAGAGACAATCAGAACTCCGGCCATATATGCTACCCCTATTATGAAAAATGTTGGATCAGTTATTTTAAGAGTTTGAATCATAGATTTTGATGAGTTGGCAGAAAACAACGGGATGCGCAATTATTCCTTGTTCTAAATTATTAGCCTCATTTCATGATAACATGTCAATTAAATATGTAATAGAAAAATTATACACAGTGATGTTTGGTTTATGAGCATGTATTGTTCCCCATCATGCTAGCTACCTGGATCGTTGTGTTACATATAGTTAATTTATTCTTATGTTAGGTTAAAGGATTAGATTGAACTCTTTGGCCAAAAAGTTCACTACTTTCTTATGAGCGACTTCCTGGGTCTAACTGGTACAATCTAGGAGCGTTCTCCCTAGCAATGTCACTCTTTGGTGCTCCCAAGATTTATTCATCGCTATACCAATAATGTCAACCGCTTATGGAAGCATGAACATTTTCTGGCTAGACAAAACATATTTGTAAAATATATACATGTGTATGAATGTATGAAATAAGAGGTAACATCTATCATACAAAAATTTTGTTCTCGACATTTGCCTTATTCGTGAGAACTCTAATATTCAAGGGTTGCAATGACAGTGACTGAAACATATTTATATAATTCAAATAAAGTGCTCAGTATATAATAATTAGTGATGTTGACTCTTTCTCTCTCTACACATATTAAAATAACTATAACTATAATGTTGCCTTCAGTTCTACTGTGCTCCTTGTCGCATGGCTGCGTTGCCCCATCTAGTGATGAATGGACTTCCGGAGCTACCGAACTGCCTCAAAAAATTTATGTGTTGTAGATATACTTAATCAAGTATGGATTCACAGGTACCATACATAGTGTATTCCGCAGCTTCAAGTGTATGGCACAAATAATTACGGTACACATTTGGACACAGATAGGACTTTAGAGTCTCAACCATTACTTTTCTTATTTCCGAGGAGTCATACACGTCGGCATGCAAACTTTATTACAGAAGTACAACTCATAAGTAATTTAGAAGATTGTAGGGCCAACGATGGATTGCTGCCAGAAAGTGGTAGGGCTCGTCAAAGCTAGTTGATTGACTAGCTGCTGTTGCTGCCATAAGGTGGCGGGGCTAGCCGCAGCAAATGGGTTGAATGGCAGCAGCTGTTGTTGCTAGAAGGAAGCGGCAGAGTTCGCAATAGCTAGTTGGTTGAATGGAAGGAGTTGCTGCTGAAGTAGGCAGCAGGGTTCACCACGGCTAGCTGGTTGAATGGGAGGAACATCTGTTGTTGCAAGTAGGCGGCGGGGTTCGCCACGGCTAGTTGACTGAACGGTGATAGAACACGTTGTTGCTGTGCCGTGATGCTCTGTACAGTCTGATGAGCCAATGATTGCTACTGCAACAAGGCTGACTGTTGTTGTAAGAACATTGCTGATGATGGTAGGATGCTAGCTGCAAGTGCCCGCTGTAGGACTGCACAATCGGGTGCTCATATCCGATGGCTGCGATAGGTAAGAGGTATCGTGGAATAGTGGCGGCGGCGGCGGCTAGTGAGCACTGCGGAATAATAACCGCGGTGATAGCGCTCACTCAGAGAGCAAGGAGTGCAAGGAGAGCAAATATCTTGGCTGCCATGCTTGCTAGCTAAAAGGTAGTTAGTGGGTTTCAATTTCAAAGTTGCTAAATTGTCAGAATGGTATGGGTGATTGATTACCTGCATATTTGGGACCTATTTATACACATGAGAGTCCTTGTAGATTTTGCATGGTTTGTTGCTTGTGCCTTGCAAATTCTTAGCCAGATAAGCTAGAGATGACATGCTATCTACACGATTTTGGCATTTGGTGATGAATCCACTTAGATTAACGGTATGTGTTGGCAAGACAACTTGCACTTAATAGAAGCAAAAGGCAACTTTTTGCTTTTAGCATTTCATTGATATAAGAGTAACAATATCACGTTTGGTTCACCTCTAAGCATGGGAAAGCCTTAGGCACAAAAATATGTGTTCCGCTTTATGGTAAGTTAGTAAAGTTGTGATTTGCTGATGTGGACCCAAGTCATTTTGAGCTCAATTTGTCATCTACCTCGGATAGGATCTGTTCCAAGAGACATTACTCATGGATGAAAGGGTTAACACACTAGTTCCTGGCCAAGTTATCGATTAACTAATGAGCAGATACACAAGAACCTATAATAATTCACTTGCGCAAGACAGCTCGAAGGAGGGGTACATCTTGTGCGCACTTTCTAAATAGTGTCTTAAAATGTGTAACGGATCGAATCTTCTAGCTTGCAAACTACCATTAACATAAAACTTGCTTTCACAATTTTTTTTTATCATTTACCAAGGGACTAATTTCATCACTGCACCACAACAACTTGTGTCGTTGGCGCTAAAAAATTATCATATTTCCAATCAATTGTTGGGTGCGACATGTGGCTGTAGAGACAATCAGAGCTCCGGCCATATATGCTACCCCTATTATGAAAAATGTTGGATCAGTTATTTTAGAAGTTTGAATGATGAGTTGACAAAAAACAACGGGAAGCGCAATTATTTCTTGTTCTAAATTATTAGCCTCATTTCATGATAACATGTCTGTCAAATATGTAATAGAAAAATTATACACAGTGACGTTTGGTTTATAAGCATGTATTGTTCCCCATCACGCTAGCTACATAGATCGTTGTGGTACATATATTGTTAATTTATTCTTTTTTTAGGTGAAAAGATTAGATTGAAGTCTTTGGCCAAAAAGTTCAATACTTTCTTATTAGCGACTTCCTGGGTTTAATTGGTACAATCTAGGAGCGTTCTCCCTGGCAAGGTCACTCTTTGGTACTCCCAAGATTTATTCATCGCTATACCAATAATGTCAACCGCTTATGGATGCATGAACACTTTTCGGCTACATAAAACATATTTGTAAAATATATACATGTGTGTGTATGTATGAAATAAGTGGTAACATCTATCATACAAAGATTTTGTTCTCAACATTAGCCTAATTCATGAGAACTCTAATATTCAAGGGTTGCAATGACATTGAAACATATTTATATAATTCAAATAAAGTGCTCAATATATAATAATTAGTGATGTTGACCCTTTCTCTCTCTACACACATTTAAAATAACTATAACTATAATGTTTCCTTCAGTTCTACTACGCTCCTTGTCGCATGGCTGCGTTGTCCCATCTAGTGAAGAATGGACTTCTGAAGCTA
Organism: Panicum miliaceum; assembly: GCA_032594955.1. Classification (NCBI taxonomy): domain Eukaryota; kingdom Viridiplantae; phylum Streptophyta; class Magnoliopsida; order Poales; family Poaceae; genus Panicum; species Panicum miliaceum. The sequence continues at coordinate 35,553,854 of CM064059.1, forward strand.
CCGAACAGCCTCAAAAAATTTATGTGTTGTAGTATATACTTAATCAAGTATGGATTCACAGGTGCGATACATAGTATATTTCAAAGCTTCAAATGTATGGCACAAACAATTACGGTACACATTTGGACACAGATAGGACTTTAGAATCTCAACCATTACTTTTCTTATTTCCGAGGAGTCATACACGTCGGCATGCAAACTTTATTATAGAAGTACAACTCATAAGTAATTTAGAAGATCGTAGGGCCAATGATGGGTTGCTGCCAGAAGGCGGCAGGGCTCGTCAAAGCTAGTTGGTTGACTAGCTGCTGTTGTTGCCATAAGGTGGCGGGGCTAGCCGCAGCAAATGGGTCGAATAGCAGCAGCTCTTGTTGCTGGAAGGAGGCGGCAGAGTTCGCAATAGCTAGTTGGTTGAATGGAAGGAGTTGCTGCTGCTGCAGGTAGGCAGTAGGGTTCACCACGGCTAGCTGGTTGAATGGGAGGAACATCTGTTGTTGCTAGAAGGTGGTGGGGCTAGCCGTAGCAAATGGGTTGAATGGCAGCAGTTGTTGTTGCTGGAAGGAGGCGGTGTTGGCGGTCGATTTCTATGATTTTTACCACCAACATTTCTCCGGATTTCATACTTTTATGGCCATAGTCATGCTAAGATTATTTATATTAATGAGTTCCACTAGTTTAAGTGTTTATTTGATTCCAGGAGCTCACTGTACAAAATTCGGCCAAATTGGGGGAAAACCCAGGCCGACCGGCCTCTCCTTGGCCGGTTGGCTTGGCACTGTGGCCTTTCAGGCCCAAACTGCACCTGCATGCACACAAACACAAGTCCAAGCCATCCTGACCGGCACATCATCAAGGAAGACATCCTACGGTCGAAAGGCTTGAGCCATGGATTGATGGACCCACATGCAGCGACTACCATGGTTTCACGCTCAAACCCACCATCCTGGAGAGCATGCACATGTTGATCAATGAGTCGGTGCAACGGAGGGCTGAGAGGAGCCAAGGGAGGCCGGCCTTCCTCTGAAGCTCCACGTGTCCAACTTCGCGTGGAAGTTACATCAACCGCCATACCTGCTACAAGACAAGCTACGCTGCAAGAACCGACCTTGAAAGCTTGTAAAAGGCATCCCACACCTCCATTCAAGACACACCATCCTTGGAGAGAAGAAGAGTTCCTAGTGTTGTTGCTCTACCTTAGTGTAGAATAGGGAGAGTGTGAGGTGAGAGCCAAGCTAGGAGAGGAGCCGCCTCGGTCCTACTCCAACTCTATAGCCACCTCGGAGGAATAAAGCTTCGTTAGTAAGTTCCTCGCTTATCTCCAGTATCTCGCTAGTTCTTCTCTTTACTTTCAGTAATTTGTTTATTTACTTCCTTTGATCTGCGGGATCCCTTGTCTGCGGGGTAGCAAGTTTCCTCTAGCCTTAGCGCGAGGCGGAAGTCAGTAACTTGATATTGTAGGCGCGGTGCTAGGCTAGATAGTTATCTTGGGTTGTGTTCCACCCCACGGAACCGTTGTGGTAGGCGGCAGGTGGTGACAGACCTGTCCGTCCCTCGTAGTCCACCACGTTCGGGTGTATTCATAGCAGTAGTAGAAGGTTGCCGTTGGACTCCCCTCTCACCCCTTTTTGAAGTCCTTCCTCTTCTAGCTGCCGAAGCAGATCATGTTAGTAGATAGCAAGTTATCTGGGTAACGAGTTGGCAAACTGAAGTTAAACCCTCTACCCTCTTACCTCTTCTCCCCTGGTGGGTCCGGTTGAATAGTTCTAGGTCTGGTTGCGCTTATCGTTCCTTGGATTTGATATCTCAGGTAAAGTCCCTGGTCAAAGCTACATCGGTATCCGTGCGCTTGTGGATTAGTTCGTATAGGCTAAGGAGTGCCAACAATCTTTTTGGCGCCGTTGCCGGGGAACAATAACAATACTAGTTTAGAGCTTTTTCAGCCGTACACTTTCCACACACCTTTCCACCTTACTAAATGGAGTACGCTCCTAGTTATCCAGCAGTTCCATCCTGTGAGTATTTTGAACCGCCTCCATCTTGCCACCCCATTTTATCTGATGGTTATGAGATTTGTCCTAGTCTCATAGCCATGGTTTGCGCACAATCCTTTTCTAGTAGAAAGGACGAATGTCCCTATGCTCACTTGCAGGATTTTGAGGAGAATTGCTCTCTCCTTACCATACCCGGTATGAATCAAAACACCCAACGGTGGAAGCTATTCCCATTCTCTCTGACGGGGGAAGCGAAAGTTTGGTACAACCGGAAGGTAGGGAGAGTTGGAGGAGATTGGATAGAGTTGAAGGATGAGTTCTGCTTATTCTTCTTCCATGTTACCAAAGTGTTGCCGCTTCGCATTCAACTGCTGACATTCAAGCAAGGTGAAGAGTCACTTGGAGCAGCGTGGGAAAGATTCATACAAATGGTAAATTCTGGACAACCTCACAGTATTCCAGAAGAGATGCTAATGTAGCACTTCGTTGGTGGTCTTAATTTGGAGAGCGCACATTTCATGAATGTCGCCTCCGAGGGATCCGTCATGTACAAGAAAGTGGCTGAAGTAAGAATCACCTTGGAGAAGGTCCTTGACAGCACTCAGTACACGGGAGTCTTTGACGATCCGCCCGAGCCAACTGATCAGCCCAAAGAGAAGCAGCAAGTTCACACCCTATTAGCTACATCCTCTCCACCTCCACCATACATAGAGGAAATCACCGAACCTACCAAGTCCATAGATTATGAGTCACTCATAGAAGATTCGCCAATGTTCATCCCTGATCTCTTCACAGAAGAAGAGTATATGGAACTCGGCAATGTCTTAGCCATGATGAAGGAGAACAAGTGCATATGCTCAAGATCTGAGGCGTTCATTCCTGAAGCCACACCGCAGATTCAGGGTCTTACTGCGATTACGAGCAAGGGATGGACAGAGGAAGCGGAATCCAGCAGTAGCATCATACAGACCTACTGCGATTTCAGAATACTCCTCTTCATTATTGGGGACGCTGCACAACAAGAAGTCTTTTACGACCCGAAAGTCGGGGTGAATGTGATGTCCAAAACAATGGCAGAACACATTGCACCAGAAAAGCCCCTGACTTTCTCTCGTAAGCACCTAAAGTGGATCGACGGCCAAATTGTAGAGAGTAAAGGAATCCTTCGTGTTATGTCCCTGAAGACGGGGCATAACAAGATCTTCCTGGATTTTCACATCTTCGATATCCCTGAAGGTGAAGAATTTATCTTGATCGGACAGCCAATAGAGCCACTTGTCAACCCCAACAGAGACCGAGCAATCCTCGAGGTTAAAGTTGGCAAAGATAGAGTCCCGGTCAGCCTAGTTCGTTCATGCAACACCATTGCAATAGCTAGACCGGAGCAAGACCTAGTGCAAGAGGCGATGAGCCTTATTCAAGAAGGGTTAGCTCATCCCAATATTGAAGAAGATGCCATTCACTTCAACCAGGAAACAGATCCAGATGGCAAGAGTAAGCTTAAGGAAGAAGAGAAACCACAACCTTCTCTTCCTGAGTTGAAGCCACTGCTTCCTGGTTTGAAGTATGCTTTCCTCCACAACAACAGAGGCACGCCAGTCTTCATCAGTGATATGCTGATAGAGAGTGAGACTCGGTGACTCGTTGCAGTCTTGGAGAAGTATCGATCCATCATTGGGTAATCTCTACAAGACTTGAAGGGGATCAGCCCCAACTTATGCACCCATCGCATTCCTATGGAGCCGGACCATAAGCCATCGAGAGAACATGAGCGATGGCTTAATGATGCGATGAGGGAGGTATTAAAGAAAGAGGTTCTGAAGCTACTACAGGCGGGCATCATCTACCCCGTGCAAGATAGTGAGTGGGTCAGCCCAGTTCAAGTTGTCTCAAAGAAGGGAGGCATGGCAGTAGTCCAGAATGAGAGAAATGAGCTCATACCACAGCGGACAGTTACTGGATGGCAGATGTGCATTGATTACCGGATGCTAAACAAGGCAACCGGAAAGATCACTTCCCTCTCCCTTTCATCGATGAGATGCTTGAACGGTTGGCAAAGCACTCATTCTTCTGCTACCTCGACGGATACTCTGGTTGTCATCAACTTCCTATTGATCCGGATGACCAGAGTAAGACTACCTTCACCTGTCCCTACGACACGTTCGCCTACATGCGAATGTTGTTTGGTCTTTGCAATACACCTGCTTCATTTCAGAGATGTATGATGGCGATCTTCTCTGACCTGATCGAGAATATCATATAGTTGTTCATGGATGATTTCTCAGTCTATGGCAAGAGGTCTGAGGAGTGCCTTGAGAATTTGGACAAAGTTCTCAAGAGGTGCCAAGAAACACACTTAGTCCTTAATTGGGAGAAGTGCTGCTTCATGGTCAGAGAAGGGATTGTCCTCGGACATAGTGTTAGAAAAAGGGATAGAAGTGGATCGGGCAAAGATCAAGGGGAATGAATAGGTGCCACCCCCAACAAATGTCAAGGGAGTTCGAAGCTTTCTGGGGCACGCTGGCTTTTATAGGAGATTCATCAAGGATTTCTCCCATAAAAGCCAGGCCTTAGACAAGTCTTCTTGCCAAACAAACCCCATTCAATTTCGATGTAGATTGCCTCATAGCCTTCTACACCCTCAAGAAGGCATTCATTTCTGCACCCATTATACAACCTCCTGATTGGAATCTTCCTTTCGAGATCATGCGCCGATGCAAGTGACTACGCCGTTGGTGCAGTGCTGGGTCAATGCAAGGATAAATAGCATTATGCCATATCTTATGCCAGTAAGACATTGACCGGACTCCAGTTGAACTATGCAACAACGGAGAAGGAACTTCTGGCAGTGGTGTTCGCCCTTGACAAGTTCAGATCATACTTGGTTGGTGCCAAAGTGATAGTATACACGGATCATGCTACACTGAAGTCCTCTTGACTAAGAAGGATGCTAAGCCACGACTCATCCGTTGGATTCTGCTCCTACAAGAGTTTGATCTTGAAATAACAGATAAGAAAGGAGCAGATAATTGTGTGGCTGATCATCTCTCAAGGATGCAAGTAAAAGGATCAGACTTACCGATTAATGACTACTTGAGAGATGATACTCTTATGACGGTCACTACAACCAGTCCATGGTATGCAAACTTCCAGGAGAAGATAGAAAGAAGTTGATTCACCTCAGCAGATATCACCTATGGGATGACCCCTATCTATTCAAAGTCTATGTTGATGGTTTACTCCGCCGTTGCATCCCGCTATGTGAGACCTGCAAGATTCTGGAGCGTTGTCACTCCTCGCCATATGGAGGGCATTATGGAGCATTCCAAACCCATGCTAAAGTTTGGCAGAGTGGATTCTTCTGGCCAAACATGTATGGAGACGATAAAGAGTTCGTTCGGCGATGCCCAAGAGTTCAGAAACATGGGAATATCAATTCCCGAGATGCTATGCCACTGAAGAGCAACCTTCAGGTGGAGATCTTCGACGTATGGGGAATAGACTTCATGGGTCCTTTCCCCATGTCAGAGCAGTGTGAGTACATCTTGGTGGCAGTGGACTACATGTCCAAATGGGTTGAAGCACTTCCCTACGTTGTGGCCGACTCAAAGAACTCGAAGAAAATGTTCCAGGAAATCATATTTCCTCGCTTTGGAGTTCCCAGAGTCATGATCAGTGATGTAGGCTAACACTTCATTGACAAGACATTCAGGAAGTGTCTTAGCGAGTTGGAATTAGATCACCGGATTGCAACTCCATACCATCCCCAGACAAGTGGCCAAGCAGAAACATAAAACAAGCAAATCAAGAACATTTTGCAGAAAACAATGAATGCCATGGGGAAAGGATGGAAGAGCAAGTTACCCGAGGCACTCTGGGCTTATCGAACAGCTTTCAAGACGCCGATAAGAATGACACCGTACCAATTGGTCTATGGCAAAACTTGCAATTTACCAGTTGAACTTGAGTTCAAATCCCACTGGGCGATCAAGAGGTGGAACATGGATCTCCAACCAGCCGGAGTTAAAAGGCAAGTTCAATTGGCTGAATTGGATGAATGGAGGGAGAGGCCTACCACAGCTTAAAGCTCTACAAGGAGCGGGCGAAAAGAGGGCATGATATGCGGATCAAGATCAAGCACTTCAAAGCAGGAGATAAGGTACTACTTTTTAACTCCCGCATTCATTTGTTTGGTCATGGTAAGCTTAGAAGTAAGTGGGAAGGGCCCTTCTTAGTAATTGATGCCACCGATCACGGCGCTATAACCCTCCAGGACGATGACGGGAATGTTTTCAAGGCCAATGGCCAACGATTGAAAATATTCCATGAGCCCAAAATACCGGAACTCGACAAAATAGACATCTACGAGTTATCCGAGCTAGAGCCCTCGTCTATGGTCATTCTGGAGCTTAAACGTGCCGTATCTTATGCTAGATTTCTTTCCTTTTCTTCCCTTCCTTTTTTCCCCTTTCTATCTTGTTGTGCACCCAAATACCAGAAATAGAAGTGACGGAGGGAAGCTTCAAGAAAGCTGAGAGCCACACTTGACAATGTGGGGCTGGTCAGCCTGGCCTCGAGCCCGAGTTCGAACGTTCAAGTTTGAATCTATCTTGTCCGGGATCCTTTTTGAATTCCCGAGAGAATTGGATCAAGAAGCGTCCTTTTAACCCGAAAGGCTTCATCCTCTTCTTCATCCCAAGTCTCTCACTTCCTCTCCACTTCCAAGTTTTAAACTTTCTGAGATCTCTAGCCATGGCCTCGCAATCCGCCCCCACGACACCGAAATCGTTCGCCGAGGCCAACATTTTCCCTTCAACACCCTCAAAATCCAATCAAAGCTGAGCTTCCTCAAGCAGCGTGCGCACCATCGAGCCATTTGCGATGGCCGACGTCCTCTCTTCGCTGCCTGGCCAGAGGCCACAGCCTCAGGCCAGCCGGCCTCATCTTGGCACCGCTTGCCTCCATCTCGCGGGAGGTCCCCCACCAGGAGCCAAGGTGTGGGGCCAATGCGCGCACTCAAGTGAAGACGCCGACACGACCGATCGCGGGGGTCCTGTCCCCCAAGAAGGTGATCGGCAAGGGCCTCGTGCCGTCCTCTTCGGGAGGGCGCGTCGCGCAAGTTGCTACCCTGCAGATGGTGGAGCCAAAGTCCCTGGAGTACATTCCCGCTAGCCCAAGTCCACCACGCCACTGCTTGCGTGGGGCAAAGGTTGGGATCGGGAAGGTCCTCTCGCCTCCCTTGGATTGGGGCGAGAGAAAGTTCATTGACTCCGGCCCAGGTTCGGTGAGGCGCACTCATTCGCCACCACCAATCCGTGGCCCTCCAGAGATTTGGGCGTACATGTACTGTGGCAGAACCACCTGAATTAATCCGGCTCAAGTGTATTAACCATCACCATTAAGGCATCCTCGGTTAACCTTACACTTCAAATGGAGTAATCCACTGGTCTGTCGGGTATAACCTCCCGATACAACCACGGTGAACGGATCGAGCGCCGTACATACAAATGCTCATGCGACGATGAGCCTAGAGGATACCACATTCCAGCAAGTATTACATCATTTGCATAAGTCAATATTACAGACCTAGTTCTGAGTTTAGAAAACAAGTACTTCAATTAACATAAATAAGTTCTTCAGAGTTAAATTGCAGCGGAAATAAACAACGGAAACTACTCGACGATACAGGATGTCTCGATGAAGCCCGTACGAGACATCACTCGGCCTTATCTCCGTTGGACGGGGGCGCATCCCATTCCACCGACCAACCAGGGGGAAGAGTGCAGGGCCAAGTCAAGCTAGCAATCATGTCTTCGAAGGTCTCACCTGAAAACGAGTCACAAGCAAGACTGAGTATACTAATACTCAGCAAGTCTTACCCGTGTAGTGGGAACTACTCCACCGACTCTAGACATGCAAGGCTTTTTGGCTCAGGGGTTTGTTTGCCGAAAAAAGCATCTACAAGTGGGTCCTTACTTTCAACTTTTAGCTCAAGATTCTAGTTTCGTTAGCCAGTCTAGGTAAGCAGCTATCTAATGCATACATGGTGAAGCATTAAGTTTTCCATCCAACCAGTTCATTCATCATCATTGTTCCTCTTCTTACTCTGTGGGTAAAAATGGTTAAGCAGTCTCAATAGCCGTGAGAAACGGACGATTCGAATCGAATTTCTTAACCTTGCAAGGGAAACCCAAACACACGTCACGTGGTTACTCCCTAGAGTCACACGTGCAACTTTTCCCCTTTCTTTCCGGGTCGTGGATCGGGGCTACCCTCCGAGAGTACAAGAGCTCCACGCCACGGTTCGGCGCCGGGTCGTGACCACTCTCTGCACTCGCCATATGCACATGGGACCGAAGTTCAAAGGGTAGGATGCCGTCCCCTTGCCGGGCCAATCAGGTACTTAAGCTTACCGATTCCCATAATCTCGGCATGTGTTTAGTACGTTCAAAGACTTAACCATCACTACCACACCCTGCGGCCTTAGCATTTTTCACTAGACAGACGGGCCTCAATCGTAACCATCGTTACATAACCCGTCCGTGTCCTTATGATTGCAGCGTGTAGTAGCCATTCAACTCCTATTTTCTCGCGAGTGACAGGAAATCACTCGACTTTTACCGGAGTCCTATTAGCACAGCATTCTATCGAACCTTACATCTAGTTTTCAAGCAAGGGTTCCTGACATCATGCAACTAAGTTTTCATCCAACTCCTATAAACTTAATGCACAAGCAAGAGTAATGAGTTGCATAATTTCGGAAAGAATGGGTTATGCTCCGGGGCTTGCCTTCGCAGTTCGCTTGGGGCTCTTCCGAACTTGGGCTGGGGTCTTCAAGAGCTTCAGTTAGATTCACTTGAGCTTCACGCTGCTCACTCTCGGACGTGGGCACCAGCTCGTAAGTTCCGTCGGCGAGAGTCGTCGATTCTACATGAGTGCACAAGTTTGAGTCGTGGAAATAGCACTTGATTACGATTTGAGAGTAATTACTACAAGGGATAGTTTCTGGTCATGAAATTTTGGATTTAGGCACATCAAGAAAAGGTGTGCTTACTGTAAAATTTTCAGCCAATTTTATGTAACAGATTAATTCTGAAAAATAGATTTCATTGTTGCTGTTAGATACTTGTTCTTTTTGTACAGATCAATTGGTGCAACAATTGTGGCTAAGATTTTTACAGAGCTCTCACTTGAGCATTCAGAAGCTACTGTAATTTTTGTAGGATTTTTCATGCAGTATTCAGAGCATAGAAAATATGACATTCTACACCTAGGCTTTTTAAAGATTCATTTTTACAGGACCCTACACAGGGTTTTTGTCCATGAAACTTTTTACACAGCAACCTCTACCACAGTGTAACTCCCAATAATAATTTGGGGATTTTCCAAACTAAGGTACTATTTTCTTGATTTAATGTATGTTATTAGCATATAAATCAATTAAATAGGTTACTGTGAGATAAAAGGTCTCCTAATTTTTCTCTGGCTTCTAGTTACCAATACATTAGCATAGGAAAAAGTTTCATTGGGTGATTCACCACCTAACTGCAGGGATAAAATATTCTTCTTACACATGATATGAAACTAAGTTTAACAAACAGTAAATCTAGAGATGGAATTTGGGCCTGATCTTTTTTACACAGTCCTAATCATCCAGCAACTAGTTCACTGCCCAAAAATTCAGGGTCAGCATTGTTCTAGAACAGTGGGTATAAAATATGTCCATTAAAGCTTCTATTTAATGTAGAGCAAAATATTTTGAGATTCTGAGAAAATTTTTGTAACAAAAGTGGTAGAGTTTGTTCTGAGGATTCCAGAACAGTTGAGTTTGCATTTTTCTGAATTTTATACGATTTTATACGAATTTTACAAGTTCACTGAATTTGAATCTAGGTTTGAAATTTTCTTTTACAACTAGGTCCTTGAATCTTACGCTCAGACCCTTCTAAAGATTTAAATCCTTGCAATTGGGTCCTCGGCGGCTCGGGTGCGGCGGCCGGCCGAAATTCCGGCGAGGGGGCTCGCCGGCGGCGAGGGGCGGGGGTCGAGGAAGGTTCAGGGGTGCGAGGGCTACCTTGTGGGGGTGTTGTTCAGGTGGGGGACGGCCGGGAAGGGCTCGCCGGCGTTGGAGCAGAGGCGGCGGCGGCGCGGCTCGCGTCGACGGCGGTGCTCCGGCGGGCTTGGGGCGGCGTGGTCCGGTCGGTGAGCTTCAGTGACGCGTGGGGAAGCTACTCAGAGGCTCGGCTTGGACGGAGGGGGTCGGGGTCGTGCTGTCCACGGCGAGCAGGGGCGGCGGCGGCGACGGCAGCGCGGGCGGCGGCGCTCCGGTGGCTCTGGGTGGCGTTGGGTAGGTCGGCGAGCTGCGGTGAGGCGATGTAGTGGTGGCTGGGTGCTCAGTTTGGGCAGTGGGCGGCGGCAGTGGGCTGTCCACGGGCGGGTGGTGCTCGGCGGCGGCGATGGCGACGGCGAGGCGTTCTGAGCTGCGGTGGCTCGCGCGCGTGGCCGGGGTGGTGCTTTTATAGGGACAGGAGGGGGTGTGGAGGGGTCTGGTTAGCGTGCGGGGCGGAGGCACGGCTCGGCGTGCACTGGCCGCGGCGGGCGGCGGCAGAACGCCGGCGCGTCGTGCGGCACGCGGGCGCGGCGACTGGGCGGCCGAGATACGGCGTGAGCGCGGTGAGATAGTGCCGGGCGCGGAGTGGGGAAGCAGCAGCGGCAGCGGCTCGGGCAGAGGGTGGGCGCGGCGACTGGTGGGGCGCGGGGGCCGGGGCGGCACGGCGGAGCGCGGCTACTGGGCGCGACGGGCGGCGGGGCTGGACGCGGCTGCGTCGCAGGCACGCGCGGGCGCGGACTGGCCGCGCGGCGTGGGGGCGGGGCAAAGCCGGCCGTGGCGGGGTGGTGCGGCGGCCACTGGCCTGGCGCTTCGCGCCGGTCAGGCGACGCCGGCCACCTGGTGCGCGGCGGGCGGGCGAGCGCGCGCGGTGCGGCAGAGGAGGGAGGGACCGAAGTGCAAAAATTTGAAAAACTTCAGGGGGCTGGGTGCAAACAGGGCGTTTTCTCCTCTTTCTGATTTGAATTTCAAAAACTTTTGAACACGAAAGTTGTTCAAAATAAAAAGTTCTACAACTTTGGTTTCAGGCAAAATCTCATTTGGCTTATGGTTTTAAAGTTAATTTAAAAGTTTCAAATGTGCCCAAATGTGCCCAAATTAAATTTGAATTCCAACTGAACTCGTTTTAATTCTTTCCACCCTCTCATCAGTTGGTTTAACATAGAGTTAGGCTAATGACATTGATTTTGGAATTTTAATTACCAGGTTTGTCACATGTACAGCGATGAGGAGGAAGAGGATGGTGCTGAGATCAAGGAGCTGAGGGAGCAGCTCGCCGCGCTCAAGTTAAAGATCAACAATATGGATGAGCGTGTGGTCGAGTCAGAGATCGAGAGGATGGACCTTGATGACAAGTTCGACACTCTCCACAAGGCAATGTGCTCCAAGATCAAGCGCCTTGCCAAGGCAACCGGGAACAAGGACCTCTATAGGGCCCCGGACCCGAGGGACTAGATTGGGTGATAGGCTAGAGTAGTTTTAGGTTTAGGTGCTGAAATTTCCCTTTCAATTTTGTTTTCCAATCTTTTGTATTCCAGCAGCACCTCCTCTTTAATTTGAATAAAATAAAGTTGTTTTGTTTCATGCCATGCTTGAGTGGTTGGTGCACACTTGTGTGCCAACCACACCGCTGTTCTGATGTTACATTGAAGTACGCAGTGAATTCGAATGAGCAGTCGAATGAGCAATACGTCAACGAGTCTCTGGATGAAAACGAGCAAAACCCGACGTGAACTAGGGCCGGGTGGCCTCCCTCAGGTCGGCCGGCCTACCACTACTAGAATAACCCCCTTAGACACGCTTGATTTGGAGGTAGATATGCTTTATTTCATCTCTATAGCAATATAGGCACGCTTTCACAAAGCATGTTAGAAGTGTCTTCCGTATGCACCGTGTCAGGCTTTGTAGAAATGAATTCTTTAAGCGTGTATATGAAAGAAAAAGACATAGACACGCAAGATTCATGTGAACACATATTGATACGTGTTTTTAGACACATCTATATAGCGTGTTTATTGGTTTAGATACACAATATAGTAACACTTCATCATGTGTAAATCAAGGTAGAGACTATCTCTTAGATACATTTGAATTACATGTCTACTGATATAGTCACGTTTTCTAGTGACACCTTGACGCGCATTTTACATGCCGGACAACACGGGTGGTGACATGGTAGGTGATGTGGCAGGTGACGTAGAATATGACATGGCAGGTGAGACGTTTTATCGCAATGCATAATGTAGAAACAATATCACAGGCATATTTTTATTTTGTGTGTATAAATATAGAGACATTATATAGTAATGAAAGTGTATACTCAAGAAGATAAGTCTGTTCATAAAATCGATTCCTGCCTCCAGAAAACAATAAACTGACCAACAGATCCATTACTTCATGTATACCAACAAGACAATTGTGTTCACAAAGAAACATGTACAAAGTGGCAATATCATATAAATATGTCCAAAATTTTTCTCTAACATCTAAAACCTATATTTCTTTGCCCCTTCTTTCCCCTCTATCCACTCAGTGCCTGATTCTTCTTAGAGTTTTCCTGAAATTAGGAAAATCAAAGTAACGTCAATATTTATCATAGGAGTTTGAATCTAGTAGTATGTATGGCTTTAAGTCAACCAAAATGGTAGTTCTATTTTTTCCATGCTATGATTTCATCATGACAACATGCAAGTCAGAATTGCTAAGTCCAAAAAGTAAGCAGGCTATGTCATCTGATTGTGCACATATCATTAAACACATAATTGAAGTACTCCTTAAACTACTAAAATTGATAAAAGACCAACTTATGCATACAATAGACCATAGAGCAGTATTGTGATCACTCAAAAAAAAAGTAAAAGGAACAAACATTTTTTATGTATCTTACCACTAGTTAACTATATCTTTTCTAAATTTGAATTTGACCTAAAAGTTTCCACTATATCAAACAAGTACAGAAGGATTTTAAGTTCAAAAGGACATGCATGTTGAAGGCCATACATAAATGAAAATAATTGATTTGGCATTGCACATGAATATGCAAGGAAATAACAATGAAAGTTGCATCTTATCTTAATTGAACTTCGTGAATGTTGGTGTGGCATGCGAGCTAATAAACCATCAATATAAGGAGGAACCTGTAATTTATCATCATTATTGTTGTCTGCTGAAATTTCATGCCCCTCCTAAACAGGTTCTGCATCATATTTAAATTCAAGGTTCCTGCCATGATTCCTGCTGCAACAGGCACCGAAAAATAAAAGATCAGTACCTAATTCGTAAAAGAAAAGAACCTACTTAGCTTCCTGCTGTTTGAGCTAAGAGCAAAAGCAAATTATGTAACTCAATTCTAAATAACTTCATACTGCATTTATTAGAACATGGATTTCAGACTGAATTTTTTAGAATGAAACAAATGATTTAGACTGCAATTTAGGACATTTGAGAAAGGTTCCCTTCAGTGTTTTAGTGGCTATGCTGTTGGTAAGTATTTATCAGAACAAGCCAGCATCAGATGAACATGGATGTTTTATCAGAACAGGGCAAGCAGCTCAAAACAGGGCAGACTAAAATGTTAAAATTACAGACCTAATCAAGTCTATTGACAGAGATGAAATTCAGCTTACAATCTACATTGTTCTAGTACTACCTGCCTCATACTGTGCTAGGTCCTTTTTCTAAGAGTAGGATAATGAAGTGGGGGCTCTTTCTTACTGTGCTAGGTGCTAGCAAGTCAACAACAATGATGAATATCAAGCAACATTGCAACAATAAAAAATTAGAAGTAAACAGTATCAAACTATCAATGCCATTATATGTTTGCAACTCCCTGCTACAATCGTTGACCTACAAATATTTTCTACCTAAATATCACTATCAAGCATTCAGTGTTGAGTTAAACCATGATCACTATCTAGGGTAATCAATGATAGTAGATGGCTTCCATACATCAAGTACGTGCTGGACACTATCTAGGGCATGTAATTGCACAGGAGGTAGTGGCTTGTCATTTTGCCAAACCTCTACAGTCAGATGAATAATTACAGGCATTGCCAACAGTAGAGGCCAACATGAAAGCATAATGCCTCACAGAGCAGTACCTTGTGATTCCCCGTTACTTCTATATTTTCTATTGCTGGTTTGTCTCTTTTCAGTGGTTTTATTTGATTTGCCCTTTGCTTTTCCCTTTACCAACCCCGTTTTACTGAGGGGATACTTCCTGACGGATCAGCACATTTCAAAGGGATACTAATACAAGAATTCAGATCTTGACGGATCAAATCAAGTGGATGCACGAAGGAGAAAAAACAAATCTCCATAGTTCTTAGGAATTAACAGATCCTTTCCGGCAAAATTAGCCCCAATTACCAAACTAATTAAGATTGGGACCGGGATATACAAAACACATGCGCGGACTGACCTTGAGAAGGCAGTTGTTGCAGGCGCCCGCCGAGGGAGACGAACTCGGCAGGTGGGATAGGACGTCGGCGCAGAAAAGCTCCGCATGTACCCCCCTGCCGCAGCAGGCACACTTGCGGAGGAGATTGAATTCGAGATCCTAGAAAAAGAAACAAGACAAGCAGGATGGGCAAGCAGCGGAGGAGATGGGGAAGAAGGAGAGGCTCACCGGAAGGCGCCGGATCTGCAAGGTGAGAAGCCAGCGGTCGATTCTACCGTCGATGGCGGCGGCGGCGCCGCGATAGCCGTCGAGCGCATGGCAAGGACGAGGAAACAAGGTAGGTAATGCGGAGGTGGGGAGGTTAAGCGCTAAGATTTATTTGCTAATCCCATGACAGGTGGGCCGTTAGGCGGCAAATGAGTGCAATTAGCTTGGCTGGAAGTTAATTTTTATCTAAAAAATCCCTTTGAATGAGTGTATCATTTTGAGAAATTATATTTTTTTATTCCTCATATTACTACATCCCTTTGATTTTTTAAATGAGTGTGATATTTTGATATTTTATTTTTTGTATTTTAAAAATTATGTTTACGTGCCTATGGACAGTTATTTGCTACGGTTGAAAAACATGTCTAGATGCTATTCACGGTTCAAAGCATGTCTAACTTCGTATCATTTTGATATATTTTAAGAATCATGTCAAAAAGCATCTTTATGTGCCTATAGACAATTGTCTAATATGCTTTACAATGTGTCTGGATAATAGTGACACGTGAAAGTGTGTCAAATTTTGTGTCAATTTGAGACAATTTTAATAGCGTGTTAAAAAATATTTCTATGGGACTAACAACGTTGTAAGTGTGTCTAATATCGTAACACTTTGCCACATTATTGAAAGCATGTCAAAAAACATGTTTACATGGTAACATAGAGACGCTTTCAACCACCGTTTCTACTACAATGTATCTAGAGGTTCTAGTAGTGTACACCCGTGCCAAAGTCATCATGTCCAGGTTGCAACAGGACCTTGGGACCGAGCTTGTTCGTGTGGGCACGTGAACCTGGGGATCAAGCCACAAGGACAGGCCGGCCGGCCCACACCAGGCCGGTTAGCCCCACCTGTCACCCGCCTGCTCAGCCCCAACTCCACACACATGATATAAGTTTTGAACCTATATAGCTATCTTCTACATTTTGAGCATGATCAAACATCGTTACCTCTTGAGACATGTCATGCATCAGTACTTTGGTCATACACGTACACGTTCATCGAACAAAGTCCATCAAGTGTGGTTCTCAAGGAAGCTCTTTATGCCCCTCTTTACAATGTGTCTTTATCCCCCTCTAAAAAAAAGAGAGAGAAAGAGAGGGGAAATATGAAAGAAGCTAGAGTCAAACACCACTCAAGGACAATCATTCGCCACACTCACTTGTACTTGAACAAAGTCTATGATTGGCATGATCTCTTAGAGACAAGTTATTTGATTTTGCAACATAGATGGAAAAGATATGCATTCTATCCCTACCTTAAGCTCCACAAAAAACCTTTCTAGAGGTAGGTGAGGCTTCATTAAGAACCTTTGTGAGGATCAAACACCCTGAGTGACTGAGTGACTTGAGAAAATGAGAGTATGCCTCCCAAATTTTAAAACTTTGCAAAATTCTCCAAGTTCTGAGGAGTAGGAAGAACCATGCTATCCATTGACTTGTTCTGAGGATCAATGGGTAAAAGTGAAGGTGCTAGCCACCCGGAATCCAAGATATGAGGGAAAGCTTAGAAATAAAATCTTATGCACACTTTGGTTTCATGACCCCAGACTTTGCTTGATCCTCTAGATCTAATTCAACCCTTTTGCTCGGGACGAGCAAAGTCTAGGTGTGGGGGCGTGTTGGCGGTTGATTTCTATAATTTTTACCGCCAACATTTCTCCAGATTTCATACTTTCATGGCCATAATCATGCTAAGATCATTTACCCTAATGAGTTCCACTAGTTTAAGTGTTTATTTGATTTCAGGAGCTCACTGTACAAAATTTGGCCAAATTGGGGGAAATCCCAGGCTGACCGGCCTCTCCTGGGCCGGCCAGCCTGGCACCGTGGCCTTTCAGGCCAAACTGCACCTGCATGCACACAAACATAAGTCCAAGCCATCCTGGTAGGCACATCATCAAGGAAAACATCCTACGGTCGAAAGGCTTGAGCCATGGATTGATGGACCCACATGCATCGACTACCATGGTTTCAGGCTCAAACCCGCCATCCTAGAGAGCATGCACGCTGTGACACCCTAGGTATTTAAAATGCTAAAACAAGGTTCATGAATTTAGCATCATGCATAATAAACAAGAACAATTCTGTTGGCGCTAAAATCGGCCGGATAGGAATCGGCCGATGGATCTTCAGCGTCGGACACACGACCCGGGAGAATCTGCTTAGCTCCTGTTCGGGTTATCGCCCTGGTGCGGTTCGCGCGGCGTGCCAGTCAATCTGACCTGTTGATTGACAAGGAAATAGAGTATTAAATTCCAGGCGCGTCGATCGGCTGGATTTCCGATCTGTCCTGAGGAGCGCGTCGGCGGCAAATCGGCCGATTTGCTGTAGAGATGATCGGCTATGGGTCAGCCGATGATCGTATAGTAATTGTAAAGAGAACTGCTGGAGCAATCTAAACAATTACTATAGAAACAACACTTGAAACAAATGTAATCGGCTGTATGGCGATGGGTTGAAGGAGAACAATGACGAAGCCGATTACCCTGATCTCAAGCTGGATAACTGGTGATAATACTAGAATAACAGGTAAAACTTGCAATTCTAGTAAATATCGATAACTTGTGAATAAATCCAAACGAAACCACAGCGATGCGCCCGTAGTTAAAGCTCGGATATTACTCGATAAGCGGAACCTACCAATTGGCCGGAGATCAGGTTGATGCAGCCCTGCCAATCCGTACGAACTCGTGGAAGAAGAAAATATTGGCAAAGTCGCCGACTTGAAAAGTAAAGTACTGGTAAAAAGTAGAAGTGTTTTGTTGATTGATTTTTTTTCCTTTGCAAAGCCCTAGCGACTCCTACTTATACCCTGAAAACTAGGACTCCTGGTCGATTACGACTTGTTACATCCTTATTTAAAACAAGAAAACTACTATATCTACAAAAACTTTTAAAGGAAACGGACTCCCGCAGAATCTTCCGCCGCCGTTCCTTAATCCAATCAGGATCCCCTTCAATTTCTCTCTGACCGACTTGGCATGCCGTGTTGACCAGCTTTTGACCAGGATCTTCTGGAATAATCCTACTGTCGGTATGGGCTGTGCCACCAATCGGCCGATTTTCAACTGTTACCTCGATCGGCCGATTCCTTACTGTAGCTTTCAGATCTGCTTCATCGGCCAATCTTCTCTTCTTGACGCCGATTCAATACGTGTCAAAATCTGGCGTCAACACATGCCCCCCAGTTTCGGAGTAAAATATAACTTTTCCTTCGAAACTCTTTTCTTTAACCTTCTTCTCCGAAACCGGCGTAGTAAAAATCTCCTTCCGTTCCGCGGCACAATGATTGCAACTTCCTCGAACCGAGCGCGCGAAACGACCGCTCCCCTGGAACTCGTGTAGATGGTGCGGTAAAAATACCATCTTTGCCCTTGCCCCTTTTATCTCTCTTAAGTACTGGTTTTCTCCGCCTCTCCTCCTCCACGAATCCAGCATCTTTTCTGCCGCATTACTGTTCATCTTCCTCCAAGTTCTTTCGATTTCCAAGCGCCCCCCCTTCTCCGGCGACCTCGTCCGCAGCTTGCTCCGACCCCAATGGCGTCTCCGTCAGCGACCACCCCATCTATAGAGGCTCCATCGGCTGCTCCTTTGGCGGCGGCGGCCCAATCGGCAGCTTCTCCAGCAGCGTCATCGGCGACGATGGCTTCCATCCCAGAGGTAAATGTTCGAAAAATCTCTTCCTTTTCGCCTTGCTGCTTCAGTATTTTCCGGTCCCTCTCTTAGTTTCTTCCCTTTTCCCCTTTCTTTTTAGGCCCTTAGGCACAGGATCACCATTCCTCTCTCAGAGTCTCCTGACCTCATCTATCTAGGCCCTATGGGGAGTCCTGATCCAACGGATCTAATCAGTTTAGAAACTCACAGAATCCCCTTTAAGCAGTCACCCATGGATTTAGATCACTGGGTAGGCGCATTCAGATCCTGGCCGAACGAAACACCCGGGTGGAGAGAGTGGTACCAGAGGGTAGCCGGGTCTTGGAAAGTCCAATGGGAAGAACTTAAAATCGGCCAGTGCATAGATTTGTCCCTGTCTCAGATGGAAAAGAACGAACCTTTGGTTATGGCAGCCTCTTACTTCTGGTCCGATGCAATTAACGCATTCCTTTTTGGACACGGACCCATGACCCCGACCTTGGCCGATGTCTTGCTGCTGACCGGCCTAGATGTTTCCTCCGCCGATACCCCCTTCAATTACCTGTTCAAGCCATCTCATCGGCTAGACACCAAAGGAATCGGCGGGTGGAAAGGATACATCAGTAAGAACATGAAGACAGGAACAGTCTCACAGAGAGAGCACACCGCCTTCTTGATGATGTGGCTGGAGAAACACCTCTTCTGTGGCAGAGCGGTCGGCCCCTCTTCTAACACTCAAGCTTTGGCAGAGTCTCTCGCACAAGGATCGGCCGTTCCCCTCGGTAAACATTTGCTGGGATCGGCATACCATATGATGCATCAAATCGGCGCCAAGCTGTCGAAAGGAGAGCCGATAGGGAATCCAGGCGGTCTTGGTGGTTCATCACCCTCTGGCTCAATCTACACATGAGCAAGGTCTCTCAGCAGAGGATAGAGACAAAGACCTTCCCCAACATTGAGTCAGAGGAGAATCCATCGGTCCGTCGCCGCTGCAGATCTGTTGGAGAGGCGGCATCGGCCTTTCCCGGCTGCCAGTTCACCGCTACCCGCGTAGCTGAATATTTCAGATGCTTCTATAATGGACTTAGCGAGGAGATGATCACCTGATACCCATATCAAACCGCGGAGCCGATTTTTGAATTGCCTGTATGCTTCGACTTCTCCACCCACACATTTGACAGAGAGTTGATGGATGTCTTGATTAAGCCGGGAATTCTGCCGGCTAACTTCTTCTCGGGAAAGGACTCACCCACTTATGAGTTCTACTGCCCGTCAGCTGCAGTAAGGCAACTAGGTTTTGGCCAATTGCCGATTCGAGTCTATTTCGCCGGCCAAGCAAAATTCAGTGACGGATTAACTTCAAGTCTTGACTACAGCCGATTATGCGATTTAGTACCCGACTCCAGCACTATTGACTTGAACGGCTGGTCAGTTGCCTCTTTTGCCACCCAACAGTATAAATTATGGTGGGTAGAATGGAAACAACATCTTTTCTGTAAATCCCCATCAATTTACTGTAATCTTCTGGACCCAGAGAACATCGACCCAAATGCTGCGGTATGTCCTTTTCTTCTCAGCCGATTTCAATGTTGCATTATCATTTCGCTGTTAACTTGTGTTTACTTCTTCAGTCTGAAAGCCATGCTCCCCCAACACGGAGCCGAAGCGGCCGACCGATCGATAGCCATCATCAATACACAGTGTACCCACTCATCGGCTTCCATGCTCCATCTATCAGAGATATTTCCACCGGTCGATCAAGACGAGCGCCCAAAAGACCAACACCGAAGATATCCAGCCGTCGGATGCGGGCTCGCATTGAATCGGCCGATCAGACAACAATAGCATCGGCTGAAGTCTCCCGTATCGGATCGGCTAGCCAAAAGGCAGCAGCATCGGCCGAGACTCCCCGTGTTGGATCGGCTGATCAGATGGGAGTGATACGTGCCGAGACCCCAGATCCTTCACCTCCACCAGTGGCCGAGACGGCTGATCCCCAAGTCGCCGCCGAAGCCGGGGCTGCTGCAGCATCGCTCTTAGTAGAAGCTGTCCAGGTAACTTTATTTATCTCATGTATTCCCCAAGTCTTCTGCTGACATCAATTTCATCCCTTTGCCAGGCTGCACAGGTTGTCCCACCACAATCTCCACGACTATCGGCCGCGTCTCAAGTAGGGACTGAGACTACAGCAGCTCTTGTTGCCGAGGTATATGATTTCTTACCCGGCATCCTCAATATTCAGGAAACTTAACCAATTTTGACGCAGGTCGACTTGGGTACGCCAATTGTAACTCCACAGCAGGAATCGGCCGGAGAACCCGCAGAGGCATGGAAAATTCCCAATACCATCTTATCTCATTTTCCCATAGTATTCTCACGAGCATTTATATCTTTCTCAGGAAGCTGGCCCAAGCGGAGCACCAATAATGATCGAATCTTCTTCTTCTGGCGAACCCAATGCACCAATCCCTGAAACAAGGGAAATACTTCCACCGGCGCAGGCAAGAGAGATTCGTTTCAAAGAGGTAACAATCTTACCATCAGAATCGGCCGATTTCCTTTCACTACTTGCTTACCCTTTGCTTCGTTCCCTTACAGGAGCACGATTCTCCCAACAACAGTATCTTTTCTTTCGCTGTCTCCTTGGCCGATGAAGAAGAAATCACCTCACACGCGGTTCCACCGAGTTCTGCCTCCGACGACGTCCGCTCTAAGCTCGAGAGCATCCGTACTCTCCTCCAAGGTGACATCGGCCGATTGGTGAAAGATGCATCGCCGATCCGACAACTTTTCAATGAAGTCGCAGATCACCTTCCGGATGAAGTGTCGGAGGACTTGGGGTATGCTGCCTATATAGAGGGCATGCGGATTCCTGTCTCGCGGGCGCTGCAACGTATGGCCGATCGCTCTCAGATGGCCAAAATTCAGGAGGAGGTTGACTCGTACAAGCACCAGACCCAGGAAGTACATCACAAAATCAACTTCCTCGAGAACTGCCGTCCGGACATCGTTGGCACAATAGATCGGCTGAAACGGAGGAGAGCAGAACTAGCCAAGGAGATGGAACAGATAACCAAAGATATAGCCGCTGAGGAGAAAAAGCTCCAAGAACTCCCCACCATGATCAGCGAGCTGAAGCAAAAAAGACAGCATGTGGCTCGCGAAACAATAAGACTCCGTCGCCGTGCGTCAGAAGTACCAGGATCGGCCGAAAATGATCAGAGGATAGTAGAATCGGCCGATCAAATTAGACGACGAGCGATTGCAGCTATAGATACTTTCCTTGGGCTGTAAACAATATGTTAAACATTACTGTTCCTTTGATGTCACGCGCCGATTCGGTTTTGAACTGCTTCATGTAATCCGTAATTTCCACTCAATAATGAATCCCAATATTTCTTTCACCAGATGTGTAGCCAGAAGACTGATGAGAAATCGGTCATGTCAACTTGACATGTTTTCTTTTTGTGCTCGGAATCCCAATCGGTACCAACGTACGTCGGCCTTGATCTGATGCTATTTCTCAAATTTCCCATCTCTAATGAATCGGCCGACGTGAACCCATGCCCCAGTTTCTCATCTTTTCGAACGAGTTGAATCTTCAGAGCCGACTGCTTGGATCGGCTGTAGACCGAAATCGGACACTTTCAGGAAGTCAGTGTCCCAAGTCCTGCCAGATATACACTTGACGTGCTCGCAGCTCCACTGTCGTGTGTCGGCCGCCGCAACGCTGTAGACAGAATCGGCAACGACTATCTTTGTACTGTCGCCGACCCATTGCACAAGGCCTTGATGCATAGTAGATGGGACACAGCAGTTTGCATGTATCCAGTCGCGACCAAGCAGCATATTATAGGACCCTTTGCCATTAATGACGAAGAAAGTAGTAGG
Source organism: Panicum miliaceum (assembly GCA_032594955.1). Lineage (NCBI taxonomy): Eukaryota > Viridiplantae > Streptophyta > Magnoliopsida > Poales > Poaceae > Panicum > Panicum miliaceum. The sequence goes on from CM064059.1 coordinate 35,576,145, forward strand.
GAGGGTCTTACTGCCGATGGTGAGGTCGACGCAGAATGCTCCGCGGGCGGGTGACACGTTGCCTTCGAAATCTTTCAGCATCATGTCCGTCTTGGTGAGGTCGTCATCCCCCTTGCCCAGCTTGCGGAACATGGCATACGGCATGATGTTGACTGCCGTGCCTCCATCTACCAGTAGTCTGGTGACGGGTCTTCCGTTGACATACCCTTTGAGAAACAGCGCCTTAAGATGCTGACGTTTTTCCTCTTCTGGTTTCTCAAACGTAGCCGTCATCGGCTCTAATACCAGTTGTGCCATTTGCTCTTCCTCTGTTTTTGTCATTTTGTCCCGATCGCTTGGCGCCATGAACTCCATCGGCAGTATGAAAACCATATCAATCTCGGCTGCCGATTCTTGGTTATCCGTTTCTTGATCGCTTTTCTTTGGGCGCCAAATTCGAGATTTCACGTTCCTTTTCTCTGGCACCTGTCTCCGTTCTTCTTCTTGATGCTCCCACTGGCGTAGGCATTGGATCCTTCGCTTTTGGGATCTGGATAGGCCATCAGGACACCACCTGGGATTCACTGGCTTGGTCGATGATCTGACGTGTTCCCAATCTGGTTCCCTTCCTAGGGGGTCTTCATCTGACACCTTATCATCGGCTATCTCTTCCAGCCGATCTTGTGTGCTGATCCTGCCCCCCAGTCCATCTTGCTGGCCGATCTTGCTTTTTGACCTGTTGCACTGGTCAACTCTGCCCCCCAGCCGATCATGCACCAAAACACGCCGTTCTTCGCGCTGATTTCTGTTGATCGGCTCTGATCCTCTGTCCCTAGAGTGTGCCTTCGGGCGATCGTTGCGGTTTGATCCGTTGCACTCCGGACAGTTATCGGCAGATGGCAACCTGATATCGTTCTCCCAGCAGTGGATGAAGAAGGGACACTGCCAGTGATCTTCACGCCGGCGTATCATCTCTTCCTGGTGTTGTGCTTGTTCTTGCTGCCGCCGATATTTACTGAGTAGAAATCGGGAGGTGACAGGCCTATGTGGTCGTTCTGGCCCTCGCCTATTCCTTCTGATTTCTTCCGTTGTGATCTGCCTCCTGAGGTCGACAGCGCCACCTCTTCTCGCCGATTCTGACGTCAGCACCTTGGTTTGACTTGAGTCTCCTTCAGCGTTGACCGTGTTGGTCGGGAAGGGATGTTGATCTATCTTGATCGGCTTTGCTGATTGGCTGGGAGTTTCAAACTTGAGCCACCCCTGTTCAATGGCCGATTGTATCTGCTGGCGGAAGACTTTACATTCATTGGTGTCATGAGAAGTAGCGTTGTGCCACTTGCAGTACTTCATCTTCTTAAGTTGATCGGCCGTAGGGATGGTGTGATGCTACGACAGCTTGATTTGCCCCTCCTGAAGCAGCAGATCAAAAATTTTATCGGCCTTTGACGTGTCAAAGCCGAATGTCTCTGGCTCCTTCTTGCCAAAGGGGCAGGATATCGGTTTTCTCCCTTTTACCCATTCTGCCAGGCCGATTTCCTCCTCTGCGTCAGATTCAGATCCCTCCAAGTACGCCACCTTCTTCTGGAAGCTCCTCCGCTGTTCAAGCGGTCGGATCTCCTGCCCTGACAACCGGTGGACGATTTGACTCAGGCTCTCAAACTCTTGGGCAGCATATCTCTCTCTGATTTGCGGTAAGAGGCCTTGAAAGCGATATCGGCCAACTGCGCATCGGTCAGGGCCAGACTGTAGCACTTGTTCTTGATCTCTCTGAACCTCTGTATGTACCCTGTCACAGGTTCATCGCTCCTCTACCTGAGGCTGCTTAAATCCGAAACCTTCATCTCGTGTACTCCTGCATAGAAGTACTTGTGGAATTGTTTCTCCAGATCGGCCCAAGTGACGATAGAATTTGGTGGTAAAGTGGTGAACCACTGGAAGGCCGATCCGGACAGAGATGATGAAAATAACCGTACCCTCAGAGCGTCTTGCGTGGCAGCTTCTCCGCACTAGATGATGAATCTGTTGATATGCTCCACAGTGGATGTGTCATCCGTCCCTGAGAACTTGGTGAAATCAGGAACCTTGTAACGGTGCGGGAACGGCAACGAGTCATAGGCTGATGGCTACGGCATTTTGTAAGTATAAGTTTGAACTTTCGGCTTCAGCCCAAACTGATCTTGGATTACTTCTGCTATCTTTGCCGTCCAGTCCACCTGCTGCTGATGAACAGTTGTTCGCGGCGCGGGCACGTGTTGAAGGGCTGGTTCGGCCAGGTGATGAATCGGCGAAGTTTGCTGAGCGGCCGATAACTGCTGGCGAAACGCGTCCGCACCCTCCTCGGACGTCGTTGCTGGCACCGTGCCTCTGAATGTTTCCACAGTGCTTGCCCCCCGGCCGATTTCTGGTAAAATCGGCTGGTACTGGGAGACCGTCGGCCGGGCAGCCGATTGGTACGGCACCTGAAGCGGATAAGTGCCGTGCCCGTTCACTGCCTTGGGGAAATACGCCGTGGCTGATGCCCCCCAAGGTACCGAGTTCGTAGGTAGTGCTTGCACAGAAGCCATTTGAACGGGTTGAAATGGCGCTCGCGATGGGAGACATGGTGCACCGCTGTATCTTGGAGACGCCGGAAGTGGTGGAGAGCTGTATCCCTCGCGCTGCGTCAATATCGGCTGAGAAGCCGATTGGGATGTGTACGGTAAGCTTCTGGCCGGCAGGGTAGTCGGAGGAGCATATGCTGGTCCCTGATAACCTTGGACGGCTCCGCTGGCCAGAGAGTTGACGACGGCGTTGTACACCGTGTTGCTCATCACCGAGGATTGGTCAATGAATGCTTGATACACGGACTGTTGAATCATCTCTGACATCTTGCCTGAGTCTTCAGCGATGGTGATGTGGCGAGGTGCTGGAATAGGAGCCTTCCTAACTGCTTCCCCGCTTCTGGTACGACTGAACGACTGGAGGTATATCTTCTTGTAATCTTCTAGATGTTTGGCCAATTCCTCCCTCTGGTCGTCCTTGAGATCGGCTGGATTTCCGATCTGTCCTGAGGAGCGCGTCGGCGGCAAATCGGCCGATTTGCTGTAGAGATGATCGGCTATGGGTCAGCCGATGATCGTATAGTAATTGTAAAGAGAACTGCTGAAGCAATCTAAACAATTACTATAGAAACAACACTTGAAACAGATCTAATCGGCTGTATGGCGATGGGTTGAAGGAGAACAATGATGAAGCCGATTACCCTGATCTCAAGCTGGATAACTGGTGATAATACTAGAATAACAGGTAAAACTTGCAATTCTAGTAAATATCGATAACTTGTGAATAAATCCAAACGAAACCACAGCGATGCGCCCGTAGTTAAAGCTCGGATATTACTCGATAAGCAGAACCTACCAATTGGCCGGAGATCAGGTTGATGCAGCCCTGCCAATCCGTACGAACTCGTGGAAGAAGAAAATATTGGCGAAGTCGCCGACTTGAAAAGTAAAGTACTGGTAAAAAGTAGAAGTGTTTTGTTGATTGATTTTTTTTTCCTTTTCAAAGCCCTAGCGACTCCTACTTATACCCTGAAAACTAGGACTCCTGGTCGATTACGACTTGTTACATCCTTATTTAAAATAAGAAAACTACTATATCTACAATAACTTTTAAAGGAAATGGACTCCCGCAGAATCTTCCGCCACCGTTCCTTAATCCAATCAGGATCCCCTTCAATTTCTCTCTAACCCACTTGGCATGCCCTGTTGACCAGCTTTTGACCAGGATCTTCTGGAATAATCCTACTGTCGGTATGGGCTGTGCCACCAATCGGCCGATTTTCAACTGTTACCTCGATCGGCCGATTCCTTACTGTAGCTTTCAGATCTGCTTCATCGGCCAATCTTCTCTTCCTGACGCCGATTCAATACGTGTCAAAATCTAGCGTCAACAAATTCAAATCATGCATCTCTTTTAGGAATACATGTGTATATATGTGTACATATAAGATTTTTCATAAATATGTTCATAACCATACATGCTCAACTTGTCATAAAAAAATGTAGCATAAAAACACACTCATATTTTAGTACCTTGCAAGTGTACTTCAAACACCATTTGCAAATTCAAATTTTAAACACATGAGATGAATAGGAATTCAAATCTTAGTAGTCTTAAATTTAAAATAACTTCTAAACTAAAGCTCAAATGAACTTTGATCCAAAATGAAAGTCATAGATTTTCAAATTCCCTACAACTTTTGTGTTCAAAGTTTTTCAAGTTTATGTTTGAAATTTTGAGAAAATTTAATTCTAATCCCGATCCTTTTCTCTCTCCCTCCCTCCCTCTCTCTTCTCTCCCCTCCCCTGCTCTGCTCCGGCCAGCAGAGAAGCACCGCCACGCGGCGGGGCATCCCTGCATCGGCGAGCCGTGCCAAGGTGTGACCCCCAACGGGCCGTGACTGGCTACCGACCAAGCCTGCTGCCGGCGATTTGTTGTGCCCCGTATCCCGCCCCTGCCCAGCTCGCATGCACCACACGGCCGGAAAAGCCCAACGCCGCGCCCTCGCCGGCCCCTTGCCGCGGTCTTGTCCCGGCAGCACCTCCCTCGGCTTGGCCGCGCCCAGACCCTCCTCCCGTTCCCTGTGCACCTATAAAAGGGCTGCACCGAGCCCCTGCTCACGGCATCCGAGCACCACCACCAGCGTGCCATTAGCGCCACCGCTTGAGCTCGCCGTCGAGCCCCACCTTTCGCTCCACTTCCACCCGAGTCAAGCCCCTGAATCGGTTCCCCATGGCCCCCTAAAGCTCTCCGACCTCCCCACGCCGCCCCTGCCTCGCCGGACGGCCGCCGGCGAGCCACCTCCACGTTGCCGCCCCACTGCTCCCGCGGGCAACCCTCCTCCGGCCATCTCCAGCCCCAACCGAGCCCACCTATAGGTAGCCCTCGCCGCCCTCGCCTCCCCAGCCCTTTCCCCTCACCGGAATTTCACCCCCAACCATGGCAGCCGCACTCAGTGATGACATTGTGACGATTGAGTTCTTTCTAGGGTCCCTAACGCAAAAACCAGGGGCCAATCTGCGAGACCCTGTTTTCATTTTGTTTTCAAATACAATGAACTTGTAAATTCGTTTAAAAATCATAGAAAAATCCTAAAAGTGCAAACTAAAATGTTTTGGATTCCTTGCAACAAGATCTACCACTCTGCTTGCATGACCATGTGCAGTTTCTGTATATTTTTGGCTCTAGATTAAGAACTAGTTTTATTAGCACTTAATTGGATCTCAAGTTATGGGCATGCACTGGTGGAGATTTTTGTATAGTAGTTTAGTATCTAGGAGATGAGTTCTGTATAAAAATTTCAGGGCGAGATCACAAGTCTAGCTATAGATTTTATTAGATCTTGTTCTATGCCATGCATAAATAAATCTATTTGTTCTATGTGTTATACTACGATTCATGTAGTTCAACTTTTACAGTAGTGTTATAGTGATGCCTAGATACTATAGAAAATGTTTAGAGCTTTATGCTCTACTGGATCTTGCTCAAGTAATTTTTGCAATGAATAAACACATTAGATCACTATAAATAGTTTCTGTGCTTGGAAAAATATGAAACTTTTACTGGAGGCTATAAGTGTATAGATAATCATGCCAGAAAAGTTTGATATTCAGATGCTTAGTATATTTGCCAATAAAAATGAATCTTGATGCATATAGATATAAAATGCTGTATTTTTCTATGATCTGCTTGTTGCTTAATAAAATATGAAAAATTCACATTAGAATCATAATAGATCTAGGAGCTCTCTATAAAATTTTAAGCACCATAACAGACTTGATGTGATCTGCATAAATGGATCTAGATTGCAGCAGTAGGGTCTTACTTTATTTTTCCTGTTTGCTCTACTGCATAAAAAGAGATGAAACTTTTACAGTGGGTTTGTCATTAGGAAATGTACTCTGTATAAAAGTTTCAACATCAGAAACTTTATCTAACTTTAAATATGAATCCCACATGATGTCTTGTGTCTAAATATGAAAATAGAAAATTTCTGCATGTAAATGAAATGAGAAAACCCCCACGTGCTTAATGGAGTTAGTTAATCTAAATAGTACTCGGTAAACAACTGCCTAAGGAAATGCAAATAAAATGTTTTAGTTTTGTTGGATTACAACTTTATAGTGAAATAATCAATAAATCTTATCATCAAAATAACGTGAACCTATACATTCATATAGAATCGACGACTCTCGCCGACGGAAGCTACAAGTTGGTGCCGGAGCCCGAGAGTGAGCAGCGTGAAGCTTAGATCAATCTAACTGAAGTCATCAAAGACCCGAACTAAAGTTCGGAAGAGCCCAAGGCTAGCACTGCTCAGGAAGGCAAGCCCCGGAGCATAATCCTACTTTTAAACTTATGCAACTTTTGTTTATATATGGTATTGTGCATTAAGTTTGTAGGAGTTGATTGAAAACCTAGTTGCATGATCCTAGGTACCTATGCTATGAACACTAATTTTACCACATAGATTAAGAAGAGAAACAATGATGATGATTAATCTTGTTGGATGCTCAATTATTTATTTCCACCATGCGTAATTTGAATAGTTGCTTACCTAGAATGGCTAATCAACAAGAACTTGATGCTAAAACTTGGAAGCAAGGACTCACTGTTAGATACTTTTTGACAAAAACAACCCCTTAGCCAAAAGTCTTGCATGAGTAGGAGTCGGATAAGTATATTCCACTAGTCGGGTAAGCCTTGCTGAGTATTAGTATACTCAGCTTTGCTTGTGGCTTTGTTTTCAGGTGAGACCTTTGAGGACATGGTTGCTAGTTTGACTTGGTCGTGTACTCTTCCTCCTGGTTGGTCAGTGGAATGGGACGCGTCCCCGGGCAACAATGATAACGCTGAATGATGTTATGTACGAGCTTCATCATGATATCTTGTATCATCGTTAGAACTTGTGCTTATTTTCCGCTGCACTATTAAACTCTGAAAGTACCTAGTTTAATGAATTCGAACTTGGTTTGTAATAATAATTCATGTTGAACTCTGTGATGTAAAATTTGTGGATTGCTGTAATCTCTTGGCTCACCTTCGTGTGGGTTGTATTTATGTATTGTTTTGATCAAAATTCCAGTGGTTGCATCGGGATGTTACCCGACAGACTGTCGTTTTACTCCGTTTTAAGTGCGTGTTAGTCCAGATTGCCTCTATGGTGATAGTTTAGCGCACTTAAGCCGGATTAATTTAGGCGGTTCTGCCACAGCTGGCATCAGAGCCAAAATGCATACACCAGAGAGTACATCAAGCCTTAAACAAATATTTTCATAAAACTTGACCACAAAAATTGCGTTTGAAAAATACGTTGGTTCGTTAAGGATGACGCCTAGTTTGTAAAGCCCTAGGGGATTATGGGAATATGACTAGGTGGCTATCTAACTTATCTTTATTATAACTGACTTCCAGCACATTATTTTTGTGAAAACTTACTTTTATGTACAACCAACCTTTAATTTCTATAACGACGCACTCATCGCTAAGGTAAGAAGGTAAGGATACTCAGTCAACTGAGAGAGCTTGACCCTCACGAGGGTGACGCGAACCGAACCTGCCCTCAAGCAGTGTCTTACTTGAGGTGCTGCCAATATACCAACTATTCGTTGATTATATTGGGAGTAAAATATGCTGCACGTACGGTGGCTTCGATGTACGAACGTCCCATAAGATGATTTATACAGGAAGAAAATACATTACTCCAGTAACGTACGAAGCACTGTCCATGCAGTGTTGAACGCATGGATGCCGCTACTATAGTGAGCGATAATGTATGGGGACGCTTTCGTGAGTGCTGACATGAAAGATTCAATTTATATTCTGTCAATCTTTTGCAGGTACACTAACCGCGATTACATTAAGCTAAGAATGGTTAGAATTCGGCTAGCTAATATAGGGAGAGCCGTAAATTGTGCCATGCCACTGGTGCTAATCCCGTAAGTCCAAAGTTATTTGGCAATTATTTTATTTTGCGAGGATGGATAGGACGTGCATTCATCATGTTACATTGAAGCTGAATCAAATTGGTCATGAAATGGTTGAGAATGATAAGGTTTACACTTGTGCACGATTATCAATCACATAAGGCTTAATCAGTCACTTTCTGCCATATCTAGGAAGATGAATTTATTGGATATAGAAAATGACCTTATCTGTAGAAGTGCACATTGAGAAATTTGCTCCTAAACTTGTCTACTACATGCTGTCAAAATTTGGGAATTTTGGATTAGAACACAGTAGACAACACTAGAAACTTTCCACACCTCGGTTTTGTGCCTATTTGAGCACTTCTGCCATATAAATTTTTAGACCCTCTTAGTAGGAATTTTTTGCATAAGTGTTCAACATCAAACTTGTTGGAAACTTACTCAATCAGCTATTGTTAAAATTTGGTAATTTTTGGCTGAGTAAATTTTCCTTGGTGATCAAAATACTAGCTCTTTGTCTACTGAAAATCTGGGTAAACAACAACTGAAAAACTTAAGGATATGACCACCTTAGAGCCTGTTCTAGCCAAAGGGTTGACTAGAAAAGTTGTGCACAAATATCTTAGGAATGTTCTGGTAAAATTTGGGAGTTTTTGGAGATCAACTTCTAAGTTATGGCTGTTTTAATACACTATTCAGAATCCGGTTACTATCTATCCATCATTTTTTTGTTGTCTTACCCATTTGTTCTTTTGTTCATATGCCGACCCCGTCGTTATGGTGGTGGATGAGGACAGACGTGTGCACCAGAGCGCCTGCACTGGGAGGGTTTCCCCTCCATTTTGTGGGACGTTATGAGCGCCGCGGGCTATCCCAATCCTCCCCGCTACGTGGGATGGGAGTTCGTGGAGATGGGAGTTACTCGGCGCCAAGTGCACATGACTCTCCTGCCGCCCCCAGCATACCGAGAGTGTCCCACCTTGGAGATCGAGGGTATGGGTCACCGCTTTACTAACACTTGGGAGACTGCCATCATGAGGGCGCTCACCACCTTTTGTGAGCAGCACCCCATGGAGATCACCTTGGCTCCCATTGGCTTGTTTCCTGCTGTCCAGAACGACGATCCCATGTGTCTTGATAGGATGTAGCACATGGACTACCTGGCGGACTTTCGTGCTCAGGAGACCGTCTTGACTTCTGTGCGGTGCATGAATGCACTGTATCGTCTCCAGGGCTCCTCTGAGTCAGGAGCTTGCGCAGGCCACTGACCTTGCTCAGGCCTACTACATGATGGCAGACACTAGGGATGAGCAGATTCAGGAGATTACTTAGGAGATTGGAGGTAGGGATGCTACCATTGCCCAACTCGAGGGCCAAATCCAGGAGCATGACACTGTCATGGGTGAGAGAGATGCCATGATTGAGTTCCTAGAGGAGCAGATTCACGACCTGAATATTGAGTTGGATGATGCCAACGAGCACATTGCGATGCACCACGCACAGGAGGAGATGTGATGGATGTGGATGGTTATGAGGAGGACCTTGAGGAGATGGAGGGAGTCTCCGACGTTGACTATGAGGGTGAGGCCTTGCAACCACCACCGACGGGAGCTCACTCTGCCATGAGCAGCGAGTCATCCGTCAACGACCTCGACGACTTTTAGATGATGATCGTTGGAAGACTTTTGCACATACTCCTCGATAGTGTAGCCTAACTTTTGGCAAGTATTGTAATAGGTTAACTGAGAGTTGAGTATCTCTTTTATAATGAGTGCAGCTCGACCGTATGAACACCCTAATCGTGTAGGCCATGGTTAAGGACTTGGTGGTTTGGTTGTAAATGCTGGATCTGCTGTTGCAAAAACTTGTTTGAATTTTAATCTATGTTTACTTGCATTTCTGGGCTGTGTGATGAATACCAAAGTTGTCATAAATTTCATGATCTAGGTGCTCATAAATGTTCAGCATCATTAGGCTTTTATAGTCAGAGTTATAGGCAAAATACTATAGCTCGGTCTGCTGAAAAAGCCAAAACCGAGAAACAAGAATGAATTTTTCAACCATCGAAACCATCGATTTAGCCTCTGAGTTGAGTACCAAAGTTTTAGGTCACTAAATTTCCTAAGTACTTCTAAAATATGAGATGGTTTCGACGAACAGACTGGGAGTTATGAATTTTTCAGCAAAGAGCAGTGTTCTGTCCACGGCGAGTCTATGACCGTTTGAGTTCAAAATCTTTCCGCACTTATCCTATTATGTCACACCCTAAAATATTTTAGGATGTGAATATTTTTTAGAATGTGTTCATCCATCTTTAGGGTTTTCGAGAATTTTCCAGATTTTTCTATAAATTATTCTCTTTTTCCATAGAGCTAAATCCATTTATTGGAAAGCTCTAAAATCTTTTTCATGAGCTCCAAGTATTTTATTTGGACTCATCGTGTCCCAAACTATCTTCTGGAAAATTTTCCCAGAATTTTTTTTAATCCTCAGGATATTTTTTTCGTGGTTTAAAATATTTATCTATACTTTTCTAGATTTATTTTAAGCCTGAAAATATCTTTTGGAAAATGAATTCTTTTTCTTTTCATCTCGAGCTAGATTCAAATTGTTTTGGGTTTAGTCCACCATAAATCCTAGAATCGTGCCACGTGTAAGCTTGAGCTTGACCACTGCCATAATCTCGTCATCTGCCGTGTTTGTCGACAAAAAGTAAATCAAAAGCTTCTCCTTTAAGGTACCGAAGCGAACACCCTGGTTTTCGCCTTTTGCCTTTCCTTTCCAATGCTGAATAGCTCATCAAAGCTACCTGACCGACTCTCACCGTTGATCGCCTTCCTTCATCAAGTTGGTGATATCCAGAAGATTTCCTGAGGAAGTTCCCAAGCTGTTTCCTTTTCTTTACCTCGTTCTTTTGTTTCTCATTTCTTGTTGTAGGCATACTAAGCCATTTCACCACCATCCTCCCTTTTTATTATGTCGTATCTGACACCCTAAAATGCCCATTCGAGTTTCCCCATTCTGTATCCTTTCTCCCCGAACAAGTCATGCTTGAAGCAATGTCCCGTGGCTCGTTTCAGTGTTTTGTGCCGGTGCTTCGTTATCGTCACTGTCAACTCCGATGACCAGCACTGTCGGTCTAAATCCTAGACCCAAGTTGATCCCCTCAGCTGCCCAGCCTTTTTCCTTCTCTCTTTACCCTTCTCACCGAGACCTAAATTCTATCTATCGGCCCGAATCAATGTCGGCCCTGTCGAGCGCTCCTCTCCGACTCTCTACGATGACGCGATCCCGCTTGTCATTCTTCCTCTTCTTTTGTTTTCAACATGACATCCATACCATGCTATGCTCCGTTTTCCCATGCGCGCGCTAGGACTCGTTGACCGAGTTCGATTTGGACACGCATACCCGACCTCATCATACTCACATGCGCCACCTACAGGTTAAGCAAGGTGCTTGCCGTGTGCCGTTTTGGTTTCATTTGAGACAGAATGACCACACGGTGTGTGCGTCACGCAAGCCCGACCCGACCCAATTCAACCCGAGTTGATTTATTATTCCTCCCTCCTTTCCTCTTCTATTTCTCCCTCCGGCCATTCCTGTCAATCGTCTCAACTTCCTGTGCCAGCCTGCAATACTCCCTGTCCTCCTCTCTCTCTCACCAATAGTGGGTCCCGATCATCATATCCTTCTCCTTCTCCTTCTCCTTCGTATGACCAAGCCCGAGCTGTGCAGGGGGGAGCTGGGACTCCCCGTGCCGCACCCCTCAACCAGGTCAGCCCAGCGAGTACTCCTAGGCCACGCTCCTGCCGGATCAGACCCGCCTAGCGCCCAGCACTGGACCTGAGTCCGGATAGCGCATGCCGGCCGCCACCAGGGAGCCTAGACGTGCGTGCCATGCCACGGTTCCAAGCGCTGCACCTATAAATCGCGAGCCCGAGCCCTTTCCGCGATCCCTGATCCCTTCGCCCCCTCCTGCTCTCCCAACGCCGCCAGGATGCTGTGCCGCCCTCCCCCGTTCCGCTGCGTCGGCACCCCCTGCACATACGCAGCACGCCAGCCCAGCCGCCGCCCTAGCCCTATAAAATGCAGGCCAATTCCTCCCCTCGCCCTTGCTGCAGATGCCCCCACCCCGGCGCGTTCCCTGCGCAGCTGCCTCCTCGCATGCGCCCTCTGCTCGACCCCTCGCGCCTCTGCCCTGCACAGCACCACCAGGGGCCGAGCAGACCGTCATCGCGCAGCTCCACGGCGCCAAGCCGCACCTGCCCCGCATCCTCCCGACCGTGTGCCCAGGCCTCCCCTGCGTTGCACTCTAGCCCTGCTCGCCTCGCCCCCCTGCTGCTGCAGCCGCTCCTCAACCAGCGCCGCCACCCAGTTCTGCTCGTGAAGGAAACAGACTGCCGCCGCAAATTCACTGGCGAAATCTCGTCGCCATGGTGCATCCCCGCCTCCGGTAAGACACAAAACGGAATGCCCTCGATCTCCACTTTCTTTTCCCCCGCTTCCCAAAGCCTATCATGCCCTAAATCACCGGAAATCCGGCAAACAGTACCCGCAGGTCCTCCGTGGGGGCTGTTCCAAGCTATTTGCAGATTAGCCCCCAAGGGATCTTGTAATTTTAGCTGCTTTTCTTATGTCTTGCAAATATTGCAGGAAACCCCCTAGTAGATTGCATCTTTTCAATACAGCCTCACCCGTGGTCTTTTATGGATCTAACCCTAGCTCTTGATTTATTCGCGGACACTATTTTTTGTGTCTTGCCAAAATCAGCAGCTAGCCCTTCATGTCTACATTTAATCGCGTGTAGGTCCCTACAACCTTGTTTCTTCCAAAGTTTCCATGTTTTAGATCCGTTTTGATCCATTCTTTTTGCGCTAGTCTTCTAAAACCCTAAGCTTTAGTTTTCTAGTGTCGTTGTATCGCAGATCCTCTTTTAAAATTAAATATAGATTTAATTTGATTAATGTTCTGTCATCTAGTTTTTACATTTAAAATCCAATTAGATCTATACTCTGGTTTTCATAATTAATGTAACTTGATTAATATCAACTCAAATGTGTTGTAATTTAATTTTTTTAGTTCAACATGAACTATAAAGTTCGACGTTTAGATGCTTTCACCGGTTTCTTTTCTAATTAATTATTTAATTAGTGTAATTTTGTACATAGAAAATTATAAATAAAATGGGACTAAGTTCAATATGAATACACAATTGAATTTCAGTTCAGCTTATCACCCTCAGACTGATGGTCAGACAGAAAGAACCAATCAGATTTTGGAAGATATGCTGAGAGCTTGCGCCCTAAGGTATGGAACTAGTTGGGACAAGAGTCTGCCATATGCTGAGCTCCCATACAACAACAGCTTCTAGGCGAGTCTCAAGATGTCGCTCTTTGAGGCTTTGTATGGCAGAAAGTGCAGAACACCTTTGCATTGGAGCGAAATAGGTGAAAGTCAAGTGTTTGGACCAGAAATCCTGAAGGATGCAGAGCAGCAAGTTCAGATCATCAGAGAGAACCTGAGGATAGCACAGTCCAGACAGAAGAGTTATGCAGAGAATTGGAGTTTGAGGTTGGTGACTATGTTTATTTGAAAGTCTCGCTGATTCGAGGTCTGCGCAGGTTCAAAGTCAAAGGAAAGCTGTCACCAAGTGCATTGGTCTGTTTCAAGTACTTGAAAGAAGAGGTGAGGTAGCATATCAATTGGAGTTACCAGCTCGGCTTTCAGATGTGCATGATGTGTTCCATATCTCTCAGCCGAAGAAGCGTTTGCGAGTGCCTGAAGAACAACTTCCCCTTGATGAACTCAATGTGCTGGATGATCTAACTTACACAGTGTATCCAACCAAGATCATAGAAACAACAAAAAGAATCACCAGGAACAAGGTCATCAAGATGTGTAAGGTTCACTGGAGTCATCATTCAGAAGATGAGGCAACTTGGGAATGAGAGGACGAATTGAAGGCCGAATTTCCCCAACTCTTCTCAAATCCATCCGAATCTCGAGGACGAGATTCATTTTAAGGGGGGTAGGTTTGTAACACCCTAAATTTTACCCTTAGAAGTATCTAGTTTAGTTCTATAAATTTCAAGGTTCAAAAGTTCAACTTGGCAATATTTAAAACTCATCATAGGCTCCAATTTGATTTGTTGTATTCATGCTGATACATATATTATTTTTGTATGATTATGGTTGAGCTCTAGTTGTTCCTAGAATTTTTTTCCGACTTTTTCTAGGTTAAATTCTATTTTTCATGCTTTCGTTGATGTGAATTTATCTCTTTTTCTAGCAAAGGAAAACTCCTTTTCTTTTCCTTTCCCCTTTTCCCTTTCCCTTTTCTTCCTTTTCTTCTACTCTTTTTCCTCACCTGGTCCACCGGCCACCTTCTCCCCACCGGCCTGACCTCCTTCCCCTCTTCTCTTTGTTTTCGGCCCAGCTCGGCCCATTCCTGCGCCTTCTCTCCCTCTCCCTCTCCCTCTCCCCCTCACTTTCCTTCCCTTCTCTCACGCTGACGAGCGAGCCCTGCCCATCATCCTTCTCCTCCGGCCGAATCCGGCTCGGACCCGAGCCAGCGCTAGGCCCACCGAGCACGCACGGCGAGGGCGACTCCATCCCGCACGCGCGCCCTTTTCTCCCCCCAGAGACCCGGCCCTGCGTCCCTACTCTACCCTCACGTGCCGCCTTTCTCTCGCCACGCGTGCAAGCCCTGCAGCCGCCGCCGTCTTCGAACCGCTACGCGCCGCCATCGATCTGCCGCTACGGCCCCTCTCCGGCTGCACCTTCGCTGCCATGAGCTTGCGGGTGTTCAGTGGGTGCTTCCCGCCCTTTTTCCCTAAGTGTTGGTGCTCTGAACCGCCTCCCCGTGCTCGCCGGAATTCGTCCGCCGCGCATGGATGTCGCCAGCCGCCACCGGCGTCTGTCCGCTGCCTGTGACCCCATAGACATCTTCCCTTGCTGCCCTCTCCCTTTTCCCCCTAGCTGCGTGTTTTTCTTCGGCACCGGAGCACGACTTCCCGCCGCCGGCCACACCCTCGCCGCCGCTTCCCGCCCGCCTGATCCGGGGCTGATGGCCCGGATCGGATCTATCCCAAGTCAACCAAGTCAATCACCGGTCAGCCCTGGTGATTTTGCGGAAACGCCCCCATGTTTTGCCAAAATCAAACTGTCGTCCATATCTATTCAAAACTAATTCTACTTTAGTCATGTTTCTTTCTTTTAGACCCCTGAGCTTTTCAAGTTTAGAACCCGCTACCCCTAGTTGAGGTTTTAGCACGTTAGCCCTCGTGTTTTTATATAAAATTATATTTTAGCCCTCGATTTCATTCTATTTAGCCCTTTTTGCTAGTTTTTCTCTCGTTTAAGCCCCTGTAGAGCTGTTTTTAGCATACTTTAGCGTTTTAAATCTATTTTAAGCGTTCTTGGTACTGTTTTGATCGTTGTAACACATAGAACTAGTTTCTAAGCCTTTTGTCTCTATTTTTTTAATGATTGGTGTACTATTTTAATTTATTTATATTTGTTTGCTTGTATGTACTTGTGTGGCTTTTGCTTGTTCGTGACGAGTAGACGAGCAGCCGTTCGAGAACTTCCAAGGGCAAGATTTCGAAGTTACTGAGCAGCAGCAAGAGAATGAAGGCAAGTATATTCCTTGATCATATTTCATCCCAATAACCTTTATTTATCTTTACGCTTGCAGGCATTAACTTGACGGGTTCCTACTTTATCCCTATTTTTTATCCATGTCCTTGAAAGTCGGGTGTACGCATGGCTATGGTCACGCCTTGCGGGAGGTTCACTCACGTAGCCGCTGAAACCTTAGCGGGCCACTGACTTATTGGAGCATCTTTGGAAAGGCTTCATAGTTAATCCCTGCCACTCACCTCGGAAGTGTTTAAGGGCCTTGAAAACCCGGGCATTAAGGGAGACATGACTTGTGGGTAAAGTTTGCAACTTTTGCATAGTGTAAAACAAATATATCAGTCATGCTCACGGTCAAGAGCGGCTCAAACCCTCACATGAATTAATTAAATGAAACTTGTGTTTTATTCAGTTGTTTAATGCTTTCAGGCTTATTTTAATACTCAGTTATCTTGTTTTTCCATAAATATGGGCAATATACACTCATGTTTAGTAAGTAGGTTGTTTAATGTTCAACTGTTCATTAAAATGCTTGCCGCTTTATTCAGCCAACCTTTATCCTTGTGTAAGCCTTGCATGTCATTTATTTTTCTATACTTGTTGAGTACCAACCATAAGTGTATTGACTCTTGCTAAACAACGCTGCTCAGAACAAGATCAATTTGAGGAGTTTCCGAAGAATATTCAGAGTACTAGGCATATGTTTTCCCAGTCAGCTACCTGTGGAATTTTTTTTCTTTCCGCTGCAAGAATAAATGCGATATTGAAACACTTATTTATTTATATTCTTGAACTCTATGTGGTTTGTAATAAATGACTATGGTACTTTATGACATTGCTTCTGTTATTCACTTTCATCATCATATGTGTGTAATTTTGATCCTGGAGCAACTATGATTTATTGCTCGATTTATTACTTCAAAATCAGGTGTGACAGGTGTGTGTTGATCCCCTATTTATAGTGTTGAGGAAGCTTGACGGTACTTAAAGGAGTGAGCTGAAGGAGGTTGGCATGGATCTAGGTTTGGCCGAACCTAGGATGCATTGCCTCTTGACTTTGACACTCCTAATTGTTTCCTATAGTTGGTTAGCTCCTGTCCGAGGTGGTTGAGTTGGCATTCAGACCAAGGAAGGTTCAACAGCTTGTGATGCATCCTCAAGTGATGGGTACACATATGAGTTCGGTTGTTCTTCTTTATTTTGCGGGCCCATGAATCCATGGGTGATTTCCGAGAGTCCTCGGATCAAACCGCCTTCGAATCAATGCCAATAGATTTTAAGGTTGATGAAAACCGCCTTCGAATCAATGCCAATAGATTTTAAGGTTGATGAAGTCAGCTTATAGGCATCTCATTGCCAATAGGCTGGGCCGGGCCCACACATTCCACAGGAATAACAACATCATTAATTTCTAGAATATAGCCCGGAAAATATGAGCATCTATACTGGTATTGAGTATAGGACTTGATCCTAGGTATGTAGAGTCCGCCATGAACCTATCCAACTGAGATAAGCTTAGGTTGCAGAGTTAGATATTGGTTAACATGGCATGAATTCTTGCATGTCCTTATTTCTATAGTGATCAAAATATATGTATGAATATGTTTCGAGGCAAACAAACCCACATGAATCATGTATTGGTATTAGTATCAGTAAACTGCGCCACCTCCGGGGCCAGCCGTTGTATCCACCTCATTTAAAATTTTACTGTCCGTTCGATTGCAGCTTTACAGCACTGGATTGGTTTGGCTCTGGTTGCTAAACGTTTAGCACCAGCATGCAACAAGTGTTGCCTGTTGTGCGTTGGAGCATCTCTAGCTAGTCCCTAATTCTAGCCCCTACTTTTTTGAGTAGGGACTCCTTCTATTTTCTAAGGATTATGATTTTTACCCTCAACTCCAGCAGCAGTCCCTACATTTCAACCCCTATTTTCCTGTGACAGGTGGGACCCACCCATCGAGATCTCATCCATATTTTTTACCTTTTCCTTTTTTTTCTCCTGAAGCATCCCCGTCCCCCATCTCTCTCGCGTCTCTCCCTCTCCCGGAAGCATCTCTCTCGGCTCTCTCCCCCCACGCATCTCTCTCTCTCTCCTCTCTCAGCTCTCTCCTCCCACGCATCTCTCTCTCGACTCTCTCCCCCAATGCATCTGTCTCTCTTGTCCCTCTCCCGGTCTCCCTCTTCCCCACGCATCTCTATCCCTTCTCTCTCCCTCTCCCCTAATGCATCTCTCCCGTGGCCGGTGGCTCCATGGCCGAGCTCCGGCGGCGCTTGGGGGAGGGTCGTGGGGCTCCATGACTGAGCTCGCGCATCGATTCGGGGAGGCCCAGTTCCATGGCCAAGATGGGGCGGCGCTCAGGGGTAGATCTGCGGGGCTCCATGGCCAAGATCGGACGGCGTTCAGGGTAGGCCTTGCGGGGCCCCATGGCCCAGCTCGGGTAACGCTCGGGAAGTGTCGTGGTGCTCCATGGCCGAGCTTGGCGGGACTCCATGGCTGAACTCTGAGAGCCTCCCTACTCTAGGGAGTCAAATAAGGAACCTACGGGAGTAAATTTTCTTACCCTCGGTACCTACTTGAAAAGTAGGAATCCAAATAGGGACGCTGCTGGAGTTGCTCTTAGATACCAGGAGATATGTGTCAGCTTTTTGTAGGATAAAATTCTCTAGAAACTTGGTGTGCGTCTGTGGTTAATGAGAAAACAACTGTGACCCACTGACCCTTGATGTTCTCCTCTCTCCCAATCAGTTTGCTTCATTATTCTGGTCTCTTCGACTTCCACGGTAAAGTTTTCTTCTTGCTTCCTCATTTGCAGAGCTTTGGTTTCTAGCGCTTGTGGTCTCCATCGCTTTCATCAGATCGTTTCTTTAAATTGAAGCTTGGCAACTACGAATACTACTACTGTTGATTTTTTGCCTTACTATTGTTGATCTGATTAGATTTGACCTGCACAAAAAAAGTAAAATTCACGAGACTTGTTACTGTGCTTGGAAGGAACCTCAGGTTCCTCCTGCGGTAATTATTCTCACCCGTTGATTGTAAAAGGAGAGGATTTTATAAGCAAGGGTAGTAGAGTAATTTTCCCAGCTGATTAAGTTGTGCCTGCTCAGTTCAGCGATACCTAGGGATGTAAACGGATCGGATACAGAAGGATATCACTATATTGTATTTGTTTTCACGTTTTCTACCGGATTCGGATAAAAATACGGATAGACTCGGATACAAATACGAATACGGATTGCTTCGGTTACGAATACGAATAGATGTGTATCGAATATGGAGCGAACCGGATGCGGTTACTATCAGGCACGGATATTTCTTCGGATATCAAGTAAAAGCAACATTTATTTATATCGAAGGTGTTGTAACATTTCGAACACCCTATGAGTTCAAATTTTAACTAGATTATATTTAATGGAGCAAATTAACAAATAATTACATGATATTTTTAACTTATTACATAGATGAGAGAGATTCGATTACATGGCATTTTAACTTACAACATAGCTTAGACTGGAGACACTCAATTAAACATTTTATAACTTATTACAATGATGATACTTGACAAGCACTTGAATCGATTCGTCTATTCAAAGAGGCCAGATTCAAACTAAAATCATGCTTGATTAACCAAATTAACAGTAGATGACACACTATTTTAGGCACTCAATTACACAATATTGACATTCTAAATTATTACATGCAATCGAATTATTGAGTTCCAACTATTATACGATATTGAGTTTTTTAAAAAAGAAATGGAACAAGTCTATTCATGATTGTTGAATTAATGATAGAGTTTGAGTTTAGTTTTTGAACTAGGAATAAATAAGATCCAACTCCAATATAGTACCATAGATAGATCATATTTTTGGAAAAATTTTGGTGCTAATTTTATATTTTTCTGATTTGAAATGAATTAGTTATAAATTTTTAGAGATTAAATCAGATTTTTATTAATATATATATTTGTTATAATACAACTATCCGACTTGACTATCTGGATTATCCGACCGAATATCCGATATCCGACGAATAGTACCCATCTTGTATCCGAATCCGATATCCGAATAAAGTATCCGAATTCGTATCCGATATCCGAAAAATATCCGGATATTCGAAAATAATATCCGAATCACTATCCAATCCCTTTCGGTCGGTCAGTCGACGAATCCCTCCTCCGTCCAACCTACAGAGTCGCCAGCGGCAAATCCCTCCTCTGTCCAACCTACGGAGGGCTTCAACGTCTGGATGTGCAGGGAGTTGGTGGCGGCGGCGGCCGGCAAACCCCTCCTCCGCCAAGTCCAGCTGCATAGGGACTCGCCGGCGGCGGGCAGCCATCAAGTCTACTCCTGGGATTGGATTAGGTCTAATCCAATATCCAATTGGATTTAAGTGTTTAGTCTTAGTTAGATTTGGACATCCATTGTTCTAAAATCCATTAGCGTTGGATCCTATTGGACAAAAACAATTGGATAATCCAACTTGTATTGGACTTCCTGGAACACACAAACAAAAGCCTCGGTCGCTGCAACCTCCGCATGCCGTGCCGTGGTCTCGCCGGCCCGCGTGCATGAGGTTGCCTTCGGCCCGTCTCGCCGGAATTCGCCGTCGCTGCAGCACACGCCGGAGCTGAGCGCGCACGAGGGCACGAGCTTCACCAGGACAGTAAGACGAGTCGCGTCCTCGGTTCCTGCGTAGCCCCCACTCGTGGCTCGAGTTGCGCGCCATGAGCCAGCGACAACACTTTTTTGCTACTTCTCACTCCTCCACCTCGGCTAAAAGCTCAGGGCGTACGATATCATCGACCGTTGAGGAAGGCCTAGTGATACTTTTGGGGCTGCTTGTTTAGGCCTTACGGCTCGCTGTGCCTCCCACTCTCCAAATCAGCTTAACATGCTTGAAATTTGGATTTTGTTGGGTGGATTTGGATTAAGTGGAAGTTGGATTGGACTGGATTGGATGTTTGATACAAATTCTTAGGATTGGATGGATGGTTGTCTGACTTTAACTGGATTTCAATTGGATTCCTTCTATTGGATTTTGGATGTCAGTCCAATCCCATGTATAATCAAGTCCGACGAGACTCACCGGCGCCGGGCGGTCATCCAGTCCGACGAGACTTGATGCCACCAGCAATTGCCGACGAGAGGCCATTTGAATTTTTCTCTGATATTGGAGAATTGGTGATTGACAGGTTGGCATCTATGGGTCGATATGTTAACATGGACTGCTGTGAAAATACTAATCTACCCTTTCAATTAATTTTGTAACTGGTTCCTAGCACACAAATTTTTGGTTCCGGCCCACGATTTAGGTTATTTGTAATATGTTCCTCCTATTTTTTAACCGTTGGATTTGTACTCATGGACGGCTGTCATTTTTTCCAAGCACAGTAAAAATCCTCAAAATTCACTTTCTCTCTGATTTCCTCTTTCCGAGCGGTTTCCGGCGACTACTGGCGCTGGTGTTGCCACGGTTTGGAGAGGTTCACCTCGTGCGCATACAATCTCGATGCTGTTCAGCTGCAATGTCGTTCTTGCTGCAAGAATAAATCGATGATGGTGCTGCTCTGGCGCGGGTGGCGACGTTTTAGTCTTCTCTTCATACTCTCGCTGATGTACTGTATGCGTCACCCGATGTTTACTTAAATATGATTGTATCAATAATTCAATACCATATATGGGTAACGTGCTAACTTGCATGCATTAAATCTTATTGTCTTTTAAAAAGATATCAATATTCTTGTCATGCTTCACAAATAAACCTAGTTGACCTTGCCAAGATGCTGTTATCTTGAAAAGAATAACCAGAACTTAAATGCTTTGTACACAAATAACATATACTATTAATAAGAAAGCTACCGACCTACCCACAAAAAGGAAAAAAAAGAAAGCTACCTGCCATTATGGAATTTGAGGTGAGAAATGAAAGTAAAGCGAAGCTAGAAATCTACAAATAAATCTGAGAAACATGTACTTTGCATCCAGGTTGCATTTGGCAGCACATGCACTACTCCAACGCTCCATCACTGCCGGTTCAAAATGGCCATCACCGCCGATTTTGAGAGATGTTGAATTTAAGTCGACGGTGAAACTCAATCATCACCACCGGTTTGCGGTGATGACTAGATATCACCGCCGGTTTGAGCTATGAACCGACGGTGATATACTTTTAAAAGGTCTGTAAAAAACTATAATTATAGCAAAAAAAACTTTTATACCCGAGCATCCGCCAGCTCAACATCCAACGTCCACAATTTTTACACATAATATGCGAAAAGTGCATCACCAGTTCGACCCACAACCTCAAGCATGGCGCGACCCATCACTACACTACACAGTCACTTGCGTCATAAAATTAGATATTTATTGATTTATACTAACTTTTCTAAATATTATATCATATTTTCAGATGGAAAGACAATCTCAAATAAAATATTGTCAACTGCAAAGTTATAGATCTCGTCAAGTATACAACTTTAATGTTGATTTTTTTTCCATTTAAGGTCGTTTGATTGGTCTAATAATTTATATTTGATATTTATATATATATAAATAATTTCAAATGAACAAGTTATCAACTATAAAGTTTTAGAACTCATCGAAGTCTATAATTTTGATATAAAGTTTATCTTCATCTGATTTTGTATGAAAAAGTTATACATTTTTTTATGTGAATTGGTAGATTTTAATTTATAAAGAGATGGGGGATTTTACTGATCGCTCATCATGCCAGTTCTTATTAACCAGCGGTGAAAGTGGTCATCACGGCCTGTTCGTAATACCAACTGGCGGTGATGCGAACTTCCACCACCGGTTCCAATGGCCACTGCATACGAACCGGCGGTGAAAGTCTATCACCGCCGGTTTGAGTTTAACCGACGGTGACGAGATGTTGGGGATGGTCATATCTGTAGTAGTGATGCAAAATTTGAATTTGAGTCTCTTTGTGAACTTGGTTCCATTGCTCTGAATCATAGCTGCAACACCAGATTCTGGGTCTTGGTTGACATTTGAATTCGTAAACCAGGCAAGATCTTTTATTTTTTTGAAGCAACATTGTATCCCATCTTTGATATGAGAATAGGTGTCATATTTCTTGAGATTCTTGCAGCATTGATTCAATGCTAGTCCTAAAGAGACATGCACCGAGTGAAAAAGAAACAGTTATACACAGTTGCAACTCAAACAAGAAGCTGAATGATGGGGAACACCATGAGCAGTCACCCTATCTTTGTTGTAAACATTTTATACAGTTCTGCTTAATTGCTTCATCTGTTTTCTTCGTCCATCGTCGATGCTGTTCGCAGAGATTCATGCACGAATATTGGCGGGGACGAACATCATGGACCCCCAAAAATACGGTCTTTAGGGAGTTAATCATGGATTAGTCCTCCTAAACTGTGCAACACGACCTAGCTGGGCAGCCACCGGCCGAGGACAGCCCACCGGCTAATGGAACGTCTACGGGCCAGCATCAGGCCCATGTGCGGGCCTAGTCTCGCCAACCCCGAGAGAGCGGACTCCGCCTCGCCCGACCCAGAGGCGCGGGCTCAGCCTCGACCGACCATGAGTGTACGGACGCTGCCGCACCTGTATCAGAGATGTGGGGCCCTTAGGGCCCCGCGGGAGTAAAAGCTCACGTCCGAGGTCAAGCCTCTAACACGAGAACAGGCGAAGGAACGCCTCAACATGACCTCCAGAGGTGACAGGCCATCACGGCGAGCCCCTGTCACCCGCCACATCGGGGGTTAAGCCGCAAAATGTGCCAGGGGCCCACGCCACCCGTCTTGTCAGAACGCACGTCACCCGCCGTGCACGCCAAGGCCGTGTTAAGGCGCACATCGCACGTCGCGTTAGGGAGCAGCGCAGGGACACTCCTGGCGTCATCTACAGAGCCAATGGGGCCCATGTAAAGGGAAGGAGAGCAGCGGGATCCGACCCCTTGCCCCTTGGCTTATAAAGGGAAAGGGAGGACCCCTGTAGGGGGGATCGAACTCTGAGACACTCACGCACTCGCACGACACTTTGCCACCAGAGACTTGAGAGCCCGTTCCCTCTCTCGACCATTTTGTAACCCCTACTGCAAACCAGTGCAAGAATACGAGCAGCCCGAACTGGACGTAGGGACATTCCACCCGAACCAGTCTAAACCCTTGTGTCTTTGTTGCACACCATCCGAGCCAGACGCGCAAACACAAACTCACTAGTCGTTGGTTCGAAACACTGACAGTTGGCGCGCCAGGTAGGGGCCTTTTGCACGTCTTATTGATTCCACCAGGCCGCGGATGGCCAACCACCACGGAGGATGGGCCTCGGGCGCGCTCATGCATTTCGGGAGCCTGGACTTCATTGTCGCCATGGAAGAGGGGCTGGAGCTGGTTCACGTTCTGGTCCGACCCCCTTGCACCACCAACCTCGACCCCGTCGTTGAAGCTTTCGAGGGGTTGTGGCTGAACACCCCAGAGGATTGCTCCTCCGAGGGTAGTGAGCCCCTCGATTTCGATTGCGAGAGGCTGGGGCGACAGCTCCACGCCTTCATGGGTCCTCGACCGACCCAGGAGGACTTGCGTTGCGTTTTCTTCTCACTCGCCAACGTGACGGCGCAGCTCTCCAGAGGAGAACCGCTCTACCCGGAGATCCTGACCGGGAGCATTCCGACAACGTTCCCGTTTGGCTTGCGCAATGCGACCCAGGATGTACAACGCCTCGTATCGTTGAACTTTGATTCGCTTCCCACGGACAGCGAGTTCGTGGGGATGACAAACTATGTCTCGGAGTCCTTCCATGACGTCCTCGCGGGGGAATTGGAGGCGATCTCTGACTCCAACTCCAGCGGGGGATGGCATCACCCCTCATGCGAGTGCTTCATGGCGGACCCCCCTGAGGGGCATGTCGATAGCGCCCATGATGGAAACTGTCACACCCGATTCTAGAAAGAACCAGATGCATCTCATGTGTGCGCCAGGATCATGTTCACACACACATGATAGACGAAAAAGTGTAATATATCAAAGACAATGCTCAAAAAGTAACTAAATAAAGTATTTAACAATATTACACTCCGAATAAAAGAGACACAAAGGTCTTTGAACGATACACCGATATACCCTATACGAAGTCTGCAACAACTCCGTCTTCCACAGGCGATGACTTGTGAACGCAAGGCCTAGAACTCCTCGAAGTCGTCGAAGTTCTCCTCTTCAAAGTTCTCTTCTGAACAGCAGTGGGCAAGGGTGAGTACTCTTATGGTTGGTACTCAGCAAGTGGGGTGAAAATGTAAGGCCATCAAGGATAGGCTAAGGTTTGCAGCAGCGAGCACTTTTAGTTGGTCAAGTATTTATTAGCAAGCACCTATTAACTAGGTTTAAGTTTATACCATCCCACTTTAGCAAAAATATAAAGGTACCATTAACATAAACATAAACCACGAACCACAATTTAATTAATCTTCAAGTTTCATTATCATGTGAGGGTCCAAGCCACTTTTAACCGTGAGTACGGCTGTTATAACAGTTTTACACTCTGCAGAGGTTGTACACTTTACCCACAAATCGTGTTTCCCTGAGTCGCCCGGGTTTGCAAGGCCCTTAGACACTTCCGAGGTGAGTGGCGAGGGTACACTACGAAGCCTTTACAAAGACATGTTGAGAGCTAGGCAGCCCGCTAGAGTTTCAGTAGCAGTGTGGTCCATAAACCTCCCTAATGGTCAGCTCCTTAGCAAAGGCAGCTACCCCAAGAGGACCGGGCTATGACCCCTATCACCGACCCCCTCCTTGCCCTTTCGGTAAGGCCACCAGCAAACTACACATCTAATTAATTGGCTAAGGTTAGAGCCATATGACTTTGTGGTTGCACTGTTTTCTTGGGTGGTTCTCCATGTTCCCATTAAACAAAGTTGATCTTGAATTAACGCCGTATAACAACAATATGAAACGTGATCAACATTGTCAAAAGAGTAAACCATAACTTGAATTTATCTGCAAGGTCAACTCATCTCAACAATATCAGACAATAACAACATTGGAGACAAAGAACAACTGTTTCACTGGCTAGATAGGACCTATGTATCACCGACGGTGCCGGTGGCAATACGTTATATAAATAATTGTATATGGGAGAGAATGAGATATGTATAAAATTAAGTTTGAGAGTGTCAACGTAACAATAACATAGAATATAGTTATATTTGAAAGATTGAAATATTGCTACACTAATGCATCAGATAACAAAAGGAAAATAAGAGCTAGATAGGACCTATGTATCACCGACGGTGCCGGTGGCGATACGTTATATAAATAATTGTATATGGGAGAGAATGAGATATATATAAAATTAAGTTTGAGAGTGTCAACGTAACAATAACATAGAATATAGTTATATTTGAAAGATTGAAATATTGCTACACTAATGCATCAGATAACAAAAGGAAAATAAGCCAAAAAAGATCCTGATACCTGATACGGCGTATCGGCAAGTATCGAGAATTTATTTATTTATTTTGAATTCTATTATTATCTGATACGTCCGATACGCATATCAGGAAGTATCGGCGTATCGAGTACGGGTACGGCAGTGTTGGAGATGTATCGGTGATTCATAGGATAGGACCACATTGCATAGTAAAGTTTTGAGAGAATTGCATATTTTCCATGAACCCACGAATCATGGAGTTTGCATAAATTCGACATTGCCATAAAAAAAATTGGGTTTACATCAAACCCACGGGAACATTGAGATAAAGCAACCACCTCCAGTGCTTTTATTTCCCGTAAGCTTATGACCAGTTGTACAATTTAGAAACAATAAAAAAATGGCAGGGCGGAATAGATGAAAATGCCCTCTAATATATCCTTTTCATCCCACGCACTCCTCTCTTTCATGAGTCCTCTGTACGGCTCTTTCACCGTTTTTATATCAGGGCCTCCAGCGCGGACCTATAACCTCTGCCTGCCTCTCCAATCTTGTCCAGAGTACAGCTCCAATATACTTTTATTGTTTTATTCTTTGGAAACTGTCGTGCATATGGCTTGATGTTGGAGTTTAGGTGCAAGTTATTTATATGGAAAATTGCAGATCATATGGTACATACAGATCTAACTTCATTTCTAGATATGCTAATTGGCATGGTAATTTCTTCCAGACAAGCAAGGATCCGGTGCATATATCCTTTAGCAGTGCCAGAGTGATGTCTTTTACAGAAACGTAAACAGCGTTAGCAGTACCGGTTTCTGATGGGTTGGTCATGATTCAAGTGGCACTTGTGAGTGATCTTTTCTTAATGACAAATTTGCAATTAGCAGTGTTACTTGGACTCGAGTGCGAGTATCTGATTCAGCATGTGTACTTTGGGGACATGCGAAATACCACTTCGAATCTGACACGGCTGCTAAGTTTAATTTGGCACGGGTGCAGGGTATCTGACTTGGCAAATAAAAAATAGGACATGATGGGTGTCCAGGTAACAACAGAAATTTACACAAAATAAACCACTGGCGTTTTGCAAACTCACATTAAAATTTAATGATTCAATGCAAAGGATATCAGCTACCATTTGAAGTAGCGAGTAAATTTAAGTGCTTCAACAACTCAATTGGAATGAGTACAGAGTACTTATTAACTAACCACAAAAAGATACGTTGAAAAGAAATTCAATCTAGGAGCCTACACTGTACATTAATTGCAAGCAAGCAGGCTCACATTACATAAGGTGTTGTTGTTTTTTGCACTATTAGAATAATTAATTACATATGTCCACAACAGGATCCAAAAATAGCAGTAATAATATGTGAAATGGCAATATTAGAAGATATATATATAGAAATGTAGAGAGCTTGAAGCCAAATGTTCATCGTTTACTAACTTCCAATGAGTTTCCTAAAATGCATTTGACCTTACAAGTGAATAATCATGCAGGAACTGATACTATAATCGTATGTATAATATAAAGAACAGAAAGAAGGTCAAAGACAATGAACAAACCTTTCGAAGTAAGCTGGCATCAACGAAGGATGAGAGAAAAAAGTAAGGCCCTGTTTGGATGAGGGGGACTAAGGTCTTGTTTGGTTCCGGAGGGCTAAACTTTAGCCCTATCACATCAAAGAGAATCTTACCATTTAGGAGTATTAAATAAAATCTATTTATAAAACTTTTGCAATTAGATTAATGTACCTCATTAGATTCGTCTCGCGAATTAGCCTAGGGGTTTTGCAATTAATTTTATAATTAGACTTTATTTAATACTCCTAAATAACAAGATTCTCTTTGATGTGTCAGGGCTAAAGTTTAGCACTCCGAACACCCCCTAAACTTTAGCCCCCGTCACATCGGATGTGTGGACACCAATTAAAAATATTAAATATAGTCTAGTTACAAAATCAATTGCATAAATGAAAGTTAATTCACGAGACCATTAAGTCTAATTAGTCTATTATTTTACCATATCATGCTACAGTAACATGTGCTAATGATGGATTAATTAGGCTTAATAGATTCATCTCGTGAATTAGCCTCCATTTATACAATTGGTTTTATAATTAACCTATATTTAATACTTCTAATTGGTGTCCAAGCATCCGATGTGACGGGACTAAACTTTAGTCCGGCGGATCCAAATAGGCCCTAATTCATCCTATAGCTACTTTGGCATGGCAGTACTATCATAGATGGGCAAGCACATGTGTATGCACAAACAGAGATGAAAACTATAAAAGAAGCTAATTGAGAACCTATAAAAGAATCTAGTGTAGGAGGACTGAAAAGGCAGTGCCACTATCATATAATCATATAATGGTCTAAAATTATCAGCAAGGAAGCCGGATGAAAGGGATGTCATAAAAAAAGTGCACATCAAGGAGAGAAGTGTGGCTTCTCAGTACATATAAGCAAAGAAAAATGGATGAATGCGAGACAATTAACACAGGAATGGACAGCTGCCAAAGAAGGTTATGGATAACAGAACCGGGGAGCATTGTTCCAGAAAAAAAGGAGAGCCTTGGAGCAGTCTGCCAAGAACAAGAAGCCCATTCGCTATTGGCAGTCGACTACACGCTGACACAACCTCATCACACACACAAACTCACACCGAGATGGAGGGAGAAGGGGAGTACAGAGAGAATGCTATGTTTTTATAAAAAAGTCCAGTTTACACCATTGAATTATAAAAAAACCCTGATTTTCAACATTCAACTATAAAACCGGATAACAAGAGCCAACTGTTATTGTTGAACTATTTTTCCAGTTTCGACAGTTGGATGGCCTCCGTTATCCGATCGTGTCATGAAGGTTGAAAATTGGACTATTGTGCTAGCTTGAGGATGCAAATTGGAGAGTTTTTTATGTTGTTTTCATTGAAAAATGATGGATCTCCTGCCGTAACTTTCCAATTACGAGTACGAGAATTGAAAGACATGAAAATTTCACTCTGCAAGAAGTCCGAATCAGTCTCCCGCCTTTTTTTTCTAGTGCTGCTCAACTCCCTCTTTCAGCTAACTAGTTGTTGCTGAACTATTTTTCCAGTTTCGACGGTTGGATGACCTCCGTTATCCGGTTTTGCAGTGGAGGTTGAAAATTGGACTATATTGTGCTAGCTCGAGGATGCAAATTGGTGTTTTTCCCTTTTTTTTCTGGATGCTGCTCAACTCCCTCTTGCAGCTAACTACTCTTTCCATTTTATAGGGTACATACCACTACCACGTGGTGGTGCTACCACTACTAATACACCCTGCTGCCAACACAGGTTGACGAACGACAGAGCCCTATTTGCTAGCACAGGTTGCCAACACAGGCAGTAGCTAGCATGCTCAAATGGTCTATCCTTCGCAACTTTGTAAAGAGTGATAATGGAGAATTATGGATTGTGTTGGCACTCAGCTGTTCAGAATAGAAGGGGCAAGCACAAAAATTTAAGGGGAAAAAATAATACGGCTCCAGATTGCATTACCTTATCAACCAAGGTAACAAGGTAGCATATTTGAGTGGACAACCAATTTATGCTTTGTTCACATTTTTGTCTCCATCATTTCCAGCCTCATAAATGTGAATTCCTACAGACATAATTAGTCAAAACCAACAATGGTATTTCAAAAGGGGGAGAATAGTTATGACATAGAAATATTGGAATAATTAGCATAGTATTTTTCTATCTAAATTGTTTTGTTGGGTTCAGACAAGCCAAAACCAGACAGGATGATGGAAATGACCTTAGAGTGACAGAGTGAGAATAAGAGCAAGCCGAACAAGCAAGAGAGTAAATAGACAAAAGTTCTCTCCTCCAGGCCCTAGGGTTTTATTTATAGAGAGGAGAAGGCGGTTGTTTATATTTATTCCATTGGTGGGGTCAAATATTACAAGTAGGTCCCTAGAATTTATAAAGGAGTCCTCAGAACTTACAAACAGGTCCCTGGATGCTGCAACTAAATCCCTAGACCTCACAAACAAGCCCTTAGACCCCTAAACTTAGCCTCTTTTACACAAAGGGGGTTCCTAGCCTTAGTTAATGGCCTGAAACGCACCCCAATAGTAGCCCCTTAGCTATTCGGTCTTGGCTGGCACAACGAGACCGAGTAGTTGATCCTGTTAAAGAGGCATATCTACAATCCGGACCCCGGCTGCAAGGAATGTTCTTTGCAACCTACACATGTGCGCCTTGCTAAAAACTCCATCCTAAAAACCCAGTGGGAAAAAAGGGCATGGAGAAGAGAGCACGCACATGTTTAGATTTACGAGTGCTAACTTTAGGTCCTTGCTTCAAAAGTTGATGTAGTCCAAGTAGCCGTAGTCGAAGGTGCCGCAACATCTTCAAGTCTTATCTCACGAGCGTCGGACAAGACTCCATCGTCTAAGATGAACTGGTCCTCCAGTACACCCCCAGCCCCTCTTGGCTGGTGTTTGTGAGATAAGCTTTGCTTGTAGTGGAAGTAGTCGACATAGATGACGTAGAAGTTGAAGTAGTTGTAGTAGTGGTTGGAGGTGATGCAGCTATCAAGCACTCGAGCCATTGAAGGTGACAGCAAGCCCGCGAGCCCCTCAAGCCGAAGTGGTGGCAAGGGTGAAGTCCTTGACGATGCCGAAGGTCACAGCGATCCCTTCAAGCTGAAGTAGTGGCGAGAGCAAAGTCTTTGATGATGCCGAAGGACACGTCGAGCCCCTCAAGCCGAAGTAGCGGCGAGGGCGAAGTCCTTGACGATGCCGAAGGTCATGGCGAGCCGCTCAAGCTGAAGTAGCGGCGAAGGCGAAGTCGTTGGCGATGCCGAAGGTCATGGCGAGCCCCTTAAGCCAAAGTAGCGGCGAAGGCGAGTCAAAGTTGAGGTCGAGGGCGTCGTCGTTAAGCCCCTCAAGCCTAAGTGGTGGTGACCACTTCTCAACTCAGCCTGGGAGCAGCCCTTGCCCCCACTGCCCTGGTGACCACTATTTTTTTCACGAGAAGGTTAGTGTTGAATTGAGCCATTGCCCCCATCACCCTCATAACCTTCTCTTGGAAGGAGATTCCCTATCGCACTTAGAACTAGAAGTTTATGGATTCCTGAACACCATATGGCTGAACTTGGGATAATACCTCAAATGAAGGTTAAGAAAACTTAGTTTCTTCATGCGAAGGTTACTGCTGAACCATTTTGTTGTCCTCAACAAACTCATAACCTTCTCTCAGTGGAAGATGCCATAGCGCACTCACAACTGGAAAATTAAGGGTGTCCCAGGTCCTTATAGCTGAATCAGAGATAGTACAAGTGATGAAGATCTAGGAAGCTCGCTGCTATCGGATCAGGATAACCAAGATTGGCTTCGTCATGAGAAGGTTATTGCTGAACCATCTTGTTGCCCTTGTCAAGCTCATAACCTTCTCTCAGCGAGAGAAGGTGCCCCAAGACCTTATAGGTGAACTCTGAAGATGATGGCCTTGACAAAGGTAAAGAGAGCTTCATATCAAAATAACCAAGCACCGCCTCTTTTCGAGAAGGTTAGGGCTGAATCAACTTGTTGCCCTCAACAAACTCATGACGTTCATTTGGTGAGATAAGCTATATCGCGCTCACAACTGGAAGATCCCCAACACCTTACAGGGTGACCTTGATACAATGTACCAAACGAAGGTTATGCAAGCTTTGTTTCTTCACGAGGAGGTTAGGGCTGAATCAGCTTGTTGCCCTCAACAAACTCATGACCTTCGTTTGGTGAGATAAGCTATATTGCGCTCACAACGAGAAGATTCCCAACACCTTACAGGCTAACCTTGATACAATGTACCAAACGAAGGTTATGCTAGCTTCGTTTCTTCACGAGGAGGTTAGGGCTGAATCAACTTGTTGCCCTCATCATGCTCATAACCTTCTCTTGGTGATAGATGCCTTGTCACATTCACAACTGAAAGATTAAACACTCCAACACCTTATAGGCTGACCTTGATACAATGTACCAAACGAAGGTTATGCAAGCTTCATTTCTTCACGAGGAGGTTAGGGCTGAATCAACTTGTTGCCATCAACAAACTCATAACCTTCTCTTCATGAAATATGCCATATCGCATCACGACACTTCTTATTTTTAGAAGGCGAAATCTCATTGTAGAGGTCACAGGACTCTTAGCTCCTCAGAGCTATTTCTTTATTTGTCGTGCATGAAGATGATGTGTTCATGTGATGAGATGATTTGATGTATGCTTTTGATGCGTATGAATGGAATGAATGCATTTGCATAAATACAGCCAAAAGTTTTTTGGCCTCTGGTTACTTTCAAACCATGAGAGCCCCGTGCCTTTTGAGTGTGCATTGCACTTTAGTTTTTGAGCCGAATACCCTTAGGTTCGAAAGTCCCTTGGCATTCTAATGCTTATTGCACTTTTACTTTTGAGCCGAAGGTGTTTTGGCTTTGATAGTCTTAGGTTCGACAGCCCCTTGGCATTCAAGTGCTTATTGCACTTCTAGATAAGTATGCAAAGTTTGCGAGGTATGCGAACTTTGCTAACTTACACCATTAGAACCTTCAAAGGGCGATGGTCGATGTTTGCAACTCTTTGTTCCTTCGACCCAAGAATGAAAAGGTTAGCGCAAAACCATGATAAGATGTATTTATAAAAAAAAGGTTGAGCATTGCAAAGTAGGTGGGTGCCTCTAGGTGTGGTACCTTCGGGGTATTTTTATTGAACCTCTCTAGCACATTCTTTGCTTATGTAGGTTCTTAGCTTGAGGAAACGATGATCTAAGGTAGTGAAGATTACCTTGTAAATGACTTTGTTCCCTCAAGGACCTTCTAACCTCAATCTCTGAAACATATTCTTTGTTTATAGCAGTCTTGGTGAGTCCATGATCTAAGGTTATGAGCAAACATCTTGTGGGTGGTCGGGTTACATGAGGATCTTCTATGTTGGACCTCTCAGATTCATCCTTTGTCGTTGAAGGTTTTTTGCTTGAGGAAAGCCAATTTGAGTAAAGGACTTCGTCCCGACTTACTCCAAAGACCTCTTTGAAAACCATTATTGACCTTTAGAATTCAATGGAGATGGAAACCCAATGAGATGATAACTTTTGTTATCACTTTCTCCAAAAACTCTAACCCTCTCTAGATGTCAGTAAAGATAGAAAAACCAATAAGGTCATAACCTTCTCTGGGGATCAATAGAGACCGAAAACTAATAA
The DNA here is from genome assembly GCA_032594955.1 of Panicum miliaceum. NCBI lineage: Eukaryota > Viridiplantae > Streptophyta > Magnoliopsida > Poales > Poaceae > Panicum > Panicum miliaceum. The sequence continues at coordinate 35,609,365 of CM064059.1, forward strand.
GGTGATAACCTTCATTATAACCTTCTTCAAAAGCTCTAACCTTCTCTACATCAATGAAGGTAGAAAACCAATAAGATCATCACCTTCGTTATAACCTTCTCCAAAAGCCGTAACCTTCTCTAGAGATCAATAAAGGTAGAAAACCAGGGCGATAATCTTCTCCGAAAGCCCTGACCTTCTCTATAGGTCAATGAAGGTAGAAAACCAATAAGGTCGTAACCTTCTCCAAAAAGCCGAGTATGATAACTTTGCATTTTTTGAAGAGAAATTATCCTCAAGAGAGGGATTAGTGAGTTAATTTCACTATGTAAAACAAGCTTAGTTGGAGAACGATGAGCTTAGAGAGTTGAGAACATGCAAATACAATAACAAATAAATAATAAGCAAAATTCTTTAAAGGATACACCCTGCAAATATAGATGTTAGTGAGAGAAAATTTCAATAAATAAGATGAACAGGAATTTTAAAGAATTGTCTTGTAAGCAAGGAAAAAAACCAATGAGTCCAAACCTTGTCATGACCTTTTCAACGAATCATGGCTTTTTTTAATCATCATTAGTGATAAAGAGTCAGCAAGCTAATGACCTTCGTCATGGCCTGTGAAAATTATAACCTTCTCCGGAGGTCAAGAATACCAAGAAGGCAGTGACCTCCATAGCTAGTATTGCTCGACTCTGGGTGCCAAAATAAGCTTCAACGGTGAACTACCACTAGATAAATATAAATGTTACGTTGCTTCTTCACTCGAAAGTGACAAGATTGTGGGCTTTGGGTGCCTGTATTCTTGCCTTGCTTTTGCTTTTGCTTTTGTGGCCGTGGCTTCTTGCGTGGCTTTGAAATGGACGATCGAAGGTTGCAATGAAAAGCTTGTGGCCTGCCTCGAGCAAAGGTGACGAGTGGCTGGCCTGCCTCATGCGAAGGTGCAACAACTTTGCTTGTACCTACATTCTTTTACGGAAGGTTCGTGTAAGATGAGCAAAACGACAAGCGTAGGTTCACTGCTAGAAAACGGAGCATTCGTCCCTGGCGTTAGTACCGGCTGCATTTCGAGCCGGTACTAATGCGTGCATTTAGTACCGGGCCTTAAGAACAGTGCCCTGGAGAACCATTTAGTACCAGCTGTTGCCACCAGTCGGCACTAAAGTGCGCCACCCACGCCTGGGGGGCAATGGCTAGATTCCCCCCAGCGGCTACCTAGTATCGGCTGATGGCTTCCGCTGTTACTAAATGGAGCCGAGGCAACTTAGTACCGGCTGGTGGCTCCAGCCGGTAGATGTAGTACTGGCTGGAGCCACCATCCGGTACTAATCTGCCTTCCCCATATCACAACAGCTTCCTCCTCCCCGAGCCCAAGCTAGCCATTTGATCGATCCCGGGCTTCTTCTTCTCCATGGTATTTTAGAGTGGAGGTGTTGCCTATTTTTCTCAAGATTTGTTGGAATTTCACTCATCCACGTGCTCAAAAGGTTAGCAACTTCATCCTCTATTCTTTGATGGTCTTTATGCTTTGTTTCATGCTTTATAGTTAGAGAAATTTGTGATCTTTACAAAGAGTGAGAATGAGCATGATGTTTTGACATACATTCATTTGAGATATATGAAGGGATGACCTGAATTTGAGAGAAGATTTTTTGATAGTTTGCATGTGACAAATGTAGAGTGATTTTTTTCAATTATTTTGAAGTGACATGTGTGTGTATATATATTCTTATATCATTATGCTAATAATATTGTTCAAGTGGAATGTGAATGCTAATTTCGATTTGAGAGAAGGTTTATGCCATGAAATGTCAAATTGTAGGTGAAAAAAAGATGTATACTTGGTATTCATTTTGTATTGTGAAAGAATTATTTAGCACTCTAATGATGTTTAGTAATTAAGTGATAATTAATTAATGTTCAGTAATATTCAGTAATTAAGTGATGATTAATTAATATTTAATCCCTAGAAATGGCTTGGCAACATGATGCAGCCGTTCATCCGCTCGGGCGTCGGTACGCAATCATTCGAAGCGCACCAGACATTCCCTTGAGTTCCGCCTCAAGAGTGTCTTGGACTTATTAGCGGTCATATTCGTCGTTGGATTAAGAAAGCATTTGATTTCCTCGCGCTATGTAATGCAAGGCGCAAAGTTGAGCATGAATTAGATGTCAAACTGCATAGTACATAGTACGGAGGAGCATCGGTCACTCATGAAAAAGATGGTGTGCCTCCTCGCGACCTCGCCTCCTCGGTGAACCACTTGGGCCGAAGCTGATGGGCTCTGGTTGTTGCTGCCGGGTGACACAATCGAGAAGCTTTGGTTTGAAGGTGACGGCCAGGTAAATAATCTCATCCCACAGCTTCGATTGGTTGGAACATGGTAACATGAAGGTGCTGGTTGCTTATAAGTATTGTAATGCACAGTGCTGTAAGCTCCGATCTCATTTTTCTTGGTGGTGTCATGGGATTTTTCTTTTATGCGGAAACCCCGCTGAGCTATTATTGCCCAACAGCTTCGATGCCGGACCGTTGGAGCGGCTCCTCGCTGCATGCGGTTTTGCCGCCGCGGGGCGAAGGTGACAAGCGAGTCTGCCTCGTGTTGCTGTGTCGCCTGACAGCTATTCTCGGTGTCGTCCGGAGGTGGATGCATGCACTCGGAGGTGATTACAACAGCTTCGTGTCTTGGAGCACAGCTTCTATGAACTTTTGTGCTTTGCATTCTTTTGCAAGAACAACGGAGGTGACAAGATTTTAAGTATTTTGTATGGAGATGTGGAGCATAACCTTCGATTGGTGTTTGGACTGCACTAGGCTGCAGCTTCTCGTGCTGTGTGCTACTAGGCATCACTGGGAGAAAATGTATGCTATTGAGCGGAGGTGACGCTGGAATGACAATGATGATTACCAACTTTCCCAGCACCTTCGATCTTCTTCTTATTTCTGTCTTCTTTTTTTTTTTGAAAGACCTGGCACCTTCAGTCTTGGCGTTATTGCCTGCCCTCGTGCTAACGAGGTGAGCTTCGCAGCTGAGCTCCGCATGGATGATTTGATTGGTTATTGGCCGCCCGCTCTTGAAAAATGTATGAACAAAGGTGTAAATTTGCCGTGCGTCACGACGATATGGTGACTTCGCGGCACCGGCAAGGTGACGAGGCAGCTGCTTCAGCTTCGAGAGCTTCTTTTGATGAGTGACGGACGGTGATGTCTTAATTCTAGGATGCTTCGCGTGCATGCTACCGGAACTGCTGGCTAGGGGCCGGGATGGTGGAGTCCACGGTCGAAGGTGCGGCTGCTGTCTTTGCTTCGAGGTGACGGGTGAGCTTCGATCGGATTGGCTGGCTTCCATTGACAAAAAATGAGCAACGGCCACCATTTTGTAGCAGATTCCCTTCTGAATAGTGCCTTGAAAGCGGTGACAGGCTTAGTGCTATTAGCTAGCTGCAGCGCGGAGGTGTGGTGTCTTTCTTGCTTGTTACCCATGCGCTTGTGCTGTTGAAGTTGCATGTGTTCTTTTGCCTGTGCTTTCTCATCTTTCTTTTTGATCGAAGGTGCTCAGCTATATATTTTGAGCTTTTGGGACTATTTGAGGACCATCGATATGCATATCTCATCATGACTTTTTACTATTATTTCAATTACACTACTACAAAAAGCATTTTTAGGGGCGGGTAAAAATATAATTTTAGGGACGGGTAGCGCACCCGTTGCTAGTTTTCGCAGCTAAAAATAGCTGTTTGCAGGAGCGGGTGCGTTACCCACCCCTGGAAATGGGTTTCCCGCTATTTTTTGCGATTTGCATTTTCCGCTAATTTTTCGCGATCCTGATTGCGATTTGCATTCCCCCAGCTGCCCCTACAAATTCTAACTACACCATCCGCAGCAGCCAAATCACGTCGCTCGCACATGAACAAAAGTGTGAAGCGTACAGGTACAGGCGCCTAGCCTAGGTCGCCTAGGAAGAGGTGAACTTGGTGACGGCCTTGGAGCCCTCGGAAACGGCGTGTTTGGCGAGCTCCCCGGGGAGGACGAGGCGCACGGAGGTCTGAATCTCGCAGGAGGTGATGGTGGGATTCTTCTTGTACCGCGCGAGCTTGGCCGCCTCGGCCGCCAGCTTCTCGAAGATGTCGTTGATGAACGAGTTCATGATGGACATGGCCTTGGAGGAGATGCCGATGTCCGGGTGCACCTGCTTCGGCACCTTGAAGATGTAGATCTTGTACGTCTCCACGCTCTTTTTTGCCTTCTTCTTGCCCTTCTTCCCCTCGCCGCCGCCCTCCTTGGACATGCCCGCGGGGACGCACTTCTCTGCCTTGGGCTTCTTCCCGGCGGGGGCCTTCTCGGCCGCGGGCTCCTCCTCCGTCGGCTTCTTTGCCGCGGGCTTCTTCTCCACCTTGGGCGCCATGGGTCGCGGCGGCGGCGGCGGCTGCTTGGATTCGCGGTGGAGGGGAGGGGATCTGGGCGAGCCGAGGATGTGTTTGCTGTTGGCGCTGGGGAGGTGGGGGCGGTGGGTTAGTTTATTTATTATAGGCGGGGGAAGGCGAGCGCTCATTGGTGGAGAGGCAAGTGCCATGGATCGCTGGCTTGAAATTAGTGAAGGATTTGTAGGGGCGAGCTGGGGCCTCACTCGCCCCTACAAATCGGCGCCCCACCCCCGGCGGGCGCCGATTTCACTCCCTCCTCGTGCGCCCCTCCTTGGATTGGCTAGAAATCGGCTCGATATCCCTCCGCGGGCGCCAATTTCACTCCCTCCTCGCGCGCCCCTGCTTGGATTGGCTAGGAATCGGCTCGATCCCCCCGCGGGCACCAATTTCTAGGGGCGGGTGGCGCCCCGGCCCGCCCCTAAAAACCTATTTGTAGGGGCGGGTGACGCCCCCACCCGCCCCTACAAATCCTTTTTTAATTTCCACTCAAAATTCATTTAATTCAAAAGTCATAGCTAAACACATTGAAAAAATTTAAAATTTTTACCATAAGCATTATGTGACATGTGCAACTTAATAAAAATATCAAATAACTATTTTATTGTATATAATGATTTAAAATGTCGAGACCACAATGTGCACCTCCACAACATACTATCTCATTGCACTCAAGACTCTCTTTATATTTTGAACACAATCATTATATGTACTAAAACATGTTTGTCGTATTTTTTACTAGTTCTATACTACACAATATGTTTCTAGTGCAAATTTAAGTTTTTTTCATATGTTTTGCTATTTCTTTTGAATTAAATGAGTTTTCGGTTGAAATTGGTGAAGGATTTGTAGGGGCGGGCTGGGGCCTCACCCGCCCCAACAAATCAGCGCCCCCCGCGCGGGCGCTGTTTTGTAGGGGCGGCCTAGGGCCTCACCTGCCCCTACAAATCGGCGGCCGCCCCCCCCCCCCTCCCGCGGACGCCGATTTCACTCCCTCCTCGCGCGTCCCTCCTTGGATTGGCTAGGAATCGGCTTGATATCCCCCCGGGCGCCGATTTTTAGGGGCGGGTGGCGCCCCGGCACCTAAAAACCATTTGTGGCATCACCCGCCCCTACAAATCATTTTCTAATTTCCACTTAAAATTCATTTAATTCAAAAGTCATAGCAAAACACATCGAAAAAACTTAAAATTTTTACCATAAGCATTATGTGACATGTACAACTTAATAATAATATTAAATAACTATTTTATTGTATATAATGATTTAAAGTGTCGAGATCACAATGTGCACCTCCACAACATACTATCTCATAGCACCAAATTTATTTAATTCAAAAATCATAGCAAAACATATCGAAAAAACTTAAAATTTTTACCAGAAGCATATTTTAATACGTGGAATATAAGAAAAATATCAAAATCCATTTGTAGGGCGGCTCACCCCCAGCCGCCCCTGAAAATGGCGCCCATTTGTAGGGGCGGCTGAGGGGGTGAGCCGCCCCTATAAATGGATTTATAGGGGCGGCTCGATTGCTATAGCACCGCACCCTATTTGTAAGAACGGGTGATATTTTGGTGCGTCACTAAAAGGATTCGGGGTATTACTTTTATAGGGGCGGCTCGATTGCTATAGCACCGCGCCCTATTTGTAAGAACGGGTGATATTTTGGTGCGTCACTAAAAAGATTCGAGGTATTACTGTAAATCGTTTTTTAGTAGTGTTCGCGCCGCTGCTTGATGTCTTCCATGGGTGGAGTGCCAAAGCTATTAGTCTGTTGCTGTACTACTGAATGTACGCGCGGCGTTGCTGCCAGCGGAGGTGACGTACGAAGCCAACACGCTGTGTGGGGGCTTTCCATGTATGCTGCTCGTGTGTAATTACGGCATCTAACCATCGATTGCACTTTTCCTATCGAAGGTGCCCTGCTGTGGCGTTTAAACTTTTGTAATTGGCTAGTAACCATCGATTGAACCTTTTTTTCTTTTTTCCATTCTGCTCATCTATCCAACTTTCAGCTAGTGATGCGGCCTGTCTCGAGCGGAGGTGGCGAGCGGCTGGACGACGGCCGGCAAATATTGGATTGCTCGTGGCAGCAAGCTTCCCTTTCTTTTCCTTTTTTATCTCAGTATGACCTCTCTAAAAAATATAAAATGTGCCTTCTTCTTCTTTATGGTGACATCAAAGGTTGTTTTACTCGAGCTGAGACCACGGTGGGCGTCTCTGTTGAGTTCGGATGAGCTAAAAACCAGATATAATGACGGAAATGGGACTCAAGCTCAACAAAATAACCTTAGAGTGACAAAGTGAGAATGAGAGCAAGCCGAACAAGCAAGAGAGTAAATGGCCAAAAGTCCTTTCTTCCAGGCCCTAGGGTTCTATTTATAGGGAGGAGGAGGTGGTTGTTTATATTTATTCCATTGGTGGGGTTAAATATTACAAGTAGGTCCCCAAAATTTATAAAGGAGTCCTCAAAACTTACAAACCGGTCCCTGAACGCTGCAACTAAGTTCCTGGACCTCACAAACAAGCCCTTAGACCCCCCTAACTTAGCCTCTTTTACACAAAGACCCCCAACATAAATGAAGAAGAAGCACACGAAAATATTGCCTGATCAAAAAAAGCTACCTTAAATTATTCTGAAGTGGCCATATTTAACAGTATCTCAATTAGATGTAAAGTATTAAATATAGCCACAGTAATGAACACAAGAAACAAAAGCAATTACAACTATTCAATAAAATAAACTTGGGTAGAAAAGAACAAGAAATCTCATTGAATGTTGCATTACAACCCTTCGTCAAGTGATAAACGATAGTTTAATTTCATAATGATCAAAACTAACATTAATTAGGGGGTTCCATAGTAGTAACAAGGTCATATTGATCACAGATTCCCTCTATGTAACCACTACAATAATGTAATTATCTTTAAAATCTTAAGTGTGTGAATTAATCAAGAACTCATTTGACAATCAGTTAATTTATATTTATATTTAATAAATAATGAAATTTCAATTAATGATGTAAATAATTGCCCAATATCCATCTGTCTATAAGTACAACACTGTAACAGAATCCATGGTAGCATAGAGATACATGGACAGGATTACGATATATATATATATATATGCCAAGAGATCATCAAGCAACGAAAGAAACAATAATTCCAATTATCGTTCTGACTATCATTCAGGGGGGAATGGAAGCCACTCGACCAACATATTATTTATGAAATATTCTTTTTCCATTTACCTAAAGTATAGAAACTTGCAAACGGATGTTCCACGCCACTGCCCAGGCCAGTTTCTGGGGAAAGTTCCTTGAACACCAATGTCTCAAGATGGACCATATAAACCACTCCACTTTCTGTCATTTTAAACATAACCTTTTCAACTTTATCGACCCCGAGTATCATCAAGGGCCCTTCTTCTTATGTCTTTATGTCTTTATAGTATCACCCTTTGGCTTCATGGAAATGAGGTCACCATTGGTTACTGTCACACCCAGGTTTCAAAACAAAACCGAATGCATAACTATATGTATGTCATGATCAAATTTTATACATATAGTGACGTCATAATGGAATAATGAGCAACAGTATCATGAAAAAGAGACTTACAACGACTAAGAGACTATCAGAGATACACAGCTTATCCTGTGAACGACGGTTCCACATTTCACAGGCAATCGATCGGGGGTTGTGTACGCCTAGAACTCAGCAACATCTTCAGAAAACTTCACAGCAACTTTTTCTTCTAAGCAACGGTTTTAGCAAGTGTGAGTACACTTATGGTTGGTACTCAGCAAGTATATTAGAAAATAAATGACATGCAAGGCTTAAATAAAGATAAAGGCTGGCTGAACAAAGCGGTAAGCATTTTAATGAATAAATCATGTGAGGGTTCAGGCCGCTCTTGACCGTGAGCACGATTGATATATCAGTTTTAGACTCTGCAGAGGTCATACACTTTACCCACAAGTCGTGTCTCCCTTTATGTCCGAGGTAGCTAGCCTCTTAAACACTTCCGAGGTGAGTGGCAGGGATTCACTACGAAGCCTTTCCAAAAACTCCCTAACAAGTTAATAGCCCGCTAAGGTTTCAGCAGCTGCATAAGTGAACCTCCCCCAAGGCATGACAAAAGAAACAAATAAAAGAGTATACCCTTGACAGGCAGCGAACCCTCATCTCAGGCCCCCTCATGCGCCTTCCATCTAATTACTTAGCTAAGACCAGAGCCATGTAGTTCTTGTGGTTGCACTATTTTCCCAGGTGGTCGCTCCATGGTTTAAATTGATCATTTAATCATCATTCATCACAGTGGTTCCAAAGTATGTGAAACATGTATCAAGTATCGTTTTCATAAACCACCCGAAACCATAATTTAGCAACTAAGCAAACTGCCAACTACCCAGGATTTAAATAAGTAACCCGGCTTCAAGGATATGGATCATAAATATGGGTAAAGTAGGAACCCATCAAGTTAATGCCAGCAAGCGTAAATTAAATAAAGGTTATTAGGACGAAAGTATGATCAAGTAATATACTTGCCTTCATTCCAAAGAATAGCTGCTCAGAGTCTTCAACACTTGCTATTCAAACTCTTAATCTTCATAGCTCTCGTACCGCGCTCCTTTCTACTCGTGACAAGCATCGAGCACAAATATACAACAAACAAACAAACAAGCAAGCACAGCTAAGAACAACAAACCAAACAGACGAAAAGCTATGAAAGAGCACACTAACAGGGAGGTCTCGAAGCTACGATCGCTGAGCGCAAGAAACGCTAAAAACGGAGCTACGGTTGAAAAAAAATAACTATCGGAAGATTTTTGTTATAACAGATAAAATCTATAAGCTGAATCTATTTAAATTATAAAAACACATATAAAGGACATATTAGAATTAACTCAATTAAATTTATATTTATAAAGAAAAAATAAACTTAGTCAAGTTTTATTTAATAAGTTTATATACAAATGAAGTCAATTAATTATTTAACTAGCAAATAAAAGACATGTAAACACAACTAATGTGAAACTTTATGATTCGTGTTGAACTAAAAAAGTTATATTAAATTAAAAGATACATTTATATTGGTATTAACCAATTTAACAATAATTATGAAAATAAAGGCAGAACTCTAATTAGCTTTTAATTAGAAACACTAGTTTAAATAGATATTAATCAAATTAATTATAAATTTTGTTATAAAACATGAACTACGGTAAAATAACACTGTGATACGATAGCTTACGCTAAAACAAAACTAACGCAATAAGAACGGATCTAAACGCAGCTAAAACGGTCGACCTATGAGCTATACATGGTTATAGGGACCTCAGCGCGATAAAACCGCAGATTTCAGAGGCTAGCAGACGAATTTTGCATGGCACAAGCAACAGTGCCCGTGAAAAGATTAAAGGCTAGGGCCAGATCTGCAAAAGAGAAAGGCTTGGGCCGAACTGAAGAAACCTAATATTACTAGGGGGTTATCTGTAAAAGACATACGACACAAGGAAATGATAGGAAATTACAGAGTTCCTTGAGGGTCTTATTGCAAAACCTTGAGAACTTGCTCCCATTACCGACCTGCGGCACTGGCCGCACAGCTCGTCGGCACGGCGGCGCGCTAGGGACCACGTTGAGCAGGGGAATAGGAAGAAAGGAGATGGGGAACCTGAGGTGGCGGTCACCAGTGGCGAATCTCCTTCGCCTTGATCGGAATTTGAAGCATGGCTCTGCTTCCGCGGCGAGCCTGGTCCAGCGGCGGGGCGTCGACGAGGAAGGGTGGGCCAGGTGTAGTTCGGTGCAGGGAACGTAGAGGAGGCCTCGGATTCGCTCAATGAGTGACGGCCGCGACGAATCGGGCGGAGGAAGCGTGGCGGTGTTCTGCTCGGTTCTAGCGAGCAGAGGCAGCGGCGGGGTGGAGCAACGCTGCGCAGGGGGCGACCGAGGCATCGGGCGTGCGGAGCTAGGGCTCGTGGGGCACGGTAAAAATGGCGTGCGCGCCCGCGATCGCGCCGGTCTCGGCGGGAGAAAAGAAAGGAAGGAGACAGAAAGAAAAAAGAATAAGAAAAAAAAAGTAAAGAAAAGAATTAATTTTCAAAAGAAATAAGCTCTATAAATTGTGATTAGATTTGAGGAAAAATCTAGATAATTCTCAAAAGATTTAAAAAATTGAATAAAAATATTTGAAAAGATATTCACGTTCTAAAATTGTACCATTTATTCTATTCCATATGTGAGCAGTGAAGCCATCTAGAACGATGAGACTGATACCACCACCATCTGTAGGCATAATAGAAAATTGAGACCCCACCGATAAATACATAGTAATCATATATATATAGCTCTAGGCGGCGGCGCGCAAGGATAGCTTCATCAACGACAAGAACGGCCGCAAGTGGCCGTGCTCCTGCCGGGACGACCCGGCGGTGACCGTATTCCATTGCCGGATCGAGAACCACCTCGCGACGGCGGTGCCAGCTCGTGTTCGAGCGCAGCAGGGAGGTGATCCTCGTGACGACCGCCGGGAGGAGGGTGCTCGGCGACGTCGCCATCAAGGAGTGCCGGGTCAGGTGCTCCACCGCCGTCAGGTCCCGCTGCCGGGCCGCCGGCGCGCGCGGGCGTCCTGCTGGGGAAGTCGCCCCGCGCGCGTACCCGGGGCAGCCGCCGCCAGGTCCCGCTACTGGGGCCGCCGGCGCGCGTAGGTCCCGCTGCTGGGGCCGTCGGCGCGTGCGCGTCACGGGGGCCGCCGTCGCCGCCACCTGCTCAAGGAGGGCGCGGGATGGGGGCGTGCCCGCTGTGCTCCGCCGCCTGCTCAGGGAGGGCGCGGGATGGGGGCGCGCCCGCTGTGCTCCGCCGCTGCTCAGGGAGGGCGCGGGATGGGGACGCGTGTGGAAGTTCTACGGGTATGGTGGCACTTGCAGGGGTATTTTGGTTTAAAAACTTATATTTCTCACGTGGCATTGAAACCCTAACGGAATGTTCTAACGGATATCATGGTAGGATCAAGAAAGGGATAAAAAGATAAAACATGGCCAAATAAGGGAGTTTGAAATTTTGAGGGCAATGAAGGATAATTAGGACCATACAAGGAATTTACTCTTCTATATTCGTATCAGCAGACATCAGTTCAACATCAGCAATTTGCAGTAGCAAGGTACGTCAGAGTATATAGATGAAATTAGCAGATTTTCTTGCAGGTTCACTTCATAGTTTACAAATTATAGAAAAGGGAGAACATGTGCTCAGCCTTTTAATAAGTTTCTTATTTTTTTATTCCTTCTCACAACAAATTAAAGTCCAGTCAGTCTTGTACGGCAGAGCTCTACCTCTTTCTTAATTTGCTGTTTATATGATAAAATAAAGTGATTTAAACTGTGCTTACAAAATAAGAACAAAATGAATCAGCCAAATACTCACAATTTCCTCACTCCAGATTCAAGGATTTTGGAGCTAGTGATGACCAACTCCAAACAACCTTGGAGCTAGAGATGTGCGAAACAAACACTTGGATTCATTTAGAACAATTTCCCTTCTCAATGGTTCGATACGAATGCAAAAAAAAAAATTCAAATGGACCTTCGTGTTCTTCAATTGTAACTGAAGGCATTATTTTTGTTTTCATTCTGACACAGGGTAAAGTGTACTAATTTAATATTCTTCTGAAAATTAGCAGGACTCTTTGTATTAAATCGATCAGAGGAAAAGGGAAATCATGTTTAGAAAAGGGTAAGAGAGGAAACTGAAACAAGACATCCTTTTGAGCCATAGACAGTAGACAACACACCTAGCACCCTAATGATCAAATCATAATGTGTTAATGAAAACAACACATTATCATCTAGGGAAAACCCCAGGATAAGTGGGGATAGCTCCCAAGAAAATTTTGGGGATTCTTCAATCCAATGGCTGCAAAAATATGAAAATTTCTCGCCATATATACAATATGTAATCAGAGAGTTAGTTGTCCAAGCAAAGCACCTAGCTTGGAAAATCAAATGAATAAATATAGTGCTCCAACCATAATAGATATTCTCCTGGCAACGAATTTGGTTATAATTAAAAGTGGCAATGGCACAGTTAACGGTGATCATCTAGATTGTCAGTATTGCTTCATACATCTCAATGGCCGAGTCTGCTCCAGATACAGTAATTAGTACCTTCAAATAGTTACTAATCTGGCAATATCCTTTTTTCATTCCATCAAAAGGCTGTGAACAAATGTCTTGCCACAATAGACACTCATCCTTTTGCCTCCTTCCATTCCATCAAAAGGCTGTGAACAAATAGACACTCATCCTTTTGCCCCCTTCCATTCCATCAAAAGGCTGTGAACAAATGTCTTGCCACAATAGAACCAATTAACGCACACCACGTTATAAAGAGCTGGGGTTAAAAGACACAACGGAAACTCCTTATAGCAGGTATGTAATGGTGATAAAAATGTTTCCATTTCTTCATTTTGAATTTGCATACAGATGCACCTGAGAACCAACACGATACATAGCCAAACAAACCAAAATGGGTGTATAGACCGACCTCACATCATTTTACAGTAGATGTATCACAAATTGGGGAACTAACACCTGGATGTACACTCCACAGTTTTCCAGTACACGCACAGTATATTGGGTAAATTCCCACATGGGCAACAGCTTCAACACCAACAAGCCTTTTCTGCATCTGGGCAACCAGAACGAACTCACTGCGGCAAAAACCAAAAAGTTATTATCTTACAGAATTGCATGTGTAGTTCAACAATTCATAATGTGGAACTACTTTCTATGGTTGAATCATCCTGGATTATCAAACAAAAGCAAGATTACAGACAGAAAACAACATAGAAGCTAAGAGCAGTTCAACTGCACCGGCTAAATATGATTTCAGTGTTAAGTAAGAAAGTTGAGCAATTCAATGCCCAAATCAGGAGAACTATTGAGCAGCTTCGATTTAGGCGGCAAGTACCCAAATCGGCATATTAGGAACATGTATGACCTTTTTTTTTCATATGAGGGACACTAGGACAGAAAGCTGAAACCTCTGACTTCAATTGTCAATCAAACATTTTTGCAAATGGAAGAACAAGCACTCAATTTTTAAACAAAGCATAATAATGATTCTTCCACAGACTAATTAGAAGCATGAATGAATTATTTTGCAGGACCTTTGAATCTTATGCCAACCATTTCACTCAACGATGCTACATCATCTATATATAGTTTGATGCATACTTCAGTCCAACATAGATGTCATTTCTGACTTCACATAAAAACAAACAAAACACTCCCCTTCTCATTTTACATCAGAACAACACTTTCCCTGCTCAAATATCTATTACTGTTAATAATGAAGAAAATGGACTCCAGATAAATCTTGGCAACGTCTAGTTCTGGCAGGGCAAGCTATTATGTAGAAAATACTAATACAAATAGTGGGTTTTTAATAAGAAGCACAGCAAGCACAGAACTTATTTTTTGAAAACAATATTGCTCAGATACCATAGATCACATTTTGAGGATAGATTTTGCATTACCTTTCAACCAATAAAGCACAGTAGAATGTTCTAGACAACCACTTTATGCTCGATCAAATATTTGAGCTTCAGCATCACGTCCAGCATTATTCACATGAATACCTATGAGCATAAAAAGCTCAGCCAAATGAAGACACGATAAAGAGCAAAATAAACATGATAGAGCTACAGTAAGATATTAGATGAACTAAAACATGTAATTGAGGGGCAAAATGCATTTTTGGGATACAACATTAGGAACAAATATACAAAACCACATCTATTATATATCGGTGCAAAAGAGTATGCCATCCATCTATCTCTAAAGGACTCAATACCACAAGTCGATCCAAATTATAGCAAAATGAATTAACGAACTCCAGAAACAAAAATTACTGTAGCTATCAAAATATGAATAAAGTTGACTACAAAAGATCAGGATATCACAATTTTTTATCTGGCACAAATGGATTTGCAAGGGTAAATATGCAGGACTCTTCATCAAGTACCAAAATTGTTTTTGAATTTAAATTATAAAAATAACAGTCGTCACTAGAATATTGGATACTAATTAGCGCTCTGTCCACTTACATGCGATAATTAAAGGAAAGCCAACCCATCAATAACTTCATTGTATGTGTACCTGGATTATAGAAACTTGAGAATGGAGTGCAAAAGATGTAGGGCATCTTTTGAGGAAGTTTCTTGAACTTCATTGACTCAAGATGAACCATATGGACAGTATCACTATCTGTTAATTTAAACAAGACATTATCGTCTTCATCCAACCCTAGTATAAATAGGTGCTCCTGACCCACCGCTGACCGTAGGGGGGGAGAGTTGTACAGTTGAATTGTATTCCCAGGAATCCATGTAGCATTACCATCACCATGAGACGTCCTGTTCCATACATGGACACTGAGGCCTGCTAGAACAATGAAGCTGAGACCTCCACTGTCTCCACGTGTAATCAGGACCTGGTGCCGGCCACAGAAAATGGCACGGAAGTCATGTGCATCCAATGGTACATCTATTGTACCTAGGTTTTGCCTAAGCCCAATCGAACTCAAGGATGACAGGCTTTCTCCCAATAAGCAACAAGCAGATGGAATTCCTGAACATGGAACCGGGGCAGGTAGGAGAAGGAATCAGACCACCCGGCGGCTCCCGAAGTAGTGACATGAGATTGCCCCATGCCCTGGTCTCCGATGAGTAAACACAGCCATAAAATCGTGCACTGTCTCCAGCTACCATGACCACCTGGAAGTGATCCGAGTGGCAGGCACCATGGACGTGGCCTTGGTCGGTGGAAGTGCAAACGACCCCACCATCAAGTACGACGACCTTGCCTCCGTCCAACGCTGGGGGCAGGGCAAGGTGGCGCAGGTCGCCGGTGACGGGATCCCACACCAACAAGTACTGCTGCTCTTCCGGGCTGTAGATAAGGACACGGCCGTGGTGGCAGTGCAGGACCTTGCTGCCCCTGGCGACCTGCAAGGAGAAGCGCGAGGCAGGGATCTGATCCGGTGGATCAAGCACCGGAGTGAACTCCACGCTCCCCGATAAATCGCGGTCGCGGGAGAAGAAGCCCAGGAGAGGGGGCTTCCGGTGGTGGGCGCGGAATTCGCGGAGGAAAATGGGGTCCGAGACCACGCGGCACCAGCGCTTGCACGAGAGGCTCGGAGGGAGGACGGCAGCGCCGGCAGGCAGCGAAAGCTATCCTCCGTGAGGTCGTCGTTCTCCAGCTTGAGCTCCGGCGCCTCCGAGCTGTTGGTCTTGCCTGTTAGAACAAAACATCGCTTAAAACTTAACTTTAACAGGATCTAGCACCTAAAATATGAGCACAACCTATAGAACAAACTGAATAATGAAGAAAGGTTTTAGATCTCGACCGCCAGTCATCGTAGGACCCGCTAGGTTTTAGATCTCGACCGCCAGTCATTGTAGGATCCGCTGAGGACGACATCTCGGCGGTGGGTTTTGTTGGGGACGAAAACAGTGCTGCCGTAGTCGTTCCCGTAGATATTCCCGACGTAGATGAAGTAGTCGATCTCGCCGGGTACCGTCTTCCTTCCGGCCTATACCGGCATTGTCCGGTGTTGGACGGCAGACGGAGGCGGTGACCTTCAGGTGGCTCCAGCGCCGCCGTGGATCGGGACGGCTGTAGTGGGCGGCTAGGGTTTTTGAGTCTGATTAGGTTAATCACAAAAACGCCGGGTCCCACTATTTATTATGGCGCTGAACGACCTGGGGCCACAACCACGAGTTGGGCTTGGGCCTCCGATCAAGGCGCGTAACGGGCTTATTTCATTTGGACCTTTTGACCACCCAAAAGTTCCAACATTCTCCCCTTTGGTCTAAAAGCCTAAAAACTGACGCCAATCTTAGAGTGGAGTTATGTAAAGAAATAATGTATCACAACAGTGTATAATCTTATTATGATACAATTATCCACAATGCATTAAACCACTTATCATAATGGGAGGCGATTGTCTTATGACCCTTTTAAGTCCAAGATCACAGGCTATCCAATAGTCCCATGCCGGCAATTAGCTCACAAAATTGATTGGAAGGTAAGCCTTTCATTAATGGATCCGCGAGCATTTCCTTAGTACTTATATGCTCTAATTCAACAGTACGATCTTGAACTCTATCTTTCACAACATAAAACTTAATGTCAATGTGCTTGGCACCACCACTTGACTTGTTGTTACTAGCATAGAAAACTGCGGCTTTATTATCGCAGTATAATTTTAGTGGTTTGCTTATGCTGTCTACCACTCTTAATCCGGGTATAAATCCTTTGAGCCACACAGCTTGCCCTACGGCCTCATAACATGTCACAAACTCAGCCTGCATGGTTGATGCTGCAGTAAGTGATTGTTTGGAGCTTTTCCATGATATCGCTCCATTCGCAAGTGTGAAGACATAACCTGATGTCGACCTTTTAGTGTCAACACAGCCTGCGAAGTCGGCGTCTGAATAGCCAACTACTTCTAAATTCTCAGTTTTCTTATATGTGAGCATGTGATGCTTAGTGCCCTGCAAATAACGCAAGACCTTCTTGACCGCTTTTCAGTGATCCATTCCTGGGTTAGACTGATATCTACCAAGCATCCCGGTAATAAAAGTTAAGTCAGGACGTGTACATACTTGTGCGTACATAATGCTTCCAACAGCTGAAGCATATGGAATCGAACTCATTTGATCAATTTCTAACTGATTCCTGGGACTTTGAAACTGCCCAAACTTATCGCCCTTAACCACTGGAGCAGCTGTGCCTGAACATTGATGCATATTATATCTTTTAAGAACCTTCTCTATATAAGCCTTTTGAGAGAGTCCTAATGCACCCTTGGATCTGTCTCGATGTATCTCAATGCCCAGTACATAAGAGGCATCACCGAGATCCTTCATATCAAAATTCGATGAGAGAAAACCTTTTGTCTCATGCAGCAAGTTCTTATCGCTGCTTGCTAATAGGATGTCATCCACGTATAAAACTAGGATGATGAAAGAGCTCCCCTTGATCTTAATATATATACAATTATCCACTATATTTTCAACGAAGCCCAATTTCTTAATTACTTCATCAAACTTTAGGTACCATTGTCTGGACGCCTGTTTCAACCCATGAATGGATTTCTTTAGTCTGCATCCCAACTGTTCTTTGCCTTCCACAACGAAACCTTCTGGTTGCACCATGTATACATTCTCATGCAAATCACCATTTAAGAACGCAGTCTTAACGTCCATCTGATGCAACTCGAGGTCGAAATAAGCTACTAGAGCCACAACGATTCTGAACGAGTCTTTCTTCGAGACGGGCGAGAAGGTCTCAGTATAATCAATTCCCTCTCGCTGTGTGAAGCCCTTAGCCACAAGCCTTGCTTTGAAACGTTCAATCTTCCCTTTGGAGTCATACTTAGTTTTGTAGACCCATTTACAGCCCACCTTCTTAGCTCCATCAGGAATCTCTATTAAGTCCCATACCTTATTTATACTCATAGATTTCAGCTCTTCTTCCATAGCCTCAATCCACTTGTGGGAGTGCTCACTATTCATAGCCTCCTTGAACGAGTTTGGATCATCAACCTTCCCCATATCATGTGCTTCTCCACTCATGTACACATAATCATTGGAGATAGTAGTTTTCCTCTCTCGTGTTGATCTTCTCAGAGGTTGTGGCTGCTCCACTGGAACAGGCTCAGCAATAGCTTCTTGTTGTGCCTTTGATGCCCCAGCGGCGGTCTGATTCTGTACTTCCTCAACAGGTTCTGCCACAATTTCATTTTGATGCTCATCAGCCACATTCTCATGGTCACTTATGACAGGCGCTTGTTCCACATTCACTTCTGGGAAATCAACTGTCTGAGCTGGTGGTGTATTCTGAAAATTAGGCAAAATAGGTATGTAATAATCACGAGTCAGCGGTGTAGTATCATAAGTCCGCATTTCCTCGAGATCGATTTGCCTAGTCTCAGTGCATCCATTTTCCTCTAAGAATAGTAGTACCCTTAGGACAATAAAATCGATATCCCTTTGATCTGTCTGGGTATCCAATGAAATAGCAGCTCTCTGTCTTAGGATCTAATTTTCCAAGGGACGGATTAAATAACTTCGCCTCAGCTGCACAACCCCAGACATAAAAATAACCAATGCTGGGTTTCCTACCAGTCCAAAGCTCATAAGGCGTCTTAGAGACTGACTTACTAGGAATGCGATTATTTATATGCGCGGCAGTTTTCAGCGCTTCCATCCATAAACTCACTGGCAGTATGGAGTTGCTTAGCATACTGCGCACCATATCCATTAGAGTGCGATTTCTTCTTTCTGCCACACCATTTTGCTGAGGTTCACCAGGAGTTGAGTACTGTGCTACTATTTCATTTTCTTAAAGGAATCTAGCAAAAGGACCTGGGATTTGTCCATATGCGGTATGTCTCCCATAATATTCACCACCTGTATCTGACCGTACCACTTTAATCTTTAACTGATGCTGATTTTCTACTTCAGCTTTAAAGATTTTGAACTTATCAAGTGCCTCGGATTTTTCTCTTATGGGGTAAATATATCCATAACGGGAGTAGTCATCAGTGAGTGTTATAAAATAACCAAAACCATCCACTGACTTAACATTAAATGGGTCGCAGATGTCAGTGTGAATTAATTTTAATATTCCTGAACTACGCTTAGCTCCATCCTTCTTAATTTGTTTTGTAAATTTCCCCTTAATACAATCAACGCATTGATCTAAGTCAGAGAAGTCTAATCTTGGGAGTATCTCTTCTCTAATGAGACGCTCCATTCTCCCCTTCGAAATATGGCCTAAACGAGAATGCCACAATTTCGATGAAGTCTCATTTCCTCTCTTGCGTTTGTGACTAACTTTGCTTACATTCATCACAGAAATATTAGTATAGGACAGTAAGTAAAGATCATTGTGTAAAGGTGCTCGATAAATAATGTCACCATTCAAACTTATTACACATTTGTTGTCACCAAAAGTGCATGAATAACCATCTAAATCTAATTTAGAAACAGAAATCAAGTTTCTCTCAATAGACGGAACATAAAGGACATCAGCTAAGTGAAGAATAAAGCCGCCACTAAGTTCTAATTGGAGAGCTCCAATGGCCTCCACGTCGGCTTCAACGCCATTTGCGACTCTTAACCTTCGAGTCCCCTTTCTTATAGTCCGCACGCCAGACAATCCCTGTGAGGAATTTGTGACATGAATGGTGGCACCAGAATCAATCCACCAAGTACTTAATGGGAAATATGCATAAAAGGACTCATCGACTATAGAAATGATGTCGTTATTACCTTTTCTGTCACACCACGCCTTAAACTTGGGGTAGTCTTTCCTCTCATGGCCCTCATTGTCGCAGTGGTAGCAGATAAGCTTCTTAGGAGCAGATGGATCATTCTGCTGAGGAGCTTCACAAGATTTTTTACCCTTCTTTGGCTTATTGGGGCGGGATGCCCTCTTATTTCCTCCCCTTTGTCGCTCATGTCTTATGACGTTGGCAAAGTCGGGGTTCTGAGAGCGTAGCCGTTCTTCCTCTTGAGCACATTTAGACACAAGCGTGGTGATGTCCCACTTCTGATCGCTTGCATTATAGTTTATCTTAAATGGCTCAAAGACTGATGGAAGTGACATCGTGACGTGGTGAAGCAGCGCTGCATCATTAAGGGGACAGTCGAGGTCTCGAAGCTTATCCCTCATGTTGACCATGCCCATAATGTGCTCTCTTACACTGCCTTGCCCATTATACTTAGCCTTCACGAGCTGAGATAAGAGAGTGCTAGCATTGGCCTTGTCAGACCCCTTAAAGTAGCTCACAATTTTATCCATGAAGTCCTTAGCATTCTTAGGCTCTTTGTCAAGAGCTCCCCTAATAGAAGGGTTAATGGTCATGTTCATAAGACTTAAGGCCACTCTGTCAGAATGCTCCCAGCGCTCTTTTTCTTTCTCATAAGCAGCAGTGCGTGCAGCAAGGGTAGTATCCTCAGTCCCTTGTGACACTGGTGCAACAGGAGCGGACAGCCTCAGGGAATGATCCTTATCCATCGTCAGCAGAATGAAACCAATCTCAGTCTTCCACTTGACGAAGTTATCTCCTCCCAACTGAGAAACACCATTGATATATGTCATGATGCTGGAAATAAAGTTTAATCAGTAACGACAACAAAATAATAAATGTAATCAACGTTGGCCAGATTAAAATATTGAATAAACAATTTGCATCACCGTTGGGCAGAAGCAAATAAACTTAGTATCTTATGAATTAATTTTGCATCACCGTTGGGCAGAAGCAAAATAATATTAAATTAAACTAAGCATCTTAAAAGAAAATAATTAAATCAATGTTGGTCAGAAATTAATTAAATGCTCAAAGTAAACTAAAAAATTCTGAATAAAGTTCACGTTGGTTTCATTTACTCAGAATAGCAACTCACAATTTTCTTATAATTTTCAGCGTAATAATCCCCAATTTAAAAGATTTCTTAATTGCTAAAGGGGGAAATATACTGAAATTCAGCTCAGAAATTAATAAAACTGAAAATAAAACCGAAAAGAAAATAGGCTTAAATCTTATTAGGCTCTTGGCCCACAAACTGACGGGCGGGCTGCCATTTCAGCCCAGCCACGCCGGCCTCCTCCACAAACCCGCCTGGGCCGCGGGCCCAGCAGCGGACGAGTGGGCCGCCAAAGCGGCCCAACTCGGGCGCCAGCCTCAACCCCCTGTCCCGCGGCTCAATCTCGGTCGTCGGATCGTCAAAACCTAGATCCGACGGCTGAGCTTAAATTTCGGAGGCATATATACTTATAGGGAGACTGAAAATCCTAACCCTAATTCATTTTCTCCTCCTCCTTCTTTCCTCAAGCCGCCGGCCTCCATGACGCCGCCAGCTCGGGCCGCCCGCCGCTCCTCATGGCGCCGTCGGCTTGGGCCGCGCCGCCGCCCCTCTGGGCACCACCGCGCCTTGGGGCCGGCCGTGCCTCGGGCCGCCGCGCGCCTGCTTTGGCCCGCGCCGCCGCGTCGCCTGTCACTGCAGGGCGGAGCCGGCCGCCAGCCCTAGCGCCGCCGCCAGTGGCGGCCACGGGGTCGCATAGCGCTGCCGCCAGTGGCGGCCGTGGGTGGCTGCCCCGCCTTAGGCCGCTGTGCCTCGCGCAGCCGCGCGCTGCCTCATGGCGCTGCCTCGTCTTGGCTCATGACCCTGCGTCCTGGGGGAACTCTAGCTAGCTGGTTACTGAACGAGCACCCACATCTAAGGTTTAGGCATTGACGAGTACTGGAAATCATGAAACAATAGAAGAGGCGGAGTGGAGAGCAAATCGAACCTGTGCGTCCGGTGAAGGCCGGCGCTTTCCTTCCCCGAGGCTACGGCGACGTCAGTCTGCTGGGAGTGATGGCAGAAGAGGAGGGGGTCGGCTCCGCATATCGCGAGATGATGACGATGGTGCGACCGTACGAGGGTCGGACGGCCGGGTAGAAGCAAGATTCGAATGGTCGACCAGGGGCATCTTGGTCAAATCAGCTTATGAATAGAGGAACGGGAACTGACTTTGCAGATGGTATAAGTGCGCTTGAAGGACTAGAGTTACTATATTTTATTAATTAACCAAATTTCTAACTTGCTGCATTAGTATTGTAAATAAGTGTCATGTGAAACTGTATTAAATAAGGACAGATCCTAGACTCAGTTAATCAGAATCAAATATGAGCCACCATGTTTTGGGTCATGGAATACAAAGGATTTTTTATATCCATGAAATTACACAGCAGCTCAAACAGTATATGATTTTTCTGAAGAGAGCTCCCAGTTGAATTGATAGGTATGGTGCTCACTTGTTTCAGCACCAAGGCGTCCATTTAAATCTCCTGTAACATCATACCAGCATCGTCAGGCACCAACTGAGGAAATCGTGGAAAGACAAACTTCTGCTATATCTCCAGCTGCCAAATCTTTTTCTACTACTGGCAATTGTTTTAAGTTCAGAACAGAAATAGACAATTATTTTTCAGCAACCATTTTTGTCTTAGCTAGATTATGTCCAGAAAATAATTTGTTGTTGAGAGAGGAGCTCTAGAAACAGCTGAACATTAGAAGGAACAGCTAATCCTTCAGGTACCAGGAATGAAAAAAGGTTTCACAGCATAGAGGGATGGAAAGAGTAGAGATACTGGACTGCTTCCAGATTATGACGCGCCTGGGCAGATAAATTTACCCACTGTGCTAGATTTGAACTCCACCAGGTCCACCACCAGTGTCCATGCCTCAATCATATATGAAGTCAAAATGTCAAACAAAGAAAAGGAATTCTATCAAAAAATATCAAATCTGTTCGGCGAGCAAGGCGTTGTAGGTCATCGTTTTTGATATATTCTCCAAGAATGAATGGAAAGCAATATAGACTCTGCTTTTGATTTTTACCTAATTTATGCGTACCTGTTTTCCTTCTATTTATTTGTGTTTAGCCTACAAGCTGAGGATGATGTAAGAATTGGCCGTATGCGATTGCAGAGGTCGGAAATAATTTTCATTTTCTAAAAAAAATCAAAACATATTTAAATTTCACAGATCAACAATGAACTCATCTATCTTCTTTTTAATCACTAAACTGATTTATCTTGTAGTGCGGAACAATATGAGAACACTGCGACTATCTTCCAGATAAAAAAACGATATTACTAAAATACACTTTCTCTATATATCCATTCTGTGATCTAGGATTTCTAAAACTTTCCTACAAATATATAGAATAATCCAAACGTATCTAACCCCATTCTTTTATCTAGTACATATGAATTTTCCACTCGCAGCAGGACTCTGGCCAAGTTACAGAAGTGATTTTTTGATAAAATTTTACACACGCAAATAATATGGATTTAATATTAATCCCAAGATCATAGGGATTAAAGCATGGGGTGAAAAGCTTTGTGTGCCTAATGAGCTACTTCTTTTTACATTCTGCTGGTTAAAATTTAGATTTTCATGAACTCGAAACTGAATTTGAAATTGCCTATGCATCTTATTATATGCTTAAAGAAAGTAAATCACATTTATAAGCATTTGAGTACTTTTCTGGGATATAGAAACTTGTGAATGGATGGCAGAACAGGTAATCCATATTTTCTCCACGAACTTTTAAACTGCACTAGTTGATTGCCCATGCGTTGCTACAGGTGATAAAAGGATCAATTCATTAATACAAGAAGTGTACATTTAAAGTAAAATAAAAATAACTCATTAGATATCATAGTCATTTTGCAAGTAAAGAAAGAACAATGTGCAACTTTATATGCATTTTTTAGTTTTTTAAAACAATGCTATATATTTATTCCAGATGATTTGAAAGTGAAGTTATAAATATATAAAGAGGGCACACTTTATTACCACGCAGTTTTGAGATGATTGCAAAGGTATACAGAGGCTGCTTTCCCAGCTACCCACAAATTGAAACAAATAATATTACTGTCCATTGAGGTAATAGTAGGAAACTTTCTTACAACCAGAAATGGTGTTACGTGATGGATCAAAGTATTTGCAACAAGTATTTGAGGTAGCAGATTAATTGAGCAGCATTCAGTTAATCATATCGGAGGCATCCTGTTTTTGATCCTTGTCCATGCAGGTATTGAGCCAAAAAAACCTCACATGCATGGTATTTATCTCAATCAGATCAGTGGAGGCATTTGAAATCTCATGAACCAAGAAATACAGAACGTGAAATTTATTTAGCTTTAAGATATTTAAAAGGTGAATATCTTTATCCTTGAGAATAAGAGATTGGAGAGTGTCCCCTGCTATTGTCATCCAAGTAAGACACACATAAAAATTTTCAGGGCAATTTACATGACTAAAATATAAAACTAACTCTGGAAAGTTGAAATGGACAACACTTGCCTCAATGTCATAGCACATACATTCCTAAGTTGAGCTACTGCACTAACCATTGTCACTACGTCAATCTAGCTCACCACTCATCATAGCAGAACCTATTTTATCCACCCGATTGTACAAATTTGTATTGCAGACCAAAGAAACATGAGAACTCACTAACCAGATCTTAACACATAACATTAGTAATGACTAAAATGTGCACACAAATTCTATATAATTTAATGTTCAAGCCTTACATAATGTGCAACTTGTTCAAGCTTACATTTTTGGAAAAGTAGATCAACCGAGTGGTCGAGTGGATCAACTCATGGCTGCCTGCTTGGACTTGCTCTACTGGTTGTTAATCAATGCAAGAATATTTTGAATCTGTAAGAATTCAGACTGAAAGAATAATTCCAAGCAAATAATCAATGCTCTGAATCTGCGAGAAATAAGACTGAAAGAATAGCCTCGATCGTACACATGCTCCTGGACTATATATAAAATAATGCCAATTGATCAAGATCATGTTGAATCATAGCAAACTGAATGGAGGTTGCTTTAGGACAACAACCAAGATCACCAACAGATGCACAACTAACAAGCATGATGATGCGAAAAGGAATAACTTCAAATGCCTCCTGTAGGTCTGACTTTTATTCTCAGAGTTTATTTACATTTTAAGTCAGCTCTGTTCATCTAAGAACTTTCTGTAAGAGTAGATCAGCTTTTAACTGAAATTTGGACCATATTCTAACTTATGGTAGTTTGTTCTAATTCTTTCTCATTTCAAGTTGAAGACAGAAGTCCTATGTTGAGTCTAATATTTGCCTACACTGGCTTCCTACGTTGAGTCTAATATTTGTTCATTGATGTTAAGCTCTGTTCAAGAGACACCCTATGTTCTGCCAAGTTTGCAAGATTAATGCTGCTATATTGATCAGCTGCACACAGGGTCAGGGTGCACATGCGAGACTCACCTTCACCTCATTTAACTCTTGGGGCTGACTACTTCATATCATAGCAAGTTGCATTGCATCGATATTTCATCATATGGTTTAGACAGAAGGGAGACTTCTATATTGAACAAGTGATATGCATGTGTAGAATATTGTCAACGGAATTGAGAGTGTTGTATCGTGTACATAAGATGCTAATGGTTGATCAGAAACACACATCCCAAAGTGTGAATGCATTCAATTCAGACCCTATGTCCAAACTGCCAATTCTGAATTATGTATTAGATATTTCAGTAAAGCCCCACGCAATGATCTTTCAGTCACTATGGTTTATTGATATCAAAAGATAGCCCCTAGTACCTGGGATGAGATATACTCCTTACAAGAGAAGAACTAACCTTCACGTTTCACAACAATATCTGACTTTGCTTCAGCTAGTAAATCCCTCGGGCTCTGAGCTTAGGCAAGCCCTGCACCCAAATAACAGTAAAAATCCACACTGCCTCACAGTACTCACACCCCATCGGACAATCAATCTGAACAAAACCCGTTACTATTTACCCCACACACGAACAGATCACGTGACACTGCACAACAGAAATCAATTGGCCAATCGGACCAATAGACCACAAAGGAGAGGTAGGCGAAATTCACCTTGTGAGGGGATGTGAAGAACTGCTTGGACTTGGAGAGCTCCTGGCACTTCAGGCTGTTAACACACACAGACACTCAGCAATGTTAGTTAATTTCAACTTGGACTTCAACCAGAGGAAACCAGTATCTGCGCGGAGTCGTCTCCGCGCGTGGACGGCGGCAGCGATGAGGCCGCGGCCGGTTCAGGATGCGGCTCGCGAGCGAGCGTGGGGGAGGCGCGCGGTTGGGGCGGGCACGCGGACGTCAGCGTTGAGGGCGGGCCCGCGGCCGTCGGCGTTGAGGGCGGAACCGTTGCTGGCGTCGTTGAGGGCGTACACTCAAGATTAACAGAGTATTGCCCAGAGAGTGGAACGAAACATACCCAGTGATCTAGTGTTCAATGGAAGCCACCAGGATGCAAGCTCACTGAATGAATCCCAAGAGACTTCAGACGGGCAGAACCACTAGCATCAAACCAGAGCTGATCAAAGGAGCACTTCGGATTCCTGCAAGCCACCAAAATCGTCACCTCCTATAGCGAACATACTGAACTGCAGGAACCTAAGCTATGGAGGGGGTGATCTGTAAAAGACACATGACACAAGGAAACAACGGGATATTAACGTTTTGCATTGTTATGAATGGCACCTCTTCAAATGCCAGTTTTATAGAGGCACCTACATTTTTGCCACGGAAGAGAGAGTTTCACGCTTATTTTTGCCAAATTGGATGACATGGCACGCTAGCTTGGACCGAACGCGTGGCTGGGGCACGCGAAAAGACCATGGTGCCCCTCCCTTATCCTTTACAGGCTGAGGCCGGCCAGAACCGAGCCCGACGCCCCATTCCCCTCCTCTTCCCCTCGCCCTCTTCTTCCTCCTACGACCTGGGCGACGCCATTGGCGACTGCTGGAAGCACGCTCCCCTCACCCCTCTACCTCCCCCCGGTTGAGGATTGGGCTCCGCCAACGGCAGTAAGGTACAACGGTTCCTCTCCCCACCGGTTGTTTGCTTTAGTTGGGCTAGGGTTAGGGTTAGTAATTGCAATCGGTGTGATAGTTGGTTGTTTGATTTGTGGTTCATAGCAGGAGGTAGATGTAGATTGTGGGATCTTTGTTGGGGAACAATGAATTCTACGGGTTGCCCGCCTTGGTAAGCCGATTTCCATGATGAGCCCGATGAATGTGCTACTGTGCTGCGGTTGTGGAGTTGGATTTGTCCTAACTCTAGATTTTCTTTTTGTTTACCTTGTATGATTATGCCAGGATAGAGCCTGGCAATGCATTCAAAGTTGTCGTTAAAGTTAAGAGGTACACTGCTAACATAGACTATGATGTGATTGAAATATCTCTTGTTGAACATGAGATATGGTTTGACAGACGCTCTACATACTCTTTTGATAAATTCATGGAAGATATGTCTGGAAAATTCAACTGGGGCAGAAGCCAGACTCTTAGTTTGGGGGATAGATATTGACAGTTGATCTGAATGGAGATTGACTAGTAATGATCAGTTTAAGGAGATGTTGATGTTTAGGTGGAATGAACAGGTAGCACATCTGTGTGTTGAAGTTGTTGAAAAGGATGGATATCAGCCAGCTAGTAACGCAGGGTCAAATGCAATGGGTGGGCCTGGCTATGCCACCTCTAGTGTGACAGATGCTGGGGCAGCTGAAGGTGTTGGTGGTACTGGGGATACTTGTAGCTTACCAGATCATGCAAAAGAGTCTTTTGGACAAGTGGATTGGAGTACACTTACAATTATTGTTGATGCTCACTATGATGGTGATATGGTTACACTTGCTGATGAGGATAAATTGTTTGAGGTAATGGGTTTTAAAGAAGTAGATGAGAAAGTAGAAGAAGAAGCTGCAACAGAGTATGGAATTCCAGTGATCCCAGTTGAACTACAAGAGGACTTGAGAGAAGTAGGAATCCCAGTTGATGAGAAGGATGATGAAGATCCAGTTTGGGATTGGGACAGGGACAACCCAGATATGAGGGTGGGGACAATATATCCTTGCATGTCTGACTCTAGATTGGTAGTAAGGCAACATGCCATTGTTGAAGAGTTTGAGCTTGGTACAGAGAAGTCTGACTGTACCAGGTTTAGGGGGTTCTGCAAGGCTAATGGTTGTTCATGGATTATTAGAGCTAGAACACAACATGATGCTAGTGTCAGGGTACCTTTGGTAAACAATGTTGTTTACTTTTGATGAATGTTGGGTTGGTTATTTGTATAGGCTAATCTGATTTTATTTTTGTCATCTTATTTGCAGGTACAAATAAACAGTGGCGCTCACACTTATGCATCAACAAGCAGAGTATTATCCACTATGGCCTCTCAAGCATGGGTTGCAGAAAGGGCTATCCCTTTACTGAAGAAGAAAGCTGACATGGGAGCAAAAGAAGTGCAATTAGAGTTGGAGGACAAGTACAAGATAAGCTTCCTTATCAAACTGTATGGTACGAAAGGCAAAGAGCAGCAGATAAATTATTTGGTAAGTGGGATGATTCATTTGATTGGTTGTACAGATTTAAAGTAGAGGTAGAACTGAGATCTCCTGGAAGTGTAGCAGAGATAAACACTATTAAGGTTGATGAAAAGGTCCACTTCAATCAATTTTTTTGTGCATTTAAGGGATGAATAGATGTTCAGGGCTGCAGGCAATACATTAGTATTGATTCCACTGCCCTAAATGGGCAGTGGAATGGCCACATGCGTGCAGCCCAAGCTTTGGATGGGCACAACTGGATGTTCCCACTTGCCTTTGGCCTTTTTTATTCAGAGACAAAGGAGAACTAGATTTGGTTCATGGAGCAGTTAAGAACTGCAATTGGGCCTATGCCACACCTTGTAGTTTGCACTGATGCATGCAAAGGCTTAGAAGCAGCAGTGAAGCTGGTTCTCCCATCGGCAAAACAAAGAGAATGCTTCAAACATTTGATGGAAAACATGAAGTAAAGGTATACTGGAAATGTATATGGGAAGTACATGTGGCTTGCAGCTAGAGCTTTCAATCCTAACAAGTACAAACATTTTCTCAGCTAGTCTAGATGTAGAGAAGTGGTTGAATGAGCACCCCAAGTTGTTATGGCCTCGAAGTAAATTTTCAGAGCACGCAAAGTGTGACTACATCAACAACAATCTTGCAGAATGTTGGAACAGTTGGATTAAGCAGTACAAGGATTTGCCTGTGCATTGCATGGCAGATGCTATAAGCGAGAAACTGGTTATTCTGTTTGAGAAGAGGAGAAGGATATCAAAAGCACTTGATGGGGTGATTCTACCAGCTGTTGTGCACCAGTTGAATGCTGCTTCTAGGGGTTTAGGTCATTTGAAGGTCACCAAAGGACATCCAGAAAAAGCTGAGGTTAGTTTCATATACAAGGATGAAGAGATAAGGAGGCATGTTGTTTACTTGGATAAGAGGACATGCACATGTAGGGGATGGCAAATGACTAGTAAGCCTTGTTCTCATGCACTGGCAGTCCTGCCTACTGGAAAGCAGCCCAATATGGAGCCATATGTGGATATGGCCTACTCTGTGCAAAGGTTTCAGGCTGCATATGCAGGTGTTATTCCAAACATCACAGACAGGAATCAGTGGCCCCAAGTTACAAAAGATTTCAAACTTCTCCCACCAATTGCCCAAAAAAGAGGTGTTGGCAGAGAAAGGAAAAACAGAATTCTGTCAGCATTGTAAAGAATTGGAAAGGCTACTAGACAAGTGAAATGTGAAGGTTGTGGTGAGTTTGGTCACAGAAGGGGCAGCTGGAAATGCCAGTTGACTGGCACTAAGAAGATGTACTTTCCTCCTTTGAACTTAATTACTATTCTTAGTTTTGTGCTCCTACACTAACCTGTCTACATTACTGTGCCGGAAAAGGAGCAAGAAGACCAAAGCAAAGCCAGGCAGGAAAAAGGCTAAAAAGCGACCACCCAAAATGAAGCAGCACCATGCACACCAACGACAAGGGCTGCAGTGGCAAATGAGGCGGCAGCAGTAGCAGCTCAAGCAGAGGCAGAAGCAAAAGCAGTGGAAGCACAAGCAGCAGCTCAATGTCCACCACCACCAACCACAAGGAGGAGGCTAGCACTGGAGCAGCAACAGGAAGAAGGCAGCTCAACAATTCAGCCAGCAGAAGAAGGTAGCTCAGCACTTCAGCCAGTCAAAAAATTGACACCTAGGAAGAAGCAGTTAGCCACCAAGGTCAAGAAATCACCTGCCAAGAAGACAGCACCTACCAAGAAGAAGTGAAGTCCATGCAAAAAAGTGCATTTTTCTTTGCCAAACCATTGGCCTTTTGCTATGCTTTTGGTCAAGAACTTGGGATGTGACCATTCCTATGTTATGTCCTTTTACTATGTTATGTGACCAAGAACTTGTATGGTTTATTCTGAATATTATGTAGGCATGTTATTTATGGGATGGCCAAAAACTTTATTTGAATGGTATGGCCACGAACTTGATATGTATGGTGAAGAACCTGTATGGTCTATTCTGGATGCAAGAATTTCATGACATACCATGTGACAAGTACCACAATCTGCAGTTTAACAAGCATATCATTCAACAGTTAATAGTCTTACATTGGCATTTAGTGGCCACACACAAACAGTACTAGATGGCCAATCATGACTTCATTGTCTTACATCTATCAAAATAACAGTACACTGCTCAATGCATGCTCCATTGCAAAATAACGGTACTGAATGGCCAGAACACTACTTAGTGGCCATTCTTCTACTTCAGCATGTACACCCAACACTAACACAGACACACATCATCAACATCTTTACTGCAGCAATCAACCTGTCCATCTTCACTTCCATTACACCTGGACACACTCTTCCAGCACCAGACGCCACAGCCATGGAGTCAACTTCTTCGTCCGGTATAACATGGCCGGTAGATAATGGCCATTGATTCCTGCAGATGGGCCACCATCTATATCAGCAAGGTGCATCTCCACATAATTGGAAGCACAAAGTTCCTGCAACTAAAACCTCTGAAATTTGTAGTACAGGCACCTTCCAGGCATCTGTACTGGACGGGTGCATAATTAGTCACAACCATCTTATAAAAAAAGAGCTGAAGCCTTAGATCACAACATTTTTCAAAGATGCATCCAAAATTAGAATTTGACTCACATTTTCTATGTTCCTTGGACACTTGAAGAACACATGTTCATGATGAATACCTCCATTCTTCACTCGCAGCTCAATAACCCACTCCATCTTGCACAAGGGGCAGGGGATCAGTGGCAAACCGGTCTCATCACCAACACGGACCTGCCTCAACAGGGGGCGTGTGGACCTGCACCTACTAGCGGAGGACTCTCCAATGCGAGACATGCTGGCCGCGGGAGAGGGGGAGCGGCCTGGGGATGCAGATGGCGTCGCCCAGGTCGGAGGAGGAAGAAGAGGGCAGGAGGAAGAGGAGGGGAATGGGGCGTCGGGCTCGGCTCTGGCCGGTCTCAGCCTGCAAAGGATAAGGCAGGGGCACCATGGTCTTTTCACGTGCCCCTACCACGCGGTCAGTCCGAGCTGGCGTGCCATGTCATCCAATTTGGCAAAAATAAGCGTGAAATTCTCTCTCATGGCAAAACTGTAGGTGCCTCTGTAAAACTGACATTTGTAGAGGTGCCATTCGTAATGATGGAAAAAGGTTAAATATCCCGGAAACGTCTGGAAAATACAGAGTTGCGTGAGGGCGTTTTTGCAAAACCTTAAGGACCTAGCGTCCATGGTGGACGGGGGATCCTGGAGTCTTTCCTTGCTGGCGTTCGGGTGCGCGGGAGGCCATGGGGAGCTGGGGAAAAGAGAGAGAGGAGGAAGGGAACTCGTTTGAGGGCTCACTGACGGTGGAGGACCACGGGAATGGTTGGAATTTCGCAGCGCCCGACGACCGGAGCTGATGTTCGTGGAGGCGCTCCTCCGGTGGTGTTTCAACGACTTAAGGAGGTGGTGGAGGTGTGGCTCGACGCAGTGGTGCTCGTGGTGCTGTTGATTTGCTCCGGCGGAAGTCGAGGCGGTCGGATTGCGGCGGCGAACGGGTTGCGGCTGGAAGGTAGGGGCGTCCGTGTGGCTTGACGACGTGCGGAGAGCAGGTCGCCGGGTGCGTGAGGGTGGGGGAGGGCTTCCGGGGCGTGAGGGAGCCGCCGGCCGGGTGCGAGAGGGTGGGGGAGGTCGTCGGGCGGGGAACCATTGGAAGTGCGGGGGAGAGGGGTAGGGGTATAGGGGCGGGCAAGAAGGTGGGGGAGAGCGTCGGGCAAGGAACTGTCAGAGGCGTGGGGGTGGGAGGCTGCGCGGGAAGGAGTGGACGCTGGAGACTGATCGGACATCGTTCTTTGTTCTTTTTATTGTGGTAGAGATTACTGGTCCAAGATGGACCATGAAGATATCAAAATATATGACTGAAAACAGAATATTATCAGCAAACCCCTCATCACTATCGTCTTCAGCAAGACCAAACTTTGTGGCCTCACCGAAAGAGTACCTTCACAGTTGGCCTTCGTTCTCCATAATCAGATAGTCGAGTATGACAGAACCAGGAAGCAAAGCCCACGTGATCCAGACTTGCATAAACATATCCCGGTCAGGTGCACCCCGTAATATATGGAGGTGCATTTGCCCCATGCGCCGGTCTCTGATGAGTAGACGCAGGCAAAAAAGTGTTGGGCTGTACGGCCTAGCAAAACTACCTGGAAGGGGTTGGAGTTGCAACTGCCCTGCATATGATTTTGCTCACTGGCAACACAAACGAGTGCCCCGTTCATTACGACCTTCCTCCTGCAATCAAATTAAACACCAGAGGGGAGGGTATGTGACGAAGGGAGGACCGCGATAGCAGGACGAGAAGGATCTCGGCGACGAGGTCGTTGTCATCAAGCTGTGTTGCTGAGCTAGGGAAGCGATGGAAGAGATCCATCTCACGACGGACCAACGGGTTTCTTGCTGCGAACCTAACTCTGTGTGACTGACGACTGCTGAACTCAAATAAAGTCTAGCAGAATCTCAGACCTGTGTTGGGCCTTGCAGTGTAGATAGCGGATTACAGCAGTGTCCAGGGTCTGTATTTTTCTGCTTTAATTTTAGGTAGCTTTGAGTCGGACATGTTTAGGTTGACGATAACTTTTTAGGTAGCTTTCACCGTTTACCGGAGAAGGTACATGTTTTAGTTGAGCCGTTGATGTTGAGCTACTTGTATGATTGATCCATGTTAGAATTTATCTTACTGCATTGAGAAAAAAATACAAGTGAGAAGATTCACGTGCTACTAATAACTAGTAGACCTGTTATTAGTTCAATTCTTTCAGCTAGTAGTTGTCAATATAGTTAGAGAAGCACTAGTTTATAAACTTTTTTCGTTAAAGAGAGAAACAAATTAAGGACTATACAACTCATTCCCCACCATGTTCCTTGAGCTACTACAAAAATGATTTATAGCAATGCCTCATTTTTTTCCAGTGGCGGATCAAAAGTTAACCCGCTCCTACAAAAGAAAGCAATATTACTGTAGCAATTGACCTGCCCCTGGAAACATCTTCTTTTTAGGGGCGGGTGGTGGCGTCACCTGCCTTTGGAAATAAATTTTTTAGGGGCAGGTGGAGGTGTTACCCGCCCCTGAAAATGATCCCCATTTTCAGGGGCGGGTGACGCCCCATCCGCCCCTTCAAATGATTTTAAAATTTATACCAAAAACTCGTTTAACTCACAAAATATACCAAAGCACATAAAAAAGTAAAATTTGTACCCTAAGATAATTGTGACCTATAGAATAAGAAAAAGAATATGCCAAGCATATTTCAATATATAATGATTAAGAGTGTGGAAATCTTAAAGATATGGCTTGAGGTGTATAAGATAGTAGCGTGGGAGAGCCAGACATTTTGATTTCCACACTTTTCATCATTATATATACTGAAAAATGTTTGTCGTATTATTTTTCTGGTTCTATAAGTTTCAAACTTTTTTGATGTGGTTTGGTATATTTTATGAGTTAAACAATAGAATTAGAGCTATGCTGGCCCGATGCAAGGCGAGACGCGAGGAGTTGGGACATGCGGCATTTGATCATGCGATGGAGATGGTGCTCAAGGTGGTTTGACATGTCGTAGTTAAAAAGCAGGATTAGTTTGTACTAGATGGTATTATATGTACAAACGAACTTAATTGTAATATGTAATATGTATCTACTTTATTGAAGATTTGGCGAATGCACTATAAATATTTAGATATCTCCCTTTCCAAGTTTTTGAGCCTCTATAGTGTGATGTGCTTGTATATGTATACCAATTTATATATCTATATATACGATCTTTTGCAGATTGATCATTATTTAAATTCAAATAAGATTCGGAAAATTAACATCCAAATCAGTGAATATTTTGGCGGGCACAACATTCTTAGGGACGGGCCATGGGCTCACCCGTCCCTGGAAATCAGGGGCGGGTGAGCCCATGGCCTGCCCTTGAAAAATATGTTTACAGGGCGGGCGCGTTTACCCGTTCATGCAAATAGCTATTTCTAACTGCTAGAAGCAGAGGCGGATACCGCACCCGTTCCTAAAGGAAGTTTTTACCCGATATTTTGGTGGCCTCCTAATTCCCAGCGTAGCACCAAATATCTTGTGGCATTTGTCGCGGACTGCACTTTCTTAGCTCCACGTGCCTACTTCCACTTGTAATAATGTAGCCGACCATTTTAGCCTATCTTAAGTATGGGAGCCACAGTTTTACCAAAGTACAAGAAACGTTAGTAGTATAGTACATTTTGAGTTTACTTCATACATAAGCAAATGATAACCATAGCTACAAGTTTCACGCGGTTGATACTCAAAATACAACCATTACCTTCAATTAACACCAACCTCCAAGCTAAAGTTGTAAATGGCTGTGGAGAAGGGGAAGAAACTTTCTAGCAAATATAGGTGGAGCAAATAGCAAGTAAAACTAATAGTGCTATATTGTCGCAGCTAGCAGAAGATACAAAATCAATATAACAGCTCGAATTATAGCACCATATAAATATGCATGCATAATAGTCACTGATAACAATACATACATGATGCACCACAAGATACCAGAACACATAGGAACCAATCTTCGTATTCAAAGTTTGATTTATGACCATACAGAATTAAAAAGTAAAGGGAATCAGCATAATTTGGCAATTAACTCTGCTGCAATTAACTCCACTTCATAGTACACGCAATATGGATCGGAGGGTTCATCTCTGAAAGGAAAACACCATAGGCCACAGCAATGGAAGTGCGATGATAACAAACAATTTCCACATCTGGGAAAACAGGAACAAACAGCAGATACCTACAAAACAAGCAATATTATCAGTCAAACAACTTTGTACCAGTAACTGTTCCAAAGATCTTAGTGTGGGACTGATCTGCAAGGTTGAATCATTGAAGTAATACCAGACAAAACAAACATTAGATGATCAGAGGCACAGATCATAGAAGATCAAACCGAATTGTACTAGCTAAATGTATCTCAATGCCAAGTATACAACTTTAGTGATGTAGTGATAAATTAAGGAAAAATAATGACTAGAATAATTAAATTGATACTCTCACATTAGAAGCATCTAGGAAGCAATATATGTTGCACATGATATCTTTGAATAATTGGAGCTCATGCCATATCATCTGTAATTTGGTAGTTCCTTCAGTACAACTAGCATCATTTGCTTACCATGCATAAAGACAAACGTAAACCCCCCTCACTACTTTTTCATCATAAGATGATATCAAATTAAAAGAACATATCTCTTACTATCAAAAGTTGAATAAACGGAATACAAATATCAATAACTAGTTTAATTTGGACATGAGAAACTAACTATCCAGTCATATTGTTTCTTCTTTGACAAACACAGCTAAGCCAATTAGGTCATTTGGCAAGTACCAAGTACATATCGATCTCTTATTACTATATCTATATATCAAAAGTTGAATAAATGGAATGCAGATATCAACATCTAGTTTGGACAGCAAAAACTATGGACATGCAGCCTGTTTGGTTGCAAGTTAGACAGTATTTGACAATGAAAGATGTGCTCGAATGATTATCCATAAATGGAATAAAATTATCATCCTGTAAGTTGGATTTAATGAGGGATATGTAAGCAAAAGGGCAGAACCACTCAACAAGGATACTAGGAGGGAACAGTGGAAGCTCAATAGATAAAAGAAAAAAAAGAAAAATTAAATAGGATGGACAGTACTGGTTCAAAAATCACAGGACCAGATAGGAGCTGATGAAGAATATGAAAGAGGGAGAAATATTTAGATAATTATAGCCATAGAGCTGTGTGCCAGGAAGGCAAACACCTTAGAAGGGCTCGAGAGTGTCAATGGAGAATTATGGAGACTCTTGGTACTTATTGGTGCTGCAGAATTTGTAGAAAAGAACAAGTACATAGATCTAATAAACCAAAAAGTAGAATAATATGCAGTAGATCACTCAGACTGCATTTGTAACATAGGTTTTGGATTACCTTTCAACCAATAAAGCATTGTAGCATATATTGCCAGACAACCATTTTATGCTCCTGTCAAACTTTTGATTTCATTCTGTCCAGCACAAACACGCACACCTACAGGCAAAAGAAGTCACAACAAATGAAGACATGCAAAAAGGCGCAAATAATTACAACAGAGAAACAATGAGATATTTACATGGACTAAAACATTTAATCGATCTAGAAAATGACACATTTTTGAACACTCAAACAATTTATTTGATGAAGAAGAACACTGAGACTATTTATTTGATTGATCAGTTACCTACCATTAATCAGTCATTTGATATATTTGACGGTTCAAGATTTTTTTAGTGCGCTAATATTGAATTTCCAGTTACTAAATATCTAATGCTGAAAATACGTATGACTACTATTGTGGCACAACCGCACAATTCGTGCCAAAAGAGGTACATAGACTAGAAACAACTTCAGTTCCGTAATGCTTTTATGCTTTTAATCTATGAACACACATAGAATCATTGATCAACTCTGTATTGAACAGCATGGTTTTACTACTACAATATCAAACAGATAAACACCATTATATGTTCAATAGATCACCAAGCAACCAATAAAGAAGCAATTAATTTAACTGATCCTCAAATTGTTTGTTTAGCATTTAAGGAAATGATAGGAATTCTGTCAATGCTACACCAATCAGCCATCGAAACTAGCTCTACTTTGCTATAATTGCAATGAACAATGTATATACATAGAATTTACCTGGAGTGTAGAAACTTTTGAATGGATGGAAGGAAAAAGGGTAGAACGGCAATTGTGTGGACAGTTTCTTGAACTGCAGTGACTCAAGATTGACCGTGAAGACAACACTATCTGTCAGTTTAAATATGACATAGTTGTCTTCATCCAGTCCCATTATACTTAGGTGCATCATTGGCTTCAGCGAAAGAAGCTTTCTCAGTTCAATGGTATTCCCAAGCATCCATGTAGCATTATTACTGCCACCATCAGACACCCTCTTCCATACATGGACGCTGAAGGATGATAGAAGGATGAAGCTGAGACCACTACTGTCAGCAGGTGTAACCATGAACTGACACATGCCACCAATAAAGGTATCAAAGTGATATGCATCCGATGGTACATCTATATGGGTTAGGTTTCCCCTACCCCAGTCGAACTCAAGAATTACAGCCCTTTCCCCAAAAATCAACAAGCAAATGGAATTCCTGACCAGGGTACTTGGACATTTAGGAGAATTTGTCACAAAATATGGCAGCGGCGACGTCATTGAGAATAGATTGCCCCATGCCCTGGTCTCTGATGAGTAAGCACATGCAAAAATTTGTCCCCTGTCTTCACCTATGAAAACCACCCTGAAGGGATCAGAGTGGCAAGCACCATGCACATGGCCTTGGTCAATGGCAGCGCAAACGACTCCACCATCAATTACAAGCATCATCTTGCCATCGACCCCTGGGGGAAAGGCAACGTTGAGCAGCTCGCCGGTGACAGGATCCCACACCAAGAAGTGTTGCCCCTCCTGGTTGAGGACAAGGACACGGCCATGGTGGCTGCGAAGAACTCTGCTGGTCGGACCGATCCGCAAGGAGAAGTGTTCGGTAGGGATGCGGTCCGAAGATGGACCCAGCATTGTGGTGAATTCGATGTTTCCAAAGAAATCGACAGAGAAGAAGCCGAGGAGAGGGGGCTTCTGGTGGTGGGCGCGGAAGTCGCGGAGGAAACGGGGGTCAGAGACTAGCGAGCGCCACGGTTTGCAGACGACAGAGGCGCGGAGGAGCGAGGACGGCACTAACGGCAGGCGGCAGAGGATCACGGACAGCAGGTTGTCGTCCTCCAGCGGGGACACTGGCGCCGCAGAGCTTTTGCCTTGCTGGCCGCCGCCGGTCATGTCGCCGCTGTCTTCGCTCATGGTCCTTGATTCCTGATTCCCTGGGCCACATCTAGGGTTTTGGCCACGAGCAAATAGAAAGAGGACAAGTGAAGAGGGGAGACGGAGAATTGAAGCCAACCTGCGCGCAGAGGAGAGGCAAGGTTAGAAGGCCAGCGCTCCCATCCCAAGATAGCGGCGGGTCGGCTCGGACTGGGAGTGGTAGGCCGACGGGGAGGCGTCGTCTGCTCGACCGCCGGGTTGCGTGTTGCGACTGACGAGCTGCGAGAGGAAGACGAATGCTTTCAGGCTTCCTTGCCATGGAAGCTGTGAGCATCCAGGTGAAAGTGAAACCGTCACTCCGCAGGCCCCACACAGGCAGGGGTATTTTGGTTA
Organism: Panicum miliaceum; assembly: GCA_032594955.1. NCBI lineage: Eukaryota > Viridiplantae > Streptophyta > Magnoliopsida > Poales > Poaceae > Panicum > Panicum miliaceum. The sequence goes on from CM064059.1 coordinate 35,648,063, forward strand.
ATTAATGCATCTCAACTAGGGGCATTTTTGTTTAAGGAAAAAGGTGCCACTTCTGGTTCTTAAGGAACAGGTGCCGCTTGGCTAATGCCAGCATATCCATTTTCGACCTTAGAGCACTGAGCTCTTGTTCCAGCGTATCCACTTCTGGAGTAGCACTGAGCCCTTGTTCCAGCATCCATTTGAATCACCAGTTACCTCCCTTATACATACCAGCATCATCAAGTCCCAGCAGAGCTACTCCATGAAGAGTGAAGACAACCGTACCATCTCCAATTTTAGAAGACAAAGCCTTTTCCACTCAGACTTTTTTCCTGTTGTCAGATCATGAGTGGTGCTAATATTATTGTCCATCCCCTAGAACAAAAAGCTTGTACGTTTAATGAACTGTAAAACACCCCACCTCGAGTCCGTCCCCGCATGGGGGCCTACATCATATGGAGTAGGTTTATGCTAGCCAAGCTTAAATTTGGAAACATATTTCATGTCAATGGAGTATTCAAATCTCTATGTCTACTATTACTAAAACAAGCAATGATTTCTTGGTCCGTCAATCGGAGTCCTAATCAGAATCCGGGTAACCGTATGTTGACACTACTACAGAAACGATTTGTAGCAACACCTCGAATTTTGTTAGGGACGGACCAAAATGTCACCCGTTCTTACAAATGGGGCGCGGTACTGTAGCAATCGAACCGCCCCTGTAAATCCATTTGTAGGGGCGGCTCACCCCCTCAGCCGCCCCTACAAATGGGCGCCATTTTCAGGGGCGGCTGGGGGTGAGCCGCCCCTACAAATGGATTTTGATATTTTTCTTATGTTCCACATATCAAAATATGCTTATGGTAAAAAATTTTAAGTTTTTTCGATATGTTTTGCCTAGAAATCGGCGCCCGCGGAGGCGGGGGGGGGGGGGGGGTATCGAGCCGATTCCTAGCCAATCTAAGGAGGGGCGCGCGAGGAGGGAGTGAAATCGGCGCCCGCAGGGGGGGTAGGGGCGGGTGAGGCCCCAGCCCACCCCTACATATCGGCGCCCGCGGGTGTCGGTGTTTTACCGCCACGCCCACCGAGGGATACCCCGAGGTGGTGAGTTTGATTGGTTGGGTGTCGCCGAGATCAGGAACTCGAAGGTGCAAAGGAACACAGGGTTTTAGACAGGTTCGGGCCACTGGGAGCGTAATACGCTACATCCTGTGTGGTTTGTATTACCTTTGATGGTGATGATTGTGATCGTCCCCGAGGGGTACCTGTCCGCCCTTATATAGTCTGGGGGACAGGTCTACATGGGAATCCTAGTCGGGTACAAGCCAAAGAGTCCTATCCGAGTACTTCTCGGTAGTCTCCTGCCGTGTCCAACTAGTCTAACTACTGTACAAGTAATCCTACTACATTACGAGTAGTTATAACAGATGTAGGGCGTGGGCTATATCCCATCCCGAATCCTAGGTAAAGTGTGCCACGTGGGCAGTCCCGTGTGCCTGGGTTTGACAAGCCCCCAAGCTCTTCGTAGCCGAGTACTCACAGGCGTCCGAGTACTTCTGAAGGCGTCTTCAAGTTATTCGCGAACTTCGTCTTGAAGGTGTCCTCCGAGTACTTCCATGGCTGCGTCGAGGCTGTGAGGTGCTCATGCCCCGAGTAGTTGTTCAGTCTTCTTTATATATGGGGTGCGATTAACTCGCACTCTATATGGAGTAGCCCCCGAGTCTTAGGTTGACTTGTAGAATCAGGCTGAGGGTCAATTCAATCTTGAGTCTTCTGTCTTAGTCTTCCAACAGATTTGAAAACTAAATCGCTGATGACATGTGTCCCGCAGCCCCCGAGCCTTGAATCCAAATCCCCAAGTTTTGGAATCTAGGATCCAAAGAGTCGTGGCATGCAATATGGTAAAGATTTGATGGTAAACATGGGCAAATTGGTGTAGTAAATTTGAAAACCTCTCTTTTCGGGATGAGTTCCCTGAAAAGATGGTGAAACAAATAAAATCCCCAACAAGCACCCAAAATTACCGCTCAAACCAAACTTAGTGCCCAGGCCAATGACCAAATAAATCCTCTGGGTAATAAATGTAACAAAACCTCTTATTTCGGAATTAAGTCCCTAAAATAATGGTTAACAAACATACACCCAAGATAAATCTTAAAAAGCCTCTTGGTTCAGGTATTTTTTGAATAATCATGTAGTATCCAACTGGGAACATGTGTACTGCCTTTGAAAGCAATCTGAGAGCTTTGCCACATCAATCCCCCGAGCCAGGGGCATAAAGCAGTCGATGCAGAAAAGGTGGCATTAGCCCCCGAGCCCCAGTGTAGAGCAAGTAATGAAGCCATCTAATCGGAAGTGATCCCGACTAGGATTGTAGTCAAGATGAGTAGTCGAAGTAGTCGAACTGGTATGGGACCAGTCGTAAACAAGTAAAATTCTTGTCATGGGAGCAAGACCCCTTCAATAACATAGTGTACAAGTCGAAAACAAGTAATATGTTACTGGAAAATATGGGAGCGAGGCCCCTTCAGCAAATTTACACATGATACCGGTCGTAAACTAATAAAACAGAGTTGTACTAGAAGTATAAGCACCAAGGCCCTTCAGAAACCCAAAATACTAGTCATGCAGTAGTAATTAGGTACTGGGAGTATGGGAACGAGGCCCACTTCAGTAAACTTGCGAGTAGTACCAGTCGTAAACTGAAAAACGGAGTTGTACTGGAACAATTAACTTCTTGGCACCAATATATGATAGCCCTAGTTGAATTAAGGATGAAACAGACGCAAGTGTTCAATATTCCACGAGTTTGGTACCTCCTGGCTGTCCGGTACTGCAGGCGATAAGATCCAGGGCCTGTAACCTTGTGTACAATGAAAGGTCCTTCCCATCGTGAATTGAGCTTGTGCAAGCCAGTATCATCCTGGATCGGACGAGGTACCATGTCTCCAACACTGAAAGAGCGTCATTGGATGTTCCTGTCGTGGTAATGACGAACTCCTTGTAGATAATGGGCCGACTGCAATAGTGCATTGCATCTGACTTCCTCGGTTGAATCAAGTTCAAGTTGTCGTGCAGTGCCGGCCTCGCCTTCTTCAAACATCTCCAGTCGTGGAGACTTCCACATCACATTAGCTGGCAATATGGCCTCGGACCCATACATGAGAAAGAAAGGTGACTGGCCTTTGGCTTTGCTTGGTTGTGTGCGAAGCCCCCAGACTACTGATGAGATCTCGTTGATCCACTTGCCGCCCTTTTTGCTATTCTCGTCATAAAGTCTTTTATTCAGTCCATCAAGAATCAAGCCGTTAGCACGCTCAACCTGGCCATTGGCCCGCGGATGAGCCACCGAAACATATTTGACTTCAATGGAGCTGCGTTCACAGAAATCCTGGAACTCATGCGAGTGGAAATTTGACCCCAAATCTGTGATAATTGTGTTAGGGAAGCCAAAGCGGTGTAGGATGTCACGGATGAAAGTAACCACTCGATTAGCAGTGAGCGTTGCGATTGGTTTGGACTCGATTCACTTTGTAAACTTATCGATGGCCACCAATACTGAAACCTCCTGGTGCAGTTGTAAAGGTCCCAATCATGTCCAAGCCCCAGCATGCAAACGGCCATGAAGGTGGTATGGTTATCAAATTATGAGCCGGAACATGATGTTGTTTGCCAAAGAATTGGCAGTTGGTACACCGGCAAACAAGTGCTTCGGCATCTGCCAAAGCAATCGGCCAGTAGAAACCAGAGCGAAATGCCTTGCCGACTAGTGTGCGGGAGGCAGCATGGTTCCCGCACACGCCTTCGTGAATCTCCTGGAGTATTTCTTTGCCTTCCTCCGTGCTGACACACTTCATGAGTATGCCTGATTCTGATCCACGCTTGTACAAATTGCCCCCAACTAAGACATACCCTTTGCTACGCCGTAGGATGCGAGTAGCTTCAGCACTTTTTGGGTCGATGCCGGGGGGTAGTTTGTGCTCCTAGATGTAGTCGATGAAGGTCACCCTCCAGTCGACCTCGATCATCAAGACCTCTCGGTCAGGTTCCTTGGGACCCCGAACGATGGAACTTGAGTCTGGTGTCCTGATGGAAGGATGATGCAACTCATGAACGAATACTCCCGGTGGGACGTTAGCACGATCAGAACCCAGTTTGGAGAGCATGTCTGCGCCCACATTGTTGTCGCGAACCACGTGATGAATCTCCAGCCTGGAGAAATTTTTCTCGAGCTTGCGTATTTCCATGACATAGGCATCCATGGTGTCCTTGTTGATGTCCCACTCCTTATTGGCTTGTTGAACCACCAGTAAGGAGTCGCCATAGACTAGTAATCGTTTGATGCCGAGGGAGATTGCCAAGCGTAGGCCATACAACAATGCCTCGTACTCGGCCTCGTTGTATGAGACCTCGAATAGAATTTGAAACACATACTTGAGCTGTTCTCCTCTTGGACTGATGAAAAGTACTCCCGCACCACCACCATCGTTGTATGAGACCTCGAATAGAATTTGACCCAATGCTCCGGCTGGTTGGATGGGGCTTCCACTTTGTTTTCTCGCCACTCAGCCATGAAATCGACTAGTGCTTGTGACTTGATGGCTGTCCGGGGCTTGAAGTCGAGTGTGAGGGCTCCCAGCTCCACCGCCCACTTTGAGATGCGCCCGGTAGCGTCCCGATTGTGGAGGATATCCGCCAATGGAAAGTCAGAGACCACCAGGATGTTGTATGCATCGAAGTAGTGGCGAAGCTTCCTGGAAGTGATGAGGATACCGTAAAGAATTTTTTGAATCGTCGCGTAACGAACCTTGGATTCAGAGAGGACTTCCCTGATGAAGTAAACCGGTCGCTGCACCCCGAAGACGTGGCCTTCTTCCTAACATTCCACCACGATCGTTGTACTGACGACGTGAGTAGTCGCGGTGATGTAGAGCAGCAGGTTCTCGCCTGCTTGAGGAGCCGTCAGGATGGGTGGCGACTGCAGGTGATGTTTGAGGTCTTGTAGCGCCTTGTTTGCTTTTTCGGTCCACTTAAACTTGTCGTGGTGCTTGAGCAACTTGAAGAAGGGTAGTCCCCTTTCTCCAAGTCGGGAAATGAAGCGGTTCAAAGCTGCCATGCAGCCAGTTAGCTTCTGGACGTCTTTGACAGTCTTTGGGGCATCCATGGCTGTGATGGCATTGATTTTCTCTGGATTGGCTTCAATCCCGCGGTGGCTGACGATGAACCCGAGTAGTTTGCCCTGAGGGACGCCAAAGACGCACTTTGTCAAGTTGAGCTTCCAACGAAATCGTCGCAAGTTGTTGAAGGTCTCCTCGAGGTCAGTGATGAACTCGTCATGGGATCTGGTCTTGATGACCATATCATCCACGTAAGCCTCAACGTTGCGGTGAAGTTGATCTGCGAGGCACAGTTGAATGGCCCATTGATAAGTGGCTCCTGCGTTCTTCAACCCAAAAGACATTGTAGTATAAGAATATGCTCCAAAGGGGATGATGAATGCCATTTTGATCTAGTCTTCCTCCTTGAGAGCTATCTGATGATAGCCCGAGTAGCAGTCGAGGAAGGAGAGCAAAACGCAGCCAGCCGTGGAGTCGATGACTTGATCGATGCGTGGTAGCGCGAAGGGGTCCTTCGGGCAGTGTTTATTGAGATCAATATAATCCACACACATCCTCCATTCATTATTATTATTTTTGAGTACATGTACAGGGTTGGCTAGCCACTCTGGGTGGTAAACTTCTTTAATAAAACCAGCCACGAATAGTTTTGCTAACTCTTTCTTGATAGTCTCCCTTTTGTCGGGGGCAAAATGACGTAGTCATTGCTTCTTCGAAGTGGCCTTAGGGTCAACTTTTAGGCAATGTTCGATCAACTCCTTGGGCACCCCTGGCATATTCGCTGGTTTCCACGCGAATATGTCGCGGTTGGCCCTAAGGGAGTTGATGAGTGCGCTTTCCTATTTGTCACCTAGGCCGCCTCCAATCAGAGCCGTCTTGGACGAGTCGCCTTCCTGCAGCTGGATAGTCTTGATGCTGACATCGCTGGGGTTAGGCTTATCCCTCGACTGGCTTGGCCGCTGGTTGGTGATCTCCATCTCTGTGTTGGTCAGCTTTAGCGCGACCGCGAGTACTTCTTCATATGGCTCTGGCACGCGTGAAGTCGCCGCGTACTCGATCGCCTCCTGGTCGCAGTCGTACGACTTCTTGAGGTCGCCACGGAGTGTGAGCACGCCTGTCTTGCCCGACATCTTGAGTAGTAGGTACACGTAGTGGGGCACAGCCATGAATTTGGCTAGTGTCGGCCTGCACAGAATAGCGTGGTACGATGAGTCGAAATCCACCACCTTGAACTTGTTGTACTCGGTGCGGTAGTTGTCTTTGGTCCCGAAGGTGACTGGCAGGACCACTAATCCGAGTGGTGTAGCCGCGTTGCCTGGGACAATCCCGTAGAAGGGAGCCTTGCTGGGGGTGAGCATTATTGAAATGTCTAGTCCCATCTTCTTTAGGGTACTCGCGAAGAGTAGATTGAGTCCGCTTTCGTCGTCAATGAGTACTCAGGTAAGCTGCGAGCCCGCCATGACAGGATCTATGACAAGCGGGAACTTTCCCGGCTCAGAGAAGCTAGTCCATTGATCCTCCCTGGAGAAGGACATCGGGACCTCGCTGTATCTCAAGGGCCTTGTCGTGGCTGGTTCCACAGAGAGAATTTCGCGCAGGGTTAGCTTCTGCGTGCGCTTGGTGGGGAATCCACCGTCTCCGCCGAAGATAACGTTGATGACGTTCTTCAGATCCTAAAAATCTTGGGCTCCCGACTTGTCACCTCCTTCTTCATCATCCTCCTTTTCCTTTCGCTTTCTAACTTGATGGAGGGATGGAGCGTTGAGTGATTTGCGGATGGTGACGCACTCAAAGAGCGTGTGACGTGACTTCGGGTGAATCAGGCATTGCTTGTGCAGGACTTGCTCATACTCCAAATGGTTGTTCCCCGGCTTCTTGCCGCACGGGTTGCGCTTGACAGCCGCGACTTCATGGTCTGGCTTGCGCTTTCGGGGGTTCCTCAAGTGGTTGTGTTGGCTTTTGTCAAAGTGGACGTTGCCGTTCCCTTGTTTGTCGTGGTTGCGCTTTGGGAAGCGGTCGTTTTCCTCATCCTCATGGTCAGTCCATCATGCCATCATGTCTCGCAGCTCCACGGCGGTTGCCGGGCGGTTGCGCCTGAAGTCATGGTACGTGTTCTTCGAGAAGAGGCCGTGTTGGAAGCAGCGGATGACGTTCTCATCGGTGATGTTGGCGATGGTGGCGCGCGTCTCAAAGAAACGCCGTGTGTAAGACCTCAGGGTCTCATTCATCTCCTGCTTCACCTAGGACAAGTCGTGATGAGTGCCTGCCCTGATCATGGACCCCTGGAAGTTGTCGATGAAGGCCCACTTGAGGTCCTCCCATGAGTCAATGGAGTTTGGCTTGAGGCTTTCAAGCCACGTGAGGGGTGCAGGTTCTAGGGCCACCGGGAAGTAGAGTGCTTTCGTAGAGTTGGAGCCCCCTGAAACTTCAATAGCAACGGAATAGCAACGAAGCCACTGGCGTGGGTCTTGCTTACCGTCATATTTGGGGATTCCGACTGGTTTGAAATCCTTGGGGTAGGACTTGTCGGTAATGTTCGTGGTGAAGGCCGGGAAGCGGTCGCTGTCGTCGTCGTCGTCGTAGTGCCTACCGGTACGGTCCTTCCTCCTCGCGTCAATGACAAGCCGCGCGTCGCGGCCTTCATTGATTTTCTGCCTGAGGTCGATCGTAGGAGCGTCCTGGAGGTTGGCTGCGACTGGATCTTGGCCGCGGTGCCTTACCCCATGATGGTTGCGAGGGGGTTGTTGTACTTCTTGTTCATTGTTACCGCCTGCAGACGGGTGGCCCTCATGGTGCTGGCGGTTGTCATTCCTCCGACTCCCTTGGCCTCCTCCGGGAGTGCGACTGACCAACGCGGTATCCCCGTGTTGCTCAGACCTCGAGAGCTGGTTCCGAGTGGATGACACTGGATGTTGCCCATCGAGTTGCACGAGCGCGCGCATGGTCAAGTACTGCAACCTTTGGATCTGGGGGTTAGATGGGAGTTGTTGGGCCAGGAGTGCTGCCTCTGCAATCGTGCCGATCTGGGTACGGTACTCGCGATCCGCGACTGCTGTGAAGGCGTTGGTGAGATCCCTTGGACCACGAGCACGGTTCTGCGTGTTGCGCCTGCGTTGAGCGCGCTTGGTATTCTTTGCCCGCCAGATCCTCCGATGTTGCTCGTCTTCATCTTGAGGAGCGTCTACTGTGGGCTCATCGGCTGAGATGTCTGCGAGTTGTTCGTTGTCGTACTGGGTGCCCAGCTCATCTTCCTCCGCGTTGTGAAGGGAAGCCATGCAGACTTGTCGATCCGGCGAGTGGTTAGCCCTAAGGCCGTAGTCGAGTAGCTCTGTGCTACTCTCACTTTCTTCTGCGATGATCAAGAGTGGCTTTACCCTCGTGGAAGGGTAGTTCTTGCATGAAGGCCACAAGGTGAGATTCGTAATCGATTAGTTCGGAGGGCTCAAACCCCTTCCAGTACACGAAACGTCCTTGTGGCGTTGATGTAATCGTTAAACTCAGATGGCTGCCCGACAGGAATTTGGGGTGGCCATCGGGTTGCGACTGGTTGTGGAGGGTGGGGGCCGCCCGACGGATGGTGGCTCCCTCGCCTCTGAGTCCTTTTCGGATCCGGTTTAGAGATGTAGTCCCGCACGTGGAGTACTCTGCATTGGAGTCCGAGTAGAAGTCGGGGACGAGGGCCTCCCGGCTAGCGGTGGCGCCCACGTCCCCGATTTGGAGCAGCAGATCCAAATCCTCCTCCAAGTCGGAGAGGGATTTGGATCGTAGTGTCTTTGTAATCGGTTTGAATCCGATTCGAGTAGATTTGTTCCATCTCGAGTTGAAGTCGCTTTGAAAACGGACGTCGTTTCGATCTGCTGAACCAGATCCGGAAGCAGCGTGTCGTCGAGGTTGTCGACGAAATCGTCAAGATCGCCGCTTGTGGTCGATGAAGTAGCCTTCGGCTGCTTGGAGTTGGCTAGGTGGCTGTTGAAGACACCCAAACCATCGGCGATGCAGATCCAAGAGCCGAAGAAGAATGTCCTGCCCTTGTCGAGCATGGCGCTGGTGAAGTTGAACGACGCCATCGAGTTCTCCGGTGGATCTTCGATGAGCCCCCCTACCTGGTGCGCTAGCTGTCGGTGTTTTACCGCCACGCCCACCGAGGGATACCCCCGAGGTGGTGAGTTTTTTTGGTTGGGTGTCGCTGAGATCAGGAATTTGAAGATGCAAAGGAATACAGGGTTTTAGACAGGTTCGGGCCGCTGGGAGCGTAATACCCTACATCCTGTGTGGTTTGTATTGCCTTTGATGGTGATGATTGTGATCATCCCTGAGGGGGTACCTGTCTGCCCTTATATAGTCCGAGGGACAGGTTTACATGGGAATCCTAGTCGGGTACTAGCCAAGGAGTTCTATTCGAGTACTTCTCGGGTAGTCTCCTGCTGTGTCCGACTAGTCTAACTACTGTACAAGTAATTCTACTGAATTACAAGTTTACAAGTAGTTACAACAGATGTAGGGTGTGGGCCATGTCCCATCCCGAATCCTAGGTAAAGTGTGCCATGTGGTCAGTCCCGTGTGCCCGGGTCTGACACGGGGGGGGGGGGGGGGGGGCACCGATTTGTTGGGGCGGGTGAGGCCCCAGCCCGCCCCTACAAATCCTTCACCAATTTCAACCGAAAACTCATTTTAATTCAAATGAAATAGCAAAACATATGTTCTATAAGTTGGTCGCCTTAATCAAGGTTCCTGAGGTCGTAGTAACTAGTCTTTATTATTACTAAAAAAATGTTTCTATATGTGTTTACCCTTGTGATATTAGCTAGAAATTCGGAGGTAAGATATGCATGTTTCCTTGTAACGCTATAGATGTATCATTATTTTGTGTTAATATATAAGATATGTATCTATAACACATTTTACATCTTTGATTATGTGCTACAACATACTATTGTCTTTGTAACACTTCAAGTGTAACATTAATTTTGTGTTACTATAATCTTTATCCGTAACACATCTTTACAAACCAAACACTATGTGTTACTAGCTTTGCCTGTAACACTTAGTTTTGTGTTACTATGGAACTTCTTTGTAATATGTTGGTATATGTGTTACAAGAGTGTGTTACAATATCTATGCTTTGTAGTAGTGAAAAGTTTTGCAACCTATAGCCAATACTAGCAAGATACTACTCTAAAGAAGTAAAGGAACACAAGTTACAAAAATAAATTATGGAAACATGAAGATGTGGGTGAAGGAAATGCAAACACAGCACGTCAATTTTCTGCCGTGGTATTGGTGGGCTAAAGCCACCCCTAGTCCACGTTGGAACTCCACCAAAGATATGCTCCTAGTCACCAAGTCTCTTCCGATCAAAAGCTTCGTCTCACCACTAAGGCTCTTGCCAAGTAGGTGAAGACCTTGCCCAAAAGCAATGCTCACCACCTTTTGCATCGGTCACCTTAACGTCGTCTTCACTATGAAGCTTCCCAAGAAAGACGGGTCTCCTCGTCCTCTGAACAATGGTCGTTGTCGCTGCTCCATACCAAGCCGAAGGGTCCATGACTTTCCGGCGAGCCATCAAGACTCTAAGGAGCCGGCACACCAAGATTTCTGTAACATCCTAGGTTTTTCCTACAATGTTATATGTGCAAAAACGTGAGTTTTCAAAAACTTTTTGTGCAAGTGCTTTAGATAGAACCAATATAAGGTTGACTTCTCTTTCCCTCTCAAAATTCCTAGCAAACAAAGCATAATACAAATAAAGGACTATATTGTTAGTGTGAAATATTTGGAGTTATTTTGGTATGATTTTAACTTGTGTGGAGTTTAAATTGAAGTGTTCCCATTAATTTAAATTGAAAAGCTAACTACCCTAGCCCTGCCCTAACTGGACCCTAACCTGATCGGCTGCTTAGCCCAGCCCAAAACCCGGAGCAAACCCTAACCCACCTAACACCAGCCCAGCTGACGGAACTCAGCCTTCTAACCAGCCGAACAACCCGTGCCCCAGGCGCACCCGCACGGCCCGTTAACGCGGCCCAACCCTGCGCCCCGCACTAGCCTGCTGCAAGCCCAACACCGCCTCACCTACACACTAACGAGCGGACCTCGTTGGTCAGCTTTTCCTCCTACCTCCAGCCGCGACCGCTCCTCTCTAATGCCGCACTAGTGCTGCTCACATCAGCTCCGCGCCTGCCCCGCGCCCTTCCCCGCTCCGTGACAAGGCGCGGAAGCCACCTGTCCTGGCCGCCGCCGCCTTGACCACTCGCGCCCGAGCCAACAAACACTTGCGCACGCGCCGCAGCCCCGAATGCGAGCCACGCGTCCGTGCCACAGATGCCAAAAATCGCCGACCATCCACCGGCCACAGCCGCATCCCAAACCCTAGCGATGCCCCTATAAGAACCCTAGCCGCCACCACTGCGGACCCTAGAAGCCCCGGGGTCTTTTTCCCCAATCCACCGCAGCCGCTAAACCCGAGAGGAGGAGGGGAAGAGGGAGAAGAGGTGAGGCCGAGGAGGAGGAGCACGAAGAGGAGGACGTCGCCGCCGCCACTGAAGCCGCGGATGATGCCAAGCCGCTCATGAACAACACCGAGCCAAGGAGGAGTTGCCGCCAGGACAACTATCGCCGAGGAGCTTCATCGAGCCAGCGCCCTGTACGACGACACCGTCGTTGCCGCGCGTCCTGCACGGCATCGCCTTGCTTGCTCTTCCTCACCGCTGCCCCAAGTTGCCCTTTTTCCGAGCTCGCCGGTAAGCCAGTACCACTAACGACCTTATCCCGACCTCCTTGCTACCGGCGTGCCTTGCGTCGTCGATGAGCCCGCCGTAGCAGCCGTAGGACCCCGTCCTGTGTGAGCCGGCCTTCGCACCATCGTCTTCTTGCAGGGACCCATCGTCGACGCACCGCCGTAACCTTGCAGCCATGTCGTCGCCTTGCCCTGCCCTATCCCTGCCGCGGGCCCGGAACGCTAGTGCCCCGCGTGCGTCATGGCCATGCGCGACCCTGGACTTCTAGGGATCTGCGCGTCGGCACGTCCTGCACCGGTCGGCCAATAGGCCGAGCCATGGCCCGTTGCTCCACCTCTCCGCCGCCTACCTGACCTCGCCGGAGCCGAGCCTTGCTCATGCGCCACTTGCCGCCGCCTTAACCGAGTCGGCCGCAAGGCCAAGCCTTGGCCTTGCCTCGCCGTGCTGATGATCTTGCCTCTACCCGCGTGCCTACGCACACGAACACCGCTCTAGCACACGCACGCCCACACGAGCAAGATCCACTCCGGATCTACCCCAGCCACACGGGATCTCGCCAGAGACCGACGCCTGGCCCCTCTTGTTAGCGTGTGGCACCGCCACTTACCTGCGGGCCCGCTCTACCAATGAGAGAGGAGGGAGAGAGCGAGGGATGGGTTAGTTGGGTTGTGGCTGGCCCGATTCGCCAAGCCGGCCTGCTAGGTTACGGGCCGAGCCAAGCCGAGACCGCTGAGAGCCATCCACAGCTGGCCTTTCAGCCGTAGCTGAATCCTAGCCGGTGTTGGTATTTGTTAATATTCACGAATAAGATCCGCAAGCGCACGGAGATACCATTGTAGCACTTCACCCGGAGAGTATTCAGGGTATAGTATAATTCTTAGGGAATGGAGGTGTAACGGTCTCTAGCTTGTTTACCCAGGAAAAGGAAGAGATAGGATAGTCCTGGGTAGTGTGGTTGACTAAGGATAGAGATACTTAAGAAAGATAAGTTTAGGTATTACTCGCTTGCTTCGGGCACCGGCTTACACCTGGTCTGCCAAGCGTATCCGGTTATTAGCTCTATGCCCAATCCGAACATGGGGGACTACGAAGGACGGATAGGGCTGTCACCACCTACCACCTACCCCCACACACCGTGGGAAAGGATTGCAAACTAAGGCAACTTCAAGACACACCACGTCTACGCTATTGATCACTACTTCTAAACCCGTCCAGACTCCGTCTTAAGACTTAAGTCCTTAGGCTAGAAGGCTAGAAGCAAACGTCCGAGGAAGAACGATGATCCCGCAAGCAAATGATAACTAGAACTTAACCTTGATAAGTAGTCACCACAATAGACAAACCCGGATACTTACTCAAAAGAGGCTCGTATCCGCCAAGTTACAAGTAGAGGGAGGCCGACAACTCCGGCTCTCCTCCCAAACTTCTCCTCCACACAGTCCCTAACATACTCTACAAAGTAGCTTTGAAAGGGTGGAGTCCCCCTACTTCTTCTCTTCTTGAAAATGGTGTGTGTTGAATGAAGGGGAGAGGGCCTCCTTTTATAGCCTCCTAGGGTGGTTCCCGCCATCTTTAAGTATGGAAACCTTAGCTATGACCTTGTGGAAGCGTAGGGGGTACTCCACGTCAAAGTGCACCTGGACGGGAACCCATCTGGTGAGCCTCCCCAGGCTCTGCCTTGCTCTAGCTGGCTAGCAAGTGGGCCCTGGTGTTGATCCTTGGTGATTCGTGCCTTGGCGCGCCCGTTTGGTCTGCCAGATAGGCCCTTGAATCCGTCTGGCTACCTCTGATTGGTTGGAGGTGTGTTTGTTGGTCTCTTGGGTTGATTTGTTTCAGGATGCGGGCCCTCCAATTCATGTGCTTGCATAGAACGCTCTGAAATACAATTTCTCCTTTATTTTAGCATGGTTTTCCTCTGTATGCAGACACGGTCTCCTGTAAATAGCGATTCACCAAAGCTTGTAGAAATGGTTAGAGTTAAACCCCTATCTCTAAGTTTTGGTGATTATTTATCTTTGAATGAAGCAGAGGTTGACGGTTGGATTTGTAACTTAATGATCATTAACAACACCCCCACACTTAGCCCTTTGCTCGTCCTCGAGTAAAGGTTGAAGCACTAAGGTGGACGCAACTCCTTTGAATGTAACCTGCATACAAGTTTTACCAAGTTTCTCCTAAACCTGTGAACTTTTTGAGTGCCACCAAGCATATCTTGGTGATTGAGGTTTGGAATGGTGCAGACTTCAGGTCCCTTAGCCTTCCTTACTTAGAAAATTGGGTTTTTGCTTTTGAAACAAGAGATAGCTTTGCTCCTCAAATTGTTCTCTCAAATCTCTCTTTGTGTTTGAAAATTCTCACCAAGGCAAAGTGATGCCTTCATTTTGTCCTACCTGTAATCAGGCTTATGTGGAGCTCAGGGTAGGGATGAAGAGGTATACATGCTTTTCATATATTGCTAAGTCAAAAGTTAGATCCGAGAAGAAACAAGTCATGCAATCTGATCAGGAAGTGCAAGTGTGCAAAAATTTTGCGGATTTTTGTATGAACTCCTCTTTTATCTTTGTCTGACTCTCTTTCCCCCTTTCTTTTTTCGATATGGGCTATCTTTTCATTTTTTTCTTGGACTTGAATGTCCAAACCATGATTTTGAGCATGCTTTTATTTCTCCACCATTTTTCTTCTTCTTTTGCATAGCCCATATCTTTCTTTTGTACTTGGGAGAGAGTCATATTGCGCATGGATTCTTTATTTAAGAGATGGATGGATGGCATGTTTTTGCGCAACTTCCAGTGTAGAAGTCGGTATATATGTTAGTGGAGTGTACATGATCCTGATCATGAAAGCATAAAATGTTTCTAGCAAGGGTCACAAAGTTTGACAAAGCCCAAATCAAAGATAAGTAGCATGATCATAAGGTTTTTGCAAGGTGATCATTCTTTGGCTTTGGTAGGAATTTAACAACTGAGGAGCTAAGCTAAAGGATTTTGAAAAACTTTTCATAAAAGATAACCCAAGTACTTTGCTAGGAAGAGTTTTGGTTCCCTTCATCCAACCATATCACAAAAGTCAATCATTAGATAGCAAGGGTTCCCTATAAAAATTTTGTCCACAAGCACAAGGTGAAAGTCTAGGAATAAAGAGTATGCATATTTATCATGAAGTGTATGGAGTGCAAGAGCCACTTTATAAATTTTATATTTGAACTTTTAGAGTCACAATTTTATTTGAACATGGAGGTGTGTGAGTTTGAAGTGCAAACCAGTGTGTTTGAAGGAAGCTTGGGGCCTTGCGGGCTTTGCCTTCGTTCGACCGAACCATAGGTTCGGCCAACCCACAAGTGGGCCTTCAGACCCTGGCTTTGGTGTGTTGCTTTTCACTGATCTGTGCACCATGTTTGTGGGGGATCTTGAATGAGTGTGCACTTGGTAAGCTCTAGAGATCTCCCCCACACTTATTCTTGTAACTATTTTTATTCAACAAAACAAAAGATACAAGTGGAGACAAAACTCTACCGGTTTGAATCCCAGAGAGTTCAATTTTTTTTGAACAGGCGTTTGAAATGCTTAAATTTCTATTTGTTAACATCGTTTATTTATGTTTATTCTTTTTATCATGTCAAATTTGGCATGATGGGTAACCTAGTAGGGTGGAAACATGGGAAAAGAATGCATGAGGTTTTGGGATACTTACGTAACAAATCTTCCTCAGCTCAGGACAAAATGCAGAGGTTGCGGATGCAAAGAAGCTTTGCAATTGTTCTGTTTGGTTCCTTGCATCTCTCTCCCTGCGAGGCCAAGGAGCATTTGTGGAAGTGTTGGAGTTTGCTGTGTATCGCTCCTTCAACTTTTTTTTTATTCCCGGCAAAATGTTAGTGGACGACAACTACTTGAGGGACGCTGAAAAGTTTTAAAGAATTTTATTGTTTGCCCCCAAAGTTAGTTGATCACATCCATGCTTAAGAAAAATCAATTTCAACGATTCAATTAGCATGGATCCCAAGATGCTTGCCATCATTTTATTTCAATTTTTTTTTTGTTCACCAAATTTTTACTTTTCAGCATAACTCAAACAAGGTTGAGACAAAATTGCATGAACGTAAAGGGGCATTTTGTCAATATACTCACGGTCCTCTTTGAAAGGTGATATGTGACTCCTTTGTATGTTATGCAATTTTTTTTTGATGAAGTGCGTCCAGAGCCTTGGTTTATCTCTATTATGAATTTGGCTTGAGGACTTACCCATCTGTTTGAAACCTTCCCTACAGAGGTTAGTCCACAAAAAATATGCGTCCAATGCCTATGAAAGTATTGATTCTGACGGTTCATTAATCAAACTCGACACCATGTCTTATTTGATTAAAGAAGGCTATTTTAATCTAAGCACCATGCTTAATTTAAAAAGCCTGTGGATGCATCCAGCTGAAAGACATCCAAACCAGAGCATACGAAAATAAACAAGGGAAGCATGAACTTGGAAGATCAAGCTATGTTCAAAAGGAGATAAATATGAGTGAAGGATTGGTGAGCATTGAGTTACCTTGGCACGTACCAGAGTGTTACCGGTAGCATATATGGATAGAAGTTTTGAAGTTGCTACAGTGGTGGCATGGTCACGTATGGTTGTCAATGACTCCTCATTTTCGATGCGGGCTGAAGCGGAGAAAGGCACTCAGACCATGTCGACTCAAGCGAACAACAAGGCTAGGACATACACATGGCTGGTGTGTAGGAACCATGGGCCTTGGCGGTGTGATCCGCTGGCACAATGCTTTAGGATTGGAGTTGCAAAATACGTCTTCTTTCGTGCATGCGAGCAAGTGCCAATCGGAGTAGAGCAGCAAAGGCTTAGAAAGGAAGAGGAGCATTCCTCTTGCTTTATGTGCGCAGGAGGTGCTGGAGCAAAGCTACGCAAAGCTGGGAGAGAATGAGGATTGTGCCAAGTCTTTGCAAGCGTAAGCGAGAGCAAGACTGAGTGGAGCCAAGCGTCGAAAAGATATAAATCAAGGTGCAATTCCATGGCTCGGAGGCACACTCATAGTGCGGCCTTTGATCAATGTGGACCATACTGGGTCACTCTCACTCTCTCTTCTTTTTCTTCTTTTTTTCTTTTATTTTTTTGCTTTTTTTCTTTTCATGTTCTTTTTTTTCATCTTCCCTTTTCTCTCTCTCTCTCTCTCTCTCTCTCTCTCTCTCTCTCTCTCTCTCTCTTTTTCTGCAAGATAGAACCAACATCATCTTTGGATGGATCCTATTGCGAGGTGCTCACCAATCTCCCCCACACTTGGACTTTTGTGTCTCACGACACCAAAAATCAAGTGTGCGATGTCGGTGTCTCCTTAAGAGTGTGTTCGATCACCAAGGTGTACCACATGCGCAGTCGGTGCAGTTCTCATATTCTTGGCATCACATTCCCTTTCGTTCTTTTTAATCTCAACCTAAGATGGTTAGCGACTAAAAATACCCAAAGGTGCATACTATCCTAGAAACAAGTTCTTGCTTTTATTGAATAAAGGGAAACTTTATTGGAGAGGGAAATTAAAGTCCAGGCCATCTTCCGACAGTTCTTTGTTTATGGTCTCAAGCTTGACCCTTGGGGATTCATCCTGCGACTATCAATGGTGATGTAGTTCCCAACTTCACCACCATTTGTTGATTTATCATCGTCATTCAAGCTGCATGGTTAGTGCTGCAGTGCATCCATGAAATTTAGAATGCTTGCGATAAACAAAAGCATCCACAACCATCCTTCTAAACATTTTGTAAACTAGGTTTGAGAGGTGGTTGTGACCATTATGAAAGCATGCGGTATCAAGTGAGACGGACTCTGGAGATCCCATATGCGAGCACGAATCTTGAGGAAAAATGAAAGAGAAGTTTTCATGCTCATTTGTGGAATTCTTTTCCTCGAACTCTAGAGTCGTCGCCTTAGGAATGTTCATGGCATAAGGGTTCTCCTTAAGAGATTCATCATGGAAGATCGGGGTTGTTTCTCGAACGCTACCGAGAACAACGTTCCAAGGGCCAGCGGGACACAGCTCGGTCGAGGGTGATGAAGGTTGCTCAGCTTCACAAAGGTGTAGTTTTTCCGAGTCGTCTTCTTTGTGGGCGGAGAGTTCTATGCCCTTAAAAAGAACAAGCTCGGGTGACACGAACGGAGAAACACACATCACATTCCCGAGCGGGTTTTGCTCGAAAAGAGGCTTCGCCTTAGGATTTTCTAAGCATGAGCTAGTGGTGGCGGAAGCGGATTTCCTAAGCTTTTTACCAGGGCTCCCTTGAGATGAATCTTCTAGGTGGAGTCTTTCCAAAGGGTAGCCTAAGAGAAGATCAAAATCAAGGATGGGATAGATGCGGTAGTCTAGGTGAACCTAATTTTGTCTATCTTGATCAGCACTGCCCTTGTGATCCCCCGACATTCAAAGATAAAACCCGATGGACTTTTGGAGTGTCTATTGGTCGGGATTAGAGGCATGCTTCCTATGAACGTGCTCGTGAGGAACTCGGACATGATGCAAGCCCCGACAGCGGGATCTTGATGGGCTTCTATGGCAGTTCCTCCTACAGAGCAATAGATGGTCGTGGAAGGCGGGCTAATCTGGATTGATTTGGAAGAGCGTCTCATTTTCTCTGACCATTCCTCCTTCACGGCCTTCTTGAAAAAAGCTTTGTTGACAGAAGAAGAGGGTGCCGTAAGAGTCCTCTCACAAAGGTAATTCGAAGTGTTTATAAGATTTTCATAAAGATCATCCTCGAATGGGAAAGAGAACTTTAAAGGTTGAATTTCTTCTTCCTTAGTTGTTCGTGGTTCGGGAGAGGTTTCAACAGTTAAGGATGAGATGTGAAAGGGCTCAAAGTCGGCTGTTGAAGGATCCTTGTAGCTCGACTTGTGCTCCTGGAGGGGTTCGGTTTCTAAGACGGGGGAAGTGTTCTCTAGGATGCGATCAAGGATATCCTTTCCTTCCGTCGTAGTTTTATGTGCGAACAAACCTCCGACGGTTATGTCAAGATATAGGGCAGACTCCTTATCAAGACCCAGATAAAAGTGTAGTAACAACACATGGTTGGATAAAGATAAATCTGGGCCGGAGTGTACTAAATCAGAGAACCTGGCCCAGGCTGCACCTATCGACTCCTTCTCATACTGCTGAAAGCTGAGAATCTCCTTTCTTAGGGAGGTGATACGAGATACGAGGAAGAACGCGAGATGAAACTTGTCTCGTAGTCTTTCCCAATCTCCATTCAAACTTCCTACGGTATGAGCGTACCATTGCTTCGCCCTCTCCGTGAGAGAGATGGGAAACAATTTCCACTTTACAGTTTCCTGTTGTGACATCCTGGGTGTCTAAAAGACCAAACAAAGATCCTGTTGGCGCTAAAATCGGCCGGATAGGAATCGGCCGATGGGTCTTCAGCGTCGGACACACGACCCGGGAGAATCTGCTTAGCTCCTGTTCGGGTTATCGCCCTGGTGCGGTTCGCGCGGCGTGCCAGTCAATCTGACCTGTTGATTGACAAGGAAATAGAGTATTAAATTCCAGGCGCGTCGATCGGCTGGATTTCCGATCTGTCCTGAGGAGCGCGTCGGCAGGAAATCGGCCGATTTGCTGTAGAGATGATCGGCTATGAGTCAGCCGATGATCGTATGGTAATTGTAAAAACTGCTGGAGCAATCTAAACAATTACTATAGAGGCAACACTTGAAACAGATCTAATCGGCTATATGGCGATGAATCAAGGAGAACGATGACGAAGCCGATTACCCTGATTTCAAGCTGGATAACTGGTGATAATACTAGAATAACAGGTGGAACTTGCAATTCTAGTAAATATCGATAACTTGTGAATAAATCCAAACGAAACCACAGCGATGCGCCCGTAGTTAAAGCTCGGATATTACTCGATAAGCGGAACCTACCAATTGGCCCGAGATCAGGTTGATGCAGCCCTGCCAATCCGTACGAACTCGTGAAAGAAGAAAATATTGGCAAAGTCGCCGACTTGAAAGGTAAAGTACTGGTAAAAAGTAGAAGTATTTTGTTGATTGATGTTGGTTTTTTTTTCAAAGCCCTAGCGACTCCTATTTATACCCTGAAACTAAGACTCCTGGTCGATTACGACTTGTTACAACCTTATTTAAAACAGGAAAACTACTATATCTATAATAACTTTAAAAAGGAAACGGACTCCCGCAGGATCTTCCGCCGCCGTTTCCTAATCCAATCAGGACCTCTTCAATTGCTTTCCGGCCGTCTTAGCATACCTCGTTGACCAGTTTTTGACCAGGATCTTCTGGAATAATCCTATCCTGTCGGTGCGGGCTGTGCCACCAATCGGCCGATTTTCGACTGTTACCCCGATCGGCCGATTCCTTACTGTAGCTCTCAGATCTGCATCGGCCAACCTTCTTCTCCTGACGCCGATTCAATACGTGTCAAAATCTAGCGTCAACAGATCCATAACATGAAATCAGACATAAAAGAGCTTTAAAAGTATACAGCAACCTATCAAAATCTACCTTTCAAGCAAATACATGTGAACCCTTGCAAACAAACCCTTGTAACTTTCAAAGTTGATCACAAATGACTTTAAAAATTTAATGGCACATCTGTTATAACAAGAGCAACAAAAATCTAGTTGAACTCAAGGGTTAAATGTGCAAAAATTCACATGAAATGACATGTCATTTAAATACTAGTTTTTGGAAATTCAAAATAACTTTTTATACATTGCTCAAATGAACATAGTCATAAAAGAGAAAATATGTGTCCTTAAAAGTTGAACAGAAATGGTATTCAAATGTTTTGATTTGACCTTGGGAAGAATGAGTTTTAGCTCCTTTTTTCACCCAGACCCTGTTGTTTTTGTTTTCCACGCATAAGTCCCATCACCTTCTCCCTCCCCTCTCCTCCCTCTGCCCTGTCGCATCGCCAGCAGGCCAGCTGGCCGGCGCACCCTGGCGCAGCTGAGCCCGCCCGGCCATGTGGACCCGCCAGCACCTGGAAAATCCCCTGCTGGCCCATAAAATCTCGCTCTTCCCCCTTAGGAAGCCTCCTCACGGTGGCATTCTTCTGCCACGGGCACTGCTGGCGCCATGGCGAGCCCCGCCGGCAACAACGAGGCAGCCTCGCCCACGTTTTTGCCCCTGGTCGCGCCTTCTCCAGCAGTGTGCCCAAGCCGCCATCCTCCCTCTCGCGCCTATAAAAGCCCCACCCGAGGCCCCTGAGCTCGCCGCCCCAACCCCAACTTCGGCAAGCAACCACCCGCGCGTGGACGCGCCGCTCCGCCTCGACATTGTCGAAACCAACCCTCCCATCACCTTCTCCGCCTCACCCCAAAGCTGCACGGCTCGTTCCCGCACCCTCTTCCTCATCGTAAAGCCGTCACCACTACCCGCACCCGCCGCCGGCTCTATGCCACCGCCGGCGAGCCGCCTCAGTCCATCCCTTCCCCACCCAAGGCCACATACAGGTTCGGTTTGTTCCCCTCTTACCTCTCCCACCTTCGCCCATCACCGTCGGCGACCCTAGTCGCCGGAATATGGCCGGCCGCCACCGTTCCCCTGCACCAAGGACCCATTCGCTTCGATTTCAATATTTTCAAGAAGATTTCTGTAAAATCTCAGGGACTCATTTGTAAACCAGAAAATAGAAATTTAAAAACCAATCTATGAAATTTAAAAATGCAAAACAACTCACAAAAAAATCCTAAAAACACAAACTAAGATATTCTGGACTCCTTAAGTTAAGATCTACAGCTTTGTAGAAGGATCTTGGACTGTTTCCACATAATTTTAGTTGTAGATTTAAATCAAGTTTAAATGTCTTTTAATTGTTCCAAGAGTTTCAGGAAAGAACTGCTCATGAGTTCTGGATGGTAGCTTCAGTACTGAGAGTATAGTCTTTCACAAAAATTTCATGCACTGAATCCAATCACAGCTAGATGTTTCGAGTACTTTTGTTATATGCTAGATCCAGTTAAACTAGAATTTTAGCCTCTGATTCTTGCATAGGAAAAATCTACAAAATTTATAGTAGACTACTCATGGAAGTAAGTTTGTTCAGTAAAATAATGAACACCAGTTCTTGTATGGTTTGTTCTGTACAAATAGATCTTAATCATAATAGTAGTTGTTTAATGTATTTTTCATGATTAACCCGCTCAATGAAAATGGCTAAAAATTTTACAGTGAGTTCGCACTTAGGTAACGTACTCTACATAAAAATCTCAACCCCAGAAACTACCACCACGAGTAGTTTTTGTCTAACCCATGCTTACTGTTGAAAATGGCCGTTTACAAAATGACAAAACCACTCACTTACTTAATGAAGTCAGTTAATTCATATAAGTACTCGATAAATGACTGCCCAAGGACAAGAAAATGAAGTACTCGACTACTTAATTTGAGTTTTGTTGAATGACTACTTTATAGTGAAATGATTATTTATCTCGTACCATTAAAACCACTCATACATGTGCATTCATATAGAATCGACTACTCTCGCCGACGGAACCTACGAGCTAGTGCCCGAGTCCGAGAGTGAGCAACGCAAAGCTCAAGTTAATCTAACTGAAGTCGCTGAAGACCCGAACCAAAGTTCGGAAGAACCCTCGACTAGTTTTTCCCAAGAAGGCAAGCCCCGGTGCATGATCCCAGTGTTTCAATTTATGCAACTACTGTTCCTTTTTACCTGTGCATTTAAGTTCATAGGGGTTGATTGGAACCCTAGCTGCATGATCCTAGGCACCTATGCAATGAATACTAGAACTGGAAGTTTGAGTAGATGCGCAAGAATTATAGGAGTTGAATGTTTTACCACATACTGCATCTATAAGGTCGACAGGCGGGGCTGTGGTACGATACTCATGGTTGAGGCCCCGTCTGAGTAGAGAAAAATGCTAAGGCCGCAGTGTGTGGTAGTGGTGGCTAAACGTTTGAACGTACTAACCACATGTCGAAAATATGGTACTCGATAAGCTTAAGTACCTGATTGGCCCGGCAAGTGGACTTTACTTTCACCCTACTTGAACGAAGTTCAGATGGGTATACACATGCGAGTGCAGAGCGTGGCTCTGTAGTCGGGGAGGGTGACCCTGATCCACAACCCAGAAAAAAAGGAGAAAAGTTGCTTGGGGTGGCCATTCGGTGCTCCAGGCGTGTGCGTTAGGTTTACCTTGCAAGGTTAAGAAATTCGATTCGAATCGTCCGTTTCTCGCGGTAATTGAGACTGCTTAATACTTCTGCCACATAGAGTAACAAGAGGAACTATGGCTATGATGAAACTTGTTGGATTATTAAATATTTTCCACCATATTTGGTTAGAGATAGATGCTCACTTAGAATGGTTAAATGAACTAGAAACTAGAAAGCTAAAATTTGAAATTAAGGACTTACTCTTTGTTGCTTTTCAGCAAAAAATAAAACCTAGAGCCTTAGAGCCATGCATGCTTAGGAGTCGGTTGTTTACCAACCAATAGTCGGGTAAGCCTTGCTGAGTATTAGTATACTTAGACTTGCTTGTGGCTTGTTTTCAAGTGTGTCTTTATAAGAAATGATAGCTGGTTTGACTTGGTTGTGTACTTTGCCACCTGGTTGGTCCGTGGAGTGGGATCCGTGCCCGGCCAACAATAACTCCACCAAGTGATGCCACGTACGGGCTTTATCGTGGTATCCAAATTGACGATAGATGAACGTGTTTCTTTCTGCTGTTTTTAAACTCTGAATAAAGTTTTTATGTTTGAACTCTGAAGTACTCGTGTATGAACTCGGCTTGTAATAAATAATTGTCAGACTTGTGAGGCAAAAGCTATAGAATGTTGTAATCTCTGGACTTCCTTCATGCGAGTTAAGTTTACGCTTTGTTTCGATTGAAATATTAAGTGGTCGCATCAGGATTTACCCAACATACTGTCGGATTACTCCGTTTGAAGTGCATGGTAACCGGTTTGTCTTTATGGATGATGGTTAGTGCACTTGATCCGGATGAATTCGGGCGGTTCTGCCACACCTGTGTCATGCCTAGGATTACCAAGCACGAGCACAGTTGCTCGAACTCTCGCAGGTGGTGGTAAGGATTAAAATTATCGTCCCCGAGGAGGTGTGCTCCCGAACCATGGCTATAAAGCCAGGGCAGAGTTCATAGCCGGATGTGGTGATTGGTTTTGAGGAAGGTGGTGGCTCAAAGAACTTGCCCGTCGGAGCAGAAAATTTTTGGATAGAGATGTGCTCAATGGTAACAAATGGATAAAAGAAAGAAAAAGATAAAAACAAGGATACACGAGTAAACTAGGTTCGAAGACAACTACAACAACCGTTCCCCGGCAACGGCGCCAGAAATTGTTGTTGGTATTTCCTAACGTTCACGAATAAGATCTGCAAGTGCATGGAGATACCGTTGTAGCACTTCACCCTGAGAGTATTTAGGGTATCGTATAATTCTTAGGGAACGAAGGTGTAACGGTCTATAGCTAGTTCACCCAGGAAAAGGAAGAGAAAGGATGGTCCTAGGTAGTGTGGTTGACTAAGGATAGAGATACTTAAGAAAGATAAGTTTAGGTATTACCCGCTTGCTTCGGCCACTGGCTTACACCTGGTCTGCCAAGCGTATCTGGTTATTAGCTCTACGCCCAATACGAACGTGGGGGACTATGAAGGAAGGATAGGGCTGTCACCACCTGCCGCCTACCCCGACAGACCATGGGAAAGGGTAGCAAACAAAGGCGAATTTAAGCCTAGACACCACATCTACGCTATCGATCACTACTTCTAATGCCAGACTCCGTCTTAGGACTCAAGTCCTTAGGCTAGAAGCAAACGTCCGAGGATGAATGATGATCCCGCAAGCGAATGATAACTAGAACTTAACCTTGATAAGTACTCACCACCATAGACGAACCCGATTACTTACTCAAAAGATGCCCGTATCCATCGAGGTACAAGTAGAGAGAGGCCGACAACTCCGGCTCTCCTCCCAAACTTCTCCTCCACACACTCCTTAACCTACTCTACAAAGTAGCTCTAAAAGGGTGGAGCCCCCCTACTTCTCTTCTCGAAAATGGTGTGTGTTGAATGAGGGGGAGAGGGCCTCCTTTATAGCCTCCTAGGGCGGTTCCCACCATCTTTAAGTATGGAAACCTTTGCCACAGCCTTGTGGAAGCGTAGGGGGTACTCCACGTCAAAGTGCACCTGGATGGGAACCCATCTAGGTTCAGCCGAGCCCAGGTGAGCCTGCCCAGGCTCTGCCTTCCTCTGGCTGGCTGGCAGGTGGGCCTTGGTGTTGATCCTTGGTGATATGTGCCTTGGCGCGCCCGTTTGGTCTGCTAGATGGGCCCTTGAATCCGTGTGCCTGCCTCTGATTGGTTGGATGTGTGTTTCTTGGCTTCTTGGATTGATTTGCTTCAGGATGCTGGCCCTTCAATTCACGTGCTCGCATAGAACGCTCTGAAATATACTTTTTCCTTTGTTTGAGCACGGTTTTCCTCTATATGCAGATACAGTCTCCTGTAAATAGCGATTCACCAAAGCTTGTGGAAATGGTTAGAGTTAAACCCCTATCTCTAAGTTTTGGTGATTATTTATCTTTGAATAAAGCAGAGGTTGACGGTCGGATTTGTAACTTAATGACCATCAACAGCCGGCCTGCAAGTCGCTAGCCAAGCCAGCCCAAGCGAACTGAGCCGAGTTGTAGGTCCGGACCGAGCCGGCCTGCTAACTTTCAGCCCAAAACCCAAGCCAACGCCCCCTTCTCCCTTTTTTGTTTTTCTGTGCTGACCCGAGGGCCCCACCTATCAGCCTTTGGGTGAGGCTGACTAGTGGGACCACTGACCAGTGGCCCCGCTTGATCGTTGACCCGTTGACCCGTTGACTAGTCAACACTAACTAGTCAACGCTGACGTCAGTAGGGCCCACTACTGACGTCAGCATGCTACGTGGCACACCCTGGTGCTAATACGTGGCGCTGACGGTCTGTTTTTCTTTTGCAAAATCCTTTTATTAATTTCAAAAACAGATTTAAGCTTAGAAAATTCATAATGAAGTAACCGGACCTCTAAAAATTATGAAACCAGTTTCATAATTCTTCTAAAATCATGATCTATCCGTTAGAGTAGGTTTTCGCGTTATTTGGAGCTTATTTGGATACTTTTGTGCACGTTTGTACTTTGGCCCGTATTTATTGGTAGTTACGATTAGGTCTCGTCGACGAGGAGCAGATCGACGCTCAAGGGAGCCGAGAAGACTACGAAGACAACCCAGGTTCACGCCCATCTACGATTTGAAAACCTATTAGGCATTGCTTGCTAGATATGGTATCGCTCCATGATGTGTTACAATGAGATGTACCTGCATAGCCTATTTATTTACCTGAATTCCTTGCAATCCTAGACACTTTATATATATATATATATTATATATAGATATATATGAGATGCCTTGCTATGCTTTGCATGTGTATGTGTGGGAATGGATGTATAGTCTTCGTGTGAGTGGAGATGCATTTTCAAGGAGTTGGTGAATAGGCCTTTTAGCGGGAGCGAGCGAACTTAACCCGATCCTTGGATTGGGGTGCTTGGGGTGTGTATCTTGGCACACCCTATAGAGTACATATGGCGGGTACAACGTTTGTGGATACTATGTTGAGGAGTTGGTGGCACCCGTAATGGGTGCAATTGCGGAACATTGCGATGGATACGCATATGACAAAGATGCTCGCTTAGGCAAGTAAGGACCGGGATTGTCGGTGTTTTACCACCAAGCCCACCGAGGGATACCCCCGAGGTGGTAGGTTGTAGGTAGGGTGTCGCCGAGATCAGGAACTCGAAGTTGCAAGAAACACATGGTTTAGACAGGTTCGGGCCGCGAGGTGCGTAATACCCTACATCTTGTATGGTGGTTTGTATTGCCTTAGATTGGTTATTGTTTGGAGGGGGTCCCTACCCGCCCTTATATACTCTAGGGGAACAGGGTTACATAAAATCCTAGACTGATACTAGCTTAAGAGTCCTACCCGAGTACTACTCGGGTAGTCTCCTTCTGTACCGACTAGTCCTACTCGCATGCGAGTACATTACAACATATACAAGGTATGGGGCATGCCCCATCCCGTATCCAACGAGTGTGTCAGCCAAGAGCAACTACAGTCTGCTGTAGACAGTGCTCAGAAAGATATGAAGGAGACGGTCGTCAAGGCCGTCACCGACGCGTTCATTGAACTCAAGCTAGGCGACATCATTGAGAGGTTGGACAGGAGGGTATCCACGCTAGCCGACAGGGTTGCTGCGCTGGAAACTCGTCAACCAACCTATGAAGACATCGGACACCCCGAGGATGAGGTGTATGATGCCCATGGTAATATAGATCACGTAGCTACACGACAAGCGCGGCTACGACATCATCTTCGCAATAACACCACAGGTATGGGCGGTACTGGTAATCGTAATCATGTTCCCGATGATCCTTATGCTAAGATTAAATTTACCATACCCTCTTTTTCGGGACATTATGATGCTGAGGGATACCTTGATTGGGAGATGACAGTACAATAAAAATTTAGTGCCCACCTTGGTCCTGAGCAACATAGAGTTAGACATGCCACTAGTGAATTTAAAGACTTTGCAATCATTTGGTGGATTGGTTTAGCTGCAGAGGGCACTTCACCTAGTACATGGGAGGAACTTAAGGTTGCTATGCGTGATAGATTTGTTCCACCATCTTATACTAGAGACCTGCGTAAGAAATTGATGCGCTTAGAACAGGGAGATAAATCTGTGTAGGACTACTATGATGAGCTTCAAAAAGGTTTGATGCGTTGTAGCATAGTGGAGGGAACCGAGGATTCTATTTGTCGGTTCTATTCTGGCTTGAGGCGGGAAATTCAGGACATTGTTGACTATAAAAAATTTAATACTATCAACCAGTTGTTCCAGTGTGCTATGCTTGCAGAGAAGAAATTGCAGGGACGTGAGCAACAGCACAAGACCAGCGTCCGGATATCATTTGCGTCACGTATGCCGGTGCATTCGGGGCCGGCCAAGCCCACCAGCTTTCAGACGCCCACATCAGCATTCAAATGACCTTCCACGAGTGGCGTTCCTGCTGCACAAAACAAGCCTTCCACACGTGCTGCAGATTCAGGTAAAATTTTTTTGCAAGTTCCTGCCAAAGTTCCTCGTTTGTTGCCTCGACGGGACGCACTTCCGGCATTCAGTGCCATCGCTGCCATGGGATTGGCCATGTGAAGATGGATTGCCCAAGTCAGCGGGCATATGTGGCGACAGAAGATGGAGGTTACATCAGCACCTCTGACGTAGAAGAAGATGATGATGATGTTGCTGCCAATGACGCCGAGGACCATGTCCTTGGTGGTGGAGATACTTCGGGCTACATGAACATCATTGTTCAGCGTGTGCTCAGCACGAAAATTCAGCAGCCTGAAAGGCTACAGCGCCACAACTTGTTCCAAATTTTCTTCGTCATCAAGAACCGTCGTGCACGTGTGATTATTGATAGAAAAAGCTGCAACAACTTGGTGAGTTCAGATTTGGTCACGAAGCTTTGCTTGACTACACGACTGCATCCACATCTATACCATATTCGGTGGTTTAATGATTCTGGAAAAGCTAAGGTAACGAAAACTTGCAGAGTTTCTTTTTCCATTGGTGCCTATGCTGATTTTGTTGATTGTGATGTGGTACCTATGCAAGCTCGTTCACTTTTATTGGGGCGTCCTTGGGAACATGATAATGATACTACACACCATGGTAGGAGTAATAAATACACTTTTATGCATAAGGGGAAAAAATTACTTTGGTTCCGTTCTAAAATTGTACAAGCTGATAAGAAAAGAGCTGCTAGTTCGAATAATGTTAAATCTGAAAACCAGCAAGTTGCTAATTCTGTTTTCCCACCTGAAAAGGAGAAGTCACCACCTAATTCGAAGGCCGAGGGAATTCAATTAAAGGGGGAGTTATGCTTGCAACAAAATGTGACCTTGCTGAAATTTCTGATGAAGATGTATGCTATGCTTTGATATGCAAACGAGCCTTATTTTCACTTCATGATATTGCTAGCTCTTTGCCTCCTGCTGTCACTAACATTTTGCAGGAGTATGACGACGTTTTTCCAGCTGAGATA
Organism: Panicum miliaceum; assembly: GCA_032594955.1. Taxonomy (NCBI): domain Eukaryota; kingdom Viridiplantae; phylum Streptophyta; class Magnoliopsida; order Poales; family Poaceae; genus Panicum; species Panicum miliaceum. The sequence goes on from CM064059.1 coordinate 35,677,023, forward strand.
CCCCCGGGGCTACTACCTATGAGAGGGATAGAGCATCAAATTGATTTGATTCCGGGAGCCACTTTACCAAACCATGCTGCTTCCAGAACCAACCCCGAGGAGACTAAGGAAATTCAGCGACAAGTCCAAGACCTTTTGGACCGTGGGTATGTACGTGAGAGCCTTAGTCCTTATGTTGTTCCTGTGCTTTTGGTTCCTAAGAAAGATGGTACTTGGCGTATGTGTGTTGATTGCAGAGCCATCAATAATATTACTATTCGATATCGTCATCCTATTCCTAGGCTAGACGACATGCTTGATGAATTGTGTGGCTCTAAAACTTTCACAAAGATTGACTTGCGTAGTGGTTACCACCAAATAAGGATGAAACTTGGAGATGAACGGAAAACAGCTTTTAAAACCAAATTCGGGTTGTATGAGTGGTTAGTAATGCCTTTCGGTTTAACTAATGCACCTAGTACGTTCATGCGTTTGATGAATGAGGTTTTGAGGGCCTTCATTGGTCGATTTTTGGTGGTATACTTTGATGATATATTAATTTACAGCAAGTCTTTGGTTGAACATATGGATCATTTACGTGTTGTTTTTAATGCTTTGAGACATGCACGTTTGTTTGCTAACCTTGAGAAGTGCATCTTTTGCATCGATAGAGTTTCTTTCCTTGGCTATGTTGTTACTCTACAGGGAATTTAGGTGGATGAGAAGAAAATTAAAGCCATTGTGAGTTGGCCGCTACCCAAAACCATCACACAGGTGAGAAGTTTTTTCGGTCTTGCAGGTTTCTATCGCCGCTTCGTCAAAGATTTCAGCACCATTGCTGCGCCGTTGCACAAGTTGACGAAGAAAGGTATGGTGTTTCATTGGGGAAAAGCACAAGAGGAGTTCTTTGCCACTTTGAAGGACAAGCTTACGCACGCGCCATTGCTGCAACTTCCAAATTTTGGTAAGACTTTTGAGCTTGCATGTGATGCTAGTGGAGTGGGCATTGGTGGTCTTTTGATGCAAGATGGTAAACCTGTTGCATACTTTAGTGAGAAATTGCATGGTCCTGTTCTAAATTATTCTACGTATGATAAGGAATTGTATGCTCTTGTACATTCTTTAGAGACTTAAAAAATGTGGCGTCATTATTTGTGGCATAAAGAATTTGTTATACATTCTGATCAAGAATCGCTTAAGTATCTTCGTTCACAAAATAATCTGAACCGTAGACATGCTAAATGGGTTGAATTTATCGAATCTTTTCCTTACATCATCAAATATAAGAAAGGGAAGGATAATGTGATTGTCGATGCTTTGTCTAGACGATATACTTTGCTGTCCCAACTTGATTGTAGGATTTTTGGACTTGAATCAATAAAAGACCAATATGCGCTTGATCCTGATTTTAACGATGTGTTGCTAAATTGTAAAGAGGGACGTACATGGAACAAGTTTGTGATCAATGATGGATTTATGTTTATAGCTAACCGCCTGTGCATTCTAGTTGGTTCCGTTCGTCTTTTGTTGATGCAGGAAGCGCATGGAGGAGGATTGATGGGGCATTTTGGAGCTAAGAAGACGGAGGATGTTTTGGCCTCACACTTCTTTTTGCCCAAGATGAGGAGAGATGTTGAGCGGTTCGTTGTTTGCTGCACAACATGTCAAAAAGCTAAGTCTCGATTGAATTCACATGGTTTATACATGCCTCTTCTTGTTCCTTCTATTCCTTGGACCGATATTTCTATGGACTTTGTGTTGGGATTGCCTAGGACTAAGAGAGGGAGGGATAGCACTTTTGTTGTAGTGGATTGATTTTCTAAGATGGCATATTTTATACCATATCATAAAAGTGATGATGCTACTCATATTGCTAACCTCTTTTTCAAAGAGATTGTACGTTTGCATGGTATGCCTGCTACTATTGTTTCAGATCGTGATGCAAAATTTGAGTCACTTTTGGCGTACTTTGTGGAACAAGTTGGGTACAAAATTGTTATTTTCTACCACCTGTCATCCACAAACTGATGGTCAAACAGAGGTGGTGAACTGCACTTTGGGCGCCATGTTGCGGGCTGTTTTGAAGAAGAATTTGAAGATGTGGGAAGAATGTTTACCTCATGTGGAATTTGCATAAAATCGGGCAACGCATTCTACCACAAAGGTAAGCCATTTTCAGGTAGTGTATGGTTTTAATCCCCGTGCTCCTATTGATATTCACCCTTTGGCTACTAGTGAGAGAATTCATAGTGATGCTAAAGAACGTGTTGATTTAATTTTAAAAATGCATGAAACAACTAAGCACAACATCGAAAAGATGACTGAAAACTATAGAGTAGCTGATAGTAAAGGTAAACAAGAAGTTAAACTTGAACAAGGTGATTTAGTGTGGTTGCACTTGAGAAAGGATTGTTTTTCAGATTTGAGGAAGTCAAAATTAATGCCTAGGGCTGATGGTCCTTTCAAAATAATTGAGAATATTAATGATTATGCATATAAACTTGAGTTGCCTCCCGAGTTCGGGGTTAGTCCTACATTTAACATTTCAGATTCGAGGCCTTACTTGGGGGAAGAAGATGCGCATGAGTCGCGGACGACTTCAATTCAAGAGGAGGAGGATTATGAGGACATCACTCCTTCGGATGCACACAACACTCCGCTGAACATTCAAGGTCCAATCACTAGAGCTCGCGCGAGACAATTGAATTTACAGGCGAGCTCGTTCCTAAGCACTTCCTTTTATGATCTTGAGAATAGATTACTACCTAATGATTATATTTTGATTAGGAACAAAGGAGAGGACCAGGGGATGCGTGGAGAGGAGCTTGGAGTCGGACAAGGCCAGCAAGGGACGTCCAAGACACTTGGAGGCCCAATACAACTCAACTTCGAGTCCACCTCGAAGTCCAGGAGCAGTCTGCCTTATATTGGACGCCCAGGCCACATACGGAGTCCGATTTCGATATTCCACATATGGTTGGAGAGATATTTTCATAGAGCTTCCAATGGCATTGGGGCTATGGCCAAATGATGCCTGAGTCAACGGGAATCGTCGAATCAAGTGGACGTCCAGAATCTGTCTCACTGCTGCGTCGCCATCTTTTGGGCTGTTGGTCCATGTATCGTATTGGAGCCCATTAGGGGTGTGTCCAGGGGTCTTGCACGTCCCTAAAAACTTTATATTCAGTAGAGTCGCCCAAGTTAGGGTCTGGGTTTTGCTTAGATTAATCTGTCAAGAACAGTTTCGCCGTTTGTCGGTTTGTGAGACCCCAACTTCGTGAGTTAATCATACATCTGCAATTTTGGTTGCATTCTTTCTTGTTCTTGCTTGTGTTCTTCGATTCGCAGGCAAGGATTAGCCTTCTTGGCGAGGTCGGCCGTGCAACACCGGTCGATAACCTGAGGAGACGTGGTGCTACGATTGCGGGGTTCGGAACGTGTTGTTTAGAAGCCGGATCAAATTGTGTCGCGACTCCACCAAATCCAGAGTTAACAGAACCTTTCGTAAGATCGGTAACCCTAGTTCACATCAAGGTGGTTCCCCTCCAAGCGCGCGTAGAAGCTGACCCTGCACGAAATCCTCTCCGTAGAGCCTGCCACGCAAAAGCCTCTGAGATACAGCGAGGTCCTGATCTCCTTCTCCAGGGATGATCAATGGACCAGCTTCTCCGAGCCGGGAAAATTCCTGCTCGTCCTAGATCCTATCGTGGTGGGCCCACAGCTGACCTGAGTACTCATCGACGGCGGGAGCAGCCTCAACCTGCTTTTCGCGAGTACTCTAAAGAAGATGGGCCTAGATATCTCCAAGATGCTCTCCCCTAGCAAAGCTCCATTTTACGGCATCATCCCGGGAAACGCGGCTACACCACTCAGCTCAGTGATCCTGCCAATTACCTTTGGGATGAAGAACAACTACCGCACCGAGTACATCAAGTTTGAGGTGGCTGACTTTGAGTCGTCATACCATGCCATCCTCGGCAGACCGGCACTGACCAAGTTCATGGTCGTGCCCCACTACGTCTACCTGCTACTCAAGATGCCAGGCAAGACAGGCGTACTCACGCTCCATGGTGACCTGAAGAAGTCGTACGACTGCGACCAGGAGGCGATCGAGTACGCCACAACATCACGCGCGCCAGAGCCGTCTGCAGAAGTACTCGCGGCCACGCAGAAGCTCACCGACTCAAAGATAGAGATCTCCAGCTAGAGGCCTAGCCAGTCGAGGGTTAAACCCAACCCCAGCGACCTCGACATCAAGGCCATCCAGTTGCAAGAAGGCGACCCATCCAAGACTGCTTTGATCGGAGGCGGCTTGAGTGACAAATAGGAAACCACGTTCGTCAGCTTCCCTAGGGCTAACCGAGACATATTCGTGTGGAAGCCAGCGGATATGCCAGGGGTGCCCAAGGAGTTGATTGAGCATTGCCTAAAAGTTGACCCTAAAGCCACTCCGAAGAAGCAACGACTACGACGCTTCGCCCCCAACAAGAGGGTGGCTATCAAGAAAGAGCTAGCAAAACTACTCGTGGCTGGTTTTATTAAAGAAGTGTACCACCCCGAGTGGTTAGCTAACCCTGTACTAGTCTTGAAAAAGAATAAAAATGAATGGAGGATGTGTATATTGATCTCAACAAACACTGCCCGAAGAATCCCTTCGCGCTCCCATGCATTGACTAGGTCATTGACTCCACGGCTGGCTGCGTCCTGCTCTCCTTCCTCGGCTGCTACTCGGGTTACCACCAGATTGCTCTCAAGGAAGAATATCAGATCAAAACGGCGTTCATCACCCCCTTCGAAGCATATGCATACACAACAGTATCATTCGGGTTGAAGAACGTAGGAGCCACCTATCAACGGGCCATCCAACTGTGCCTTGCAGACCAGCTACATCGCAACGTTGAAGCTTACGTGGACGAAGTGGTCATCAAGACTAGATCCCACAGTGAGTTCATCCCTGATCTCGAGTAAACATTCAACAGCTTACGTAAGTTCTGATGCAAGCTTAACCCAACCCAGTGCGTCTTCAGCGTGCCACAAGGAAAACTACTCAGTTTCATCGTTAGTCACCGAGGGATTGAAGCAAACCTGGAGAAGATTACCGCCATCACAGCCATGGATGCTTCACGGACGATCAAGGATGTCCAGAAGCTCACAGGTTGCATGGCAGCCTTGAACAGATTCATCTCCTGACTTGGAGAATGGGGCTTACCCTTCTTCAAACTGCTCAACTGACACGACAAGTTCCAGGGGACCGAGGAGGCAAAGCAGGCGCTGCAAGACCTCAAGCACCATTTGCAGTTGCCCCCTATCCTGAAAACTCCCCAACCAAGCGAGAACCTGCTACTCTACATCATGGTGGAATGCCAGGAGGAAGGCCACGCTTTCGGTGTGCAGCAACCAGTCTACTTCATCAGCGAAGTTCTCTCTGAATCCAAGGTTCGTTACCCGGCAATTCAAAAATTACTCTACGGTATACTCATCACCTCCAGGAAGCTTCATCATTATTTCGACGCATACAACATCTTGGTGGTCACCGACTTCCCATTGGCGGATATCCTCCACAATCAGGATGCCACCGGGCGCATCTCCAAGTGGGCAGTGGAACTGGGGGCCTTCACCCTCGACTTCAAGCCCCGGGTGGCCATCAAGTCGCAAGCACTAGTCGATTTCATGACGGAGTGGTGAGAAAACCAAGTGGAGGCCCCAGTCAACCAGCCAGAGCATTGGTTCATGTATTTCGATGGCTCACTCAATCTCGGTGGCGGTGGCGCGGGAGTACTTTTTATTAGCCCGAGAGGAGAACAACTCAAGTATGTGTTCCAAATACTATTTGAGGTCTCTAACAACGAAGCCGAGTATGAGACATTATTGCACGGGCTACGCCTGGCAGTCTCTCTGGGCATCAAGCGACTACTCATCTCCAAACTAGGTTCTGATCAAGCTAACGTCCCACCAGAAGTTTTCATTCACGAGTTGCATCCCCCTTCCATCAAGGCACCAGACTCAAGTTCCATCGCTCAGGGTCCAAAAGAACCCGACCGAGAGGTCTTAATGATCGAGGTCGACTGGAGGGTGACCTTCATCGACTACATCCAGGGGCACAAACTACCCCCCGGCGTCGACCCAAAAAGCGTTGAAGCTACTCGCATCCTAAGGCGCAGTAAAGGGTACGTTCTAGCCGGGGTTAACCTGTACAAGCGTGGATCAGCATCAGGCATACTCATGAAGTGTGCCCGCACGGAGGAGGGTAGAGAGATACTCCAAGAGATTCACGAAGGCGTGTGCGGGAACCACGCGGCTTCTCGCACACTAGTCAGCAAGGCTTTTAGATCTGCTTTCTACTGGCCGACTGCTTTGGCAGATGTCGAATCACTCGTTCGCCGGTGTACAAACTGCCAGTTCTTCAGCAAACAGCCCCATATCCCGGCTCACAACCTCATCACCATACCACCTTCATGGCCATTTGCATGTTGGGGCCTAGACATGATAGGGCCCTAACCACTGCGTCGGGTGGTTTTACACACGTGTTGGTGGCCATCGACAAGTTTACCAAGTGGATCGAGTACAAGCCAATCACACGCTCTCTACAGATCGAGTTCTTACCTTCATTCGCAACATCCTGCACCGTTTTAGGCTTCCCCAACACCAACATTACGGACCTGGGATCCAATTTCCACTCGCATCAGTTCTGGGATTTCTGTGAACACAATTCCATTGAAGTCAAATATTTTTCAGTGGCTCACCCGCGGGCCAACGGCCAGGTTGAGCATGCCAACGGCTTGATTCTTGATGGATTGAAGAAAAGACTCTATGATGAGAACAGCAAAAAGGGCGGCAAGTGGATTGATGAGATCTCATCAGTAGTCTGGGGGCTTCGCACATAACTAAACAAAGCCACATGACCGTTTTATTGGTTTACAACTGATATTACGCGCAAGTTTGCTGAAGGGGCTTCGCTCCCATACTTCCAGTATCAGATTACTAGTTTCCGACTAGTATCCTATGTTACTGAAGGTGCCTCGCGCTCATACTTCCAGTATAACTCCATTTTACTGGTTTACGACTGGTATTACGCGCAAGTTTGCTGAAGGGGCCTCGCTCCCATACTTCCAGTAACAGATTACTAGTTTTCGACTAGTATCCTATGTTACTAAAGGGGCCTCGCGCTCATACTTCCAGTATAACTCCGTTTTATTGGTTTACGACTGGTATTACGTTCAAGTTTGCTGAAGGGGACTCGCTCTCAAACTTTCAGTATCAGATTACTAGTTTCCGACTAGTATCTTATGTTATTGAAGGGGCCTCGCTCCCATAACAAGGCGTTTTACTAGTTTACGACTAGTTCTACACGTGTTCGACTACTTCAACTACTCGTCTCGTCTACAAATTTAGCCGAACTCGACTACGGCCAGACGACTTCATTAATTCATTCAAGATCCAGCGGCAGCTTGGCCATCGCCTCGGCTCGGGGGCTGGCGCCACTGACTGCTAGGTATACACTATTCTACTCATTTAGCTCCCTGGCTCGGGGGCTGGATGCGATAAGGCACTGAGCGTGCTTTCAGTGACAGCTCTCATGCTTTAACGCTGAACACTGTAAAACTACTCGGAAGTTCCCGATTCAAGAAGCTTTTGAAGATTTATCTTGGAAAGATGATTATTAACTATTATTTCAGGGATTTTATTCCGAAATAAGGGTTTTTTCAGATTATTACCCAAAGGTCTTATCTAGTCATTGACTCAGGGAACAAGATCTGATTTGAGAGGTAATTTCGTGCGTTTTTTGGAGAAGTTACTTACTTAACTATTTTTTCAGGGAAAACATCCCGAAAAAAGCGGTTTTCAAATTTACTGAACCGATTTGCCCATCTTAACCATCAAATCTTTACTGTCATATATTACATGCCACGATTCTTTGGATCCTTTATTCCAAACCTTGGGGATTTGGATTCAACGCTCGGGGGCTGCGGGACACGTGTCATCAGCGGCTTATTTTTCAAATCTGTTGGAAGATAAGGGCAGAAGACTCAAGATTAAATTGACCCTCAGCCTGATTCTACGAGTCAACCTAAGACTCCGGGGTTACTCCATATGGAGTGCAAGTTTAATAGCACCCCATATAAAAGAAGACTTGACAACTACTCGGGGCATGAGCACCACACAGCCTCGATGCAGCCAAGGAAGTACTCAGAGGACACCTTCAAGATGAAGTTCGGGAGAACTTGAAGACGCCTTTAGAAGTACTCGGACGCCTGCAGCACTCGACTACGAAGAGCTCGAGGGCTTGTCAGACCCGGGTCCACGGGACTGTGCACATAGCGTACTTTTCCTAGGATAAGGGATGGGATATGGCCCAAGCCCTACATCTGTTGTAACTACTCGTAGCGTAGTAGGACTACTCATACAGTAGTAAAACTAGTCGGACACGGTAGGAAACTACCCAAAATGTACTCGGGTAGGACTCCTGGGCTTGTACCCGACTAGGACTTCCATGTAAACCTGTCCCCCCAGACTATATAAGGGCGGACAGGGACCCCCTCCAAACAGGAGATCATCCGATCACCACCTAAGAAAATACAAACAACAAAGGACGTAGGGTATTACGCTCTCAGCGGCCCGAACCTGTCTAAACCTTGTGTTCCTTGCACCTTTGAGTTCCTGATCTCGGTGACATCCTACATACAAACTCACCACCTCGGGGATATCCCTCGGTGGGCGTGGCGGTAAAACACCGACAAGTAGTATATACTTAGCCGACTCCTAGTGCAAGGCTTTTGGCTCTAGAGTTTATTTTGTTGGAAAGCTATTAATGGTGGATCCTTACTTTCAATATTTTAGCTCAAGTTTAATATAACAAGTACCAACTAGGTTTGCATAAATATCTAGAGCAAGCATGGTATACCACATTAATCTTCCTAGAATATTATAAACATATCTCATATCATCACCATTCCATTCTCATTCCAATTCTTTACTACGATGTGACTAAGAGATCAAGGCTCTCATACCCGTGAGTCACGGTGAACCGATCCGATTTTAACCTTGCAAGGTGGACCTAACCACATGGCATATATATACCCCGTTGGACTATACGTGGCAACATTTTCCTATATGCACACCGAATAGTTGAACTGCCCTACAACCCGGGACCGATAGCCCCATCGATACCAACGAAGGGTCAACCATGAGTTTTCCTACTAGCACCATTGGTGAAGACAGTATCAATTTCACCTACAAGTGTGCATATGGTAATAAGCTTACCGGTTTCGACTACCTCCTACTCCCGGCATGTGGTTAGTATTCTTCAATCCCTAATCAGCACAGCCAACAACAGTTCGGTCCTTAAGAGACACAAACGGGGCTAAGACATCCAGGAACCCTATCATGTTGCCATATCCTACCTCTCAACATAATTCCCCGCCCGGTCTCCAATTTCATTCATCACATCTTTACTTCGATAATTACTTGCTAAAATGTAAAGATATCCTATATCTCGCGAGCGATCGGAAATCACTCGATTTCTACCAAATACTATTTAAGTACGACAGAGCTAACGACCTACACATGCTAGTAGTATTTAGACCAACGGAACCTAGGGATCATGCAACTAAGGCTCCAAATAATTCCTATAAACGTAATGCACAAGTAATAAATATATAATAATTCATAATTTAAAATATTACGTTATGCTCCGGGGCTTGCCTTTCTAGTGCTTAGTGTTAGTACTAACACGGCCTTGGGCCCTTCCGACCTTGGGCTGGGTCTTTAGAGTGCTCTAGCTGACCCTTCTCTTCTTGCTTAGCCACGATCCGGTACACCACGTCCTCAGCTACGGAATCTACATGTATGTCATGATGCAATGCAAGTGAGTCTGAATGCTTTTAACATTTTAAAACATGACTGGGTAGTCATTACTGAGCAAGTGCAAAAGGACAGCACAAGGAAACATGGTGATGCAAGGTGATGATCAAAGTTGCAAGATATAATTTATATAGAGTAAACCATGCAAGTGTTGGCTCTCAAATTTTCACAACACTTAGAAGCATGTAAGTATAGTACTGTAAATTTTTCAGATTTTACTGTGCAGTTAATAGAGCACAATAAATTGAACAAAATAACTATACATAAGCAAAGATTTAATTTTATATGAAGTTCTACTGTGAATCTGGACTCCCAAATTTTCTAGCAGAACAATCTCATCAAATATAGACTTTGGTGAAATTGTCAGATTTTTCCAAGAACCATAAATATATAAACACATTTAGAGCATTTAAAACAAGGTAAATCATTTTGAGCATGTTAAACAGGAGCACAAAGTTTCAAACTTTTATCATAGCACTTATACTTCAACTACTGTAAAAGTTTCAAGCCTAGACTAACAGTAGAACACCTTAAACAAATACATCTATTTAACCAAGGTATAAAACAAGATTTAACAAAAACTAAAGCTAGAGACCAGATCTAGGCATGATTCTTTTACACAGAGCTACTCATCTAGAGACTAACAAAATGTGCAAGTTTCAACCCTAGCACTGCTCTAAAACAAAATATACAAAAGGAGGATAATTAAAGTATCATTTAATCAAGAGCAAATATTATTTAGAAACTGAAGATGGGTATGTAAGGAAAGGAAGTTGTAGATCTCAGAATAAGGAACTCAAAAAGTTTTAGTTTGCATTTTTCTAATTTTCTACGACTTTATACAGATTTTACAAAAGGGTTGAATTCTAGTCTTTACAAACTGGTTATTGGTTTTATGTGTTAAGGACCATAGAAAGAACTCAATCATCGCAAATCATCGCAATGTAGTGTCTGGACGCGGCTGCAGCGGTGGAGGCCAAAATCCGGCGAGGGGAGGGCTCGCCGGCGGTGGGGAAGTGGTGGGCAAAGCACAAGGGGCTCGTCGGGGAACGATTTTATGCGAGAGTTTGGGCCGGGGGTGGTCGGGAGGATGTCGTCGGCGGTGTAGCTGCCTCTGGCGGTGGTGGTGACGGCATACGGTGGTGCTGCAGCGAGGCAGGGGCCGGGGCGTGGTTGACTGGCGGCTCGGGGAGGTGCTGCGGGGCTGGCAGACGGAGGCGCATGGTCTCGCCGGCGGCTTGTCGGGGACGAGGAGGCCGCGGAGGTGGGGCTCGGCTCGGCAATGGCGGCGACGATCTGCTGAGGCGCGTGCGCGCGGTGGGCACGAGTGTGGCGTGGCAACGCTCGAGAAGGCGCGGCCGTGGCGAAAGTTGTGAGGCAAATGGCGAGGGCGGCGGTGGATAAGATCGACCTCCCCATATACGGTGGCGTCGGCAGCCAGGCGACGACGCACGGGGGTCATCAGGGGCGGGACCGGACTGTGGCGAGGCGCGGATGGACAGCGTGTGGCGCCGACGACTTCCGGGTCTCCCGCGCTGACCGGTGAGGACAGGCGGCGTGCGTGGGTGACGCCGCCAGCCATGCTGCACAGGCCAGGCACAGCGTGCGGCATGGGAGAGGGGATGGGCAGGGGAGGATGAAGACACTGATGTGTGGGGCTGGTGAATTTTCTTTCCTCTCAACATTTTATGGACCAAATGATCTCCAAAAATCCTGAAACGAATTTCTTTGGTTGGATAAAATTGTGTGGATTCCATTTTTTCGAACATGCATGAGATTAGTATTTTGGGGAAACTATTTTGATTGACACCTGAAGATGACATAATGACCACTATTTCAGAATTTAGAACTTCAGTTTTAAACGACTTGGATCTACACTTCAAACAACAATTTAAAAAATTCCAATCAAGTTTGAGTTGTTTTGACAACATTTCACCATTTTACCACAACTTTACATATACTTAGATTTACAACTTTGCTCGATTTTTATTTACAAAATTTCTTAGAGTATTGGATAATTAAGTAGGAGTTCATTTGTAGTGGTTATTTTATATAACAAATGCATGCAAAAACATATGAGATGCTTATGAATGCTAAGGTACATGATTTAGGTACAGTAGTGACATCGGGGATGTTACAACCCTATCCCCTTAAAACGGATAGAGTAGAGAAACACATTCTAAGGGTTGCATGAAAAGACAGTCGTAGTATGTCATATCCACACGCACTTAAGCACCAGCGTTGACCCAGCGGCACAGTCGTATGGCTGCAGTCCACATGAGTCCCTAGGTCCCGTCGCGGTACTGTAATTCGAGGGGCCATCACCACCACTACTAAAGAAATCATAGAGAGCAACCCATACAAGTAATCAGAAAAAGATTTATGGATTCTGGGAACATCACGAGTGCTACCATTAGTTAGTCGGTCACCCGTGTTTCCCATGTTAAACCCACGCCTACGCAGTGTGTGATTATGCAATGCAACAAGGCTGCGAACCTATTCATGCATGATGACTATAATGTATATGATCAAGTTTTTAATTTATTCATATTTATTCGAGCAAGAATGCAAGTGGATCCATTTTAGGTATAGGAATCAAGACGATTAGAAATAAACGAATATCGACACTAGAAGAACAACAGGATGCATTTAGTCATTAAGGATGGCCGGGATGGGTTATCTTCGAGCATTTGAATGAGTGGTCTAGAGACGAGGATGAACTGCAGATTTCTCCAAACTGCCTTTGCAGCTAACATTTGCGATAGCAGGAAGGGTTATATAACCTTAGGAAGAGAGACTTAAATTCGAATCGTAAGTACCCAAAAATCCCAATGAGATGATATGATGCATGCATGCCTATACGTCCTCACCAAAGATTTTTTTTTTGCCAAAATGACTATGGCAATATACGGAGATTATTTGGTGGCACAATACGTACTGTCCCTATATATACATACGAATTTTCCTTATGTAAGCGTGGTTAGTGTACTTGCAGAAATTCACAGGATATATCCACGACTGGAGCCTTCGTACCAGCACACACAATGTATTCTACACCACATGGATAACGCATATGCAGTTGCCTATATATTAACTATAAATCACCATCTACTATAGAGATGGCGCCCATGCGTTCAACGCTCCATGGACAACGCTTCATATGTCATAACAACGTATTCACTCCCTATACCATCGCCTTACGGGGAATACTAGATCCGTTGCCGCCTGGAGTAGCATCGGTTTCACACAACCCAACAGTCAATACTTTACCTTGCTTACCTTGACGTAGGTGCGTTGTTATAAATATTAAATATCGGTTGTGCAAGAAAGTAAGTTTTAACAGAATATAATGTGCTGAAAATTAGTTGATATTATAGATAGCTACCTGACTTAACATAAACAAAATATAGGGCTTACGAGCTAATCTCTCCGAATCATTTAAGCACGAAGAAGCGAATTTTGCTGAAACTCATTTTTAGTTTTAAAACACAAAATAATCATGAATTTCGGCTCTGATACCAGCTATGGCAGAACCTTCCAAATTAAACCGGCTTAAGTGTGCTAACCATTATTTGAATAGTCGATCCGGTCAGCACGCACTTAAAACGGTAATCCGATAGTCTGTCGGGTAGCATCCCGATTTAACCACTAATTTCATCGATCGAAACAAACACCGGAACTCTCACTCGAAGGTGAGCACACATAGTACAAATATGCCAGAGTTCTTACAATTACAATATCGAGTACGGTACATTTAGTTTTACAAGCTAAGTTCGAATACATAAATAATTCACAAGTTCAACTGAAATTGGAATAAAAGTCCGATATAAAGGAAACCTGACAACTACGATACACGAGGCGTAAATGATGGATCGCACACTCAGCCCACGTGTGTGGGACCCGAGATCATCAACCGACTAAGCATCCGGTTTGACAGCTTCCCAACCATCCGCATCAAGGTCAATGAACTTAGCACAACAAGGACAGAAATCTACATCATCAGGACCTGAAATAATTTGAGCAACAAACCCTAAGCAACTAATACTCAGCAAGACTTACCCGACTAGTGGTATATTCTTAGCCAACTCCTAGTATGTAAGATTTTTTGCTGGTGGGTTTGTTTTTGCCAAAAAGCAACTAACAGTGAATCCTTATTTTTAAAATTTTAGCATAAGTTTATGTGAGATATACTATTTTCTATGTTTGCAACATAATTATAGAGTGGAACACAATTAATTGGATAACAATAATAGTGAACAACACAAATAACAACATTTATTTTACTTCTTTTCTATGATGTGACGTAGTGACCAAGGTTCTCTTATCCGAGAGCGGCGGCGAATCGATTCGATTTAATCCTTGCAAGGAAAATCTAACCACACGACGAATGCAACCCCGTGAAGTCACACGCATCAAAAGTTCCCGTCGACCACTACAAAATGGTTGAACCGCACCTCGATCCGTAAGTAGCTAGTCCCCACCAATACCTACAACGGGTCAGCCATGAGTTACTGACTACCGGAGAAGCAGGTATCAGCTCAAACACCAGAGTGACCGAGGTACTTAGCTTATCGGGTTCAACTACCTCCTACTGCCGGCATGTGATTAGTACTGTTCAAACTTGATCAGTAGGGCCAACAACGAACGGGCCTTAATCAACACAGATGGGACTAAGGCACCCAGGAACCCTGTCCTGTTGCCATAAATTACATCTCAATGTCATTCCTCATCCGATCTTCATTTTCATACATTACTTTATTATTTCTAATCCACTTGCCACGAGTATATATAGGCCCTACATCTCGCGAGTGACAGAAAATCACTCGACTTCTACTGAGTCCTATTAAGCATGACAGTGCTATCGACCTACACATACTAGTATAAGACCGAGGGAACCTAGGATCATGCAACTAGGGTTTCAATCGACTTCAAAACATATAATGCATAAAAAATAAATAGATAACATTACATAATTTAAAATAATAAATTATGCTCCAGAGCTTGCCTTCCGGTGGCTACTCCGCACTAGGATCAACCGGACCTTGGGCCAGATCTCGCTGCTCTTGTGCCACTTGCTGCTCCTGGATCGGCTAAGCAAACAACTCGTATACTACATCAGTCGCTGTGTCTACATGAATGAAAATGATGCAATCATTTACCGAGTAAACAAAGCAACCATACTCATAAAGAAAACAGTTAGGTGCTGATATGTGAGCTTAGTTTTAAACTGGTTTTAGCCTGAAGTGTTTCCTTCAATTACACGTTACTAAACTCATTTCCAACAGCTAAGCACACACGTAAGACAAGAAAGGTATTTAGAGTCTCCGTTTAACTAACAAGCAAATAGAATAAAGCTATATAAAAGAAACTATATTTTAATCCTAAATAAGTTAATATCTTTTACAACTGAACAAAACAAATTCCTTAATTTACATACACAGAAAAGAATTATTTAGTAACAATCAACAACGGATAAATATAGCTAGAAACTAAACAAATGCAAAAACTTCACATGCAACCATAATATGGTAACACAACTAAACCAGTATGATCAGTTACTGATAAAAAAGCGCAGAAAAAATTTACCAACAATTTTTAACAAGAGAAACTATTTATTTTAACAAATAAAGATCTACAAATATACATATAGTTTCTGGACATGAAATTTTTACAGTGAACTACACATGAAAAAATTAAGCTACTGAAAACATTTCATGATTTTTGGACTAACAGATCTGCAGAAACTAATTAAACATGCCTAAGCACAAATTAAATTCTAGCAGGGGCAAAAAGAACATTACACACGCACAAACAGTTTTCCTCTGTGGATCTAGACCTAACAAGGCTAACAAAACTAATTTTGTAGTTTTACCATTTTTCTTCGAGTTTCTATGCAATTTAGAAACTTCAGCCGAAATAAAACAATTTCTGAAAATCCTAAACCCTAAACTGGCCCTGACCCGTGGGCCCCACGGGTCAGTGGGAGGGCAGCCTTGCCAGCCCAGGCCATGCACGCCATGGCCAGACAGGGCCATGGCCGGCGGCAAGGCCGGCCGGCGGCGAGGCGGGGCAGCGTGACGTCCAGCGCGGCGGTGCGGAGCCTGCGCGCCCGGCGGCGCGGCACAGGACCGCGCGCGTGCGGCCCGCGACGTGCACGGCGGCGGTGACGGGTCGGCCACGGCGGCGCGGCGGCGTTCCCGGCGGCTCGGCGACGGAATCGCGCGGGGAAAGGATCGGAGAAGACAAGGGGATCACCGCGAATCCTTTTTTGCGTTCGGAGGACGAGGAGGAGGTCCGGAGGGAGGGGGTCGACGGTGGGGTCCGGGGCTTCGGGCGGCGGCAGCAATGGCGGGTGGGGGACCTTCAATACCCAGCCCTGTAGGTCATGGCCGGCGACGGGGAGGATCTTGGGGTGCCTTGCAGAGGTGAGGAAGGTGGTGGTGGAGGCGATTTGAAAATGATTGAAGGAGTGAGGCGAATTTGGCCGGGAAGCAGAGCTGGCTCGGCTCGACCTGCTCTGCTCGAGGAAGAAGAAGGGAGGGACAAGGAGAGGGAGAGGAAGGGGAATGGGTGCTGGGGTGGAGATAAGGCCGTGGCGACGGTGGTGACCGAGTGGGCGAGGCGGCGAGCAGTGGCGCGAGGACGGCCGGCCGGCGTCATCGCACGGCGGTGCAGTGAGTCGCGCGGACGTCGGCGGCATGGGCGCGGCGGCTAGTGGGCGGGGAGGTCGCACAGGTCCATGCCTGGGGTGCCGCGGAGGCCGGCGCGTGGCGCGGCACAGTACGCCGGTGAGCTGACGCTCGCCGCGCGTCGTGCGTCGTGTAACATCCAACCCATGCGCCGGGTGGGCCATATTGAAGTACCATGCACGTGCATGCCAGCTCAAAAAAGTTGTAAATGGGAAGCTAAGAGTGACGAGCTAACTTAAATAGCCAACAAGTATTGCAACCAGCGAAGTGAGGATGAAGCGAGCATCAAAATGTAAGCAGTTTTCTAAGTTGAATTGTTACACATGGTTGCTGGTCCGGAGAAGGTGAGAAGTTTAGGGTGTTTTTGACCTATTTTTTACCTAATTTTAACTCAATTAGAAAGCTAAAATATGCAATCAAACACTTAAACAAGCATATGTTACGTGCCATACTCAATAATTGTACACCCCATACTAATTAGCAAGGCAGCACCTTTCTTCACCTTTAGCATCATAAAAGAAAATTCACCAACGAGTTATATATTTTTTAAGCTTAAACTTGGCTCTGAGTGTCTTTTACGTCCTCAAATTTTAAAACACACATCCAGATCTTTAAACTTGCTAATCGTACCACGTGAAGTCCAAATCACAGTTGTTTAAGCTAAATTGAAAGTTATATAATTTATTCAAATATAAAATTATATATAAAACATATACACGCAAAAAAATTATAAAAAATTTACTTGTCCAGTAATATTCAAATGCAAATGATTTGTTTAAAAACTTTGTAGGAAAATAAAACTCATATGCCAAAATTTGTAAAAAATCAAAAAATAAAAAGAATAAACTTTGGAGGAAACATTGGAAAAAATATTCAGACATAAAGTTTTGAAATAAAATTTCGGAGAAAATTTTGAAAATATGAGTTGAGCGCAAAATTTAAAATAAAATTTGGACCCACATGTAAGATAAAACATCAGCATAAATATTTTCTCTTTATAACTTAAAATGGTAATTTGGACTTCACATGACACAGTTAGTAAGTTTGTGGAGCTGAATGTGCATTTTGGAAGTTTGGGAACCTAGATAACACTACGAGCCAAGTTTAAGGACTGACGGTGCACTTTACTCTATTGTTTACCAAGAAATTTATTTGCCTCCTTAGCCTTTATGCCTCAGAATATCTAAGATGACCTCGTGCTCTACCATGTAAAAGCCTTTTCCCAAGTCCAACTTGAGAATAATGAGCTCCTTTTTAGAGGTGTGATAAAGATGCAAAGATTGAAATTGCCAGGCTAAATAATCTTGTATGGTTCTGTCTTTATGAAACAATATTGATTCTAGTGAATCATAAACATTATCATCTTTTAGTTACGAGTAATAGAGACTAGAGGGACAATTATATTGAGGCTCATTAGGGATGAGATACGCATGAGGGGGGACACTAGACTAGAAGATTACAATATAACTCTTGACTATTATACCCTCAATATACGAGCCTATTTACAAGCAACTTATTAATATAAGCTTTACGAATGAATTCAACAAGAATATTGGTGGACTGCAATTGGAATCCTTTTTTTTTGGACTAAAGTGATGTGGAATCCATTGATACTGGAGATTTCTCCCTCGGGGAAAACTTGACACAAGTTGTAGAAGCCTTCTATCAAAGGCCAATATTTTTTGAGAAAGTCCTCGTTGAAGCTTTTAATGGCACTTTCAGATATTCATGTAGTATGTCAAGTTAAGGTTTATTTTCTTGAGAAAATACCTTGTATGCCATTAAAAATTTAACTCATCCTTTCTATACCATCCAAAATTTAGCTCATCCCTTCGGTACCACTGAAAATTTAACTTCATCGCCTACACGCCATTACCGTCACAGCACAATCACATTGACGTTAATTGAAGATGAAAATGACAATACTACCCTTGCTATTCCTTCTGGTACGTGGGTCTTTTCTTCTCTTCGTGCTGCATCGATTCGGGAACTCAAACCAATTCTTGCGGAGGGGGCGATGATGCAGGGGGTGAGCACGTACTAGTTGCCAGAGAGCTTGTACTTCCTCTCTGTCCATCCGATAATATACAGAGAGCTTGTTGCCAGCACAACTCTCCCAAAATTCCACGAGCATGCCTTTTCTTTTGATAATGACGATGACTGTTGATGTTTTCCTGCCGAAGTTACCAATCCCTGACGGACTCGTCGTTGGCGGCATAGGACGGCGCGAGCGCACGGCCGCGCACCGGTTTCAGAGCCAGGCAACTAGGCGCCGGCGCTGGCTCACCCGACGGGCGAGAGGGCGCTGGACGGAGGGCGGGAGGGCGAGAGGGCGGCTCGCGTGAAGGCTGGGTGCCAGGCACCTGTGCGCAGTCCGCGGCGCCCTCACCCACCGCAGCGCAAGGCGCCCGCGCGACGGGCCCAACGCGCTCGAGCCGCGACCACGCGGGGATGCAGCGGCCAGGCGGACCCACTCGAGCCTCGGCCACAAGGGGATGCGACGGGCAGGCTTTGCTCGAGCAGCAGCCGGGGATGCGGCGGTCGGGCGGGGATGCAGCGGTCGGGCGGGATGCGGCTCGGCGGCGGGCAGGCTCGAACGGTGGCCGAGATTTGGGGGCTCAGCGCTGGCAGAGAGATGAGATGAAACTATGGAGGACTGGATGAGACCGACCTGGATAAGATTCGGGGAGGGCTAAAATTGAGAAAACGTTGAAAGATCTTCAAGAGTAAACGAAGTTATAATCTGTTTTTACTTTTTATATAAAAATAACGGCAGTGGCATATAAGGAATCAAAATAGAAGAACCAATGGCATTAAAGAGATTGCTTAAATTTCGATGGCACAGAAAAAATAAGTTAAATTTCCAGTGATATATAGAAAATTTTCTCTATTTTCTTTTACCTTTCAGATTTGGCACTTGAGGAACACGATTTATAGCTTGTATAACAATGGCGTACCGCCCATTTTGAAATGAAATATATATATTTGTATTTTTTTTCCATATATTTGCAAGAATCACTACTAAAGTCTGGGGATGAAGAAATCTGGGCAGCTCCTCCTCCATCGGGCGGCCGCCAACTGCAGCAGCGGCAAGGGACTCGCACGGGCACGGCAGCCGACCGGCCGACCAACCAACCAACTCGCCGGCAGCGGCAAACCTGCAGATCCCTTCCCTCCCACGGAATCCTCCCTCTGCTGCGGCTGCTGCTGTTCCCCGCCTCGGATCCCTTCCGCTCCCCGCTTCCTGATGCGGCCCGGGCCGCCGCCGCTTCCGGATCCGCCGATCTAGCTGCTGCTACTTCCGTCGCGGCTTGGTTGGGTTGAGGAGGACGAGGAGGGAGTGAGAGATGATGTTCTGGAGGGACGGCGGTGGGACTGGGGGCGGGAACGTGGGGGACTCCCTCAGCGGCGGGCCGCCCTGCGGCCAGGTGCGCGTCCTCGTCGTCGGCGACTCAGGTCAGTCCGTCCGTCCCTATCCGGATTAGCAGTAGTGAATCTAGAGCTGTTCGTCTTTGCATAGCTTCGGCTTAGTGGGATTTCACTTTAGTGCGGCTAGATTTAGGATCACGGGCCTATTAAAGAATCGGCACTCTGATTCAGGGGATTTCACTGATGTGTTCATACAGTTTTCAGTTCATCTGGTGACTTCTTGGTTGCGATTTGACTCGTGTATTCTCACTTCCACACGAAACAGTGACATGTTCTGCGGATTATTCTGGTTTACTTATGAGCAAAGCTTGTAGCTAACATATGAACTGCCCAGAAATAAGGACCACATTCACTATTCAGGGTAAAATCAAGAAAAGGACGTGGTGTCATGTTGTGCTGTGGAACAGAGCAATGCTTGCATCCAGAGATTATAATGCACATGTGCTTGTGACAGCTTTACCAGCATAATTCACAAAACCTTTATCATATAGCTATGAGATTTGAAAACCACCATGATCTCTTGTTTTAGGACAGCTTGGATCATGATAATTTGGAACATAAGATCACTGTCTGTGGAGTGTCGCTACCTCTGCTTATTAACCTTCCAATTCATTCAATAACCCATTTTCAACAAGTTATTTTAGTCCATCTTTTATTTTTTGCTTCCCTGTAACATTAGATTAAATAATTTCACATCATGTCGATGGAAACTATTTCTTGGACTTTAATGCCTTTTTTTCTTTCTTTGCTGGCCTTTTCATCCTTAAAAATAGCATCCTTTTATAGGAGATATCCCATCATGCTTACCTATGTCAAGGCCAAGCATAATTTTTGCTTGAACATCTAAAAAAATGCTGATTCTTGGGATCTGGTTTCTTATTCTCCTTTTGATAACATTCTACACCAAAATAAATGAAATTGTCTAGGTAATTAAAGAACTAAATATGCTACTTCATTAATGTTGGAACAAGTTACAAAGTCTGGTTCATTCCTTATCCTTAGCTGTTAATCCATGCTCTTCAAAAAACTTTCATTGCACAAATCTTTGATCTGGTGCCATTAATGACGATGCGCCGGATCTTTGTTAATCATATTACAACTTGCTGTATAACCACATTTTTGGTAGATCATTGAAGCACAACAGAAATATATCCCCTGCGACCTATTGAATATGTTGATGACTATACCAGTTATTTTTAGTTGCATGGGGAGTCTGACAGATGACTATTGTCCTAAATTTTTGACAGGTGTGGGCAAATCTTCATTGGTGCATCTCTTATTAAACAGTTCCGCAGTTGCTCGACCAGCCCAAACAATTGGATGTGCAGTTGGTGTTAAAGTAAGTAATCCTGTGACTAACTTACTTTGTTCTAAATTTTTAAATATATCCCCACATAGACTTTAATTCCCATAATTGCAGCATATTACTTACAGTATCCCAGGGAGTTCATCGAATAGCATCAAAGCTGATTCTGAAAGGAACTTCTTTGTTGAGCTTTGGGATGTTTCAGGACATGAGCGCTACAAAGAGTGCCGTTCACTCTTTTACTCACAAATTAATGGTAGGTTTGGTTCTGTATTTTCTTCCCTGAAAATATAGTAATCTAATGCTGAATCTTTGCAAAAGTCATTACTTCTCTGCATCTGGTTTAGTTGTGTAATCTGTATCCCTTTTGATATTATTTCATCTTCTCAGCTACCAAACTATGCTTGTATAAGTATAGGGAAGCCGATTATTCATGACTCTACTTCATGCGCTACTTGTACGGACATTGTTACGTTTAACAAATCAGCATGAAACTACCTGACATGGCATGTCTATAAGTTGAAAACCTTATTGATCCAGTTTTACCCAACTCCATTCAATTTGTGGTTCCATGCTGAAGCCCTAATTGATGTGAAATTTTTGGTTTTATTATGATTTGGTGTGATTTAGTGCTGTAGTGGAGAGGAGCTTGGCAACAGATGATTTTAAGCCTTAGATCTTAGTGGATAGCGAAATGGAGGAGTTGATGTCCTGCCCTCCTTGCCAGACTGTGGAAATTCCTCAGCCACGGCTTGTGGTGCTCGATCACCCTGATAACAAGGAGTTTTTCGACAATGATCAGCCAAAGACTCCTATGGCAGCCATCATAGTTCAGGCACCTAACAACGTAACTGAAAATTCTTATCCAAGTATTCAACCAGCTCCTATCTGCTAACAAACCTGAAACAAACTACCAAACTAATGCCTTGTTGCCTAAGCTGTTCGTACCACACCTTATCCGCTTATGTAGCTGCCTGCTCCACTCCACAACAGATTTATTGTCAGACTAGTGTACAATAGCTGGTTTTGTGCTTTAATTGGCCCAGAGATATTGTGTGGGGTGGTGGGTGGATGGGGGACGCCGGCAGGATGCAGTGTTTTATTAACCCTGTATGCTTTCTCGTGTTACGCATCTTAGTGTATTGGTACTGAATAATCATAGATAATGCAGTTTAAACTTTAAATATTCCTTGGTAAGCATGTAGTTTAAAGTTTCTTATCATTTCTGAATTTATGTATCAGGTGTCATATTTGTTTATGACCTCTCTCAGAGAAAGACAAAAACAAATTTGAACAAATGGGCAGTGGAGGTTGCTGAATCTGGGACCTTTTCAGCTCCTCTTGGTTCTGGTGGTCCAGGTGGCCTTCCGGTTCCTTACCTAGTGATTGCCAACAAAGTGGATATTGCTCCAAGAGATGGTAGAAGAGTGAGCAGTGGGAATCTTGTTGATGTTGCTCGTCAATGGGTTGAAAAACAGGGCCTACTTCCACCAAGTGAAGAACTTCCTCTTGCAGATAGCTTCCCTGGCAACTCTGGTCTGCTCACGGTAAAGCATTTTTATTAAGATTATTTGCTGTTTGATGTCTTACCCTTTATAGTGTGGTGGTCCATAGGTTGTCGAACTGGTGAAAAAACAAGACTTGCTGTTTTCTCATTCATTACGTATGCGACTTTTTGAATATTTAAATGACAGTCTTGATCTTTCAATACAGGCTGCTAAAGAGGCAAGATATGATAAAGAAGCTCTGATTAAGTTTTTCCGCATGGTTTGTGCAAAATAATTTTTTGTCTATTTGATGAGCAATTATCATTGGCTTATTATTTATTAACGCTGTTTGGGTGCATCATTCAGTTGATAAGGAGAAGGTATTTTTCAAATGAGCTTCCAGCTCCGAGCCCATGGTCACTCACTCCTAGAGAGGATACCATCCTTCCTGTAGAAACCAAGAATGACGATGACCTGTTCCAAAGAAAAAGGTGAGTCACTCTATATGTTGCTGACACATGCATGAGCATTTGGTGGAATAAACATTCTCATTGTGATTTTTCATTCGAAATTCTTCATGGAAACAGGATATATGAGGGGGCATGATCTGTATTTTGGTTAGTACTTTAGCAGTATCTTGTTGACCCATTCGTTTCCTAACTTTTTTGCAGCTATGGGGGCCAGAGCTACAAATACAACGGGGTTGCTCCACTGCCTGCACAGCGAAACCTAACTCCACCCCCCACACTCTATCCACAGCAGTCAATGTCGTCTTCATCGGAGAACTACAGATACCACAGATTCTCCTCTTCATCAATTCCTGATTCAGGTGGTGGTAGAACAAGCCGAGCAGACATCAATATATGATGATCTGTGAGTCCTTCCCTATTACCACCTGTAATGTGGAAAAGCATGATGCCTGGTCTTTTTGAATCCCAGCTTTTTGATATTTCTGAGTTGTTCACCTGTCTTGATTGTAAGATATGCATGTTACCAGGGCCCTCATTTTTAACATAATCTTTGTGGGATTACTAGTGATAAATTCTTTTATTCTTCCCTGTATATCTTTTAATTTTATGAATTCAATAGTCATTTTAGAGTAACAGAATGGTGTACAGTGATATTCTGTAATAGCAATTTGAATTAACCTGTTTCGCCCTGTGGGGCACTGCAACTGTGTATGTACCAGCATGCATTTATTGAACTTTTACTCTTCGTCTAGAGCCTTTAACTCAGATTATGATGGTCAAGCACATATGTCGTTGGTAGAACGCGGCTCACAATGGTCTTTGCTTTATATATCTCATATCTGCATACTATCAGAATATATCGAAGTTGTAGTTTGGATTAAAGCATTCGTTCTCATCTTCACCAGTTTGTACGGCGTCTTGTTTACTCTCTTCAGCTGATGCCGTGTGTTGCATTGACTATTAGTTTTTCTTTACACCAGATATTCTGCATTCACTTTGTAATCTATTAATAGAAAGCCAATTTTGGAAACATAAACCAATGTGGAGACAAGAAAAAATTGTTTATGCGTTTGAAATGGGGGCACAAGGTGTATATATTCACTTTTAGATGCTGCTAGAAAAAGGCAGAATCTCATTTACACGGCTCAGAGATGTAGCGTCAGATTAAAGCTCATCATCTTTATTGGAAAAGGGACAAATGTGGTCATGGAATGCTACTTCCTTTGAATATTGATACACAAAGAAGTCGTTTCCTTAACTTCTGTCATGACTTGTACAAAGTACAAAGCTACATTGATCGATTACACTGCCAGGGAAAAGTTGGGGCAAGAACACCAAAAAACCTTACATATATTGTTGCTATTAGTTTACTTGTCGAACCGTTTGCGCTTCTTGCCAGCTGATGCTGTATGATGCTGAGAGATCGGCTCCTCATCACAGTATGCAGCAAAGTTTACAAACCTTTTATAAGGGGGTATCCGCGATTCCCACGCGACTAGTTCAAACCCCTCCCTCGGCAGAACAGCCGAGCCAGCAATCAGATCTCCAAACGTCACCTTGGGCAATTCAGTTTTGGAATTGTCGACTTCACTATGAGGAGGCATTAGGCGAAGCGTAGCAGATGATGGCAATGACGACCTCGATGATGATGCAAGTCTGGTTATCTCTATAGGATGATCTTGGTCCATAAGGTTCTTGGGATGCTCACCAAACACTGAGAAATTCTTCATCACTACATTCCTGTACTTTTTTATAGGCTGATCCAGAAGTGAACATCCTGATTTTTCCTCATCATATCAGCACATACGTTCGCTGTGATGAGTGACCCTCCCAAAGCTACCGCTAGATATTCAGCTATTACTGCCAATTGAGGGTGTTCTTCAGGGTTTGTACCTCCAAATGCAAGAACCTTAAAGAGGTAGCTATACTCCTCATGGGAAAATCCATTAAGACGAACTGGCTTTACCGTCCCAAACCTTGATAATTTTGCAATCCTACTTATGATTATGATCTTGCTTCCTCTTCCCATCTTCTTTACTGATGAATAGAACTTCAACCAATCCTCTTCATCCACATCTGAGGTAAACTCAACCACTACCAAGGACCTCCCTGGTCCTACTTCATGCGCTATTCTCCGGATGTTTTCACCACGCATGTGCAAGATTGTTGAGAATTTTGACCTGACTTTCTCGTTTTTGCAAAAGTGTGCAACTAGGGTTTTCTTGCCCACTCTACTACCCCCTATGATTGGGAGAACAGCTGGAGCGAAGGGAGGAATATTTTCTTGCTGCAAGATATTGATGACCAGCTGCTTTTCAACATGACGACCAAACATGAAGTTATCGATGTAAACATAGGAGTCATAGGGGCTACGGAACATGCGCTCGCATCCCCCAAGAAGTAACACAAACTCTTTCATATTAGAAACAGGGGATTCTAGATTATCCAATGTAATTTGAAGCTCAGGAATATTAGAAGTGCACTCCATGGAACAAAGTCGTTTGATCCAAGTGGTGAAGAACAATTCATTAATTTTGAATCTACTAACCTCATTTTCATCAGCCCTTGAGCTGCAAAGAGTCCTATACTTGATGGTGTCCAGAACATGGTAGCCTTGGTACATGACATCCACAAGCTTCTTCAGCTGAAGTAGCATCTTTGAGTTGGTGATATATCGATCCTCAGCCTCCTCGACGATCATATGGGCTCTAATCAGTAGATCTTGCAGCCTTTTCATCTTCTTCTCTAACTGCTCTTCAGTTTTGTACTTGCTCATCAAGAAGGACATGAATCGGTTAACAAGGTCACCTGCAACTGCAGATACAACCTGCTCCATCGTCTTAATCTTCTTCCTTTTCTGTTCTTATTATGTCCTCTTACAGAGATCTCTCAAGACTGAGTACTTATTATCCTTAGAATTGCTGTGTTACGTGGACAACAAGAAGTCTTTTTTAAAGTGGACAACAAGAAGCTAAGGTCTGCAGAGTTACAGTCAATGAAAGCGACGTGTTGGAACATGAGCTGCCACCTAACTACGCTTTCAATTTGTTTTGCAGTATGTAATGAAGAAAAGAAAAACCTAACCTTTTGGTGGGAAATTAAATAAGAAGTGGAAAAGACTATGCTAATTAATTATTGGCCTCTACTCTTCTAATGATTCTACCTAGAGACCTTAAAAGTCCAGAAAAGAACTCCAAACATTTTACAAGCAGAGATGTGCCCCAAACCTGACCAATACAACGATTACCAAGCAAAAAGCTACAAATTTACAGAGTTAACTAACTATGCTAAGATTTAATAATAAAAATTGACAATAAGTATAAATTTTATTTTATTTGAAGAATCAGAATTAGTTATCAGGAGCAGGTAGCTGCTTGCAGAACAGAATAGTTCTTTTGAACTTTAGCGACAGTAATAGACACCAGATACAAGAAGACTTTTGTTAAAACATATTATGACTTTACTTGAAATTGCGTTAGAGAAAGAGTATAGAATTTGTAGTGCGCTGGCCTTCCACATCAAAATCCAACAACTCCCTCTCCGGCACGTCTCCTACCTAAGTAAAGCTACCGCTTTGTCCTTATCAATATTGTTGATGTCCAAAAAAGAAGAAGGTTTGTTACTCTCATTAATACTGACTTTCTTTGTACAGAAGAATAGTAAAACCATGGGCAAATGTCCTTTTCAAAAGGGCATTTCAGTCTTTGGATTAAGTCATATCGTTGAATATAAAGCATTGGACTGATATCGATGGAAACTGGAAAAAGCATACTAGTACCTTGAAGATACTGGAAAATAGACCCACAAATAGGCCTATTTTAGAAATTCCAAAACAAGAGTGCATAGCATCCAATAGTCCCATGCTGCTAGTTTGAGTTGGTGCGAGCCAACTTAAATAGGAGAGCTCTCTCCCATGGTTGAATAGTTAACAAATGGAAGAATGGGGCTGGTTGAATAGTCCCATACCGCGCGTATATTTTTGCGTGAGGAACCGCGTGACTTGGGACGCAACGGGCAGCCAAGCTAAGTTGGTGTAAATTGCGTATTAATCTTTTGAAAATAATCACAAGACGTGATTAATATGCAGTCAATGCCATAATCTTGAGTTAAATGAGCAGTATCAATCCGAGTTATTGGGAGGTTATTACTGCTAATTAGTGGGTGATTTTATAGCAAAAACGGTTAGCAGAAGGCTGCCTTCTCGTCTATAAGAAGTCCTGGAGACGTCCAAGAACGGACACATGAAAAAACCCATGAACTCCTCTTCTCTCCTTTTCCATCTGGTGAACTGTGCTGTCATATTAAGCCGCTGAATCTCTCCGGCTCTTCTCTTGGGCGTGCAGCAAGGAGAAGGGTGAGCGGTATCTCCAGGCCATTGCCATCGTAAAGCCTGCATGAGGGATGGCAACAAGGTTACTGGGCAGCGCAACTGCATGACCGCTCAAGGCCGATCGACTACGCTGCCTCAACTACAATCTGCATTGCATCATATCTTCACGAGGACGGAGCGCTGATATGTAAGTGTGATAGATTTATATATGAGTTTGTTTTAGCTCTCTTTAATCTATCCGTTGTTAGATCTGGAATACATAGCAGTAGCATTGTTTTATGTAATTTGCTCAAATTAAAATCTGATATATCTAAATGCATATTTCCAACAATCCAGAAACCTTATTTATGTGTTTATTGTAATTCAGCAATGGCTGGTGCCTCAGATGCAATGAAACCTGAGAGGTTTGCTGGTGGTAACCTCCGTAGATGGCAGACTAGAGTCAAATTTTGGCTCATGTCTATGGGATTGTGGTGGGTAATCCATCCAATGATGCCACTCACAGTTGAGCAGACCACGGCTTTCCCAGGTGAAAGTAATACTGTACTCTGATGTATCTTGTCCCTGCTGTCTGAAAAGCTCTATGATGTGTACATGGATTACACTGTGGCAGAACCACCTGAATTAGTCCGGCTCAAGTGCGCTAACCATCACTACGAGGGCAATTAGAGCTAACTCGCACTTCAAACAGAGTAATCCATAGGTCTGTCGGGTAACCTCCCGATACAACCACGGGTTTGCCGATCGAAACAACACATACAAAGTACTCACACGAAGGCGAGCCTAGAGAATACAACATTCCACAAATTTGACATCACAGGGTTCAACATAAATTTATTATTACAGACCAAGTTCGAATTCGCAAAACTAAATACTTCAGAGTTTAAAAGTAAACGAGTTCTTCAGAGTTCATTGCAGCGGAAAAACAACGATAAACTACTCGACGATACATGATGTCTCGATGAAGCCCGTACGAGACATCACTCGGCATTATCATCATTGGCCGGGGACGCATCCCATTCCACTGACCAACCAGGAGGAAGAGTACACGGCCAAGTCAAACTAGCAACCATGTCCTCAAAAGTATCACCTGAAAACAAGCCACAAGCAAGGCTGAGTATACTAATACTCAGCAAGGCTTACCCGTCTAGTGGAATATACTTAGCCGACTCCTACACATGCAAGGCTTTTGGCTTGAAGGGTTTGTTTCTCCGAAAAGCATCTACAAGTAGGTCCTTACTTTCAAATTTTAGCTCCAAGTTCTAGTTCTCTGAACTATTCTAGATAAGCATCTATCCCATATCATACATGGTGAAAGAATTAATTTGCATCCAACAAGATTAATCATCATCATTGTTCCTCTTCTTACTCTATGTGGTAAAAGGGTCAAGCAGTCTCAATACCGTGAGAAACGGATGATTCGAATCGAATTTCTTAACCTTGCAAGGCAGACCTAAACACACGCACCTGAGTACTCCCAGAGTCCACACGCACAACTTTTCTCCTTTCTTTCCGGGGTGTGGATCGGGGCCACCCTCTGAGAGTACAAGAGCTCCACGCCACAGTACGGCGCCGGGTCATGACCGCTCATGCACTCGCCATATGCACATGGGACCGAAGTTCGAGGAGTGAGGGTGCCGTCCACTTGCCGGGCCGATCAGTTACTCAACTTACCGACTACCATATTCTCAGCATGTGGTTAGTACGTTCAAAGACATAACCACCACTACCACACACTGCGGCCTTAGCATTTTTTTACTAAACAGACGGGGCCTCAATCATCAACATGAACATCGCACATAGCCCCGTCCGTTGACCTTATGATTGCAGCATGTAGTAAACATTCAAACCCTATATTCTCGCGAGTGACAGGAAATCACTCGACTTCTACCGGAGTCCTATTAGCATAGCATTCTATCGAACCTTACATCTAGTGTTCAGAGCATGGGTACCTAGGATCATGCAACAAAGTTTTCATTCAACTCCTATAAACTTAATGCACAAGTAAAAATAGAGTAATAAGTTGCATAATTTGAAAAATAGGGTTCATGCTCCGGGGCTTGCCTTCTTAAGCAAAGCTAGCCTTGGGCTCTTCCGAACTTTGGTTCGGGTCTTCGACAACTTCAGTTAGGTTAACTTGTGCTTCGCGCTGCTCACTCTCGGACTCGGGCACCAGCTCGTACGTTCCGTCAGCGAGAGTAGTCGATTCTATATGAATGCACAAGTATGAGTTGTATTGATGGTACATGATATTTATTTTCTTCACGATAAGGTTGCAGTCCACAAAAACATAGATTTGGTTGTAAAGTCACTTAGCTAATATTTCTTGGGCAATCGTTAATAGAGTACATCTTAAACTACTTAACTTCATTAAACAAGAAGGGGTTGTGTTATATTGGAAACTTTATTTTCTAAGCACAAGCATGACTTTTTACACAGGTCTACACATCAAGGAACTAACCTACTATCCAAAACTCAGGTTCAGCCTTTGTCTACAACAGTGGGTACAAATAAAATCTATTAAACCTTCCATTTAATCTGGAGCAAAATATATTGAGAAACTGGGCAAGTGCTTGTAACAACAATGGTAGATCTACTCATGAGAAATTTAGGTTACATTTTTAGGATTTTTCTACAATTTTAAATGATTTTCAAATTTTGCTATTTTGAATCTAGAGGTGGAACTTCCTTTTACAGAGGGGTCCCTGAAATCTTGCGTGCAGGCCCCTAGGAAAAATAAAATCAAAGAAATTTGGCCCTCGGCGGCCGGCCAGTGAGCTCGGGCTCGATTCTGGCCAGGGGAGGGGACGGCGGTGAGGGGAAAGAGGGGGAGGAGCGAGAGGGAAGTGAGGGCTACCTCGGGGATGTCTCGGTTGGGGTGGAGGTGGCTGGAGCTGGGCTATCCACGGAGCAGTAGGGGTGGCGGCTGTGCAGGCAGCGCCGGCGGCGCTCCGACTGGGGTGGGCGGCGAGGGCCCGGTCGGGGAGCTGCGGTGGGGCGGTGTGGTGGGGGTTGGGGGGGTCCGTTTGGGCTGAGAAGAGGTGGAGCGGCGAGGTGGCGTGCGGCCGGGCTCGCCGGCAATGGTGGGCGGCGGTGGAGGGCAGTGTCGCGCGCAGGGGCTCGTCGGGGGAGTAGCGAGGGCGGCCAGCTACTGGCTTGGTGCCTAGCACTGGTCGGGCATCGCCGGCGATGTGGCGGCCGAGCTCTGCCATGGTCGGGTGCAGGGGAGGGGGTTGAGACGAGAATACAGGAAAAGCGAGGGGCGGGATTGTAAAACTATATTTTTCTCGCATTTTTGTGTTGCAAATCAAAATTCTCTGAACACGAAAGTTGTTCAAAAGGAAAAGTTGTACAAGTTTTGTTTCAGGAAAAAGTTCATTCGAGTTATAGTTCAGAAGTTATTTTAAAATCTCAAAAAGCTTGATTCGGATGGCACGTCATTTAATTGGCAAAACTTCATATTCTCCCTTAGGCTTCAACTAGACTTTTGTTTATCATGTCATTAATGATGTGCCTATTCAATTTCGTAGTCATATTTGCATCGTTGTGAAAGTTATTTAATTTGTTTGATTAAAGTACATGTACTCATGCACCTATACATATGCATGTATACATATCCTGTAGAAGCAAGGTATGAGGAATTGATTTAAATATTTCTTAGCTCTTCATTTATATTGTTACACTAATGATGTGGTTTTTGTTATTCTGATACCTAGGGTGTCACAGCCTTCCCCCCTTAAAAAGAATCTCGTCCCGAGATTCGGACAATGCACTTAGTGTGGATAGTGGGTACCTTTGTAGGATCGAGAAAACCGGGGAAATTTTGGTTTAGATGGCTTTCAGTTTCCCGTGTGGGTTCTTTCTCAGTGTGATGATTCCATTGAATTTTATACATTTTAAACACTTTCCTTCTAGTGCCTCTTTCTTTTTGATCAAGGATTTTGATAGGATACTCAGCATATGAGAGGTCAGGTTCTACCAATATTTATTATTTTTCCACAACCTCGGTAGGAACTCGAACACACTTCTTGAGTTGAGACACGTGAAAGAATCATGGATGGCTGCAAGCTGAGGGGGCAGTCGTACTCTATAGGCCATGGGTCCACAGCTCTCGATGATTTCATAGGGACCAACATATCGGGGAGCTAGTTTTCCTTTGACTCCGAATCGTTGTACACCCTTGGTTGGTGAAACCCAAAAGTAGACATGATCACCAACTTCAAATTTTAGTAGCTTTCTCCTTTTGTCGAAGTAGCTCTTTTGCCTGGATTGTGCGGCTCTAAGATTTTCTTGTATTACTCTCACTTTTTCCTCTGCCTCGATTACCAAGTCTGGTCCAAATATTTTGCGTTCTCTGGTTTGTGACCAGCTCAAAGGAGTTCGACACCTTCGACCGTACAAGGCCTCAAATGGTGCCATTTTCAAACTTGTTTGATAGCTATTGTTGCATGAGAACTCTGCTAGGGATAGGCATTTGTCCCAACTCTTGTCATAGTGAATGACGCAAGCTCTAAGCATGTCTTCAAGAATTTGGTTCACTCTTTCAGTTTGTCCGTCAGTTTGAGGATGATAGGCTGAGCTTCGAATCAATTTAGTACCAAGAGATGCTTGCAATTGTTCCTAAAAGTGTGCTACAAACTGAGCACCACGATCGGAAATAATAGTCTTCGGTACTCCATGTAGGCAAACAATGCGGTCGAGATAAATCTCGGCATATTTCTTGGCAGTGTAGGTGGTGTGCACTAGAAAAAAATGTGCCGTCTTTGTGAGCCTATCAACGATAACCCATATGGAATCATGTTTATGTGAGGTGCTTGGCAACCCAACAATGAAATCCATACTTATGTCTTCCCATTTCCAGGAGGGTATAGGGAAAGGTTGAAGTGTACCGGCTACTTTCAAGTGGCTATATTTTACTCTCTGACATGTGTCACATTCTAAGACATATTTAGCAATTTCTCTTTTCATTCTAGTCCACCAGAAGTTTTGCCTAAGATCTTGATACATTTTGCTACTGCCGGGGTGAATAGAAAATTTGGAAAGATGTGCCTCATCAAGAATTTGTTTGCGGAGCTCATGATTCTTCGGAACGACTATGCAACTTTCGCACCATAGAACTCCCTTATGGTCTTGGCGGAAACATTTATACTTCTCTTCTCCTAGAGAGAGTTTTTGTTTGATGATCTTAACACCTTCATCATGTAGTTGTGCCATGATGATTTGATCATGGAGAGTGGGCTCAACCGAGATGTGATTCAGAGTGCCTTGGGGAATCATTTCCAAACTAAGCTTCCTCATTTCTGAACATAATGTTTCATTATAGAATTCCACTGATAGGCAATGGCAATGAGCCTTGCGGCTTAGTGCATCCGCGACTACATTAGCCTTGCCTGGGTGATAGTGCACCTTGAGGTCATAATCTTTGATTAATTCTAGCCATCTTCTTTGTCTCATATTCAAATCGGCTTGGGTGAAGATATATTTGAGACTTTTATGATCGGTGTAGATATTACAATGAGTGCCCATGAGATAATGTCTCCATATTTTTAGAGCATGAATGACAGCTGCTAATTCAAGATCATGGGTCGGATAATTCTGCTCATGGGACTGAAGAGCTCGTGAGGCATAAGCAATAACTCGATTATCTTGCATAAGCACACAACCAAGACCAGTGCCAGATGCATCACAGTAAACATCAAACGGCTTGGTGTTATCGGGTTGAGCTAACACAGGGGCTGTAGTCAAATGTTCTCTGAGAGTGTGGAAATCCTCATCACATTTCTCATCCCACACAAACTTTACTCCCTTTTTCAATAGTTCAGTCATAGGATTAGCAATTCTGGAGAAATCCGGAATGAAGTGGCGATAGTAACTGGCTAATCCAAGAAAACTGCGAATCTGATGAACAGAGGTAGGAGGCTTCCAATCCATCACCTCTTGTACCTTTCTGGGGTCAACGGCTATGTCTTCGCTGGAAATTGTGTGACCCAAGAATTTCACACTATTCAACCAGAATTCGCACTTAGAAAATTTAGCATAGAGCTGATGGTCCCTAAGACATTGAAGAACAATGTGCAAGTGCTTAGCATGCTCTTCCTCATTCTTGGAATAAATAAGGATGCCGTCAATGAAAACCACGACGAACTTGTCGAGCCCGGGCATGAATACCGAATTCATGAGATACATGAAGTAGGCAGGAGCATTTGTGAGACCAAAAGACATGACCAAAAATTCATATAGCCCATATCGTGTGGAAAAGGCAGCTTAGGAATATCGCATGGATGAATCTTTATCTGATGATATCCAGAACGAAGATCAATCTTTGAGAAAACCCTAGCTCCAGATAATTGATCAAAGAGAACATCAATGCGGGGAAGTGGGTATTTATTTTTAATGGTCACCGCATTGAGAGGTCGATAGTCAGCACATAACCTCAAATTGTCATCCTTTTTCTTTACAAATAGGGCTGGACAACCCTAAGGTGATGCGCTAGAACGAATGAAGCCTTTGTCTAGCAGTTCTTGGAGTTGTATTTTCAATTTGGCCAACTCTTTTGGTAGCATTCTATAGGATCTTTTTGAGATAGGTGTAGTGCCTGGTTGCAGTTCAATAACGAACTCAATATCCCTATCTGGTGGCATCCCTGGCAAGTCATCCGGAAAAGCATCGGCATACTCGCATACCACTGGAATATCTTCTAGTTTGATTCCTTCCATCGTGAAAGCACAAGACTTTATGCACTCTCGGAATGGCAAATAAAGAGTAGTGGCTCCATGAGTTGGGGAATTGATTTCAACGGCCCTTGAAAGAATATCCAATGTCACTCCATGTTGAGCCATCCAATCCATTCCCAAAATAATGTCTATTCCTTCCAGTGCCAGAAGGATAAGGTTGGATATGATAGTTTTACTACCCAACTTGATTGGTACATGCCTTATCATTTGATTTGAAGCAATTTTACCACCTGGTGTTGATATCATATACGACCCTTTTGTGTGACAAAAATCCAAGCCCACTTTTGCACTAATAAAACTATGTGATGCACCAGAATCAAACAATATAACTGCAGGCTCGTTATGGATAGAGAATGTACCCGTCATCACTGGTGCTCCTTCAGGAAGTTCTGCAAGAGTGGTGAACTTGATCCGCCCTTGTTTGACCTGAATGGTTTGCCTCTTGCCTTTGTTCTTATTGTTCTGGTTAGAGCCTTGGCCCTGATTTGGCTGCCTAGACTGAGGGCATTCTCGAGCAAAATGACTGGAACTCCCACAATTGAAACAACGATTGGTGATGCTCGGACGAAGAGACTGCTGAGTAGTGGGCCTTGGGCCAGTTTGCTGAGGCACAGGGGGTCGTACAACGCCTTGCTACTGTGGGGGCCCGACAATCCAACGCCCTGGCTGAGGGGCCTTCTGTGGAGCTGTAAGCGCAGCATTTTGCACTAAGCGATACCTCGGTGGCTGGGCACCCGAGGGTCCAGCTGGCGCCTTCCTCTTCTTTTCAGCACGATGAGCCGCAATACAATCGTCCTGAGTGATTGCCATATAGACCAGCTCATTGTATGTATCGGCCTTGACAAGGTTCAACCGTTCCTTGAGCTTGGTACACAAACCTCTGCTGAAGCGATCACGTTTCTTAGCATCCGTGTCAGCATGATAGCCCGTGTACTGACACAGATTGTTGAAGGCCTGAGCATATTGAAGTACAGTGCGGGTACCCTGAGTAAGAGCTAGAAACTCATTTAGCTTTCTTTCCATAAGACCTTCTGGAATATGGTGTGCCCAGAATGCAGTTTTGAATTCATCCCAGGTGACAACGTGATCAGCAAGGAGCATAGCAAAGTAGTTGTCCCACCAAAGACGAGCTGTACTGCGAAGCTGCTGAGCGGCAAAGCGAGCCTTGTTTGCATCCGAACATGGGACCACAAGTAGAGAAAACTTGGACTCGATTGTGCGAATCCAAGCGTCCGCATCCAAGGGCTCCTCCGTCTTGTGAAACAAAGGAGGCTGAGTCCCAAGGAAATCCGTATAACCGGCAGCCTGAGGTTGGTGGACATTGTGCCCATCCCGCTGATGGTGCTGCTGCTGCTGGAGCTGCTGCCCTTGAACAAGCTGACGAAGCAACTCGGTTTGAGCGACCATTACTTCCACTAAACTGGGTGGTGGCGGTGGCGGCTGTTGCGATCTGCTATCACTAGCAACAAAACCATCCGGGTTACCACGGGTTGCTCCAACCATCTCAAAAGATCATGGATAGAATCGTGGACAAAATACTGTTCACTACAAGAAAATTCATATCTCTCAGTAGGTTCATCCAAAATAGCTCATATTTTTGCATTGAGTAGGAAATTTAGAGATGTACAACTTTGTTATTCAACTCAGACGCAAAATTGATGGCTAAGATGGTCGAAAGATTCATTCTTTGCTTCTCTATTTCGGCTGCTTTTCAGCAGAACGAGTTATAGTATTTTGCTTATAACTCAAACTAGCAAAGTCCAATAGTGCTGAAATTTTGTGAGCTTTCAGGACATGAAATTATTAACAACTTTGGTATTTAACTTGCTGCCCATAAGGATCATCTTCAAAGGGTAAAAGTCTCGACAAGATCATGCCATAGGATATGAACTGGAGGATGAAAGTTCAATATTTCTGAAAGCAACTTCGAAACTCTATAACTCCAATTTGAGTAATCCAAAAATTCTCAATCCTCACTAACATTTTCCTACGATGTTTGTGTACAACTTTTCTAGTCAACCCTTGGGCTAGATCAGGCTCTAAAATGGACTTATCCTTACATCTTTGCATGACTGTCTGATCTGATTTCCCAGAAAACAGAGAGCTAGTATTTTAGTTGTGGTGAAAGATCTACTTAACCAAAATTACCATATTTTAATAGTGACGTCCTTATCAAATGTGGAACAAATTTTGTACTGAACGTTTCCGCAGAAGCTGTGTCTAAATGGTTCGAAAAATTTAACTACCCAAAACTGTCTTAACTAGGCAGAAAAACTTAAGGTAGTTCTTTACAAGATTATTTACTGTATATTGGTCCAAAATTTTGAAGTTTTAACAGCAGAAAGTAGACAAGTTTTGAAACAAAACTCTCAACAGGCTCCCCTAAAATTAAAGTTATTTGCTAGGTTTATTCACTTACTTTCCTAAGTTTCTGGCAGAAAACAACAGATTTCTAGATAATCCTTAAGAGACTTGGCTTATGTATCCAATTCACAAACCTTATTCATGCTTCTTATTATTCATTTTCTATTTAACATGCTGCATGCACGGTCTATTGGCCTCACAAACTGAAATAATTGCCAAATAACTTTGGACTTACGTGGTTAGTTTCGGTGGCACATATAATACGTCTCTCACTATAATATCTAGTTGAATATTCCTA
The DNA here is from genome assembly GCA_032594955.1 of Panicum miliaceum. Lineage (NCBI taxonomy): Eukaryota > Viridiplantae > Streptophyta > Magnoliopsida > Poales > Poaceae > Panicum > Panicum miliaceum. The sequence continues at coordinate 35,713,970 of CM064059.1, forward strand.
ACCGATCTTAACCTATCGTAATTGTGGTTAGTGTACCTGGAGAAAATTCATAGAGTATATATATCTATTGAACCTATCATGCCAGCACTCATGAAAGTGTCCGCATTCATTACCGTTCACTATAGAAACGGCATCCGTACAATTCCCGCCGTACAGGCGATGTTAACATACGCTATCGAGATAGCGTATTCACGGGGGTACCGTCTTGAGACGGGGGCATGAATAGCGATCGCCATACCCTGCGCCAAATCTTCTACTCCCAATATAATCAACTAATAGTTGGTATATTGGCAGCACCTCAAGTAGGCCACTGCTTGAGGGCAGCGTTTGGCTCGCATCATCGACAGGAAGGCCAAGCTCTCTCAGTTGGCTGAGGATTCTTACCTTCTTACCTTAGCGATGAGTGCGTTGTTACAAAATTTAAGGGTCGGCTGTGCATAAAATTTAAGGGTCATGACCGCTCATGCACTCGCCATATGCACATGGGACCGAAGTTCGAGGAGTGAGGGTGCCGTCCACTTGCCGGGCCGATCAGTTACTCAGCTTACCGATTACCATATTCTTAGCATGTGGTTAGTACGTTCAAAGACTTAACCACCACTACCACACACTGTGGCCTTAGCATGTTTTTACTAAACAGACGGGGCCTCAATCATCAACATGAACATCGCACATAGCCCCGTCCGTTGACCTTATGATTGCAGCATGTAGTAAACATTCAAACCCTATATTCTCGCGAGTGACAGGAAATCACTCGACTTCTACAGGAGTCCTATTAGCATAGCATTCTATCGAACCTTACATCTAGTGTTCAGAGCATGGGTACCTAGGATCATGCAACAAAGTTTTCATTCAACTCCTATAAACTTAATGCACAAGTAAAAATAGAGTAATAAGTTGCATAATTTGAAAAATAGGGTTCATGCTCCGGGGCTTGCCTTCTTGAGCAAAGGTAGCCTTGGGCTCTTCCGAACTTTGGTTCGGGTCTTCGACAACTTCAGTTAGGTTAACTTGTGCTTCACGCTGCTCACTCTTGGACTCGGGCACCAGCTCGTACGTTCCGTCAGCGAGAGTAGTCGATTCTATATGAATGCACAAGTATGAGTTGTATTGACGGTACATGATATTTATTTTTTTCACGATAAGGTTGCAGTCCACAAAAACATAGATTTGGTTGTAAAGTCACTTAGCTAATATTTCTTGGGCAATTGTTAATAAAGTACATCTTAAACTACTTAACTTCATTAAACAAGAAGGGGTTGTGTTATATTGGAAACTTTATTTTCTAAGCACAAGCATGGATTAAACACAACTACTGATCTAGGTAACTTCTGGTGATGAAAATTTTATGCAGAGTACAACATGCAGAGACAAAACCACTAAATAAATTTCAGACATTTTTGTGCAGTAGACTAAACATGAAAAATATAATACACAACCACTACTAGAACCTATTTATTTCTATACAGGACAAACCATGCAAGTACTGGTGCTAAAAATTTTACAGGGTGCTAATATATCTATATATGTGTTACTGTAAATGTTTAATATTTTATTGTGCATGATACAGAGCATAAAAAATAAGACAAGATACACGTACTTTAGTAAAGATCAATTTCTACAGAATGTTCTATAGGGTTTCTGTGCATCAAACTTTTTATACACCATGAGCTACTATAAAGCGTCCCCTAGTAAAAAGATTAACATTTTCCAAGCAAAAGAGCTAATTACTTTGATTTAATGCATTTCTTCACAACAAAAATTATATAAGTAAGTTACAGAAAGGGAAAAAGTCCCTAACTTTTTCTTTGGCATCTAGGTATCCATGTAACAGTACATTAGAAGTATCATAGTATGAATCATAATAGAACAGTGGGAAAAACTAATTCTATCATTTCGTGGCATATAAAAAAATCTATCAAGAAGTTTAGCTAGAGGTGTGTTCTGGTCATGACTTTTTACACAGGTCTACACATCAAGGAACTAACCTACTATCCAAAACTCAGGTTTAGCCTTTGTCTACAACAGTGGGTACATATAAAGTCTATTAAACCTTCCATTTAATCTAGAGCAAAATATATTGAGAAACTAGAGCGAGAGGGAAGTGAGGGCTACCTCGCGGATGTCTCGGTTGGGGCGGAGGTGGCTGGAGTTGGGCTATCCACGGAGCAGTAGGGGGCGGCAGCGGTGCAGGTAGCGCCTGCGGTGCTCCGACTGGGGTGGGCAGCGAGGGCCTGGTCGGGGAGCTGCGGTGGGGCGGTGTGGTGGGGGTTGGGTTGTCCGTTTGGGCCGAGAAGAGGCGGAGCGGCGAGGTGGCGTGCGGCCGGGTTCGCCGGCAATGGTGGGCAGCGGTGGAGGGCATTGTCACGCGTAGGGGCTCGTTGGGGGAGTGGCGAGGGCGGTCGCCTACTGGCTTGGCACCTAACGCCGGTCAGGCATCGCCGGCGATGTGGCGGCCGAGCTCTGCCATGGTCGGGTGCAGGGGAGGGGGTTGAGACGAGAATACAGGAAAAGCGAGGGGCAGGATTGTAAAACTATATTTCTCTCGCATTTTTGTGTTGCAACTCAAAATTATCTGAACATGAAAGTTGTTCAAAAGGAAAATTTCTACAAGTTTTGTTTCAGATCAAAGTTCATTAGAGTTATAGTTCAGAAGTTATTTTAAAATCTCAAAAATCTTGATTCGGATGGCACATCATTTCATGGGCAAAACTTCATATTCTCCCCTAGGCTTCAACTAGACTTTTGTTTATCATGTCATTAATGATGTGCCTATTCAATTTCATAGTCATATTTGAATTGATGTGAAAGTTATTTAATTTTTTTGATTAAAGTACATGTACTCATGCACCTTTACATATGCATGTATACATATCCTGTAGAAGCAAGGTATGAGGAATTGATTTAAATATTTCTTAGCTCTTCATTTATATTGTTACACTAATGACCTGGTTTTTGTTATTCTGACACCTAGGGTGTCACATACACAAACCCCACAGAGTTGTGGGACACACTTGAGCGTAAATTTGCAGTCTCAGAAGGTGGTCGCTTACTCTACACTTGCGAACAATTTTATGACTTCAACATTAACGCTGCAAAGTCAATAGTTGCACAGGCGCATGAGATGCAGCTACTGGTTGGGGAGATTGCAAGTTTGGGTTGTCCTTTGCCAGACAGGCTTGTGGCAGCAGGCATTATTGCCAAACTTCCTGCATCATGGAGGGATTTCGCCACAACCCTAAAGCACAAAAGAGAGGATATCTCCACCGAGGATCTGATTATAGCTCTCGATGTGGAAGAAAAGACAAGGGCAAAGGACATTCTAGGAACATCCGCTCAAGGTGCAAGTGCAAACATCATAGTGAACAAGCCCAACTACAAGGGCAAGGGCAAGGGTAAGGTGAATTATGGTGCAAAGCCTAAGAAAACCACTAACTTCAAGAGGAAACCTGAGAAGGATGAGAAGATCAGAGCATGCTATGTGTATGGATCTTGCGAAGAATTGCCGCTTCCACAAGGACCGAGATGAATGCAAGCCAAACAAGAAGTTGAACGTCACCGTTGGTGACGGCGATGAGGCCGGTGGATCTCAGTATGGTAATTTTCTAGTTGTATTTTCGGTACTTCAATCTACAGATTGGTGGGTTGATACTGGCGAGAATATACATGTATGTTTTGACATGTCCTTGTTTACTTCTAACCAGGGAGCGCAGACTTCCTCTGTCTTGATGGGAAACGGATCAGCTGTGCCTATTCTTGGTGTTGGTACAGTCGAACTGAAGCTCAGTTTAGGGAAGATTATCCACTTGAAGAATGTGCAGCATGCTCCGTCAATAAACAGGAATCTCATTAGCAGGTCCTTGTTATGTCAAGATGGTTATAAGTTAGTGTTTGAGTCCAATAAAGTTGAAATTTCTAAATTCGGGAAGTTTGTTGGTAAAGGCTATGATAGCGGAGGCTTGTTCCGCTTAAATACTGTTGAGCCAAATTTCCATTTGAATATTGCATCTATGAATAAAATTTGTGAGTCCAATGTGTGGAACTCTTGTTTCTGTCATATCAATTTTGACACCATTGCTAGAATGTCCAGATTAGAGTTAATTTTGAAATTTGAAGTAGTCAAAGGATCAAAGTGCCAATTGTGTGCACAAGCAAAACAACCTCGAGGACCTTTCAAAAGTTTATATGAAAAGAGGGATTTGGCACCATTAGATCTTATTCATTCAGAATTTCAGATCTATGCGAGATGAATGGATTGTTGACTAAAGGAGGCAAGAGATATTTAATGACCTTGATAGATGATTGAAAGGACCGTGACACCCTAAGAGGGGGGGTTGAATTAGGTGTTCTAAAAACTAAGGCTCCAAGAACATCTATAAACCTATTCCAAAGTCTAACTAAAAGTGCACTAGTTCTTTCTATGTGTTGCTATCTTTACCGTACAAAAATTTTGCACACTAGGTTCCAATCCTATAAACTACACAAGGCAATTCTAGGAAAGGTAAACACAGAATGTAAGTGCAAGAAGTAGTGCGGAATGTAAATGGGGTAGAGAATGCAAACTCCCGCACGACGACTTTTTACCAAGGTCTAGGAAAGCTCTTGCTTTCCACTAATCCTCATAGGAGCCCCTTGCGAGGGAATGCCCGCGCAAGGGCCAAGCTCCCGGTCGATTAACTCCGTGGATAGCCGACTGACCTTCCCCACGTGCAAGTGGTTCCCCTCCTTACATCTCTCGGATGCTCCCCACCATCTTCACTAGGTAGAGCGATGGCAAATCGCCGAGGGGCTCTCCTCCCTCTCACAAGCACCAGCGGTCACTCCACAAACGCGGTTAGAGGGTCTCGCAAGACTACAAGCCCCGGAATTACAACTCTTGGTGCGCGTAAGCACCGATAGCAAAGAGGTGTGCAAACCTCGCCTAACTCTAGGCTAACACCCAAAGCAATGCGCTAAGAGGCCTAAACTAGCACTAATCAAGCCCTAAGACTGTTGTTAATTGGCTTAATCTTCTGTTGAATACTTTGGTGGATAGAGAACTTGAATATGTGTGGAACACAAGTCTACAACTTCCCTAAGCTCTAACATACTTGAAATGGCCGGGTGGAGGGGTATTTATAGCCCCAACCAAAGATACTAGCCGTTGCTCCAACGGGCAGAAAATATGCCTTAATAGACTAAATCTGTCAATTGACCGATTTAATCGGTCACCTCACAATGCACTAACCGAATTAATCGGTCAAGCTATGCAATGTAGCCGTTCAACGACTCACTCCCAAGCCCCACGAACCTCACCAACTGATTCCGTGATGCTTCTAAGGACATGACTGAATAATCGGTCATTCCAGAGCCGTTCTTTTTCCTTCTAGAACCACCAATTGATTCGGTCACTCTCATTTCATAGAGCACCGAATTAATCCATCATTGCAGTACCATTCTAAGGTAGTGCCAAGGATGACCGATTGATTCAGTGACTCTCTTCTCCTTGACCGATTTGGTCGGTCAATTGAAATAAGGTGCCCTGAGTTCCTTGACAATATTAGTCGGTCAGTTGATAGTATTAATCGTTAAATTGCATCTGTTCTTGTTTTTCTTCGTTTCTTCACGAATCTTTTCATACTTCATCATTTGAATGTCTTCCATTACATCCTTGGAATCTATAGACACCTTCAAAGATATATCTTGACAAACACATTAGTCCCAATGGTTATGTGATTCAATCACCAAAATCATAAACAATGGCTTAGGGGCCTGTCGGTGTTTTATCGTCAAGTCCATCGAGGGATACCCCCGAGGTGGTGAATTGTAGGTGGGGTGTCACCGAGATCAGGAACTCGAAGGTGCAAGGAACACAAAGTTTAGACAGGTTCGGGCCGCCGAGAGCGTAATACCCTACGTCCTGTGTGGTGGTTTGTATTGCCTTAGATGTGAGATGTTTGGAGGGGGTCCCTGCCTGCTCTTATATAGTCTGGGAGGATAGGGTTACATGGAAATCCTAGCCAGATACGAGCTTAGGAGCCCTACTCGAGTACTACTCGGGTAGTTTTCTTCTGTTCCGACTAGTTCTACTCTTGTACGAGGTGGCTGGACCCATCCCTTATCCTAGAATATGTACGCCATGTGCGTAGTCCCATGGCTCTGGGTCTAACAAGCCCCCGAGCTCTTCGTAGTCGAGTACCGCAGGCTTCCGAGAACTTCTGAAGGCATCTTCGAGTTCTCCTGAACTCCATCTTGAAGGTGTCTTCCGTGTACTTCCGTAGTTGCATCGAGGCTGTGAGGTGCTCATGCCCCGAGTAGTTTTCAAATCTTTTATATGGGGTGCGATTAAACTCGCACTCCATATGGAGTAGCCCTCCGAGCCTTAGGTTGAATCGAAGAATCAAGCTGAGGGTCAAATTAGTCTTGAATCTTCTGCTCTTATCTTCCAAAAATTTGAAAAAATAAATCGTCGATGACACGTGTCCCGCAGCCCCGAGCCTTGAATCCAAATCCCAAGGTTTTGGAAAAATGGATCCAAAGAGTCGTGGCATGGATTGTGTAAAAAATTAAGAGTTTGAATTGATGGTTAAATTGGGTAAATTGGTTCAGAAATTCGAAAACCTCTTTTTTCGGGATAGCATCCTTGAGAAAATGGTTAAGCAAATAACTTTCCCAAAGTAATCTGAAATTACCGCTCAAAAAAAATCTTATCCCTGATTTAATGGCTAGAAAAGACCTCTGGGTTAAAAATTTGAAAACCCCCTCATTTCGGAATAAAAATCCCTGAAATAATGATTAAATAATTATCTTCACGAGATAAATCCTCAAAAGCCTCTTAAATCGGGTTCTTCTATTAATCTTCCGAGTAGTTTTGCGACGTCTAGACTCCGAGCATGGGAGCAAAATGATCCACCAAAAGCATGCTGAGTGCCTTGTCGAGCCCAACCCCCGAGCATGGGAACCAGACGAGTCGCATGAGATATGCTGAGTTGTTTCCTGCGCCCAGCCCCCGAGAATGGGAGCTCGACGAGTCGATGAAAATCAAGCTGAGTGTCTTGTTTGTAGTCGAGACGAAGAGTCGAGGTTGCTGACGGCGCGTTGACGTTGCAGCGCAAGCGGAAGTCGAGCCGAGTAGTCAAGGTCGTCGTCGCAGCACAAGTCAAGGTGTTACTTAGAATATGGGTGTAAGTACCCCTTCCGAGGACTACGTGTAATACTAGTTGGGAACTAGTAAACGTAGTGCTATGGGAGCGAGGCCCCTTTAGTCGACTACGCGTAGTACTAGCTGCGAAATAGTAAATGTAGCATCAGTAGAAGCATGGGAGCAAGACCCCTTCGATAAACTACGCATAGTACTAGTGAAAACTAGTAAACGGAGTATTACTGGACATATGGGAATGAAGACCCTTCAGTAACATAAAATACTAGTCGGGAACTAGTAATCTGAGCGTTACTGTAAGGATGGGAGCGAGACCCCTTCAGTAAACTATGCGTAGTACTAGTCGAAAACTAGTAAACGGAGTGTTACTGAAAGTATGGGAGCGAAGCCCCTTCAGTAACATAGAATACTAATCGAGAACTAGTAACCTGAGCGCTACTGGAAGTATGGGAGCGAGGCCCGTTAAGTAAACTACGCGTAGTTGAAAGTGCATCTAGGCCCCTAGTGGATTTTTGGTGAATTGAATTACACCACGATTAAAGAACTAATCATCTTGTTGAGCATATGAGCAGGAAGTGATTGTTATATCAATGGAATATTTGTGATGAAAGATATTGTAAGTAAATATAAAAGGCTCATATGACAAGACGTGTGACTAAGCTATGATTAAAGTGACAATATTGACAAGCAATGAATACTATATGGATTGAGTCACGTGTTTGATGACAACTATTTATTCTCATATCTAAATGAAGCTTGTTGACAAAATCATAGCACTAGAAGGGAATTTCTTGTGAAGAAATGGATTTCATTGATGATTTGATTATATACAAACCTATATGGAACTCTATGTGATGCAAGGATGAAGAGTAGGAATTCGGGATAGTGTTTCGAGGGACTAAGCTTGGCGAAGGGCAATTGGTTTGTGCCGAGGCACCAACGCTAGGGTGAAGAAACTTTCTTTGGATTTAACTTGAGGAATCTTGGTCATATATGGTGTTCATATTAGCAAGTATCAATCTTTCTAGAATTCTATTGTGAAGATGTTGATTTGAACTAGAAGTGGATTTCATTCAAAGATAATGGTTGAAGTCACTAGCTCAAGGAAGTTGTACTCAAGTTTTAGAAACCAAGTTGGATGCACTCCTCAGATTGAGAATGATCAAGGCATGACATGGTACACTTCTAAGAAACTCAAGTGGTTGAAATATAATCTATCTTCGATCTTGAGTATAGGTGTGTCGTACTATGAAGAGGGATGCATCACATTGTGTTTTGGTTTAGTCTCAGTGCTCAAGTAACCCAAGTAAGTTGAGAGAGACACAAAAGCCTCAAGTGCACAATGGGTGGAATTAACAGGGGCAACCCGGAAGTTCCGAGTTTCCCAACCCGAAAATTCCGTGTTTTGCATACGTGGCACTAACGGCTAGTAGGTTTGAAAACTCGGAAGTTTCGGGTATGGAAATCTCGATGTTCTGGGTTCTAACTGTCACATAACGGCTAGTTTCTTTGGACCCAGCTATTTATACCCTTGAGCCCCCTCCTTGGTGAGCTGCTATTTTAGGCATCACTCGGCTGCTCGCTGGTCGTACTAAGAAAGCTTGGTAGCCTTGTTGAGCTCTCCCCAACCTCTCTTTATGAGATTGTGTGATTCTTGTAATATCTTTGAGTTGGGTTTGAGAGAGTGAAAGCTTGAAAGCACCAGAGAGCACAACAAACCTTGAGCACTTGAGTTTGGCCGAAATCTTGTGTTTCACATTTGTTACTCTTGGAGCTTTGGCTCCTAGACGGCTAGGTGTTGCCCGGCGAGCTCCCAATCGTTTGGTGAGCCACGGGAAGTTTGTGCAGGTTGCGCTTCGCCTTCGCAAGGGAAGAAGCAAGCTTAGTGAATTGGGGAAGTGGTTGGAAGAAGACCCGACTCGGTGGAAGTGAGGTGGAATAGACTCACATCCTAAAAGTTCCTCAACGGAGAGTAGGATTCACTGTGCTTTAGTAGCAGCTTTGGTAGCAAGAAGTGAATCCGAACTTCAGTAAAAACAAATCTTTGTGTCCCCCTCCTTTTTGCCTCTCATTGCACTCTTTGTGATATTTGTGAAATTGGTTGATCTACTTGGTTGGTAGTATTTCTGTGTGCAGGAACTGTGTGGAACTACTTCAGAAACTTCAATAAGCATACTTTGCATTCGGGGGTTTGAACTTACTCGCTCTAAATTTATTATGTTCACTCTGCTCTGTGTGAACCCGAAAGTTCCAATTTGTAAAACCCAGAAGTTCCGAGTTCATCTACTGCCTTGCTCAAATTCGGAAGTTCCGGATTTGCTAACCCGGAAGTTCCGGGTTTGGCAGGAAGTGAATTTTATCCGCTGCTTTGGAGTGAAAATTTGTAGGTGCGCCTATTCACCCCCCTCTAGGCGGCATCATGATCCTTTCAATTGGTATCAGAGCGAGGCTTCACATCAAAGCTCAACCGCCATGAAGAAAGATGTCGACACCTAATGAGGTATTCTTTGAGCCACTTGCAGGTGATGGTTCCAACTACGCTTCTTGATCTGCTCATGTACTTAATGCTTTCAGGACCATGGATCCAAATGTTGAGCGTATTTTAGTTGCGAGCATTCTTCCTCCAAAGTTTGATATTGACCATATTGATTGGGTCAATATCACTCAAGAGGAGTTGGATTGCACGCAACTCAATGCTTGTGTTACTAACTTCTTGTGGAGTATTCTTTGTGAAGAGATTCAGGATGCTATCCTTGAGATGAAGGAAATACGTAATGATGCACATCTTATTTGGATCACTCTCAAGGATATATATGATGAAGTCAAATGTGATGTTCAAATAGAAGAATTTAGTAAGTCTGCTGAGGGTTGCACAACATCATCATCAGAAACTAAACCTCACATAACAGCAAGCAAGATTCAAGAAGGCAAGGATTCTGTAGACGAAGACTTCACATTTGTTGTTGCTGCATATCCGGAAGTTCTGAATATGGAACTCGGAAGTTCCGGATTTAGCAGAAAAGCTGAAAGACACCGGCCAAGTGAAGAGTCCACTTTTGCAGGTCCTGCTCAGTCACTTTATGATCATCATCGGTGCTTTATGGCTATGTCTGAAGATGTGTCAGATAGTGACAGTGATGATGATAATGAGAAATTTATGATTGACCTTGGAAAGATGAACAAAAAAAGTAGAGAAACAATCATCGAGATGATGAAAAAGGTGATGAAGAAAGATCAAGAGAATGAAAGACAAGAGAAGCTTCTCAATGACAAAAATGAAGAAATCAATTCTCTTGCTCTAGTTGAAAATAAGAATCAAGCTCTCACCGCTCAATTGGATGAGCTCACTATCAAGCATATGGATTTGAAAGCTCTTCATATGGAGCTCAAGGGCTATAATGAAAAGCTTCTGGAATCATATGCCATGTTAGAGGTAGCTCATGAGGTTATGATCACAATGATGGAATCATGTCAACCAATTAACAACACTTGCTCACATAATGGCAAGAAAGAGAGACAATCTTGGTTTGAGCAAGTAACTGTAGAAGATTGTAATGATAACCTTGTACAAGAGAATGAAGTGCTCAAGCAAAAGGTTCAGAGGCTCTTGAAGGATTTGACAAATATGAAGGGCAAAGGTATTGTACAACCTTCTCAAGATAACCGTGAAACCATGGTGAAGAAGCTTGAGAAGGGATCAACCGTGCAAAGCTCATGCAGTCAAGTACATAAATCCAACTAGAGCAAGCCTCAAGCAAAGAAAAAGAATTTGGATCATATCAAGTGTTTCAAGTGCTCCAACATGGGACATTATGCTTCAATGTGCTCAATCAAGCCAGAAGGCCAGCAAACACTCTCCAAGAGATAGAGAAGCATTTCCAAGAGAAGATGCTTTGGCTGCTGCAAAAAGGGACACAAAATTGCAACTTGTCCAAGCAAGTCAAATGTGCTGTCTGGCAAAACCGGAAGTTCCGGGTTTGCTAAACCGGAAGTTCCGGATTTGGCTGTACAACACTACTACAAGCTGAACAAAGGTTTCAAGAAAGCTCAAGCATAGTACTTGAAGTGGAAGGCTGTCAGAAACAATAAGAACAAGCCAGCAAGCAACCTCAACCACAAAGTGTGTTACACATGTCGAGGAAAAGGACATCTTGGTAAGGATTGTCCAAATGGTAACACTTCTAAGCCTAACTTGGTCAACAATCTTCATGTGCAGCTTAGGAGGTCCCGTGATGGCGCTTGTGCTGGTAGGATGATAAAGTCATCAATTATTAGGCCAAAAGCCATTTGGGTTCCTAAATCCTTGTTGACTAACCTTTGTGGACCCAATACAACTTGGGTACCAAAATGTGCTTGAGAGAATTATCAGGTACTTAGAGAGGCATTGAAGACTTGGCAAACCTTGAGAGGAGCTTCATGATGTTAATACTATCTCAAGTTTGGTTTTCTCATCTCTCATCTTAAAAAATTGCCATGTCGAAATCAAATTGATCTATATTATATTTCAACGCATCTCTGGTAACAAGTACCTTCCCTTAGCTATCTAGCTTCCTATACCTAAGATTGATTTGTGTGATTTCAAGTATAGGATCTACTTAGCCTCTTGTGTCAATTTAAGAAATTTATGTAATGTGACACATGATGCCCTTAACAAGCTCTGTGGTGGAGCTAGTGTTTTCTTGATGATACAGGAGAATCTACAAGCCTTATCTCTCAAATTCTCCAAACTTATTCCTCATCAAAATCAATCTTTCTGGAGAAGATAAGCTACCGTCGGACCTTCCAACACTTTATCGGAACTTCCGACGTCCATCGAAGGTATCATCATTGTTCCAATCAAGGGTGCTTGGGTCGAATTATTTTACCCATCGGAACTTCCGATCCCGCGTCGGAACTTCCAATGATTCACCTGTGTGAGGAGTACTAGTAAACCCGGAAGTTCCAGTTTCGCAATTCTGGAAGTTCCGGATTCTGCATGTTGGGAAAGACTAAGATATAATAAAGGCTAACTTGTTATGTGCTTAAATGAAATTTATCTCCAGTGATTGATATTCATATAACAAAGCGCAGTGAGCATTTCTTGACCTATCTTCAATTGTCAAAATATTTTTTTTACTTGAACAAAATATGAAATAAGCCTCCTCCAGTGTCTTAGATGATAGAAAGTGAATATCTCAAGTATTCCATCCTTGATGCACATATTAAGGGGGAGCTAATTTCATATATTGTGTCATTAGATTTAACCTTGCTTTCAAGTCTCCATGTGTGTAGAGTAAATGGAAATATATTCTTGAAAGAACAAGGTTTTATCATGAGTATGCTACTTGACTTCAAGGTCATCAATCCAATATGAAAAGGTGTTTCTGAACTCTAATTTGGGTTGTTCACCTCTATGTATGGCTACTCTCCATAATATGGCTTAAAATCCTTATTTGGTCTTAATTGATCAAAAGATGCACACTTACTTGCCTTCCACATATATATGTGTGCATCATACCTTTGTGAGGAATTTAGTCCATGTTATGAGGCTTCATTGTTTGGTAGCTCATTCCCTTCCACATTCAAAAGCTATCAAACATAAAGCTAGAGCTTGTTCTACTATTGGTTATCTCTTGTCCTTGTGAGCTTCTCATGATTTATCAAAGAAGAGGTCACGAGTGATACGAATGGTACATAAGTGCAAGCTTAAATATGATATCCCTCTATTGTGAAGGATAAGGGATCTCAAGGGCCGCGGTATGTACAATTTTTTTATATGTATTGTTTGTTGCATCTAGGCCCTCTACATGCTAGTGTGTGCATGTTTTACATGAAGAAATTTCAAGTCTCTAGCGTGACATTAGAAATGTGGTTGATACCTTCATCTATTTGACTTAGTGTCAAGTGATCTCTAAAATTCTTTAAGTATGATCTAAATATGCCAAGGATGGTGCTTGACTTGAATTGATAAATGCTGGAATGTTTTAGGATAGAGTTTTCAAAAATCCAACTAGTATGCTAGGTATGTTCTTTTTGGAAAATTATATGGTTATTGGTCTTTGTGACTATGTCAAGTCATCTTGTGGTTATAGCTACCACTGATTGTTTGATGGCTAACCACAAGTGACAAGACTCTTTCAAGTCAATAGGATCTAATCAAATCTTATCTCAAGGGATATATGCTGGAAACCCTATCTCATCTCCAAATCCTTATGCAAGTCCAAAATCTAGGCTAAGGTTCCTATTCTAATGGATATCTGAGACTATGAAACCTTTCTCACCTCTAAAAATCTATCATATCGCTCAATTCTCAGAATTTTAGTTCATAGCCCAGGATCAACAGTGAACCCGGAAGTTCCGGATTTCACAACCTGAAAGTTTCGGATTTCAACGGGTATATTCCTGTTGGGCCCGTGACTCACCCCTTCCTCTCTCATTCTCTCTTCCACAACACTGCCCGACACCATACTGGTTGAGAGAGGCGTCTTGGTGGTGATTTGGAGGTTTGGCCAAGGATCTCAAGGTGTGAAGGCCGATTCTTGGTGGTTCCAATCCAGATATTTCGGATCCCTCTTTCGGATTCTATTTCAAATCCTTTCCACCATGAGTCAAGGTACAAAATCAATGCTTTTACCCGATCTCCTTATCTAGGGTTGCTCTCTTCGATTCCTCTAGTAGATCGACTACATTTGCACCCTTGTTGCTGCTCCAAGTAATGGATTCAAAAATCAATGGTTGATTTTGTTGGACATGAACTAGGGTTTCTCTGCAGAACCCGAAAATTCCGGATTTCACAACACGGAAGTTCCAGATTTTGTAGAGACCCCCTGTTTCATGGCCTTTAGCAAAGTAAATCATGCTTAAAATTCATGGAGTAGTACTGTGCCTCAGTCTACATCATCTAGAGATCTATCGTCAAATGTTTGAGCATTTTGGATGTTCCTCTAAGTAAAACTCGGAAGTTCCGGATTTACACAGAGAGCATGCAACTTGTCCATATCATCCAAATTCTCTAATTTTTCTTGATCAAATCATTCCTTTCCTAAATCCTTGATGTCTTGCCATGATCACAGACCCCTCAGAAGGTGATGAGAGATTTGTTCTTTGAAGAAGGAGAAAGAATCCAAACATTCCTCTAGGAAGAACAATAAGGGCCTCAATAAGACAACATGCTAGGGGCATACTTCACATTGATGATGAGCCAACTGCAGAAATTCAGGAAGAAAACAGTGACAGTGACACCTCTAGTGATGATGGGGAGGAAAGTGATGAGAACTACAAAATATCTCCTCGTGGGTTGAAAAGGAGTGGTCGATTCATGAGAGGCAGCAGCAGTAGTGGTGGTCATGGTGCTAGTAGTGGTACTGGTGGTGGAAATGGTAGTGGTCAACATGGTGAATATGAGGAAGAAGATGAGAATATGCAGTCCGATCAGCTTGTCTTTGTGACTGGGGTTGTGACGAGAAAGCCTAGTGTCCCTCATGACTATGTCAAGGTTGACTACATGAAGCGGGGGATGACAGTGAAGGTAAGAAATGAAAGAGAGAAAAATCCTTTGAATATGAGAAGAGGAAGAAGCATAGAATATCGCTTCCAAACAAAATTTCATCAAGATTTCTATGAGAGTGCTATACTCAGCAAGAAATATAAGGTTGCTCGCTCTCAATATATAGATTAGCAAAAATTTGAGGACATGCAGGATCCTATCTTTGATGAGATAATTGCCCAATGCAAGGCAAAGCATGTGTACAAAATAATGGGTTTCAAATATGATTGGAACAATGAGATCATTGCTCAATTCTATGCCACTTGTTATTTTGAGAAGGACGGAGATGTGAGATGGGTTCATTGGATGACCAAAGGCAAATGGTACAAGATTAATTACTTTGAGTTTGCTTCCATGTTTGGATTTGGGAGAGCTGACTATGGGCGCAACAAGATCCATATCGGGTCACATCTTCCCAAAGAAGACATGCCAGGGAGAGAGTAGGAGTACTGTGGACCTAAAGGCTTGATTCCATTCTATGGCTATCTCAACAAGTTCTTTCGAAAGACACTTGCTCCAAGAGAGAGTGATGCTCACAACATCTCAGCCTTTGGAAGAAATTTATTGCTAGCTCTACGTCCTAGTAAGCCGGAGTTTAGCATGTTTGACCACATTTGGAAGGAAATCAAGTCTATTTCGGAATCACCTCAAAAGTGATGTGGTTATGGTGCTTATCTCATATACATGATTGGCCAAAATACAAATAAGAGATTTGAGTGTGATTATGTGCATACTCCCATTGACATCAAGAAGGATTATTATCCTGGACCCACTCTAGCTCAAGTGATACACACAAGGCAACAAAGTACTGCCCAAGGTGATGATGTGGCTGCCCCTGATGCTCCTCCACATGCTTCTAGTGCTCCACCACCTCCTTCTCGCTCTTATTCTCGACGTGGTGGCTCTAAGGAGCATAGTTGGGAAAAGCCTCCATCTCCAATAAGAAAGATGTTCTACATGATATTTGGAATGTTCAAATCCACAAATGATGTTGTACACAAGGAGAGGCAAAGAAGGAAGAAAGACACTTTGAGATTAAAGAAAATTCAAGAAGCTAGTTGTCAAAATGATCCTCCTTCTCCCATTGGCTCCGAAGGACAGCAAAGTGACTCTGAAAATCTAGAGCAACTAAATGCTAGATACCAGCAAGAAGATTATTGGGGACATCTCTATGGTAGTGGATCATTTCCTAGTACCTCCTATGTTAATCCTACATATTGATCCCTCAGCTGCTCCTATGCCTCCGCCACCTCCATTCATGCCTCAGCATCCTCCTTATGATCCAAATGTCACTAGTGCTGAGGGTCTTGGATCATGGATATTTAGACAACATCTTGGTGATCCCGGTAAAGGATCAAGTGGATATGGGGGTAGAAATGAGGATGAAGATGATGATCAGCAGTAGAAGCTTACAGTGTCTCTGCCCTGGCAAACTCAAAAGTTCCGGATTTCCAAATCTGGCAGTTTCGGATTTGGGTGTGGTATGCCACATGCCATGTAATTATTCATTTTAGCTCGTATGGACTTGAGAACAATTTGTGATGGGTGTTATTGTGTGGTGAACCATGTTATTGCTTTAATTTAAGACTTGATGCATGTTAGTATGATGAAATGAGTTGAAATGATGAAATGTTATTTTCAATCAGCTCTACTTGGTGAACTCGGAGGTTTCGGATTTCCAGACTCGGAAGTTATGGATTTTGCTGGCAGAACTAAATACTTTCTTTTATCTTGCTATTGTGTGAGATATCTGTCATATGCATCACGTATAATTTGTTCACACACTTGTTTTGCACCCCACGGATGCTGAGATTTAGGGTGACCTCAATGTTATCTTTTGAATATGTGCAAAATGGCATTTGAGGCCAAAATGGTTGAATCCTATTCAATGCACACATTTAGGGGGAGCTCATCCTAGATCTGAGTTTTCAAAGACTTCATTGATATATCTTTTTGTAAGCTTTAATCGGGGTTGTCATCAATCACCAAAAAGGGGGAGATTGAAAGTGCATCTAGGCCCCTAGTGGGTTTTTGGTGAATTGAATGAAACAACGATTAAAGACTAATCATCTTGTTGAGCATATGAGCAGGAAGTGATTATTATATCAATGGAATATTTGTGATGAAAGATATTGAAAGTAAATATAAAAGGCTCATATGACAAGACGTGTGACTGAGCTATGATTAGAGTGGCAATATTGACAAACAATGAATACTATATGGATTGAGTCACATGTTTGATGACAACTATTTATTCTCATATCTAAATGAAGCTTGTTGATAAAGTCATAGCACTAGAAGGAAATTTCTTGTGAAGAAATGGACAATCTATCAATAGAAGATATAAGTTGCAAAGAATTGTGAAGAATAGATTTCATTGATGATTTAATTATGATACAATCCTATATGGAACTCTATGTGATGCAAGGATGAAGAGTTGGAATTTGGAATAGTGTTTCGAGGGACTAAGCTTGGCGAAGGGCAATTGGTTTGTGCTGAGGTACCAACGATAGGGTGAAAGAAATATTCTTTGGATTCAACTTGAAGAATCTTGGTCATATATGGTGTTCATATTAGCAAGTATCAATCTTTCTAGAATCCTATTGTGAAGATGTTGATTTGAACTAGAAGTGGATTTCGTTCAAAGATAATGGTTGAAGTCAGTAGCTCAAGAAAGTTGTACTCAAGTTATAGAAACCAAGCTGGATGCACTCCTCAGATTGAGAATGATCAAGGCATGACATGGTACACTTCTGAGAAACTCAAGTGGTTGAAATATAATCTATCTTTGATCTTTAGTATAGGTGTGTCGTACTATGAAGAGGGATGCATCACATTGTGTTTTGGTTTAGTCTCAGTGCTCAAGTAACCCAAGTAAGTTGAGAGAGACACAAAAGCCTCAAGTGCACAATGGGTGGAATTAACAGGGGCAACCCGGAAGTTCCGAGTTTCCCAACCCGAAAATTCCGGGTTTTGCATACGTGGCACTAACGGCTAGTAGGTTTGAAAACTCGGAAGTTTCGGGTATGGAAATCTGGATGTTTCGAGTTCTAACTGTCACATAACAGCTAGTTTCTTTGGACCCAGCTATTTATACCCTTGAGCCCCCTCCTTGGTGAGCTGCTATTTTAGGCATCACTCGGCTGCTCGCTGGTCGTACTAAGAAAGCTTGGTAGCCTTGTTGAGCTCTCCCCAACCTCTCTTTATGAGATTGTGTGATTCTTGTAATATCTTTGAGTTGGGTTTGAGAGAGTGAAAGCTTGAAAGCACTAGAGAGCACAACAAACCTTGAGCACTTGAGTTTGGCCGAAATCTTGTGTTTCGCATTTGTTACTCTTGGAGCTTTGGCTCCTAGACGGCTAGGTGCTGCCCGACGAGCTCCCAATCATTTGGTGAGCCACGGGAAGTTTGTGCAGGTTGCGCTTCGCCTTCGCAAGGGAAGAAGCAAGCTTAGTGAATTGGGGAAGTGGTTGGAAGAAGACCCGACTCGGTGGAAGTGAGGTGGAATAGACTCACATCCTAAAAGTTCCTCAACGGAGAGTAGGATTCACTGTGCTTTAGTAGCAGCTTTAGTAGCAAGCAGTGAATCCGAACTTCAGTAAAAACAAATCTTTGTGTCCCCCACCTTTTTGCCTTTCATTGCACTCTTTGTGATATTTGTGAAATTGGTTGATCTACTTGGTTGGTAGTATTTCTGTGTGCAGGAACTGTGTGGAATTGCTTCAGAAACTTCAATAAGCATACTCTGCATTCGGGGGTTTGAAGTTACTCGCTCTAAATTTATTGTGTTCACTCTACTCTGTGTGAACTTAGAAGTTTCAGTTTGTAAAACCCGGAAGTTCCGAGTTCATCTACTGCCTTGCTCAAATTCGGAAGTTCCAGATTTGCTAACCTAGAAGTTCCGAGTTTGGCAGGCAGTTAATTTTATCCGCTGCTTTGGAGTGAAAATTTGTAGGTGCGCCTATTCACCCCCCCTCTAGGCGACATCATGGTCCTTTCAGTAGTACTAGTCGAAAACTAGTAAACGGAGTGTTACATGAAGTATGGAAACGAAGACCCTTCAGTAATATAGAATACTTTTTGGGAACTAGTAACCTGAGCGCTACTGGAAGTATGGGAGCGAGGCCCCTTCAGTAAACTACACGTAGTACTAGTCGAAAACTAGTAAACGGAGTGTTACTGGAAGTATGGGAACGAAACCCCTTCAGTAATATAGAATACTAGTCGGGAACTAGTAACCTGAGCGCTATTGGAAGTATGGGAGCGAGGGCCCTTCAGTATACTATGTGTAGTACTAGTCGAAAACTAGTAAACGGAGTGTTACTGGAAGTATGGGAACGAAGGCCCTTCAGTAACATAGAATACTAGTTGGGAACTAGTAACCTGAGCGCTACTGGAAGTATGGAGCGAGGCCCCTTCAGAAAACTATGCGTAGTACTAATCAAAAACTAGTAAACGGAGTGTTACTGGAAGTATGGGAATGAAGCCCGTTCAGTAACATAGAATACTAGTCGGGAACTACTAATCTGAGCGTTACTGGAAGTATTGGAGCGAGGCCCCTTTCAGCAGACTACGCGTAGTACTAATTGGGAACTAGTAAACAGAGTGTTACTGGAAGTATGGGAGCGAGGCCGCGTCAGTAAACTACGCATAATACTAGTTGGGAACTAGTAAATGGAGTGTTATTGGAAGTATGAGAGCGAGGCCCCTTCAGTAAACTACCCGTAATATTAGTTGGGAACAAGTAAACAGAATGTTACGGGAAGCATGGGAACGAACCCCCTTCAGTAACATAGAATACTAGTCAGGAACTAGTAATATGAGAAGTCAAGTTGAGACTGATTCAATTATTTATTGATGACAAGATGCTGCGTTGCAGCTGATAACTTAGGATGCAAGTTAGCTAAGGGTGAAAACGGCGTAGGTGCTCGATATTCCAGAAGTTTGGGACCTCTTGGCCATTAGGGTACTGTAAGCAATATGACCCTGGTCTTGTAACCTTGAGCACGATGAAGGGTCCCTCCCATCGTGAATTTAGCTTGTGCAGCCCAGTTTCGTCCTGGATACGGCGAACAACCAAATCTCCAATGTTGAATGATCTTTCTTGAACATTCCGGTCGTGGTAACGACGGATGCCTTGTAAGTAGCGAGTTGACTGAAACAAAACATTGCATCTGACTTCTTCTGCTGAGTCAAGTTTGAGATGTCTCGCGTCATCAGCCTCGCCTTCTTCGTACATCTCCAGTCATGGAGATTGCCACATGACATCAGCCGGTAGTATAGCTTCGGACCCGTAGATGAGGAAGAAAGGTGATTGTCCTGTGGCTTTGCTTGGTTGTGTGCGAAGCCCCCAGACTATTGACGAGATCTCATTGATCCACTTGCCACACTTTTTGCTGTTCTCGTCGTAGTGTCTTTTCTTCAGGCCATTAAGGATCATGCCGTTGGCACACTCAACCTAGCCGTTGGCCTGCGGGTGAGGCACTGAAACATACTTGACCTCGATGGCGCTGCGCTCGCAGAAATCCCAAAACTGATGCGAGTGGAAATTGGATTCCAAATCCATGACAATAGTGTTGGGGAAGCCGAATTGGTGCAAGATGTCGCAGATGAAGCTGACCACTCGATCTGCAGAGAACTTTGTAATTGGCTTGTACTCGATCCACTTCGTGAACTTGTCGATGGCCACCAACATGTGAGTAAAACCTCCTGGTGCAGTTGTCAAGGGCCCTATCATGTCCAGACCCCAGCATGCGAACAACTATGAAGGTGGTATGGTAATAAGGTTGTGAGCCGGGACGTTGGGCTGTGTGCTGAAGAACTTGCAGTTTGTACACCGGCGAACGAGTTTTTCGATGTCTGCCAAAGCCGTCGGCCAGTAGAACCCGGATCTGAAAGCCTACCCGACCAACGTGCGTGAAGCGGCTTGGTTTCCGCACGCGCCTTCATGGATCTCCTGGAGTATTTCTTTGCCTTCCTCCATGCGGACACAGTTCATGAGTATTCCTGATGCTGATCCACGCTTGTATAAATTGTCCCCAACTTGAACGTACCCTTTGCTTCGCCTTAGGATGCGTGCAGCCTCAGAGCTTTTTGGGTCGACGCTGGGAGGTAGTTTGTGCTCCTTGATGTAGTCGATAAAAGTCACCTGCCAGTCAACCTTGATCATCAAGACCTCTCGGTCGGGTTCTATTGGACCCTGAGCAATGGTGCTTTGATCTGGTATCTTGATGGATGGGTGATACAACACGTGAACGAAAACTCCTGGTGGGACATTTGCTCGATCGGAACCCAGTTTTGAGAGTAAATCCGCTCCCACGTTATTGTCGCGAATCACATGATGAATTTCCAGGCCCGAGAACTTGTTCTCTAGCTTGCGTATTTCCGCAACGTATGCATCCATGGTGTCCTTGTTGACATCCCACTCTTTGTTGAGTCGTTGTAGACAAGTAGTCACTTGATGCCTAGAGAGACTGTCAGGCATAGCCCGTGAGTAGCGCCTCGTACTCTGCTTCGTTGTTTGAGACCTCAAATAGTATTTGGAATACATATTTGAGTTGTTTTCCTGTTGGACTAATGAAGAGAACTCCAGCGCCACCGCCTCCGGGCTTGAGTGAGCTGTCGAAGTACATCACCCAATGCTCTTGCAGGTTAGCTGGACATTCCACATGGTTTTCTCGCCATTCTGCCATAAATTTGACTAGTGCCCGTGACTTGATGGCGGTGCGGGGCTTGAAGTCGAGACTAAGAGCCCCCAGTTCCACTGCCCACTTGGAGATGCGCCCAGTGGCATCCCGATTGTGGAGAATATCCACCAATGGGAAATCAGTGACAACTGAAATAGTGGCAAAGCTTCCTAGAGGTGATGAGTATAGCGTAAAGTAATTTCTGAACTGACTGGTAACGAACCATAGATTCAGAAAGAACTTTGACAACGAAGTAGACTAGCCGTTGCACATAGAAAGCATGGCCTTCCTCCTAGTGTTCCACCATGATCGCCGTGCTAATGACGTGAGTAGTCGCGGTGATGTAGAGTAGCGGATTCTCGCCTGGTTGTGGAGCTATTAGGATGGGGTGCGTATGCAGATGAAACTTGAGATCTTCCAGCGCCTACTCCGCCTTATCGGTCCACTGGAACTTGTCGTGTCATTTGAGTAATTTGAAGAAGGGTAATCCCCGTTCTCCAAGTTGCGAGATGAATCTATTCAGGGCCGCCATACAGCCTGTGAGCTTCTGGACATCCTTGATCGTCCGCGGGGTGCCCATGTCTGTAATGGCGGTGATCTTCTCCGGGTTCGCTCCAATTCCTCGGTAACTGACGATGAAACCAAGTAGTTTTCCTTGTGGTACGCCGAAGACGCACTTGGTTGGGTTGAGCCTCCACCGAAACTTACGCAAGCTGTTGAAGGTTTCCTCGAGATCAGGGATAAACTTGTTGTGGGCTCTGGTCTCGATAACCACGTCATCCACGTAGGCTTCAACATTATGATGTAGCTGATCAGTGAGGCATAATTGGATAGCCCGTTGATAGGTGGCTCCTGCGTTCTTCAGCTTGAAGGACATAGCTGTGTAGGCGTATGCTCCAAAAGGGGTGAAGAACGCTGTCTTGATCTGATCTTCTTCCTTGAGAGCAATCTGATGGTAGCCCGAGTAGCAATCAAGGAAAGAGAGCAGGACGCAGCCAGCCGTAGAGTCAAAGTGTAATCCACACACATACTCCATTCATTATTATTCTTTTCTAGAACTAGTACAGGATTAGCTAGCCACACTGGGTGGTAGACTTTTTTAATGAAACCAGCCACGAGTAGTTTTGCTAACTCCTTCTTGATGGCCTCCCTCTTGTCTGGGGCGAAGCGTCGTAGCCGCTGCTTCTTCGGAGTGGCTTTGGGGTCAACATTTAGGCAATGCTCAATCAGCTCCTTGTCACGCTTTCCTATTTGTCGCTCAAGCTGCCTCCAATCAGAGTAGTCTCGGACGAGTCACCTTCTTGCAACTGGATTGCCTTGAAGCCAACATCGCTAGATTGGGTTTTACCCTGGACTGGCTAGGCTTCTGATTGGAGACCTCCATCTCTGAGTCGCTGAGTTTTTGTGCGGCCACGAAGACTTCTGCAGAAGGTTCTAGCATGCGTGATGTCACAGCATACTCGATCGCCTCTTGGTTGCAGTCGTACGACTTCTTCAAGTCGCCACGGAACGTAAGTACCCCTGTCTTGCCTGGCATCTTGAGTAGTAAGTAGACGTAGTGATGTACGGCCATGAATTTGGCCAAAGCTGGTCTGCTGAGGATGGCATGGTATGACGACTCGAAGTCAGCCACCTCGAACTTGATGTACTCGGTGCGGTAGTTGTCTTTCATCCCAAAGGTAACTGGCAGGACCACTGAACCGAGTGGTGTAGCCGCGTTTCCTGGGACGATGCCGTAGAACAGAGCTTTGCTGGGGGTAAGCATCTTGGAGATGCTCAGCCCCATCTTCTTCAATGTACTCGCGAAGAGCAGGTTGAGGCCGCTCCCGCCGTTGATGAGTACTCAAGTCAACTATGAGCCTGCCACGACAGGATCTAGGACGAGCGGAAATTTTCCCAGCTCGGAGAAGCTGGTCCACTGGTCTTCCCTGGAGAAGGAGATTGGGACCTCGCTGTATCTCAGAGATTTCTGTATGGCTGGCTCGACAGAGAGAATCTCGCGCACGGTCAGCTTCTGTGCGCATTTCGAGGGGAAGCCACCGTCTCCGCCGAAGATGACATTGACAATGTTCTTCGTGTGTTGGAAGTCTTGAGCCCCCGACTTGACACCCTCGTATTCATCCCCCTGATCCTTCCGCTTTCTATCTTGAGGAGGGAGTGGAGCGTTGATTGACTTGCGGAGGCTGACGCACTCGAGGAGCGTATGCTTTGACTTCGGCTGCATTGGGCATTGCTTGTGCAGGATTATCTCAAACTAGGCCTGATTGTTTCCCGACTTCTTGCCCCGCGGATTGCGCTCGATAGCCGTGACTTCTTGTTCTGACTTGCTCTTTCGGGGATTCCCTGAGTTGTTCCGTGGCTTTTGTCGAAGTGGTTGTTGCTGTTGCCCTGCTGGTCAGCCCACCGTGCCATCATGTCGCGCAGTTCCACAGCAGTAGTCGGGCCGTTGCGTCCGAAGTTGTGGTAGGTGTGCTTCGAGAAGAGGCTGTTCTGGAAGCAGCGGATGACGTCCTTATCGGTGATGTTGGCGATGGTGGCTCGCATCTCAAAGAAGCGCAAGGTGTAGGACCTCAGGGTCTCGTTCAACTCTTGCTTAATCTGGGACAAATCATGACGAGTACCTGCTCGGATCATGGATCCCTGGAAGTTGTCGATGAAGGCCTTCTTGAGGTCCTCCCAGAAATCGATGGAGTTTGGCTTGAGACTTTCGAGCCAAGTGAGGGGCGTGGATTCCAAGGCTACCGAGAAGTAGAGTGCCTTGGTGGAGTTGGATCCGCCTGATACCTCGATGGCGACGGAGTAGCAACAAATCCACTCGCGCGGGTCTTGCTTGCCATTGTACTTGGGGATGCCGACTGGTTTGAAATCCTTGGGATAGGACCGATCGATGATGTTGGAGGTGAACGCATGGAAGCGGTCACTATCGTCGTCATCGTGATATCTGTCGGGTCGGTCCCTCCTCCTTGCCTCAATGATGAGTTGCACGTCGCGACCGTCGTTGATCTTCTGCCTTAGATCAACCGTAGGAGCGTTCTGTAGGCTGGCCTCGGAATGAGCTTCATCCTCAGGCCTTGCATCGTGTCGGTTGTGGTATGTACGCGGAGGTAGTTGCACCTCTTGGTCGGTGTTGCCACGCGCGGACTGCTGGCCCTGGCGATTGTCATGGCCGACTTGATTGTCCTGGTTGCGCTGGCGATTGTCATTTCCCCGAGGTCTGAAACCTCCTCCAGGGGTGTGACAAACCTGCGCAGAGTCACCATGGCGCTCGGATCTCGAGAGGGTGTTCCAAGTTGAGGACATTGGGTTTTGCCCATCGAGTTGCATGAGCACGCGCTGGGTTAGGTATTGCAGCCTTTGTACCTCAGGGTTTGGTGGCAGTTGTTGAACTAGGAGCGCCACCTCTGCAATGGTGCCGATCGGGGTGCGGTACTCCCGATCTTCAGCTGCTGCGAAGGCGTTGTTAAGGTCCTCTAGTATAGTGGGTTGCGTGCGCGGTTTTCTGCGTTCCACCTGCGCTTGGCACGTTTGGTATTCTTCAACCACCGGATCCTTCTGTACTCCTCGTTCTCATCCTGAGGGGCATCCGCTGTACGTTCGTCGGCAGATACATCCATGAGTAGTTCGGCGTCATACTCAGGACCCGGCTCGTCGTCATCTGCATTGCGAAGGGAAGCCATGCAGACTTGATGATTCGGCGAACTCTCAGTCGTATGGCTGTACTCGACTAGCTCTATGCTGCCCTCTTCCTCTTCAGTGATGTAAGAGAGGGGCCTACCTTCCTGAAAAGGCAGCTCCTATGTAAAGGCCACAAGGCGGGAGTCGTATTCGAGTAACTCAGAGGGCTCTAAGCCCTTCCAGTACACAAACCGGCCTTGCGGCGTAGACGTTATGGTCAGACCCAGGTGACTACACGAAAAGGATTCGGGGTTGTCGTCTAAGTCTAAGTAGTTGTCAAAAACAGCACCCCCCCCCCCCGACAGGCGGTGGCTCCCTCTTCTCTGAGCTTGAGCAGACGATCTAAGTCCTCCTCCAAGTCAGAGAGGGACTCAAACCGTGTAGCCTCCTCGTTGACCGAAGTGGCATTGCATAACCCGAACGGGAATTGGGCACGCTCCTCCTTAGGTTGGTTTGAATCCGATCCGAGAAGTCCTGATGCAGCACGAGTTGAAATTGCGTCGAAAACAGACATCTTCTCAATCTCCCCGGCGAGATCGGGGAGCAGCAACTCGTCGAGGTTGTCGACGAACTCATCGAGGTCACTGCAACGATTTGCTACAGAGGCCTCTAGCTTGCTAGAGTCGGCTAGGTGGTTGTTGAAACCACCCAAGCCGTTGGCGACACAGATCCAGAAGTCAAAGACGATGTTGTGCCCTCGTCAAGCACGGTGCTGGTGAAGCTGAAAGATGTCATCGAGTTCTCCGGTGAATGCTCGATGAACACCCCTACCTGGCACGCCAGCTGTCGGTGTTTTACCGCCAAGCCCACCGAGAGATACCGCCGAGGTGGTAAATTGTAGGTGGGGTGTCTCCGAGATCAGGAACTCGAAGGTGCAAGGAACACAAAGTTTAGACAGGTTCAGGCCGTCGAGAGCGTAATACCCTACGTCCTGTGTTGTGGTTTGTATTGCCTTAGATGTGAGATATTTGGAGGGGGTCCCTGCCCGCCCTTATATAGTCTGGGGGGACAGGGTTACATGGAAATCCTAGCCAAATACGAGCTTAGGAGCCCTGTCGGTGTTTTACCACCACGCCTACCGAGGGATACCCCTGAGGTGGTGAGTTTGTAGATAGGGAGTCGCCGAGATCAGGAACTCGAAGGTGTAAAGAACACAAGGTTTAGACAGGTTCAGGCCACCAAGAGCGTAATACCCTACGTCCTGTGTGGTTTGTATTGCCTTTGATGGTGATTGTCCCTTAGGGTGTCCCTATCCGCCCTTATGTAGTCTGGGGGGATAGGTTTACATGGAAGTCCGAGTCGGGTACAAGCCCAGGAGTCCTACCCGAGTACTTCTCGGGTAGTTTCCTACCTGTTGACGCCAGATTTTGACACGTGTTGAATCGGCGTCAGGAGGAGAAGATTGGCCGATGCGGCAGATCTGAAGGCTACAGTAAGGAATCGGCCGATTGAGATAACAGTTGAAAATTGGCCGATTGGTGATACAGCTTGCGCCAACAGGATGGGACTATTTCGGAGGGTCCTGGTCAAAAGTTGGTCAACAGGGCAACGCTGAGTTGGTCAAGGAGCGATTGAAAAGAGTCCTGATTGGTTTAGGGGACGGTGGTGGAAGATTCTGCGGGAGTCCGTTTCCTTTTAAAAAGTTCTTATAGATATAATAGTTTTTCTGTTTTTTAAATAAGGTTGTAACAAGTCGTGATCGACTAGGAGTCCTAGTTTTAGGGTATAAATAGGAGTCGTCAGGGTCTTGCAAAGGACATCATCACATCAAACAACAACAATACTTCTACTTTTTCAGCAATTTACTTTCAAGTCGGCGACTTCGCCAATACTTTTCTTCTTTCACGAGTTCGTACGGGTTGGCAGGGCTGCATCAACTTGATCTCCGGCCAATTGGAAGGTTCCGCTTATCGAGTAATATCCGAGCTTTAACTACGGGCGCATCGCTGTGGTTTCGTTTGGATTTATTCACCAGTTATTGATATTTAATAGAATTGCAAGTTTTACCTGTTATTCTAGTATTATCACCAGTTATCCAGTTTGAGATCAGAACAATCGGCTTCGTCATCGTTCTTCTTCGATTTATCATCTTACAGCCGATTAGATCTATTTCAAGTGTTGCATTCGTACTAATTGTTTAGGTCGCTCCAGCAGTTTTCTTTACAATTATTACGCGATTATCGGCTGATCCATAGCCGATCATCTTTACAGCAAATCGGCCGATTCGCCGCCGACGCGCTTTTCAGGACAGATCGGAACTCCAGCCGATCGGAGCGCCTGGAATTTAATACTTTATTTCCTTGTCAATCAACAGGTCAGATTGACTGGCACGCCGCGCGAACCGCACCAGGGCAATAACCCGAAGAGGAGCTAAGCAGATTCTCCCGGGTCGTGTGTCCGACGCTGAAGACCATCGGCCGATTCCTATCCGGCCGATTTTAGCGCCAACACACTTTTGGCATGCCCGGTGGGACCAATCCAAGATCTGATATGTCGAAGAACACAGAAATCTCCGACAGCAACATCATTGAGGTCACAGAAGCGGATCTCAAGGACGACCAGAGGGAAGAATTGGCCAAACATCTAGAAGATTATAAGAAGATGTACCTCCAGTCATTCAGTCGTACCAGAAGCGGGGAGGCTGTCAAGAAGGCTCCTATTCTAGTTCCCCGCCACATCACCATTGCTGAGGACTCGGGCAAGATGTCAGATATGATCCACCAATCCTCAGTGATGACCAACACGGTGTATAACGCCGTCGTCAGCTCTCTGGCCAGCGGAGCAGTCCAAGGCTATCAGGGACCAGCATATGCCCCGCCAACCACTCTGCCAGCCAGAAGCTTATCATACACACCCCAATCGGCTCCTCAGCCGATATTGACGCAACGCAAGGGCTACAACTCTCCATTGCCCCCAGCGTCTCCAAGATACAGCGGTGCACCATGTCTCCCATCACAGACACCGCTTCAACCCGTCCAGATTGCTTCTGTGCAATCGTTGCCCACAAGCTCAGTACCTTGGGGGACATCGGCGACGACGTATTTTCCCGAGCCAACGAACGGATACGGGAGTTATTCAATCCAGGTGCCACACCAATCGGTCGTTCGGCCGACGATCCCCCAGTATCAGCCGATCTCATCAGAAATCGGCAGGGGGGCAAGCGCTGTAGAAGCATTCAGAGGCGCGGCGCCAATGATGACATACGATGGGGGGGCGGATTCACTTCGCCATCAACTATCGGCTGCTCAGCAAAATTCGCCGATTCATCATCCAGCCGTGCCAGCTCTTCAGCACATGCCCGCACCGCGAACAGCTGTTCATCAGCAGCAGGTGGACTGGACGGCAAGAATAGCAGAAGTAATCCAGGACCAGTTTGGATTGAAGCCAAAAATGCAAACTTACACCTACAGGATGCCATATCCATCGGCCTATGACTTGCTGCCGTTCCCACACCGCTACAAAGTTCCTGATTTCACCAAGTTTTCAGGGACGGACGATACATCCACTGTGGAGCACATCAACCGATTCATCATCCAGTGCGGGGAGGCTGCCACGCAAGATGCTCTGAGGGTGTGTTTATTTTCATCGTCTCTGTCTGGATTGGCCTTCCAATGGTTCACCACCTTGCCACCAAATTCTATTGTTACATGGGCCTATCTGGAGAAGCAGTTCCACAAGTACTTCTACGCAGGAGTACACGAGATGAAGCTCTCGGATTTGACCAGCCTCAGACAGAGGAGCGATGAACCGGTGATGGGATATATACAAAGGTTCAGAGAAGTCAGGAACAAATGCTACAGTCTGGCTCTGACCGATGCACAGTTGGCCGATATCGCTTTCCATGGCCTCCTGCCACAAATCAAAGAAAGATATGCTGCCCAAGAGTTTGAAAGCCTGAGCCAAATCGTCCACCGATTGTCAGGACAAGAGGTCCGACCGTTTGAACAGCGGAGGAATTTCCAAAAGAAGGTGGCATACTTGGAAGGATCTGAATCCGATGGGAAAGAGGAAATCGGCCTGGCGGAATGGGTCAAAGGGAAAAAACCGATATCATGCCCTTTTGGGAAGAAGGAGCCAGAGACATTCGACTTTGACACGTCAAAGGCCGATAAAATTTTCGATTTATTGCTTCAGGGAGGACAGATTAAGCTATCTCCGCATCACACCATCCCTTCGGCCGATCAACTTAAGAAGATGAAATACTGCAAGTGGCACAACGCCACTTCTCATGATACAAATGAATGCAAAGTCTTCCGTCAGCAGATACAATCGGCCATCGAGCAGGGGAGGCTTAAATTTGAAACCCCAGCTAAATCGGCGAAACCGATGAAGATAGATCAGCATCCCTTCCCGGCCAACATGGTTAACGCTGGAGGAAATTCGAGCCAAACCAAGGTGCTGACGTCAGAATCGGCGAGAAGGGACGGCGCCGTTGATCCCAGGAGGCAGATCACGACGGCAGAAATCAAAAGGAACAGGCGGGGGCTAGAACGACCACGCAAGCCCGTCACCTCCCAGTTCTTGCTCAGTAAATATCGGCAGCAGCAAGAACAATCAAAATACCATGAAGAGATGATACGCCAGCATGAAGATCATTGGCAATGTCCGTTCTTCATCCATTGCTGGGAGAACGACATCAAATTGCCGTCTGCCAATAACTGTCTAGAGTGTAACGGATTAAGTTGCCACGATCGCCCGACGCTACACTCTAGGAACAGAGGATCAGAGTCGATCAGCAGAAATCGGCGCGGATGAGAGGAACAGCGCATTTCGGTGCATGATTGGCTGGGGGGCAGAGTTGACCAGTACCACCGGTCAAAAGGCAGGACCAACCGACAGGATGGACTGGGGGGCAGGATCAGCGTGCATGATTGGCTGGAAGAGATGGCCGATGACAGGGTGTCGGATGAAAATCCCCTAGGAAGAGAACCAGATTGGGAACACGCCAGATCGTCGGCCAAACCAGCAAATCCCAGGTGGTGTCCCGATGGCCTATCCAGATCCTAGAAACGAAGGATCCAACGCCTACGCCAATGGGAGCATCAAGAAGAAGAGCAGAGGCAGGTGCCAGAGAAAAAAAATGTTAAGTCTCGGGTGTGGCGCCCAAAGAAAAATGATCAGGAAGCAAACAACCAAGAATCGGCAGTCGAAATCGATATGGTGTTCATGCTGCCGATGGAATTCATGGCGCCCAACGATCGAGATAAAGCAACAAGAACGGAGGAAGAACAAATGGCACAACTGGTGTTAGAGCCGATGACGGCTACGTTTGAGAAACTAGAAGAAGAAAAACGGCAGCATCTTAAAGCGCTGTTTCTCAAAGGCTATGTTGACGGAAGACCCGTTACCAGATTACTAGTAGATGGAGGCGCTGCAGTTAACGTCATGCCGTATGCCATGTTCCGCAAGCTAGGCAAGGGCGATGAAGACCTCACCAAGACAGACATGATGCTGAAGGATTTTGAAGGCAACGTGTCTCCCGCCAGTGGAGCGCTCTGCGTCGACCTCACCATCGGCAGTAAGACCCTTCCTACCACTTTTTTCGTTATTAATGGCAAGGGGTCCTACAACATGCTGCTTGGTCGCGGCTGGATACATGCAAACTGTTGTGTCCCATCTACAATGCATCAATGCCTTATGCAATGGGTCGGTGACAGCACAGAGATAGTCACTGCCGATTCCGCCTATAGCGTTGCAGCGGCCGACACGCAACAGTGGAGCTGCGAGCACGTCAAATGTATATCTGGCAGGACTTGGGACACTGACTTCCTGAAAGTGTCCGATTTCGGTCTACAGCCGATCCAAGCAGTCGGCTCTGAAGATTCAGAATAAATGGATCAGCTCGTCCGAGATGACGGGAAGCTACGGCATGGGTTTACGTCGGTCGATCTATTGGAGATGGTAGATTTGGGAGATAGCAGCAAATCAAGGCCGACGTACATTGGTGCTAATTTGGATCCTGAGTACAAATGTAAATTGATAAATTTATTAAAAGAGTTCAAGGATTGCTTTGCTTGGGAATATCATGAGATGCCAGGACTAGACCGGTCCATTGTTGAACACCGGTTACCTATAAAATCAGGATATCGGCCATATCAGCAACCTGCACGACGGTGTAACCCCAAGATTCTACCTGATATAAAGGCCGAAATTACAAAGTTAATCAAAGCAGGATTTATTCGGCAGTGCCGCTACGCCGAATGGATTTCTAATATTGTGCCCGTATACAAGAAGAATGGAAAGTTACGTGTGTGCATCGATTTCAGGAACTTAAATCAGGCAACGCCAATGGATGGATATCCGATGCCAACGGCCGATATCTTGATAGATGCTGCCGCAGGACACAAAGTCATAAGTTTCATGGATGGGAATGCAGGGTACAATCACATATTAATGGCCGAAGAAGATATCTCGAAAACGGCTTTCAGGTGCCCAGGTCATCTTGGTTTATTTGAATGGGTTGTATGACTTTTGGGTTGAAGAATGCCGGTGCTACGTATCAGCGGGCCATGAATTACATCTTTCACAAGCTCATTGGTACATCGTTGGAAATTTACATAGACGACGTCGTGGTCAAGTCAAAAGGTCACCAAGAACACCTGGCCGATTTACAGGAAGTACTGGAGTGCACAAGGAAGCATGGGTTGAAGATGAACCCAAACAAGTATGCATTTGGCGTATCGGCTGGGCAATTCTTAGGATTCATGGTTCATGAGCGCGGGATAGAAGTCAACCGCAAGACCATAGACGCCATCAACAAAATTGTGGCACCACAAAATAAAACCGAGCTACAGTCCCTCATCGGCAAGGTCAATTTTATCAGAAGATTCATATCCAACCTGTCGGGGCGTATTCAGGCTTTTACCCCTCTGTTGAAATTAAAGCCCGACCAGAAATTCATATGGGGAGAAAAACAACGCAAGGCATTGGAAAATATCAAGCAGTATCTAGTTTCACCTCCAGTATTGGTCCCACCACAGCCTGGTAAGCCGTTCAAATTATATTTATCGGCTGATGAACAGGCTATTGGATCGGCGTTGGTACAGGAGTTCGAGGGGAAAGAACGAGTGGTATATTACGTCAGAAGAAGACTCCTAGACGCCGAAACAAGATATTCCCCGGTGGAGCGGCTATGCTTGTGTTTATACTTCTCGTGTACTAAGCTCAGGCACTATTTGTTATCGGAAGAATGCATAGTCGTATGCAAGGATGATGTGGTGAAGTATATGCTATCATTGCCGATTTTGAAAGGATGGATTGGAAAATGGATCCTGGCTCTGTCAGAATTCGATTTAAGGTACGAATCAGCCAAAGCTGTCAAAGGTCAAGTAATGGCTGATTTCGTAGCTCAGCATTGTGGACCTGAAATTGCCGCCGTCGATTCAGTCCCATGGACTCTATATTTTGATGGTTCTTCATGTGGGGTCGGATCAGGAATCGGCATTGTTCTTGTGTCGCCTCGGGGGGCAAGTTATAATTTCTCGCTGCCGATAGAAGCCTCCGCAACTAATAATCAGGCGGAATATCGAGCCGTCCTGAAAGGCATCCAATTATTAAGGGAAGTCAAAGCTGATGCAGTCAAAATTTTTGGAGATTCCATGCTCATTGTGGATCAGTTGACGGGGCGATCTGAGTGCAAGGATGATATCTTGAGGATTTATTATGAAGATTGCCTTCAGCTTTTAAAAGAATTCAAGTCTGCAATAATTGAGCATATCCCCAGGAATTATAATGAAGAGGCCAACAGACTAGCCAAACATGCTTCCGGGTATCAGCCGATTCAGGGAGCGATGATGCTAGAGCTCGCGGCCGATGACTGGCGAAAGGAAATCGCCGATTACTTGAGAGATCCATCCTAAAAAGTGGATCGGCGAACATGTTTTCAGGCCACAAAATATGTGTTGCTTGAGGATGATTTGTTTTATCGGACGATCGATGGAGTTCTTCTCAAATGCTTGGGAACAGAAGAGGCAAAGGTTCTGATGGGAGAAATCCATGAGGGCGTGTGCGGAGCCCATCAATCGGCTCACAAAATGAAATGGATGATCCGGAACAATGGGTATTATTGGCCGACCATCCTTGAAGATTGTTTCAAGTACTACAAAGGATGCCAAGACTGTCAGAAGTTTGGCAATGTACAGCGCGCGCCAGCATCGGCTATGAATCCAATAATTATGCCGTGGCCGTTCAGGGGTTGGGGAATAGATCTCATCGGACAGATTCATCCTCCATCAAGCAAAGGGCACAAGTTCATATTGGTGGCCACAGATTATTTTACTAAGTGGGTGGAGGCAGTTCCTTTAAGGAACGTGACATCGGCCGATATGATTGAATTTGTTAAAAGCCATATTATTTATCGATTTGGTATTCCTCAAACCATCACAATTGATCAAGGGACAATGTTTACTTCTAGAGAGTTCGGAGAGTTTGCTGCTGATATGGGGATTAAGTTATTAAATTCTTCTCCATACTATGCTCAAGCCAATGGCCAAGCAGAATCGTCCAATAAAGGGATAATCAAACTAATCAAGAGAAAGATAGAAGAGCAACCCAAGAAATGGCATATGTCTTTGGCTGAATCTTTATGGGCATATAGGATGGCTTGTCATGGAGCCACTAAGATATCCCCTTATCAGTTGGTTTATGGTCATGAGGCAGTCTTGCCATGGGAGATAAGGACAGGGTCAAGACGTATATCGTTACAAGATCAATTAACAGCCGATGATTATTCCTCTCTCATGAAAGACGAACTTGACGATTCGGCAGGTTTACGGTTGAGAGCCCTGATTAGTATAGAAGAAAACAAGAAAAGGGTGGCCAGATGGTATGATAAAAAGGTCAAAGTTAAGCAATTCTCTCAAGGAAATTTGGTGTGGAAGTTGGTGCTGCCGATAGGATCCAAAGATCCCAAATTCGGTAAATGGTCACCCACTTGGGAAGGGCCCTACAGAATCAGTCGATGTGCCCCTGGGAATGCATATATTCTGGAGACAGTCGAAGGGGAGGAATTCCCAAGAGCTTTAAATGGACGATATCTGAAGAGGTACTATCCAAGCATTTGGGTAGATGCATGACTTGCAATAAAAATATTAAGATAATATGGCCGATTTCTCATCGGTTTTTGTCTACGCATCTGATGAAGAAAACACTGGGATTCATTATTGGATGAAAATGACAGAGCACATGGCCGACATGGTTCAAGTTGCCCTTAGAATAAAAATACCGATATGTCTACTGGTTACGCCTACGCTGGATTTCTCTCTCAATGCGACCCAGTTCTATCATAAGGCTGAGCCTTTTCTCCTTCGGGTCCTCTGCAGTGGCTCCAGTTTCAGCTTGGTTGCAAAGTTCTATCAGTAGGCGGGTCTTCTTCTCCTCTAGATCCTCCATGGCAACTTCGGTCTTAGCTTTACAAGGAAGTGGAGGATTTTTTTCAGGAGATGGTCGCTTACGGACCAAAAAGTGAGCATCTATGAGGTCCCAGTGTTCTTGAACAACAGCAGGGACATGATCCTTGAGTTCCCCAGCATGAGCTCTTATCAGATCTGTATCTGCCTGTGACAGTGGTTCTTCTGAATGCATGATTTCAATCGCTCGTTCTAGACCAGGGCTGAGACGTTTTGGCTAAATAGAGATAAAAGGGGTTACCCAACATTAGAGCGATTGAGATGCTTAGGGGAAAATGCAGAAGAGAACTTCATACCTGGTTGACAGAGGAAGAAGATGAAGAGGACGAAGAAGACATCTTGCCGTTCAGTTTGGGACAGTAAAGAGGGAAAGAGGAGATAAATGATGTGTATGCCTCTGGAGATGGTGAAGGGTTTACTTATAAAGGAAGGAGAGGTAGATGGATGGTGAGACACATCCTATCGGAATAAATACATACATAAATGCAAAGTTGACTGAAGAAACAGTTCAAAACAAAATCGGCGCAGTAACATTTAAGGAGCAATAAATGTTACAGTATTCTTTACAGCCCAAGAAAAGCATCTATGGCTACAATGGCTTGTCGTCTAATTTGATCGGCCGAGTCTAGTACTCTCTGGTCGTCGTCGGCCGATCCTGGGACTTCTGACACACGGCGATGAAGCCTTATCGTTTCAAGGGCCAGATGTTGTCTTTCTTGCTTCAGCTCACTGATGATGGATGGGAGTTCTTGGAGTTTCTTTTCTTCAGCGGCTATCTCTTTGGTTATTTGTTCCATCTCCTTGGCCAGCTCTGCTCTTCTCCGTTTCAGCCGATCTATCGCACCGACGATGTCCGGACGGCAGTTTTCGAGGAAGTTGATCCTGTGGTGTACTTCCTGAGTCCGGTGCTTGTATGAATCGACTTCCTCATGAGTTTTTGCCATCTGGGCACGATCGGCCATATGGCGCAGCGCCCTGGAAACCGGAATATGCATGTGCTCTATATAGGCAGCATGCGCTAAATTTTCTGATACTTCTTCCGGGATTCGACCTTTGATCTCGTTGAAAAGTTGTCGAATCGGCGACGCATCTTCTACCAATCGGCCAATGTCATCTTGAAGGAGAGTGCGCATGCTTTCAAGCTTGGCGCGGACATCGTCGGAGGTGGAGCTCGATGGAATTGGATGTGAAGCGATTTCCTCGTCATCGGGCAGGGAGACGGCAAAGGAGAAGATGCTGTTATTAGGGGTGTCTTGCTCCCGTGAGGAAATAAAGTAAAGGGTAGGCAAGCAGTAAAAGGAAATCGGCCGATTCTAATGGTAAGTTTGTTACCTCCTTAAAGCGAATTTCTCTTGCCTACGCCGGTGGAAGCGTTTCCCTTGTCTCAGGGGCTGGTGCAGTTGGCTCGTCGGAGGAGGAAGATTCAACAATTATTAGTGCTCCGCTTGGACCAGCTTCCTGAAAAGGATATAAAAGAAGATCCTGTGAGTATGCTATGGGAAATTGAGATAAGATGGCGTGAGAAATTTGCCATGCCTCTGTGGATCTCCCGGTCGATGCCTGTCGTGGGGTTGTAGTTATCATACCCAAATCGGCCTGTATCAAGATCGGTTAAGTTTTCTGAAAGTTAAGAGATCAAGGTAAGAGGTCATTTACCTCGATGATAGGAACTGCTGGAGTTTCGGCTCCCACTTGGGACGTAGCCGATTGCTGCGGAGATTGTGGTGGGATAGCTTGTGCAGCCTGGCAGAGGAAGAGAGTTAATGTCAGTAGAAGATTTGAAGAATATATGAGATAAGCAAGATTACCTGAACAGCTTCTACTAATAGTGATGCTGCAGCTCCCCGACTTCGGCAGTGACTTGGGGATCGGCCATCTCGACAACCGGCAAAGGTTTGGAGTCTCGGCCGGTGTCACCGCCATCTGGTCGGCCGATCCGATACGGGGAACCTCAGCCGATGCTATTGCCGTCTGATCGGCCGATCCGATGCGAGCTCGCACTCGATGACTGGTTATATTCGATGTTGGCCTTTTCGGTGCTCGCTTCAATCGGCCAGTAGAGATATCCTTGACGGTTGGAGCATGGAAGCCGATAAGTGGATATGGCGTGTATTGATGATGACTATCTATCGGCCTGCCGCTTCGGCTCCGCATCGGAGGGACATGGCTTTCAGACTGAGAAGATGAACGTGAGTTAA
The DNA here is from genome assembly GCA_032594955.1 of Panicum miliaceum. NCBI lineage: Eukaryota > Viridiplantae > Streptophyta > Magnoliopsida > Poales > Poaceae > Panicum > Panicum miliaceum. Next base: position 35,750,599 of record CM064059.1, read on the forward strand.
TAACAAAATGACAATATGGAAAGAGATAGCATTGGAATCGGCTGAGGAAAAGGACATACCGCTGCGTTTGGATCAATGTTTTCTGGGTCCAGAATGTTGCAGTAAGACGATGGAGATTTGCAGAAAAGATGTTGTTTCCATTCTGCCCACCATAATTTGAATTGCTGGGTGGCGAAAGAAGCAACTGACCAATTATTCAGGTCAATAGTACTGGAATCGGGTACTAGGTCGCACAGCCGACTGTAATCAAGACTTGAGGTCAGTCCATCTCTGAATTTCGCTTGACCAGCGAAATAGACCCGAATCGGCAGTTGGCCAAAACCCAGTTGCCTTGCCGCAGCCGATGGATTGTAGAACTCGTAGGTGGGAGAGTCCTTTCCTGAGAAGAAATTGGCTGGCAGAATCCCCGGCTTGATCAAGACATCCATAAGCTCTCTGTCAAAAGCATGGGTGGAGAAGTCGTAGCTTGTGGGTAATTCAAAAATCGGCTCCACTGCTTGATATGGATGCCAACTGATGGTCTCTTCACTAAGGCCATTATAAAAGCATCTAAAGTACTCAGCTGTGCGGGTGGCAGTAAACTGGCAGCCGGGGAAGGCCGACGCTGCTTCTCCAAAAGATCTGCAGCGACGTCGGACAGATGGGTTCTCCTCTGACTCAATGTTAGGAAAAGTTTTGGTCTCTATCCGTTGCTGAGAGACCTTGCTCATGTATAAATTGAGCCAGAGGGTGATAAACCACCAGGGACCGCCAGGGTTCCCGATCGGCTCCCCCTTCGACAGCTTGATCCGATTTGGTGCATCAGGTGATAGGCCGATCCCAGCAAATGTTTTCCAAGGGGAATGGCCGGTCCTTGTGACAAAGCCTCTGCTAAAGCTTGGGTGTTTGAAGAAGGGCCAACTGCTCTGCCATAGAAGAAATGCTTTTCTAGCCACATCATCAAAAAGGCAGTATGCTCCCTCTGTGAGACTGTCCCGGTCTTCATATTTTTGCTAATATACCCTTTCCACCCGCCGATTCCTTTGGTCTCTAGCCGATGTGATGGCTTGAACAGATAATTGAAAGGGGTATCGGCGGAGGAGACATCGAGGCCGGTCAACAGCAGAACATCGGCCAGGGTCGGGGCCATAGGTCCATGTCCGAAAAGGAATGCATTAAGTGCATCAGACCAAAAATAAGAGGCTGCCATGACCAGAGGTTCGTTTCTTTCCATCTGAGACAAAGATAAGTCTATGCACTGGCCGATTTTTTGTTCCTCCCACTGAACCTTCCAAGATCTGGCCACCCTCTGGTACCATTCTCTCCACCCGGGGGTTTTGTTTGGCCAGGATCTGAAAGTGCCTACCCAGTGATCTAAATCCATGGATGACTGCTTAAAAGGAATTCTATGAGTTTCTAAGCTGATCAGGTCCGTTGGATCGGGGTTCCCCATAGGGCCCAAACAGATGAGGTCAGAGGATTCTGAGAGTGGAATGGTAATTCGATGCCTAAGTGCCTAAAAAAGGGTAAAGGGGAAGAAACTGAGAAGGAATCCAGAAAGTGCTGAAGCAGTAGAAAAGCGAAAAGGAAAAAATCTCGAACATTTACCTCTGCGATGGAAATCATCGTCGCCGATGGGACCGCTGGGGAAGCCGCCGATTGGGCCGCCGCCGCTGAAGGAGTTGCCGATGGAGCTTCCGTGGATGGAGCGGTCGCCGATGGTGACGCCATTGGAGGGTCGGAGCAGGTCGCGGATGAGATCGCCGGAACGGGCGAAGCGCTTGGAGATCAAGAGAGCTTGGAGGAAGACGAACAGTGGTTCGTTGGAAGAGAGTGCTAGATTTGTGGGGAAGGATAGGCGGAGAAGGCCAGTACTTAAGGAACATTAGGGAAGCCAGGGCAAAGATGGTATTTTTACCGCGCCATCTACACGAATTCCAGGAGAGCAGTCATTTCGCGCGCTCGGTCCAAGGAAATTGCAATCATTGTGCCATAGAATGGAAGGAGATTTTTACTGCGCCTGTTTCGGGGGAAAGGATTAAAGAAAGAGTTTCGAAGAAAAAGTTATGTTTTACTCCGAAACTGGGGGGCATGTGTTGACGCCAGATTTTGACACGTGTTGAATCGGCGTCAGGAGGAGAAGATTGGCCGATGCGGCAGATCTGAAGGCTACAGTAAGGAATCGGCCGATTGAGATAACAGTTGAAAATTGGCCGATTGGTGATACAGCTTGCGCCAACAGGATGGGACTATTTTGGAGGGTCCTGGTCAAAAGTTGGTCAACAGGGCAACGCTGAGTTGGTCAAGGAGCGATTGAAAAGAGTCCTGATTGGTTTAGGGGACGGCGGTGGAAGATTCTGCGGGAGTCCGTTTCCTTTTAAAAAGTTCTTATAGATATAGTAGTTTTTCTATTTTTTAAATAAGGTTGTAACAAGTCGTGATCGACCAGGAGTTCTAGTTTTAGGGTATAAATAGGAGTCGTCAGGGTCTTGCAAAGGACATCATCACATCAAACAACAACAATACTTCTACTTTTTCAGCAATTTACTTTCAAGTCGGCGACTTCGCCAATACTTTTCTTCTTTCACGAGTTCGTACGGGTTGGCAGGGCTGCGTCAACTTGATCTCCGGCCAATTGGTAGGTTCCGCTTATCGAGTAATATCCGAGCTTTAACTACGGGCGCATCGCTGTGGTTTCGTTTGGATTTATTCACCAGTTATCGATACTTAATAGAATTGCAAGTTTTACCTGTTATTCTAGTATTATCACCAGTTATCCAGTTTGAGATCAGAACAATCGGCTTCGTCATCGTTCTTCTTCGATTTATCATCTTACAGCCGATTAGATCTATTTCAAGTGTTGCATTCGTACTAATTGTTTAGGTCGCTCCAGCAGTTTTCTTTACAATTATTACGCGATTATCGGCTGATCCATAGCCGATCATCTTTACAGCAAATCGGCCGATTCGCCGCCGACGCGCTTTTCAGGACAGATCGGAACTCCAGCCGATCGGAGCGCCTGGAATTTAATACTTTATTTCCTTGTCAATCAACAGGTCAGATTGACTGGCACGCCGCGCGAACCGCACCAGGGCAATAACCCGAACAGGAGCTAAGCAGATTCTCCCGGGTCGTGTGTCCGACGCTGAAGACCATCGGCCGATTCCTATCCGGCCGATTTTAGCGCCAACACTACCGTGTCCAACTAGTTTCACTACTGTACGAGTAGTCCTATTGCACTACGAGTAGTTACAACAGATGTAGGGCGTGGGCCATGTCCCATCCCGTATCCTAGGAGAAGTACGCCACGTGCACAGTCTCGTGTGCCCAGGTCTGAAAAGCCCCCGAGCTCTTCATAGTCGAGTACTGCAGGCGTCCGAGTACTTCTGAAGACGTCTTCGAGTCCTCCCGAACTTCATCCTGAAGGTGTCTTTCGAGTACTTCCTTGGCTGCGTCGAGGCTGTGAGGTGCTCATGCCCCAAGAAATTTGTCAAGTCTTCTTTTAGATGGGGTGCGACTAAACTCGCACTCCATATGGAGTAGCCTCCGAGTCTTAGATTAACTCGTAGAATCAGGCTGAGGGTCAATTTAATCTTGAGTCTTCTATCCTTATCTTCTAGCAGATTTGAAAAATAAGTCGCTGATGACACGTGTCCCGCAGCCCCCGAGCGTTGAATCCAAATCCCCAAGTTTTGGAATAAAGGATCCAAAGAATCGTGGCATGCAAAATATGACGGTAAAGATTTGATGGTGAAAATGAACAAATCGGTCTAGTAAATTTGAAAACCTCTTTTTTCGGGATGAATTTCCTGAAAAAGTGGTTAAACAAATTACTTCTCCAACAAACGCCTGAAATTACCTCTCAAATGAATCTTTGTTCTCTGAGGGGAAGGCAGTTTGTAAAAATATTAACAGTAATTTAGATAAAAAAATAACTTTCATTATTACCTGAGACCAATGGGTTTCTCCAGCCGCCGCGTTGTTTGTGCGTTGAATGAAGTCTAGCATCCTGCGTGCAAATTTACTCAAGCATGTCATATGTCCTGTGAAGCCACTGCTCTTGATCATCTTATTAACACTTTCACTTCTTTGTGTAGAGGTCATCCTCCCACAGTACAAGGGTTTGAAGTAAGCAGCAATCCACAAGTGCCTACTATCCCAAAGGCCCTTAATAGTATCATCCTCCTGTAAGCCATACTCATCCACCAGCTCCTTCCATGAAGCCTCAAACTCTGTAGGTGTTAAAGGGTGATTGATTACAGTGATGAGCTTTATCTTCAAACTGTCATGTAGTTTGTACAATTTCTTCAGCTCCCACCTATACTTCTTCAGCATGTGCCAACGACACAACCTGTGTTGTGCTTTCTTGAATACCTTCTTGATCGCTGCCGGCATTGCACTATCCTGATCTGTACCGTAATAAAGGTCAGAACGTTACCAAACAATTATCTTTACGTAGCACTCAAGAAATTCATGTTCAACGATTTCTCACCTGTAAGTATACATCTTGGGTGACGACTTCCGGACATACAGTTTTGGAATGCCCCAAACAACCACTCAAATGTGTTAGCTTGCTCATCCTGCAACAATGCTTGCCCAAACACGACGTTTTGCAGTTGATGGTTTGACCCGACAAACATAGCTAAAGGCATGCTATACATGTTAGTTTTGTATGTCGTGTCAAAAGTAACGACGTCTCCAAAATCTCTATATTCTGCACGCTGGCTAGCATGGCTCCAAAACACATTCTTTATCACATTCTGGTTGTCCACCTGCTCCTCATAGTAGAAATATTCGTTTTGGGCCTTCATCTCACTAGAGAACTCAAGCAGCTTTGGTATACCATTTTCCGTCTCCTCCCTCGCAGCTGCAGCTTTCCTAGATTCATGAAAGCATTTACCACCTCAAAGACAATTTCATGTATCCGACAATGGTATGCTCAACAATAAATAAGATAAAATACGTTATTTCTCAAGTCCATCTCAGTGAATGTGAAGTTTTGCCTACCACCATATAACTCAGACAACATATTTACTGTAGTATTATGGGAAGCATCACACCTATGCATTTGATCAACAATCCCCATGACTACTGGGTCTTTGTTCTTCTGCAACATCAGGTATTGAGTTAAACTCGGGACGGATGCAATGGATGGGTGTGCTCCAACCTTATCCTCTCAAAGAACCAATAGTCCTTCTTCTGGTTCCATTTAACCTTTACAAAAGCCTTGCACTCACACCTCATGGACATTTTCTCACGTACCCTCTCCTCATTCGGCTTGTAGTAATCCCAGTGCCCTTGTTTATTACACGATAACTCCAGTACAATATTTCTAGTCATGGTTATGCGCACATCAAATCCTGCCTTGCCCGCGTAGAACTTGTAAAATTCTTTCGCTTCATCCATGCTGTCAAAACGGAACTCCTCATTTGGCACGATTGTCTCTGGCAACAAGGGATCCTGATAAAAGGAACACAAATTCAGAAGCTATTTCCATCTAATCACGTAAAAAAAAGCCTGAAACTGGCAACAAGGGATCCTGACAAAAGGAACACAAATTCAGAAGCTATTTCCATCTAATCACGTAACAAAAAAAGCCTGAAACTGGCAGCACGGGATCCTGACAAAAGGAACACAAATTCAGAAGCTATTTCCATCTAATCATGCAATAAAAACAGCCTGAAATAAACCGAGTTTACCACATATTTTTGCCTTCATGCATCCCCGTTTCCTAGTACTACTCACAACAAGCCCAAGCTAGATATGATATATCAGTCACGCTTATTATATTCAATATTAGTGTAACCAATCAGATATAGCAGAAAAGTAGTTCAGGGTCAGCACACTTACGCGCGTGTACGTCCTCTCCGCTTCAGGTGTTGCCATGGTCCCCGGTGCCAGGCTTGCAGAGGAGTCATCTCACCCAACCTCGTGGGATTTACAGTAGGCAACGGCCCTGGGCATGGCGACAAATCATGATTACTCGCCGCAGTGCCGTGCGTCATTGGCGTGGCCGGCGGAGCCGAACATCGGAACTCCGTCGATTCCCCCATCGGCAGGCCAGATCGCACCACCTTTGCAGGTGGCGTAGCAGGGTCACCTGCTGTGCAGCATGCGCTAGTTTCCCCTGCGGCTGTTGGTGTTACGTAATCCATGGAATTGGACTGCGTATGAGGAGCGTGAGGCAACAAGGCACAGGAAGAGGAAGGAGTCGCCGGCCTGAAAACACTCATTCGTCGATTAATGTCGTCAATGCCGTAACGGGTGCCACGCTTGACGATGCCTCCTGTCCCCTTGCGCTAATGCCACCATGGTAATTACTGTCGTAATGATTTCTGTGCTCGGCTCGTCGTAACCCCCGGCTCACTCGATTGAATCCTAATCGTGGGCGCCGCTCGGCTCAACAGTAGCCGGATGCTAACCCTCGGAGGATCAGACAATCACGACGGTCGGATGGACTGGCTATAGAATACTGTATTCTATAGCGGGCACACAGTATAGGTATATATCAGTGGATTTCATACGCAGCTCGAACAAGCGCACGTGTAGGAAGATACAATAATACTATAAAATACTACATAATTTTGAATATGAAAATATAACTGAAACAAAAAAGAAATAAATGGAAAGAGAAAAAAACAAAAAAAGAACCTTTAGTCTGGGATCCCTGCCTTGCCGTGGCTGGGAGCCTTTACTAACCGGGACTAAAGGGCTTCTTTAGTCCAGGTTGCCAGACCCGGGACTAAAGGCCTTTAGTCCGGATTAGTAGTCTTAGTAGGGAAACCGGGATAACAGAGGTTTCCCAACCGATACCAGTGAACCTTTGTGTACTAGTGTATGGGCAGAAACTAGCAATGGCCTCATACTTGGCCTTCCATCTCGAGCTTACCTAAGATCGCCATCTTTAGGTCGCCGGGGAGTGAAGCCAAGTCAGGCATCACCGGCACGCCATTCGCTTCTCACGCGTAGAGGAACATACCCCAGCAGATCCGGTCCGTGAGAAACTTCCACAGCTCCTCCCCAGCGGAGCCTGCCGGCGCCCTAAGCAGGGGCGGGCCCAGTTCAATTCAATGGTATTCAACTGAATGCCCATTATTTTGAGCAAAGTTTCTTATATATACAGTATATACCATTTGTATATATTAAAAAACAAAAAATACACACAATAACAAGCATGTCGGTCTCCTTCTCTCTTCCGGCCCAAAAAACTATAGTGTCTCCCCTCCCCTCCTCTACACAACGGCCCATAATGGCCCATTTTTACACCAGGGTCTGCCAAAGAGCCCAGCCGGCTCCCAGCCACTCCCTAGACTCCAAACCCTATTCCCTAGCTCCCATCTCGCATCGTTGAGACTCCAAACACGAAGCAGAGAAGGAGCTCCAAACGCGAAGGGCCTGCAGGAGCTTGGCACCTTCGCGGTGGCCGGCGGCGGCCGCGCGCAGCATTGGGGCCTGCACGGGCACCACGCCTCCCTGGCGGCTGGCGGCGGGCGCGCGGGCGCGCAGATCCTGCACAGGCGCCGTGGAGGCAGCGGCGGCCGAGCGCGCCAGCGCGTGTGCGCGCATGCGCAGGGCCTGCAGGGGCTCCGCGCCTCCACGGTAGCCAGCGGCAGCCCAGCGGCGAGCGCACCAGCGCATGATAGGGGCATCAGTTAGTGATTTGCTCTTCTTCCTCCGTTTTCAAGTTTGTCGTGGTTCCAAAATTTAATTATACTTCTTGGACTTGTATATCGGTGTAAAAATGTCAATTGCATAAGTTAGAAGAGAAAAAACTTGCTAGATAAATTGGCAGTACTGATACATATTATACATTATTTAGTCAATTAGTGTTAAATTGATGCTACAATCAATTACACATGCCAAAAACTAGGATTTAGGATGTCAAAAAAGTTTTGCTCTTCAAAATTTTGAATACCCATGTTTAAAATCCTGGGCCCGCCCATTACCCTGAGCGCGTGAGCCGTCTCGTCGATGGCACCGCCGGAGAGGATGGCCTCGAGGGCAGCACGGCCGAGCCGCTCGCGGCGCTCCATGTACCGGGCCACCGCTAGCCGTGCCCGTGACCACGTAGGCTCGCAACGCCATGTGGGCTCGGCCTCTCCGGTTCCGTCCCCACGGTCGGTAGAGCTGAAGCACGATGGCGGCCTCCTCCTGGTGGCGCGCCGCCGCCGGCGGCAGCACGGAGTAGCTGCGGGACAGCGGCCAGGGCTTCGCTGCCGGTGCGCTGCTGGGATGGAAGCCCGCGTAGAGAAAGGCGGCGTGGGCGACGATGCATAGTCGGTCGAAGAGGTCCTCGACGGCCCACCGGGCGTCGTCGGTGACCTTGTGGATGGGCGAGCACTTTGCCATTGCCCCGTGAACCCCTCTGGTATTGGATGTGTCTCCATGTCAGTCGACTGAAAAATAGCATATCCGTAAAATCATCTTCACCACCATCGGATATTAATCAAACGTCTGCATCCGCACAATCGTTCTGCTTGCTTGTTGTTATCATCAGGCCAGCAGTGTAATGCACCACACCCGTTAAGGGTTGCACACTACCATATTCGGGCGTAACGGTGGTTCGTCGACCCGATAGCATTTTTGGGCTTGGTTGGGAGCTTATTAATAGGGCTGTTGCAGTTGCCGGCCTAAGTACTTGACATTGAGCCCACAAATTGCTTGTTAGTTTGTGTGTTTTTTATTAACTATATTGTAAAAATAAAAAACATACAGGTAAAATTTATGGGCTGGTAAAAAATTACATGCAAAATTTCTGGGTTTGTGTTTTCTTTTGGCTGCTAAAGTACCACAAAAAACCCAAAATAACAAAAATGAAATGTTACATGCAAAATTTTTGGGCTGATAACAAAGTTACAAGTAAAATTTTGTTACAGAAACCACAATCACTCAAATCACTATACCTTTTATATAAATAAGTCTCAAATCTTATAAAGCTCTCATATTGCACAAAAATGATTCCTATACTTATAATGAGGTCCTCTAATACATTCTTCCTGATGCTGCTGCTTACATGTGTTTTTACACAACAAAAATTGCTATCTGCCAAATAAAATAAAATAAAATCCAAGTATAAATGATGAAAAATTATCCAACAATGTGCCCACCTTCAAAAATTCCTTCTCCACATTCACATATATCGATTCATCAAAGGCATTCAGGCTTAAGAGAGGTAAGAATTACAAAATGCACTATTGCAAAAATAAAAATCTGCCCCTACTGCCAGGCCATTTTTCAATATGCAAAACACAACATCCTACTCCCACATCTACCAAGAACTAGACATCCACAGATAAGGTGAAGAGAGGTTCACAAATGTGTACTCCGTCCTAAAAAACAAGACATTCTATTATTCAAAATTTGACCCAAAAAATAAGTCATCTTACTCTATTTAGAAAGTGCATGTGCATGTAAGAATCAATTACTGCTAAATATGGATAATACAGAGGGGCAAACATGGTCATTTTACGTTCTTGTTAATCTGTCATAGATTTTCAAGAGTAGCTTGTATTTTGGGATGGAGGGAGTAAGTAATTGTTGGTGTCTGATAGATGAAACGAGAAATAGAGTAGCATGAAACACATATACACTGGAAACGTAAATCACATCTAATTCAGTAATAACTATTTACCGTAGTTGCATAAAGATACTTTACTCTTTAAAAGCTTAAATCCATGAAGTCAGAGCTAAACAAAAATACATGAGAAATTATAATGTTGAGTAACAACAAATATGATACATGAGAATAAAACACAGTACAACAACACGAAGCAACAAATATAAAGGTAGCTTCCAAGTAGCTAGGTTATTTTCGCATATAAAAAAACGATAATCAGCTCAGCCTATCGAAAAATTCTTCAGCGTCTTTAAGTGATTGATCAGGTCAGCCAGGGTTGGAGCATAGTTAGGGCCATCAGGATAGCTGAGCTTTCCTAAATTAAATGTTGGCAGTGAAGCTCCGCAACTAGGGCCATCATGAAGTACATACAAATACATACTAATGACTTCGCACTGAGTGCAAACCCATAAGAGCAACACAGAAAAGTCAAAAAGAAGCAAAAGTTTACTCAATAATACAAAAGAAATAAGACACAAGAAAGTACAATTTGCACTAATCTTGTTCCAAAAAATTACACAACTTCTACAATAGTAAATTAGTTGTCTGTGAGAGTAACTAAGCTCGTACTAGTGACAGCTATTTTTTGCAAGGTATTATGGGGTCAATAACACAAAAAAATGCACATTTACAGACTGTTGTGATTCTATTTCTATGATTACTTAGTAATATAACTTATTTCAAAAAAACCTTAGTAATATAACAACACTTCATAAAAGTGATATGAAATCCTGTAAAATATGTCAAAGTTCTTGTGTCAAAAAACAAATACATGAAATGCAAGTTTTAATTGGCCATTAGACTAAAATAAAGCAGAAATGCAATTTTTTTTAAAAAAATATATGCCATAAAAAGTATACAGGTATACCATGGCATAATTTTGGTACTAATTGTTTGTGATTTTGTATTTAAACTTGGCAAGCACATATTCGCTATCCAATAATAAAACTATAGTTCTACCATACTAAATTTTTTTGAATTGTAACAGTGTAATATTCGTATATGCCTATAAATTTTTCTATGCCTGTAAATTTTTCTAAGGGGAAGGTGAGCATCTGACACTTGGTAGTCCCTTCCAAATCAAGGACAGAGTGAAAAGCACCTCACAAAGACAAAAAAAACAAAGGCGCTGAATAATGGAGCATAAAAAATACAGGAAGCCAAAAATGATACGGGATATGGCGCACTGGAATAATCGAGAGGTTCATACTTCCACCCCAATGAAATAAGTCTTTACTGAATTTGCAAAGATGCTTAACTTCTCTTTGTCGCTAGGAAACATGCATGTCAAGAAAAGTGGCGGGCATGGGAGTGAACACTGAAAAGACACATAGTTAAAAATGTATGTAAATTAAGGACTGACTTTTAAACACACAAAACACTAATTGATCAGATGGCCACCCACAGAAGAAAGAGAAACAGGGAGATCATACCATTGTTTCTACATACATCGGATGCATAGCAACAGTTCCGGTAAAACGAACATGCTCACTGAACAATGAAATCCTCACCCCCACATCCACAGCCATCATGATTACCACTACTATGAACGCATTTGTAGCTAACATCTGCAGCTGACCTCAGCTACACGGGGACAACTAGAGAACTACAGGTCAGACAAGAACGAAGTGATAATACAAATTGAATCAAAATCCCCACTACATGAGGCAAGCACCTTTGATTAGGCTCCCCTAATCCAAATCTGCCTAGAAATGGAACCAAAACTACTCCAAATTGAAGACATATGAATCTCAAATCGATTGCCAATAGACATTCACTGGCAGAGGATCTAAAAACCTAATCACTGGCTACTCAAATATGAGTGCCCAGATCAAATCTAACACTGTTAGATTCAAATTTCACCAGATCGAATTGTACCATCACAAAATGGAATCCACGGTCAACAACAAGGAAGAAATCAAGGGCGTTCTTACGGTGATGGGGGAGCCGATGTAGAGGACGCGCTGGCCGCGAATGAGCTCCTTTATCCTGTCCATTCGATGGTGTGCATCGTGTTCTTGCCAAAGGTGCTGCGCCAGTTCGCCACCTCGAGCACAAGGCAGATGGGCGGGAGCTCTCATCTAATCGCAGATTACGGCGGTGCCGATCACCTAGCACACCTGCCCGATGCCGGAGAGAGAGGCTGCTCGGAGGCGGGAAGAGGAGCGGAGGGAGGAGACTAGCCGGCGGGACACAATGACCGAAAAATCGCCGGAGAAATGGTCCAGACCTAGGGTTAGACATTGCGCTAGTTTGCGGCGTCTTCGCGAAAGAGGGGAGCGGAGTGTGGCCGACCCGGCGAGCTAAACGGGCGGCTGGAGTAAACAGCGGACCCGATAGCGAGTAACGGGCACATAAAACACACAAAAGCGGACCCGAACAGATAATTTACACGGAGGTCGATCCGCTCTGTCCATCGCGGATCTGACGCTCCAGCACGTCGATTGACAGAAAAGCAATTCTTCAATCGTTTATGGGAGTAAATCGCATGTATATATGGATTATAAACATACGTCTGGAGATCTTCAACATACGATCTGATTTGATTTACCCGCTGAACTTCCTAAGATATGTTTTTAGAAAATTCTAAGTGTAGTATAGATTACTGATGCCGGCAGCGGGGAGGCGGGGATCCCGACGTCCACGTTGGCTTGCAGCGCCTTGTTGGCACCGCGGGTTGGCCGTGCCCCCAGTGGCCTTCCCGTGCAGCACGGACTCACCATATCAGCATGACGGAAACAATATGCACTTTTTGGCGGACGGCAGTTAGAGAAATTTAAAGGTGGTGCAACTTAAAATATTGTAATTTTTCATGGCAGCCTGCCTCTCACAAATATCATTGCACATAAAGTAAAATTCATGGCCTCCCTGCCCTACCCTGCCCACCTCTACATAGTGCCAGTGCTATTACTCATTGACATGATCCACACTTGGGATTTGTCTCTTCTTGCCCCTCTTTATCTTACTAGGTAATATCTAATGGTTCTTCATCTGATATGACGGTCCACCACCGTACCTAGACTCTCCTATTAGTACATTCCCAAATCCTTCGTTTCTGTTGATTTTCATAGCTTTAGATGTGCTGCCATGTAAGTAAAAAATATAGCAGTAGAGTTAACAAGAAGAGAGATGAAAGGAGGGAGAAACAATTTCTCTTGCATAAAACGGTATTTGCGGAGGGAGTCTCTAGTTTCCTACATATAAGTTTTCCAGGTACCACCATCGGCGCCATCGGTCCTATATCCCCGATCCCACCAAGTTGTCTGGACCTCATCGCTGCCGGATGTAGTGTAGGAGGGCGGGAAGGGAAGGAGAGGTTGCCTACCGCCCTAGTGCACTAGCGCTCGATCAAACGGCTCCGCACGTGTTGTGGAATTGCTTCTCCAATAATATTTGACCACGATGCATTTTGATATTTAGGTCAGTCTCAGTGCTAGTATTATGAGAGTTTCATAAGCATTAAAGATCATAACATATCATTTTGCTGATTTGGCGAGAAAGTTAGAACGGAAGAGAGAAGAGAAATTTCACCACCACAACACGCTCATGATCCAGTTACCTAGCCGATGACATGGGATGAAACTCTGCACCGAAACCTATCATGGTTTCATCCGGGATCGGTCCTCGCTCCGCCACCATCCCAATCCTCCCCAGCTCGCTCGGCCCCCACGCCCCGCTCCCCGCGCCTGGCTCCCGCGCTCGCTCCGCCCCCACGCCCCGCGCCTCGCGCCTGGCTCTCGTGCTCACGCACACTTTTGGCCCCTGCTCCCGCCTCCATCCCGTGCCGCCTCCCCAAATACCTCCCGCTCCCAGTGTTCTGCTGCTTCGGCAACTCGGTGGCGTCCACCCGGTTCCTGCTGCAGGACGAGTTCAACATCCAGACGACGCAGTGTGGCAACTGCACCATCGCGCGTGATTCCAGCCTCGATCCGCCGGCACCCTGCTAATTAGTTTGATGATAACCTGGATTGGTAATCGCAGCTGTGTTCCCCACACCACCGGTCGAGACTCGAGAGTAACAGTTATCTCTTCCTCATCGCTGCAGGTCTTCATGTTCTATCTGCAGCAGAGCTCGCCTGCATCTGCTCCCTCGTCGCCTGCATCATCGGCAACAACGAGCTCTCAGACGTCGCGCACGTCATCTCCTGCATGTCTAACTTGGTCTATTGGACGTAAGGCTCTCAATCTGCCAGATTTTCTAAGTCTAGTCCATCTTGGCATCTCCAGATTGACACCGTCGTGCTGACCTTGTGCTATTCTATCTCTATATGAAGGTAATTGCACATTCAATTTCATGTCAGTACAGGTAATCCCATTCCCTCACACTTAAAAGGAGTCTTTTATGGCATTGCAAATTTGCAATTCATCTTCAGACGCAGCACAAGGTGGAGATGGACAAGAGGGACGCGCGGCACGTTGAACACCATGTCTGGTACCTCCGATGCAGCAGATGTCACGCTGGTAAAGGTGCGAGTGACATGTCGCGCTTCCATCAGCCGGTACAGCCTCAAGTCAGATACGGATATACGTACGTAGGTAGCCATCCTTATGGAGGCTACGAGCCAAGCATCTAGTTAGAACGAGGATCAATTTTCAGGGGAAGAAATAGCGAGAGAATATACTAGCTACATACATATGGATGCCTTCTGTTTGTCTGGGTGAATTTCGTGTTTTAAGCAAGTTTTGAGTTGTGATTTCTGAACATTTTAATACTTTGTTTTACAAAGTGTTACATAGTTCACATGGCACATTTGATCCCAACACTAATCAACAATTAAATGTTGCAGCTTGTGTATAAAATTGTGCAATAAAACTGTGCACTAACGGAGGTGGTTTCATTCCAGTATTAAACTGTTGTAGCTCTCTTGGTAACTGTGCATTGAGATTGACCTTATAAGATCAAGTGCATATTTTTTCCCAAAGTGTTAGACGGACTAAGATTTAAAGTGTCTTATTAATTAATTAAGTCAAACATTTTGTATTACAGTTTCCAATTTCCAACAAAAGGGAGGAGTAAAACGTACTAATCCCAGGAAAAGCAAGTCACGTTTTTGGCTTTCCTGCCATTCTTCCACGCCGATCCCCTGTTCGCTCGCAGCTAGCTAACCCTAGCAACCGGTGCTTCAATCCTCCCGTCGCGAAGCACAGAGATAGAGACCCCCGTGTTGCCCCTCCCAGGCAACTCGGGGGGCGATCCAGACGCCGCCGCCAGCCCCTCCCCCACCGGACCTCGTCGGCCATAGCCGTCGCCGCCGGCGGGCGGGCGGCGGCGGCGGCCCCACCCTCCATCCCCTTCCCTCCTCTCTCCCTGCTCCTCTCAACCCCTTCCTCAACCTTAACACCCGGTGACCACGGTCGCATCTCCATGCTGGAGTGCCGACGCAGGCGCTAGGAGCTGGATCCGCGCCTCCCATGGCCGGACCTACCTTCCCCACCACTGAATCTACGTGCTGACCTCGTCTTCGCTCCTTCCTGCCGCTGCCATGGATGCGTGGCTCCCTGCGCTGCCATGGCCGGTTGCCTCCGTCCGTAGCCGGGCGCTGTCCTCGCGTTCCCGGGCTAACCATCCGTCGCCGACCCGGCGGGTCACCTTCCCGGCCGCACCCCTCTACGGCCTTGGCGATGCTCCTCGCCCCCCTTGGCCGAGGCCCCGGCGGGCATCGCCCGGCCTCGTGCCGCGCTGTCGGTCCATGCCGTCAGCCCACCTAGCTAGCCCCTGCCGCGGGTCTGCCTGGCACTGCCGTGGCCACGTCGACAGGGGCCACCGGTCGTCGTCGCGCCCAATCCGCAAGGAGGGGCCTCGGTGGCGCCCCAACCTCGTCGCAGCGGGTTCGATGGCTACCCCGCTGCGGGCCACCGCCATTGCCGGTTCTGGGGAGACTGACCCCGTCCGTCATGGTGGAGGGTGCCTGCTCTCCTCCAACGTGAACTGCCATGTGGTGGCCCACCCTTGGTGCATGGTGGAGGCTCTGGAAGGTTGGCGACATGCTCTTAGGATGGGGGCAAGGCGAAAGCCTCTGCTTGCCTGCGAGCAGATGACGGCGATGCCCTCGGGTGCTGTTTACCTCCTTGGAGGCATCATTCTTCTGCCCCTCTCCCCTCCTGCACCTGTGAGCTTCCTGGGTGAAAACCCTGACCGTGCCCGTCGGGTGATGACGGTGACAATGCACTAGTACAGAACAGGCCTTTCATCCACACCGTTTAGTCCTGGCCGGGGTTGGGCCTATGACTAATGAAAGCATTAGTCCCGGATCCAACGGCTAGGGACGGGGGGAGTAGGGAGCGGCCTTTTGTCCTGGTTGGAGTCACCAACCGGGACTAATAGGACTAAAGTTCCATCATTAGTCCCAGTTGGTGGCGCGGCGCACAGTTAGTCCCGGTGGTAGCCACCAACCGGGACTAAAGACGACCCTTTAGTCTCGGTTGGTGGCTCAAACCGGGACTAAATTTCCCAGACTTTTTTAGCCCCTTCTTCCTCCCTTTGCCCGAGCCATTCTTCCAGTTATGTTCTTCTTATTCTTGGCTCGGGTGTGGGGAGTTCATGCCTATTTTCTCCAAGATTTATGAAGGTTTTTGATTTCCCCTCCATCCAACGGTCTAAAGGTTAGAAACTTCATCCTCTCAACTTTCATCGCTAGTGGAGCTCATTTCATGGTTTAGAAATAGAGATTTTGAGATTTTTTAGATTAGATTAGTGTTGGAACTTTTTTGATTTATACACCATATGAGCTCAAATTTACTTAAGGTTTGCATGTGTAGATGTGATTTACTTGTATTAGTTTATCAGAATGAGTATATAGAGTAGAATGTTATTTTTTGTAATGGGAGCATATATATAGAGAGAGGGGAATACTATTTAGAAGAAATATGGATAAGGCAATGAGTATGTTAGAAATTTTCTATTTTTAAAATGAGAGTATGTATATATGATGTGAAATGTGAATGTGTGAATGTGAAATTTCAAATTGAATAATTATTGAAAGTGAAAAAAAGATGTATACTTGATATTTATTTTGTGTTATGAATGAATTATTTTGACACTCTAATGATGTATTTATTCAGGCTCACATTGAAACCATCGAGAGAGAAAAAATCTTTGTTTCGGAATATGTATCTGTCGTTAACCTTGACCCTGCTGTGATGACCTGCCATTCGAGGCCAACATTGATACCCACGACACGTTGCGGTATAAGGACGTGATGGAGTACGGCCATGGTCCCAATGAAGAAATCCTCACCTTTGAGCAAGGTGAGGATGCCACCATTCGAACTAAGGTTGTATTCCTTCATCACATTATTATACCGCACAGTGTCGCAGATATCAATGTTGGCCCCGAAATGGCAGTGTCATCACCGCTGGGTCAAGGTTAGCGACAGATACATGTTCCAAAATAAAGATTTTTTTAATTCTCGATGGTCTTAGCATATTTCGCTTGAAATAAAGTTGTGAACTTTGATTGCATCCCATATGACCTCGGACACTGAAGAGTGACAAAATAATTTGGACCTTTTAATTCTGAATTTCTGAATTTATTATTTATATTGTGTGATGGATATTTTGGACCTTTTAATTATTCATGTTATTGTATGAGAATATATTCATTTTTTTACATTTATTTGATACGTGTAACCAAATGTATCCATTTCAGCTTTGGATATGAGAATTTTAGTGGTGAAATTAGTTTATATTTTTACAACGAGATGTACTTAGCAAGTGATTTAGTTTATTATTTTTACAATAATTATTTTGACGCTCTAACGATGTATATAATGGACCTCTTGCAAAGTTGTGAACCCTGACTGAGTAATTTGTGTTTAATACATAGAAATGGAATTGCAACATGATGCATTAGAGCTCCGTGCGTCTGCTCGAGCATTGGTACGCAATCATTTGAAGCGCACCGGACATTCCCTTGAGTTTCACACAGAAGAGTGTCATGGACTTGTTTGGGATCGTATTTGTCGTTGGATTGTGAAAGCATTGATTGCCTCGCGTTACTAATGCAAGACGCAAATTTGAGCGTGAATTTGGTATCGAGTTGCATGGTGCGGATGATGATCGCGAGTTGATGGCTTGACGCAATGCGAGGCACGAAGCGTCCGGGATGGCAGAAATAGACCGTTCGGTGTCCAGAGTTTGCAAAGCGGTTCACGAGGCATCGGTCAATAGGTCTCTTGAGTAGTTTGTACTAGCATGTTGTAATGGATAATTTAGATATTTTAATTAATCATGTTGTGTAATAGACCTTTTAATTAATCATGGTGTGTGATGGATATTTGAACCTTTTAATTCTGGATATTGTTGAATAATGTTGTATTTTGGACCTCTTAATTTATTATTCATGTTCTGTGATGGATTTTTTTAAATACCATATCGTGCAATGCAGATGGACCGGCAATGGATGTACAATGCTGACCGACTTTCCAAGGAGTTCATTGATGGCTTGTATCATTTTTTGGATGTGGCCGAGGCAAACAAGCGGAATGGTTTCATGTGCTTCTTGTGTAGATATTGCAAGAATAAGAAGGATCACTCCTCTTCAAGGACCCTTCACAGCCATATTTTTGCCCATGGTTTCATGCCCAATTACATTTGTTGGACAAGTCACGGAAAATGAAGCAGAAGAGTGTGAAGACAACTTTCCTGTCCACGTTGGATTCAGTGCCTTTGATGATGATACTGCAATGGAAGAGGCGCCTGAAGGAGAGGCGGCAGATCATGGTCCCACCGAAGATCTTGGGAAGGCGTTGCGCGTTGCGCGTGAAGATTGTGAAAGTGAGAAGGAGAGGATGAAGTTCCAGCAGATATTAGAGGACCGCCAAAAATTATTGTACCCAGGATTGAAGATGGGTTGAAGAAGCTTGGCAGCACTCTGGAGTTGCTACAATGGAAGGCAACGCATGGCGTATCCGATAAGGGATTTGGTGAAAAACTGAAACATTTAATTTCTAAGGATAATGAGTTTCCTACCACAACATATGAAGCAAAACAACTTATTTTCCCTCAAGGATTGGAGGTACAAAAGATACATGCATGTCCCAATGACTGCATGAGTACGAGAATTTGGATGCATGCCCCGTATGCGGTGTATTGCAGTATAAGATTAGGAGAGAGGACCCTAGGGAAGTCGAGGGGGAGCGTCATCCCAGGAAGAGAGTTCCTGCCAAGGTCATGTGGTACTCTCCTATAATTCCATGTTTGAAGCGTCTATTTAGAAACAAAGAGCATGCTAAGTTGATACGATGGCACAAAGAAGAAGAAAGACACGATGTTGAGACACCCAGCTGATGGCTCCTAGTGGAGAAAAATAGATAGAACTTACGAAGACTTTGCATTGGATGCGAGGAACATAAGGTTCGCTTTGAGTACGGATGGAATGAATCCTTTCGGTGAAATGAGCAGCAGCCACAACACTTGGCCTGTGACTCTATGTATGTACGATCTCCCACCATGGCTTTGCATGAAGTGGAAATTCATCATGATGCCGATTCCGGCCGGATACGCTAGAGTGGGCGTGAAGGAGGTGTGCAAGGGTTATGAAACGCTCGAGGTCAACATTCCTGGAGGTGACGGGGAGAAGACACTAGCAGAGGCCATTCATGGTTATCTCCTGTGGGAGAAGCGCAACATCATCCTCAAGCCTACTGATCAGGCACCAAGGCCAGCATCTCCGCAACCTCCTCCGAGGGCACCCATCACGAGTCCACTGTCTCCGCCAGTTGCACCACAAGATTCTCCTTCACCATCATGTCCTAGGCAGCCGGCGTCTCTTGCTTGACCTCCTCCTAGGTAGACGTCTCCTGCTTCATCACATCCGCCGGCGGCGGCGACAAAGAAGCAAAAGCTACCGCCCAAGACTCAGTCATTAATAAAGAGCATCCGAACAAGAAGCAGCCAAAGAAGAACCAAGCTAAGGAGGCTCCTAAGCTACCGTGGGACAAAACTTATGAGGAATGCTGTGAGGAAGCTAAGAAAGCGGTTGATGACCCCTTCGAACCGAAGAAGCTAGAGAAGACGATACACATAAATCCAGCTGATTCAGCCTTTTTCTTAAAAATGACCGATGCAAATCGGAAGAAATTCATTCCACCATCAGACTATGACCGCTCGATTACCAAGTCATAAAAGAAGAAGAAGAAATCTGCTGGGTCATCGGCTCGGAGCCCAAAAGAAGCAATCAATTGAACCGCTCATCGCGCTACCAACAAAATAACAAGGGCTAATTGCTTTTCTAGGCATCTCGGGTCTCTCGGCGCTCAGGTTGCAGGGGCGTAAAGAAATTACGATACACCCCGGAGTTGCTAGATGGACATATGAGTTTGGCAAGAGCCTTGTTCCCCGTGAAGTCGTGCCTGAGCTTCCAACACAATTGCGCAGGCTACATGATTACTACATGGTTGCGTCTAGCCATGGCGACATCATGCTGGGTGCATGGATTAAAGACGAATATTACTTTCGTGGCGAGGATGTGATATGGTTGAATTTTGAATAATTATACCAACTATACTATCAAGACGCCCTCGACATCTCTTTCGTCAGCTCCTAGCTTCTGTAAATGGTGTTCTTTAATTTTCATTTACATAATTAGCGAATCTTATTACATGCCCTCAATCAATTTCTTATTTCTTTTGTATCATGTAGAATGTAGATTCACACTTGCAGGAAGAATGACTACTTTTACTTGGGCTTCGTCGATCCAGTGGTTGTGAATTGCGTTACTCTAAAGGACAACCCTCAAGAAACATTTTATAACTTATACAAGTTCTTATCCATTCAGCATTACAAGCAGAATATATTGTTTCCTTACAACTTTCGGTGAGTATTTTTTGCCGTGAAACCCTTTTACTTTTGTATAATTGAATTTTTTAACCCTAACAAAAAGTGGCTCTATATACTCTTGCAGAAATCACTGGATACTAATTGTGATAAACCCTGACATGCACTTAGCGATTGTTATGGACCCATTAAAGAAAGATCCAAAAGATTACAAAAGCATGACGGACTTGTTGAAAAAGTAATTACTAATTGTGATAATTTCTGACAGGCGCTTATCGATAAATATATTTATTCATTCTGGGTCATGCGCAGGGTTTGGAAAAAGTTAAGTGAAAACGAACCAGGTAATTTCATAGGCGAGCTTAGATTCAAGACATACTTTCCGGTACGTACTAGATGTTGCTTTGCATGTTTGGTTTGTTTTATTATATATTCATATGGATACCTGATGACTTCCTTTGTCTTAAAGTGTTTAAGGCAGGCATAGGGCAATAATTTATGCGCATACTATGTTTGCGAGAATATTCACAATTTTGTAGGTTCTTACATGACATATACTTCTTGGGAAGCGGAAGTAAGTAATAAACAACATCTCGCAATATTTCAACTAATTTTGAAAGTTGTCATAATTAGTATTTTTCAGTTTTTTATAGATCGCTAGGATGCGGCATCAGCTCCATCCATGGGAAAAAAGTTTTGGCGATTCAAGAAGTCCTGGCATGATTTATTTATGAGTAAGTCATCAAACCAGATGGTGAATTCCACTATGATTGACACAATCTTGATAGAAGTAGTAAATATGGCATAGATGTTATATAAAATTTTGTTGCACTTTGTGTGTGTGTGTATATATATATATATTAGTGTATTTCATACTCAGCTCGAACAAGCGTGTAGGAACATATAGCAGTACTATAGAAGACTACGTAATTTTGAATGTCAAAATATAATTGAAATAAAAAAGAAATGAATGGAAAGAAACATAGGAAAAAAACCTTTAGTCCCGGTCGGTAGGGGCCCCTGCCAGGCCGAGGCTGGGAGCCCCTTTAGCCCCGGTTGGTGTTACCAACCAGGACAAAAGGTCCCCATTAGTCCCGGTTGCCTGACCCGAGACTAAAGGCCGAGGCCTTTAGTCCCGGGATGGTGGTCCCGGTTGGGAAACTAGGACTATAGGGGGTTTTCCAACCGGAACTAATAAGCATTTCTGTACTAATGATGGCGTCGTATCCGTTCCTGGAGGCATCGTCATGGAAGTTCACGCTGGAATGCAGTTGTCATGGTGGTGGTGGTCGTCGTCATCTCTTCATGAGATAATTTTTCTTATGCGATTGCCTTTGCTTTGAAATGTTCATCTTCGCCTTGGTTGCTTAGATTGATGTCTTCTGGCGGATGCTTTGATGGGAACTAGGGGGCCCGATCTTCCATCAGGTAAAGGATAACTCTCATTTTGGTGGAGCACGACACACCGATCCGGCTTCAAACTCAGAACTGCGGGCTCCGAATCCAAATTGAGCAAAGGCTAAGCAAAAGGTTGTAGGACAAGGGAAAACTATGACTACGAGTTATGTTTTTGGCTTTTTCGTGGACTGTGGGAGGAACGAAAGAAACTAAACTAGGGTAAGCCTGACGGTAATACCCGAGTCTCTGATTACCACTTGATGGGAACTAGGGGGCCCGATCTTCTGTCAGGTAAAGGATATCTCTCGTTTTGGTGGAGCACGACACACCGATCCGGCATCAATTCAGCAGACTCGAACCCTGCAATCTTAGCACCACGACTCCTCTGGTTATCAACCGTGTCACAATCCGGTTGACCTCACCAAGAAGGCTAATCCCTGTCTGCGAAACGAAGAACACAAGCAAGAACTCGAAAGAACGCAGCTCTCAATGGAAAGTGATAAACTGCACATGAATGATTAAGCACATGAAGTTGGGGTTTCACAAACCGATGAATGGCGACTGTTCGAAGATAGATTAATCTAAAGCAAAACCCAAAACCTAATCTTGGGCAGCGGCTACTGATTTATGGAGTCTAGGGCTGTGCAAAACCCCTTGGACGCAACCCTAATGGGTTCCAACACGGTACAAGGCCCAAAGGCCAAAATACGACGTCGCAGCACCGAATCAGATTCTGGATGTCATATTCCTTTGATGATTCCCGACGACTCCGGATGAATTTGGGCACGAGACCAGAGCCATTGAAACCTTCATCTTCTTAAATTTCCGTACATATAAAGAATGCCTAAATCCGAGCCCGTATGCAACCGTGAGACCAGTTTTAGCGCAGACTGCTCCTGGACTCCGAATCGGTTCCGAAGTCGACTTGATTTGGGCCTCCACCTCGGCTTCGGCTCCCTTGCTGGTCCACCACGCCTCCAAGCCCTTCCTTGAGTATCTCCTGGTACTCCCCTTGGTTCCTAATCATAACATAATCATAAGGTAGCGATTTATTCCCAAAACCAAACAAAGTAGTGCTTAGGAACGAGCTCACCTCTAAATTCAATTGTCGCGTGCGAGCTCTTGTAATTGGACCTTGAATGCTCATTGGAGGATTGTTGTGTATATCAAAAGGAGTGATGTCCGCATCATCCTCCCGTTCTTGAATTGGAGTCGTCCTCGACTCAAGCTCATCATCTTCACCCAAGTAGGGTTTCAAATCTGCAACGTTAAAGGTGTGACTAACCCCAAACTCCGGAGGCAATTCAAACTTATATGCATTATCATTAATCTTCTCAATAATTTTAAAAGGACCATCAGCTCTAGGCATCAACTTAGACTTTCGTAAATCTGGAAATCTATCCTTTCTTAGGTGCAACCATACTAAGTCACCCGGTTCAAGTTTAAGTTCTTGTCTACCTTTACTACCAGAAACCCTATACTTTTCATTCATCTTTTCAATGTTGTGCTTAACGGTCTCATGCATTTGCAAAATATAATCAGCACGTTCTTTAGCATCATGATGAATTCTCTCACTAGTGGGTAAAGGCAAGATATCAATAGGAGCATGGGGATTGAAACCGTACATGACCTGAAAAGGACTCACCTTGGTGGTAGAATGTGTTGCCCGATTGTATGCAAATTCCAAATGAGGCAAACATTCATCCCACATCTTCAGATTTTTCTTCAAAATTGCATGCAACATGGTGCCCAAAGTGCGGTTGACCACCTCCGTTTGCCCATCCGTTTGTGGATGACATGTGGTAGAGAACAACAATTTTGTACCCAATTTATTCCATAGAGTTCGCCAAAAGTGCCTCAAAAATTTTGCATCGCGATCTGAAACAATAGTAGAAGGCATACCATGCAAGCAAACAATCTCTTTGAAAAAGAGATCAGCAATATGAACAGCATCATCACATTTATGACATGGTATAAAGTGCGCCATCTTAGAAAATCGATCCACCACAACAAAAATGCTATCCCTCCCCTTCTTAGTCCTAGGTAATCCTAAAACAAAATCCATAGAAATATCTGCCCAAGGAATAGAAGGAACAGGAAGAGGCATATACAAACCATGTGGATTCAAGCGTGACTTAGCTTTATGACATGTAGTGCAACGACTCACAAATCTCTCTACATCTCGCCTCATCTTTGGCCAAAAGAAATGGGTGGCCAACATATCCTCTGTATTATTGGCACCAAAGTGCCCCATCAAACCTCTACCATGTGCTTCCTGCAACAATAAAAGGCGAACGGAACCAACTGGAATGTATAGGCGGTTAGCTCTAAACAAATATCCCTCATTTAGTACATATTTATTCCAAGCACGCCCCTCTTTGCAATTCAAAAGCACATCTTTGAAATCAGCATCAAATTCATATTGTCCCTTAATCGATTCAAATCCAAAGATACGACAATTAAGTTGAGACAACATGGTATACCGACGAGACAAGGCATCAGCAATAACATTATCTCTCCCTTTCTTGTGTTTAATGATGTAGGGAAAAGATTCAATAAACTCAACCCACTTAGCATGTCTACGGTTCAGTTTATTTTGCATGCGAAGGTACTTAAGCGATTCATGATCAGAATGAATAATGAATTCCTTAGGCCATAAATAGTGTTGCCATGTCTCTAGTGAACGAACAAGAGCATAAAACTCTTTATCATACGTGGAATAATTCAAAGTAGGCCCATTCAATTTCTCGCTAAAATAAGCAATAGGTTTACCTTCTTGCATCAATAAGCCACCAATGCCAACTCCACTAGCATCACATTCAAGCTCAAAAGTCTTACCAAAATCAGAAAGTTGCAGCAAAGGTGCCGAAGTAAGCCTTTCTTTCAAAGCATCAAAAGCCTGGCCTTGTGCTGGACCCCAATGGAATAAAACACCGTTCTTTGTCAACTCATGTAACGGGGCAGCAATGGTGCTGAAATCTCTCACAAAACGCCGATACAACCCTGCAAGACCAAGAAAACTTCTCACCTGTGTAATAGTCTCAAGGATAGGCCAGCTCCTAATGGCATCAATCTTCGCTCCATCCACTTCAATGCCCTGTGGAGTCATAACATAGCCAAGAAAAGCAACTCGAGCGATGCAAAGGATGCACTTCTCAAGATTAGCATACAAACGTGCCGCTCTCAAAGCGTCAAAAACAGCACGTAGATGGTCAAGATGTTCCTCATGTAACTTGCTATATATCAAGATATCATCAAAATAAACCACCACAAATTTCCCAATGAAAGCACGTAAGACCTCATTCATCAAGCGCATGAAAGTGCTAGGCGCATTACTCAAGCCAAAAGGCATGACTAACCACTCATATAAGCCAAATTTTATTTTAAAAGCAGTTTTCCATTCATCTCCCAATTTCATTCTAATTTGGTGGTAGCCACTACGCAAGTCAATCTTTGTAAAAATTATAGCGCCACTTAACTCATCAAACGTATCATCCAACCTAGGTATAGGGTGACAGTATCTTATAGTTATGTTGTTAATGGCTCTACAATCTACACACATGCGCCAAGTACCATCTTTCTTAAGAACCAAAAGCACAGGTACAGAACAAGGACTAAGGCTTTCACGTACATACCCGTGGTCAAGAAGTTCTTGGATTTGGCGTTGAATTTCTTTAGTCTCCTCCTCGGGGTTGGCCCTGTATGCTGCTCGGTTGGGCAAAGACGCTCCCGGAATTAAGTCAATTTGATGTTCAATGCCCCTCAAAGGTGGCAGCCCCGGTGGCAGCTCATGTGGAAACACATCCTCATACTCCTGCAAAATGTTAGTGATAGCAGGAGGCAAAGTGCTAGCTATATCATGAATGGAAAATAAAACAACCTTACATGTCAAAGCATAGCACACAGTAGAGGCATCAATATCATCAAGATCAGATTTAGTTGCAAGCAAAGTAGAATTTTTCAATTTCATTTCCTATTGTTTTTCAAGTTTGGCATCATCATCTTGTTTAGCAAGTCTCTCTTTATCAGCTTGTACAATTTGAGCACGGGTCATGGGTTGTAAAGTAATTTTTTGGCCCTTATACATAAGAGTATATGTATTACTTCTACCATGGTGGATAGAATCATTATCAAATTCCCATGGACAACCCAACAAAAGTGAGCAAGCGTCCATGGGTAACACATCACAATCTGCAAAATCAGAATATGGACCAAGGGAAAAATGCACCCGGGATGTCTTAGTTACCTTGACCTTACCCGAGTCGTTTAGCCATTGAACATGATACGAATGTTTATGAGGCCGCGTGGTCAAGCCAAGCTTCTTGACCAAGTCAGAACTAACCAAGTTGTTGCAACTTCCTCCATCAATGATGACTCGCGCATGACAATCTTTAATCTCAAATAAAATCTGGAACAAATTATGGTGCTGCATCCTCTTTGCTTGTTCCATCTGTGTACTGAGGACGTGGTGTACAATGTAAATACGTTGTTTGCTGGCATCATCCGAGCTCAAAGAAAGGGCATCCGTGGCAGCAGGTGTATCATCAATGTTGTCGTCCTCTATATCAGAAGTGCTAATGTAACCTCCATCGTCCGTGACAATGTATGCCCATTTGCTTGGACATTCTTTTGCCACATGACCAAGTCCTTGACAGCGATGGCACTGTATGGTGGAAGAGCGCCCAGTAGGAGCCACCGACGTGGTACTCTTGGTTGGTTCCTGCAAAGGAGTCTTACTAGCCGAAGGCAAAGTCACTGGTGGTGCTGAACGTGTATTCACTGGTGGCGTCGAAGGAGAGGCACCTGGCAACCTGGATGGTGGTGGCGTGAAGGATTTGGACGTGAAAGAGTTGTTGTAGGTGCCCCTACTCAGTTGTTGTTGTTGCTGCTGCTGCTGTCATCCCTGCAATTCTTTTTCTGCAAGCATAGCAAGCTGGAACAATTGGTTAGTAGTAGTAAATTCTTTATAGTCAACAATATCCTGTATTTCACGCAGCAAACCACCATAAAAGCGACACACTTTGTCCTCCGCATCGTCTACTACCCCGCAACGAACCATGCCCTTTTGAAGCTCGGCATAATATTCTTGAACAGACATATCTCCCTGCTCTAAATGTTGTAATTTCTTACACAAATCACACTTATAAGAGGCAGGAACAAATCTATCACGCATTGCTTGTTTAAGCCTATCCCACGAATCGGGTTGCATGTTTAAAGTTGCACATTCTTGCCACCAGATAATAGCAAAATCTTTAAATTCACTAGTGGCTTGTCTAACCTTGTGGCGATCAGGGACAAGGTGGGAAGCAAACTTTTGTTCTACTATCATCTCCCAATCAAGATATTGCTCCGCATCATATCTTCCATGAAAGGATGGTATGGAAAATTTAATTTTGGCATAAGGATCATCATTACCTTGATGGTGGCGATTTTTGTTACCGCCCATACCTGTTTTATTTTTTTCAAGTCTTCTACGCAACTTCTTCTCGCTGGTCTGCTTGTGATCGGGCAAGCCATCAGAACTGTAGGCAACCTCGTCATCGGTCTCCCAATCTTCGGTCTCTTCGGTCTTGGCGGGGCCAGACTCAAGCTTTTCTACCCGTCCGGTTAGGGTGGACACTCGCTTGTCCACACTCTCAATCTTAACATTGATGTCCCTGATTTCCTTCGTTAACTTTCCCATCTCGTCAATCAAGAAGTCATTCAGTTCCTGCAACTGACTAGACAAAACAGGCACGTCGTCTGGCATGGTTAATTATCAACAAAGGCCCTATGAGCTAATTGGATTGGTTGGTGGAATCACACCCTCACACACGTCTTACCAAGTTCTTACCAACGCAAGCAATGGAAGGTACAACCGGTGGCTGGTTCGTGATACCTGTGAGGAAGTGGTACCAAGATTGCAAGGTCCTTTGTTGTACTGATCTGAAGAAAACGTATGTGGAGCTTGGGAGGCCAAAAATATATATGTAAGTGGCACAAAATGTAGAGACAGATAGCAATGCTGAATAAAAGTCCAAAGGCACTAGTCCTAGTTGCTGGCCTATATAAATTCCCAAGAAGAGGTATGTGAAGTAAGGGAGATCACAAGGATAGCACCA
Source organism: Panicum miliaceum (assembly GCA_032594955.1). Lineage (NCBI taxonomy): Eukaryota > Viridiplantae > Streptophyta > Magnoliopsida > Poales > Poaceae > Panicum > Panicum miliaceum. The sequence continues at coordinate 35,778,469 of CM064059.1, forward strand.
AGTATGAAAACACAACTTCAGCACCAGCAAAACAACACAAACAACACTACTTCAAGGGTCTCTTCTCAATGTGCACTATATATATATTTTTTTTTCTTCTGTTTTTTTTCTTCTACTTTTTTTCAATCAGGTGCACAAAGGAAGGAAACACAAAAAGTTTGAGCTCAAACGGAACCAAGATGTCCACTGGAGAAAATCAGCAAGGTGCGTAGGAAAACACCACCCTCTTGATGAAATTTTGAAAAGTTAATTTTGGCTCATTCCTATGTGGCATAATGAGTGTCAGATGCGACTTTAAGTCTTTGACTTGCACAAAAAAATTCAGCTCAAACGGAGTTCCGATCGAAAAGTTATGCCTGTTTCCGTGAAGAGCGTCCGGATTAGGGTTTTGAGTTTGCAGCGGGGAATTGTGGATGGGGAATGGCAGCGGATGGATTGATGAAACAAAAAACAAATAGAAATAATAGAAACCAGCAACCAGACTCAAACCTAGGACACAAACTCAGAACTGCGGACTCCGAATCCAAATTGAGCAAAGGCTAAGCAAAAGGTTGTAGGACAAGGGAAAACTATGGCTACGAGTTATGTTTTTGGCTTTTTCGTGGACTGTGGGAGGAACGAAAGTGTTGACGCAAAAATCGGCCGGATAGGAATCGGCCGATGGTCTTCAGCATCGGACACACGACCCGGGAGAATCTGCTTAGCTCCTGTTCGGGTTGTCGCCCTGGTGCGGTTCGCGCGGCGTGCCAGTCAATCTGACCTGTTGATTGACAAGGAAATAGAGTATTAAATTCCAGGCGCGTCGATCGGCTGGGATTCCGATCTGTCCTGAGGAGCGCGTCGGCAGCGAATCAGCCGATTTGCTGTAGAGATGATCGGCTATGGATCAGCCGATAATCGTGTAGTAATTATAAAGAAAACCACCGGAGCGATCTAAACAATTACCATAGAAGCAACACTTGAAATAGATCTAATCGGCTGTAAGATGATAAATCGAAGAAAAACAATGACGAAGCCGATTATTCTGATCTCAAGCTGGATAACCGGTGATAATACTAGAATAACAGGTGAAACTTGCAATTCTAGTAAATATCGATAACTGGTGAATAAATCCAAACGAAACCACAACGATGCGCCCGTAGTTAAAGCTCGGATATTACTCGGTAAGCGGAACCTACCAATTGGCCGGAGATCAAGTTGATGCAGCCCTGCCAATCCGTACAAACTCGTGGAAGAAGAAAATATTGGCGAAGTCGCCGACTTGAAAGTAAATTGCAGGAAAAGTAGAAGTATTGTTGTTGATTGATGTGTTGATGATTTTTCAAGACCCTGATGACTCCTATTTATACCCTAAAGCTAGGACTCCTGGTCGATCATGACTTGTCACAACCTTATTTAAATTACTATATCTATACGGACTTTAAAAAGGAAACGGACTCCCGCAGAATCATCCACCGCCGCTCCCTAATCCAATCAGGATTTCCTTCAATTGCTCTCCGACCAACTTAGCGTGTTCCCTTTGACCAACTTTTGACCAGGATCCTCTGAAATAATCCCATCCTGTTAGCGTAGACTGTGCCACCAATCGGCCGATTTCCAACTATTACTTCAATCGGCCGATTCCTTTCTGTAGCTTTCAGATCTGCCGCATCGGCTAATCTTCTCCTCCTGATGCCGATTCAACACGTGTCAAAATCTGGCGTCAACACATGCCCCCCAGTTTCGAAGTAAAATGTAACTTTTCCTTCAAAACTCTTTTCTTTAATCCTTTCCTCTGAAACGGGCGCAGTAAAAATCTCCTTCCGTTCCGCGGCACAATGATTGCAATTTCCTCGAACCAGGCGCGCGAAACGACCGCTCCTCTGGAACTCGTGTAGACGGCGCGGTAAAAATACCATCTTTGCCCTCGCTTCCCTGATCTCTCTTAAGTACTGGCTTTCTCCGCCCATCCTTCTCCACGAATCTAGCATTCTTTTCTATCGCATCGCTGTTCATCTTCCTCCAAGCTCTTTCGATTTCCAAGTGCTTCCCCCCTTTCCGGCGATCTCATCCGCGGCCTGCTTCCGACCCCCAATGGCATCTCCATCGGCGACCACTCCATCTACAGAGGCTCCATCGGCTACTCCATCGGCCCCATCGGCCCAATCGGCGGCATCCCCAGCGGTGTCATCGGCGATGATGGCCTCCATCCCAGAGGTAAATGCTCGAAATTTTTCCTTTTCCGCCTTTTTACTGCTTCAGTAATTTCCGGCCCCTTTCTCAATTTCTTCCCTTTTTCCCCTTTTTAGGCACTTAGGCACCGAATCACTATCCCTCTCTCAGAATCCCCTGACCTCATCTGTTTGGGCCCTATGGGGAGCCCTGATCCAACGGATCTGATCAGTTTAGAAACCCATAGAATCCCTTTTAAGCAGTCATTTATGGATTTAGATCATTGGGTAGGCACTTTCAGATCCTGGCCAAATGAAACACCCGGGTGGAGAGAATGGTACCAAAGGGTAGCCGGATCTTGGAAGGTTCAGTGGGAAGAACTCAAGATCGGCCAGTGCATAGACCTATCCCTGTCTCAGATGGAGAGGAACGAACCCCTGGTTATGGCAGCCTCTTATTTCTGGTCCGATGCACTCAACGCGTTCCTTTTCGGACACGGACCTATGACCCCGACCTTGGCCGATGTTTTGCTGCTGACCGGCCTCGATGTTTCCTCCGCCGATACCCCTTTCAATTATTTGTTCAAGCCATCTCATCGGCTGGAGACCAAAGGAATCGGCGGGTGAAAATGATACATCAGTAAAAACATGAAGATCGGGACAGTCTCGCAGAGGGAGCATACCGCCTTCTTGATGATGTGGTTGGAGAAGCATTTCTTCTGTGGCAGAGCTGTCGGCCCCTCTTCCAACACTCAAGCTTTGGCAGAGGCTCTTTCACAAGGATCGGCCATCCCCCTTGGAAAACATCTGCTGGGATCGGCGTACCATCTGATGCACCAAATCGGTGTCAAGCTGTCGAAGGGGGAGCCGATAGGGAACCCAGGCGGTCCTTGGTGGTTCATCACCCTCTGGCTCAACTTACACATGAGCAAGGTTTCTCAGCAGCGGATAGAGACAAAGACCTTTCCCAACATCGAGTCAGAGGAGAATCCATCGGTCCGTCGCCGCTGCAGATCTTTTGGAGAAGCGGTATCGGCTTTTCCCGGCTGCCAATTCACTGCCACCCGTACAGCTGAATACTTCAGATGCTTCTACAATGGCCTTAGTGAAGAGATGATCAGCTGGTACCCATATCAGGCAGTAGAGCCGATTTTCGAATTGCCTGTATGCTTTGATTTCTCCACCCATACCTTTGACAGAGAGTTGATGGACGTCTTGATCAAGCCGGGGATCCTGCCGGCCAACTTCTTCTCAGGAAAGGACTCACCCACCTATGAGTTCTACAGTCCATCGGCTGCGGCAAGGCAACTGGGTTTTGGCCAACTGCCGTTTCGGGTCTATTTCGCCGGCCAAGCAAAATTAAGAGATGGACTAACCTCAAGTCCTGATTACAGCCGGTTGTGTGACCTAGTACCCGACTCCAGCACCATTGACTTGAATGGTTGGTCAGTTGCCTCTTTCGCCACCTAGCAGTTTAAATTATGGTGGGCAGAATGGAAGCAACATCTTTTCTGTAAATCTCCATCATCCTACTGCAATATTCTGGACCCAGAGAACATCGACCCAAATGCAGCGGTATGTCTTTTTTCCTTAGCCGATTCCAATGTTATATTATCATCTTGTTGTTAACTCACGTTCATCTCTTCAGTCTGAAAGCCATGTTCCCCCGATGCGGAGCCGAAGCGGCCGGCCGATTGATAGCCATCACCAATACACGCCGCATCCACTTATCGGCTTCCATGCTCCAACTGTCAGAGATATCTCTACCAGCCGATCAAGGCGAGCACCAAAAAGGCCAACATCAAAGATAACCAGCCGTCGGGTGCGAGCTCGCATTGGATCAGCCGATCAGACGGCAATAGCATCGGCTGAAATCTCCCGCATCGGATCGGCCAGCCAGATGGCAGTGGTATCGGCCGAGACTCCCCGCGTTGGATCGGCCGATCAAGTAGAGGTGACACTCGCCGAGACTTCAGGTCCTTTACCCCTGCCGATTGTCGAGATGGCCAATCCCCAAGTTACCGCTGAAGTCAGGGCTGCTGCAGCATCACTATTAGTAGAAGTTGTTCAGGTAATCTTATTCATCTCATATATTCTCCAAATCTTCTACTGACATCAATTCTATTCTTCTGCTAGGCTGCACAGTTTATCCCACCGCAGTCTCCGCAACTATCGGCCACGTCTCAAGTAAGGATGAGATTCCAGCAGCTCCTGTCGCCGAGGTACACGATCTCTTACCTTGAATCCTTAATATTCAGAAAACTTAACCAATTTTGATGCAGGTCGATTTGGGTACGCCGATTATAACTCCACAACTGGCATCGGCCGGGAGACCCACAGAGGCATGGCAAATTTCTATTACTATCTTATTTCAATTTTCCATAGCATTTTCACGGGAATCTTCTTTTATGTCTTTCTCAGGAAGCTGGCCCAAGCGGAGTGCTAATAACCATCGAATCTTCCTCTTCCGGCGAACCAAGTGCACCAGTCCCTGAAACAAGGAAAACACTTCCACCGGCGCAGGCAAGAGAGATTCGTTTCAAAGAGGTAACAGTCTTACCATTAGAATCGGCCGATTTCCTTTCACCGCTTGCTTACCCTTTACTATGTTTCCTTACAGGAGCAAGATACCCCCAACAATAGCATCTTTTCTTTTGCTGTCTCCTTGGCCGATGAAGAAGAAATTGCCTCTCACCCAATTCCATCGAGCTCCACCTCCGATGATGTCCGTTCCAAGCTCGAAAGCATTCGTACTCTCCTCCAAGATGACATCGGCCGATTGGTGAAAGATGCATCGCCGATTCGCCGACTTTTCAACGAGGTCAAAGATCGCATCCCGGATGAAGTGTCGGAAAACTTGGGGTATGCTGCCTATATAGAGGGTATGCAGATTCCGGTTTCCAGGGCGCTGCAACGTATGGCCGATCGTGCTCAGATGGCCAAAACTCAGGAGGAGGTCGACTCGTACAAGCATCGGACTCAGGAAGTACACCACAGGATCAACTTCCTCGAGAATTGCCGTTCGGACATCGTCGGCGCAATAGATCGGCTGAAACGGAGGAGAGCAGAACTGGCCAAGGAGATGGAACATATAACCAAAGAGATAGCCGCTGAAGAGAAGAAGCTCCAAGAACTCCCATCCATCATCAGCGAGCTGAAGCAAGAACGACAACATCTGGCCCGTGAAACAATAAGGCTCCGTCGCCGCGTGTCAGGAGTACTAGGATCGGCCGATGATGATCAGAGAATAGTAGACTCGGCCGATCAAATTAGACGACGAGCGATTGTAGCCATAGATGCTTTCCTTGGGTTGTAAAAAATATGTTAAACATTATTGCTCCTTTAATGTCACTGCGCCGATTTGGTCTTGAACTGCTCCTTCAGTCTGCTTTGCATTTATGTATGTATTTACTCCGATAGGACGTGTCTCACCATCCATCTACCTCTTCCTCATTTATACGCAGACAGTTCACCATCTCTAGAGGCACACGCATTACTTATCTCCTCTCCTTCTTTTATTGCCCCAAACTGAACGGCAAGATGTCTTGTTCGTCCTCCTCATCCTCTTCCTCTGTCAACCAGGTATGAACTCCCCCTCTGCCTTTCTCTTAAGCATCTCAATCGCTCCGATACTGGGTAACCCCTTTTATCTCTGTTTAGCCGAAACGTCTCAGCCCTGGTCTAGAACGAGCGATAGAAATCATGCATTCAGAAGAGCCACTATCACAGCCAGACAGAAACCTGATAAGAACTCATGCTGGGGAACTCAGAGATCATGTCCCTACCGCTGTCCAAGAACACTTGGACCTCGTAGATGCTCATCTTTTGGTCCACAAGCGACCATCTTCCGAAAAAAGTTCTTCACTTCCTTGTAAAGCCAAAACTGAAACCGCCATGGAAGATCTGGAAGAGGAGAAGACCCGCCTGCTGAAAGAACGCTGCAACCAAGCTAAAACTGGAGCCACTGCAGAGGACCCGAAAGAGAAAAGGCTCACCCTTATGATAAAACTGGGTCGCATCGAGAGAGAAATCCAGCGTAGGCGTAATCAGTAGACACACCAGTATTTTTATTCTAAGGGCGACTTGTACCATGTCGGCCATGTAATCTGTAATTTCCATTCAATAATGAATCCTAATTTTTCCTTCACCAGATGTGTAGACAGAAACCGATGAGAAATCGGCCATGTTATCTTGACATATTTTGCTGCGAGTTATGTGTCTACCCAAATGCTTGGATAGTACCTCTTCAGATATCGCCCGTTTAAAGCTCTTGGGAATTCCTCCCCCTCGATTGTCTCCAGAACATATGCATTCCCAGGGGCACATCGGCCGATTCTATACGGCCCTTCCCAAGTGGGTGACCATTTACCGAATTTGGGATCTTTAGATCCTATCGGCAGCACCAACTTCCATACCAAATCTCCTTGAGAGAACTGCTTAACTTTGACCTTTTTGTCATACCATCTGGCCACCCTTTTCTTGTTTTCTTCTATACTAATCAGGGCCCTCAACCGTAAACCCGCCGAATCGTCAAGTTCATCTTTCATGAGAAAGGAATAGTTGTCGGCCGTTAATTGATCCTGTAACGATATACGTCTTGACCCTGTCCTTATCTCCCATGGCAAGACCGCCTCATGACCATAAACCAAATGATAAGGGCATATTTTAGTGGCTCCATGACAGGCCATCCTGTATGCCCATAAAGATTCAGCCAAAGACGTATGCCACTTCTTGGGTTGCTCTTCTATCTTCCTCTTGATCAGCTTGATTATCCCTTTGTTAGACGATTCTACTTGGCCGTTGGCTTGAGCATAGTATGGAGAAGAATTCAATAATTTAATCCCCATATCGGCGGCGAACTCTCCGAATTCTCCAGAAGTGAACATTGTCCCTTGATCAGTTGTGATGGTTTGAGGAATACCAAATCGATATATAATATGGCTTTTGACAAATTCAATCATATCGGCCGATGTCACGTTCCTCAAGGGAACTGCCTCCACCCACTTAGTAAAATAATCTGTAGCCACCAATATGAACTTATGCCCTTTGCTAGATGGAGGATGAATCTGTCCGATGAGATCTATTCCCCAACCTCTGAACGGCCACGGCTTAATTATTGGATTCATAGCCGATGCTGGCGCGCGCTGCACATTGCCAAACCTCTGACAGTCTTGGCATCCTTTGTAGTACCTGAAACAATCCTCAAGGATGGTCGGCCAGTAATATCCATTGTTCCTGATCATCCATTTCATTTTGTGAGCCGATTGATGAGCTCCACACACGCCTTCATGGATTTCTGCCATCAGAACCTTTGCCTCTTCTGTTCCTAGGCATTTGAGAAGAACCCCATCAATCGTCCGATAAAATAAATCATCCTCAAGCAACACATATTTTGTAGCCTGAAAACGCGTTCGCCGATCCACCTTTTGGGATGGATTTCTCAAGTAATCGGCGATCTCCTTTCGCCAATCATCGGCCGCGAGCTCTAGAGTCATCGCTCCCTGAATCGGCCGATACCCAGAAGCATGTTGGGCCAGTCTGTTGGCTTCTTCATTATAATTTCTGGGGATGTGTTCAATTATTGCAGACTTGAACTCTTTTAAAAGTTGAAGACAATCCTCATAATAAATCCTCAAGATATCATCCTTGCACTCAGATCGCCCCGTCAACTGATCCACAATGAGCATGGAATCCCCAAAAATTTCGACTGCATCAGCTCTGACTTCCCTTAATAATTGGATGCCTTTTAGAACAGCTCGATATTCCGCCTGGTTATTAGTTGCAGAGGCTTCTATTGGCAGAGAGAAATCATAACTTGCCCCTCGAGGCGACACAAGAACAATGCCGATCCCTGATCCGACCCCACACGAAGAACCATCAAAATATAGAGTCCATGGAACTAGTTCAACGGTGGCGATTTCTGGTCCACAATGCTGAACTACGAAATCGGCCATCACTTGACCTTTGACGGCTTTGGCAGATTCGTACCTTAAATCGAATTCTGACAAAGCCAGGATCCATTTTCCAATCCGCCCTTTCAAAATCGCCAATGATAGCATATACTTCACCACATCATCCTTGCACACGACTATGCATTCTGCCGATAGTAAATAGTGCCTGAGCTTAGTACATGAAAAGTACAACCACAAGCATAGTCGCTCCACCGAGGAATATCTTGTTTCGGCGTCTAAAAGTCTTCTGCTAACGTAGTATACCACTCGTTCTTTCCCCTCAAACTCTTGTACCAACGCCGATCCAATGGCCTGTTCATCAGCCGATAAATATAACTTGAATGGCTTACCAGGCTGGGGTGGAACTAATACCGGAGGTGAAACCAGATACTGCTTGATATTCTCCAGTGCCTTGCGCTGTCCTTCTCCCCATATGAATTCCTTGTCGGGCTTTAATTTCAACAGAGGGGTGAAAGCCTGAATACGTCCTGACAGATTGGATATGAATCTTCTGATGAAATTGACCTTGCCGATGAGGGACTTGTTGGCGCTAAAATCGGCCGGACAGGAATCGGCCGATGGGTCTTCAGCGTCGGACACACGACCCGGGAGAATCTGCTTAGCTCCTGTTCGGGTTATCGCCCTGGTGCGGTTCGCGCGGCGTGCCAGTCAATCTGACCTGTTGATTGACAAGGAAATAGAGTATTAAATTCCAGGCGCGTCGATCGGCTGGATTTCCGATCTGTCCTGAGGAGCGCGTCGGCGGTAAATCGGCCGATTTGCTGTAGAGATGATCGGCTATGAGTCAGCCGATGATCGTATAGCAATTGTAAAGAGAACTGCTGGAGCGATCTAAACAATTACTATAGAAGCAACACTTGAAACAGATCCAATCGGCTGTATGGCGATGGATCGAAGGAGAACGATGACGAAGCCGATTACCCTGATCTCAAGCTGGATAACTGGTGATGATACTAGAATAACAGGTAAAGCTTGCAATTCTAGTAAATATCGATAACTTGTGAATAAATCCAAACGAAACCATAGCGATGCGCCCGTAGTTAAAGCTCGGATGTTACTCGATAAGCGGAACCTACCAATTGGCCGGAGATCAGGTTGATGCAGCCCTGCCAATCCGTACGAACTCGTGAAAGAAAAAGATATTGGCGAAGTCGCCGACTTGAAAAGTAAAGTACTGGTAAAAAGTAGAAGTATTTTGTTGATTGATGTTGGTTGTCTCTGCAAAACCCTAGCGACTCCTATTTATACCCTGAAACTAGGATTCCTGGTCGATTACGACTTGTTACAACCTTATTTAAAACAGGAAAACTACTATATCTATAATAACTTTAAAAAGGAAACGGACTCCCGCAGAATCTCCCGCCGCCGTTTCCTAATCCAATCAGGACCTCTTTAATCGCTTTCCGGCCGACCTGGCATGCCGTGTTGACCAGCTTTTGACTAGGATCTTCTGGAATAATCCTATCCCGTTGGCATAGGCTGCGCCACCAATCGGCCGATTTTCAACTGTTACCCCGATCGGCCGATTCCTTACTGTAGCTTTCAGATCCGCTTCATCGGCCAACCATCTCCTCCTGACGCCGATTCAATACGTGTCAAAATCTGGCGTCAACACATGCCCCCCAGTTTCGGAGTAAAATATAACTTTTTCTTCGAAACTCTTTCTTCAACCCTTCTTTCTAAGCTTCCCTATCGTGACAGGAGTAAACCTCGGAATCAGTTGCGTTACCTTTTCCCCTGCATCTGATCTTTTTCTAGAATCAGCTTTATGACATGGAATCCGGTAACAGGATTTATGTTGGCGTGTAGATTCAGACTTTGACCGTCTCCCCTGGCAGCTTTACATTTACTGATGTCTTTACTCCGGTGGTACATGTCTTGCCAACCCTCTGTCTCTTCCTTTCTATAAATACGATTCTTCGTATTATTTCCAAAAATGTTCATCTGGCTTGTCTTCTTTTCCATCTGAAACCCGCCGCTCGCCGTCTTTGGTCAAGCATTAAAATGTCTTCTCGATCCTCCTCTTCCGTCAACCAGGTATCAATTTTCTCTCCATCCCTTCCTGGGATATCTTACTTTGTTCCAACATATTTGTCTATTCCTTGTTTCAGCCGAACCGTCTCAGCCCCGTTTTGGAAAGAGCGATCGAAATCATGCATTCAGGCAAGCCATTGTCGCAAGCTGATATAGATCTGATAAAAGCTCATTCCGAAGAACTCAAAGATCATGTTCCCGCCAATGTCCGATCAATCTTGGACCATATGGATCTCGTCTTCTTTGAACAAATGCCATCCTCTGACGAGAGTTCTTCATCTTCTCACCGACTTGCTGAAGCTAAGACCGAAGCCACCATGAAAGATTTGGAAGAGGAGAAGGCCCGCCTGCTGAAAGAACTCTGCGACCAAGCTGAAGCTGGAGTCACTGCAAAGGACTTGAAAGATGAAAGGCTCTCCCTCATGATAAGATTAGGTCGCGTCGAAAGAGAAATCCAACGCAGGCGTAACCAATAGTGTTTTTACTCTAAGGGCGACTTACACCATGTCGGCCATGTAATCTTGATATATCTTGCTGTAAGTTATGCATCTACCCAAATGCTTGGATAGTACCTTTTCAAATATCGTCCATTCAGAGCTCTTGGGAATTCCTCCCCTTCTATCGTTTCCAGAATGTATGCATTTCCGGGAGCACATCGGCCGATTCTATACGGCCCTTCCCAAGTGGGTGACCACTTACCGAATTTGGGATCCTTAGATCCTATCGGCAGCACCAGCTTCCATACCAGATCTCCCTGAGAGAACTGTTTGACTTTGACCTTCTTGTCATACCATCTGACCACCCTTTTCTTGTTCTCCTCTATGCTGATTAGAGCTCTTAACCGCAAACCCGCCGAATCGTCAAGTTCATCTTTCATGAGAAAGGAATAATCATCGGCCGTTAACTGATCCTGTAGCGATATCCGTCTTGACCCTGTTCTTATCTCCCATGGTAAGACTGCTTCATGGCCATAAACCAAATGATAAGGGGATATTTTAGTGGCCCCATGACAAGCCATCCTGTACGCCCATAAAGATTCAGCCAAAGACATATGCCACTTCTTGGGTTGTTCTTCTATCTTCCTCTTAATTAGCTTGATTATCCCCTTGTTAGATGACTCTGCTTGGCCATTGGCTTGAGCATAGTATGGAGAGGAATTTAATAATTTAATCCCCATATCGGCGGCGAACTCTCCGAATTCTCCAGAAGTGAACATTGTCCCTTGATCAGTTGTGATGGTTTGAGGAATACCAAATCGATATATAATATGGCTTTTAACAAACTCAATCATATCGGCTGATGTCACGTTCCTCAGAGGAACTGCCTCCACCCATTTGGTAAAGTAATCTGTAGCCAGCAATATGAACTTATGCCCTTTGCTAGACGGAGGATGAATCTGTCCGATGAGATCTATTCCCCAACCTCTGAACGGCCACGGCTTAATTATCGGATTCATAGCCGATGCTGGTGCGCGCTGCACATCGCCAAACTTCTGACAGTCTTGGCATCCTTTGTAATACTTGAAACAATCTTCCAGGATGGTTGGCCAGTAATATCCATTGTTCCTGATCATCCACTTCATTTTATGGGCCGATTGATGAGCTCCACACACGCCTTCATGGATTTCTCCCATTAGGACCTTTGCGTCTTCTGTTCCCAGGCATTTGAGAAGAACTCCATCAATCGTCCGAAAAAATAAGTCATCCTCAAGCAACACATACTTTGTAGCCTGAAAACGTATTCGCCGATCCACCTTTTGGGATGGATTTTTCAAATAATCAGCGATCTCCTTCCGCCAGTCATCGGCCGCGAGTTCTAGCGTCATCGCTCCCTGAATCGGCCGATACCCAGAAGCATGTTGAGCTAGTCTGTTGGCTTCCTCATTATAATCTCTGGGGATGTGCTCAATTGTTGCAGATTTGAAGCCTCTCAGAAATTGAAGACAATCTTCATAATAAATTCTCAAGATGTCGTCCTTGCATTCGGATCGTCCTGTTAACTGATCCACAATGAGCATGGAGTCCCCAAAGATCTCGACTGCATCCGCCCTGACTTCTCTTAACAATTGGATGCCTTTCAGAACAGCTCGATATTCCGCCTGGTTGTTGGTTGCAGAAGCTTCTATCGGCAAAGAGAAATCATAAGTTGCCCCCCGAGGCGACACAAGAACGATGCCGATTCCTGATCCGACCCCACACGAAGAACCATCAAAATATAGAGTCCATGGAACTGGTTCAACGGCGGCAATTTCTGGTCCACAATGCTGAACTACGAAATCGGCCAACACTTGACCTTTGACGGCTTTGGCCGATTCGTACCTTAGATCGAACTCTGACAAGGCCAGGATCCATTTTCCAATTCGCCCCTTCAAAATCGGCAATGATAGCATATACTTCACCACATCATCCTTGCACACGACTATGCATTCTGCCGATAGCAAATAGTGCCTGAGCTTAGTACATGAAAAGTACAAGCACAAGCATAACCGCTCTACCGAAGAATATCTCGTTTCGGCATCTAAAAGTCTTCTACTAACGTAGTACACCACTCGTTCTTTCCCTTCAAACTCCTGTACCAACGCCGATTCAATAGCCTGCTCATCAGCCGATAAATATAACTTGAACGGCTTACCAGACTGTGGCGGGGCCAATACCGGAGGTGAAACGAGATACTGCTTGATATTCTCCAGTGCCTTGCGTTGTTCTTCCCCCCATATGAACTCTTGGTCGGGCTTTAACTTCAACAGAGGGGTAAAAGCCTGAATACGTCCCGATAAATTGGATATGAATCTTCTGATGAAATTGACCTTGCCGATGAGGGACTGCAGTTCAGTTTTACTTTGTGGGGCCACTACTCTATTGATGGCGTCTATAGTCTTGCGGCTGACTTCTATCCCACGCTCATGGACCATAAATCCCAAGAATTGTCCGGCCGATACACCAAACGCACACTTGTTTGGGTTCATCTTCAGCCCATGCTTCCTTGTGCACTCCAGCACTTCCTGTAAATCGGCCAGATGATCCTAGTGACCTTTTGACTTGACCACGACGTCATCTATATAAATTTCCACTGATGAACCAATGAGTTTGTGGAAGATGTAGTTCATGGCCCGTTGATATGTAGCACCGGCGTTTTTCAAGCCAAAAGTCATAACCACCCATTCAAATAAACCAAGATGGCCCGGGCACCTAAAAGCCGTTTTCGAAATATCTTCTTCGGCCATTAATATCTGATTGTATCCGGCATTCCCATCCATGAAACTTATGACTTTGTGGCCTGCGGCAGCATCCACCAAGATATCGGCCGTTGGCATCGGATAACCATCCATTGGCGTAGCCTGATTTAAGTTCCTGAAATCGATACACACACGCAATTTTCCATTCTTCTTGTATACAGGCACAATGTTAGAAATCCATTCGGCGTAACGGCACTGCCGAATAAATCCTGCCTCAATCAACTTTGTAATCTCAGCCTTTATATCAGGTAGAATCTTGGGATTACACCGCCGTGCAGGTTGCTGATACGGCCGATATCCTGATTTTATAGGTAACCGGTGTTCAACAATAGACCGGTCTAGTCCTGGCATCTCGTGATATTCCCAAGCAAAGCAATCCCTGAACTCTTTCAATAATTTTATCAATTTGCATTTGTACTCAGGATCAAAATTGGCACTAACGTACGTCGGCCTCGATTTGCTGCTATCTCCCAAATCTACCATCTCTAACAAATCGGCCGACGTGAACCCGTGCCCCAGCTTCCCATCTTCTCGGATGAGCTGATCCATTTATTCTGAATCTTCGGAGCCGACTGCTTGGATCAGCTGTAGACCGAAATCGGACACTCTCAGGAAGTCAGTGTCCCAAGTCCTGCCAGATATACACTTGACGTGCTCGCAGCTCCACTGTTGTGTGTCGGCCGCTGCAACGCTGTAAACAGAATCGGCAGCTACCACCTCTGTACTATCGCCGACCCATTGCACAAGGCATTGGTGCATGGTAGATGGGACACAGCAGTTTGCATGTATCCAGTCGCGACCGAGCAGCATATTATAGGACCCTTTGCCATTAATGACGAAGAAAGTAGTGGGGAGGGTCTTACTGCCGATGGTGAGGTTGACGCAGAACGCCCCGCGGGCAGGCGACACGTTGCCTTCGAAGTCCTTCAGCATCATGTCCGTCTTGGTGAAGTCATCATCGCCCTTGCCCAGCTTGCGGAACATGGCATACGGCATGATGTTAACCGCCGCTCCTCCATCTACCAACAATCTGGTGATGGGTCTTCCGTTGACATAACCCTTGAGAAACAGCGCTTTGAGATGTTGCCGTTTTTCTTCTTCTGGTTTCTCAAACGTAGCCGTCATCGGCTCTAATACCAGTTGTGCCATTTGCTCTTCTTCTGTTTTTGTCACTTTATCCCGATCGCTTGGCGCCATGAACTCCATCGGCAGTATGAATACCATATCAATTTCGGCTACCGATTCTTGGTTGTTTGCTTTCTGATCGTTCTTCTTTGGGCGCCAAATTCGAGATTTCACGTTCCTTCTTTCTGGCACGTGTCTTTGTTCTTCTTCTTGATGTTCCCTCTGGCGTAGGCGTTGGATCCTTCGCTTCTGGGATCTGGATAGGCCGTCAGGACACCACCTGGGATTCACTGGTTTGGCCGATGATCTGGCGTGTTCCCACTTTGGTTCCTTCCCTAGGGGATCTTCGTCTGATACCCTATCATCGGCCATCTCTTCCAGCCGATCGTGCGCGCTGATCCTGCCCCCCAGTCCATCTTGCTGGCCGATCTTGGTTTTTGACCTGCCGTACTGGTCAACTCTGCCCCCCAGCCGATCATGCACCGAAGCGCGCCGTTCTTCGCGCCGATTTCTGTTGATCGGCTCTGATCCTCTGTCCCTAGAGTGTGGCTTCGGGCGACCGTTGCGGTTTGATCCGTTGCACTCCGGACAGTTATCGGCAGAGGGCAGTCTGATATCGTTCTCCCAGCAGTGGATGAAGAAGGGACACTGCCAGTGATCTTCACGCCGGCGTATCATCTCTTCTTGGTGTTGTGCTTGTTCTTGCTGCCGCCGATATTTACTGAGTAGAAATCGGGAGGTGACAGGCCTGTGTGGTCGTTCTGGTCCTTGCCTGTTCCTTCTGATTTCTTCCATCGTGATCTGCCTCTTGGGATCGACAGCGCCACCTCTTCTCGCCGATTCTGACGTCAGCACCTTGGTTTGACTTCATTCTTCTCCAGCGTTGACCGTGTTGGCCGGGAAGGGATGCTGATCTATCTTCATCGGCATTGCCGGTTTGGTTGGAGTCTCAAACTTGAGCCGCCCTTGTTCAATGGCCGATTGTATCTGCTGGCGGAAGACTTTACATTCGTTGGTGTCATGAGAAGTAGCGTTGTGCCACTTGCAGTACTTCATCTTCTTCAGCTGATCGGTCGTAGGGATGGTGTGATGTTGCGACAGCTTGATCTGTCCCTCCTGAAGCAATAGATCAAAAATTTTATCGGCTTTTGACGTGTCAAAGCCGAATGTCTCTGGCTCCTTCTTGCCAAAGGGGCAGGATATTGGTTTTTTCCCTTTTACCCATTCGGCCAGGCCGATTTCTTCCTCCGCGTCAGATTCAGATCCCTCCAAGTACGCCACTTTCTTTTGGAAGCTCCTCCACTGTTCAAGTGGTCGGATCTCCTGCCCTGACAATCGGTGGACGATTTGACTCAGGCTCTCAAACTCTTGGGCGGCATACCTCTCTATGATTTGCTGCAAGAGACCTTGGAAAGCGATATCGGCCAACTGTGCATCGGTCAGAGCCAGGCTGTAGCACTTGTTTTTGATCTCTCTGAATCTCTGTATATACCCTATCACCGGCTCATCGTTCCTTTGCCTGAGGCTGGTTAGATCCGAAATCTTCATCTCGTGTACTCCCGTATAGAAGTACTTGTGGAATTGTTTCTCCAGATCGGCCCACGTGACGATAGAATTTGGCGGTAAAGTGGTGAACCACTGGAAGGCCGATCCGGATAGAGATGATGAAAATAACCGTACCCTCAGAGCGTCTTGCGTGGCAGCTTCACCGCACTGGATGATGAATCTGTTGATGTGTTCCACAGTGGATGTGTCATCCGTCCCTGAGAACTTGGTGAAATCAGGAACCTTGTAGCGGTGTGGGAACGGCAACGAGTCATAGGCCGATGGATACGGCGTCTTGTAAGTATAAGTTTGAACTTTCGGCTTCAGCCCAAACTGATCTTGAATTACTTCTGCTATTCTTGCCGTCCAATCCACCTGCTGCTGATGAACAGTTGTTCGCGGTGCGGGCACGTGTTGAAGGGCTGGTTCGGCCAGGTGATGAATCGGCGAAGTTTGCTGAACGGCCGATAACTGCTGGCGAAACGCGTCCGCACCCCCTTCGTATGTTGCCGCTGGCGCCGCGGCTCTGAATGCCTCCACAGTGCTTGCCCCCTTGCCGATTTCTGGTAAAATCGGCTGGTATTGAGAGACCGTCGGCCGGGCGGCCGATTGGTACGGCACCTGAAACGGATAAGTGCCGTGCCGATTCGCTGGCTCGGGGGAATACGTCGTGGCTGATGCCCCCCAAGGCACTGAGCTTGTAGGTAGTGTTTGCACAGAAGCCATCTGAACGGGTTGAAGCGGTGCTCGCGATGGGAGATAAGGTGCACCGCTGTATCTTGGAGACGCCGGAAGTGGTGGAGAGCTGTACCCCTCGCGCTGCGTCAATATCGGCTGAGAAGCCGATTGGGATGTGTACGGTAAGCTCCTGGCCGGCAGGGTGGTTGGAGGGGCATATGCCGGTCCCTGATAACCTTGAACGGCTCCGCTAGCCAGAGAGTTGACGACGGCGTTGTACACCGTGTTGCTCATCACCGAGGATTGATCAATGAATGCTTGATACACGGACTGTTGAATCATCTCCGACATCTTGCCCGAGTCTTCAGCAATGGTGATGTGGCGAGGTGCTGGAATAGGGGCCTTCCTAACTGCTTCCCCGCTTCTGGTACGACTGAACGACTGAAGGTATATCTTCTTGTAATCTTCTAGATGTTTGGCCAATTCCTCCCTCTGGTCGTCCTTGAGATCAGCTTCTGTGACCCCAATGATGTTGCTGTCAGAGATTTCTGCGTTGTTCGACATATCAGGTTTTGGATGGTCCCACCGGGCGTGCCAAAAGTGTGTTGGCACTAAAATCGGCCGGACAGGAATCGGCCGATGGGTCTTCAGCGTCGGACACACGACCCGGGAGAATCTGCTTAGCTCCTGTTCGGGTTATCGCCCTGGTGCGGTTCACGCGGCGTGCCAGTCAATCTGACCTGTTGATTGACAAGGAAATAGAGTATTAAATTCCAGGCGCGTCGATCGGCTGGATTTCCGATCTGTCCTGAGGAGCGCGTCGGCGGTAAATCGGCCGATTTGCTGTAGAGATGATCGGCTATGAGTCAGCCGATGATCGTATAGCAATTGTAAAGAGAACTGCTGGAGCGATCTAAACAATTACTATAGAAGCAACACTTGAAACAGATCTAATCGGCTGTATGGCGATGGATCGAAGGAGAACGATGACGAAGCCGATTACCCTGATCTCAAGCTGGATAACTGGTGATAATACTAGAATAACAGGTAAAGCTTGCAATTCTAGTAAATATCGATAACTTGTGAATAAATCCAAACGAAACCACAGCGATGCGCCCGTAGTTAAAGCTCGGATGTTACTCGATAAGCGGAACCTACCAATTGGCCGAAGATCAGGTTGATGCAGCCCTGCCAATCCGTACGAACTCGTGAAAGAAAAAGATATTGGCGAAGTCGCCGACTTGAAAAGTAAAGTACTGGTAAAAAGTAGAAGTATTTTGTTGATTGATGTTGGTTGTCTCTGCAAAACCCTAGCGACTCCTATTTATACCCTGAAACTAGGATTCCTGGTCGATTACGACTTGTTACAACCTTATTTAAAATAGGAAAACTACTATATCTATAATAACTTTAAAAAGGAAACGGACTCCCGCAGAATCTCCCGCCGCCGTTTCCTAATCCAATCAGGACCTCTTTAATCGCTTTCCGGCCGACCTGGCATGCCGTGTTGACCAGCTTTTGACTAGGATCTTCTGGAATAATCCTATCCCGTTGGCATAGGCTGCGCCACCAATCGGCCGATTTTCAACTGTTACCCCGATCGGCCGATTCCTTACTGTAGCTTTCAGATCCGCTTCATCGGCCAACCTTCTCCTCCTGACGCCGATTCAATACGTGTCAAAATCTGGCGTCAACAGAACTGTAGTTCAGTTTTATTTTGTGGGGCCACCACTTTGTTGATGGCGTCTATGGTTTTGCGGTTGACTTCTATCCCGCGCTCATGGACCATAAATCCTAAGAATTGCCCGGCCGATACACCAAATGCACACTTGTTTGGGTTCATCTTCAGCCCATGTTTCCTTGTGCACTCCAGTACTTCCTGTAAATCGGCCAGATGATCTTGGTGACCTTTTGACTTGACCACGACGTCATCTATATAAATTTCCACCGATGAACCAATGAGCTTGTGGAAGATATAGTTCATGGCCCGTTGATATGTAGCGCCGGCGTTCTTCAACCCGAAAGTCATAACCACCCATTCAAATAAACCAACATGGCCTGGGCACCTAAAAGCCGTTTTCAAAATATCTTCCTCGGCCATTAATATCTGATTGTACCCAGCATTCCCATCCATGAAACTTATGACTTTGTGGCCTGCGGCAGCATCTACTAAGATATCGGCCGTCGGCATCGGATATCCATCCATCGGCGTAGCCTGATTTAAGTTCCTGAAATCGATGCACACACGTAATTTTCCATTCCTTTTGTATACTGGCACAATGTTAGAAATCCATTCGGCGTAGCGGCACTGCCGAATAAATCCTGCTTCAATCAACTTTGTAATCTCGGCCTTTATATCAGGTAGAATCTTGGGGTTACACCGTCGTGCAGGTTGCTGATATGGCCGATATCCTGATTTTATAGGTAACCGGTGTTCAACAATAGACCGGTCTAGTCCTGGCATCTCATGGTATTCCCAAGCAAAGCAATCCTTGAACTCTTTTAATAAACTTATCAATTTACATTTGTACTCAGGATCCAAATTGGCACTAATGTACGTCAGCCTTGATTTGCTGCTATCTCCCAAGTCTACCATCTCTAATAAATCGGCCGACGTAAACCCATGCCCAAGCTTCCCATCTTCTCGGACGAGCTGATCCATTTATTCTGAATCTTCAGAGCCGACTGCTTGGATCGGCTGTAGACCAAAATCGGACACTTTCAGGAAGTCAGTGTCCCAAATCCTGCCAGATATACATTTGACGTGCTCTCAGCTCCACTGTAGCGTGTCGGCCGCTGCAACGCTGTAGACGGAATCGGCAGCGACTATCTCTGTACTGTCGCCGACCCATTGCACGAGGCATTGATGCATTGTAGATGGGACACAACAGTTTGCGTGTATCCAGTCGCGACCAAGCAGCATATTATAGGACCCCTTGCCATTAATAACGAAGAAAGTGGTAGGGAGGGTCTTACTGCCGATGGTGAGGTCGACGCAGAGCGCTCCGCGGGCGGGTGACACGTTGCCTTCGAAATCCTTCAGCATCATGTCCGTCTTGGTGAGGTCTTCATCGCCCTTGCCCAGCTTGCGGAACATGGCATACGGCATGATGTTAACTGCCGCGCCTCCATCTACCAGTAATTTGGTGACGGGTCTTCCGTTGACATAGCCTTTGAGAAACAGCGCTTTAAGATGCTGTCGTTTTTCCTCTTCTGGTTTCTCAAACGTAGCCGTCATCGGCTCTAACACTAGTTGTGCCATTTGTTCCTCCTCTGTTCTTGTTATTTTATCCCGATCGTTTAGCGCCATGAACTCCATCGGCAGTATGAACACCATATCAATTTCGGCTGCTGATTCTTGATTATTTGCTTCTTGATCGTGTTTCTTTGGGTGCCAAACTCGAGATTTAACATTCCTTC
Organism: Panicum miliaceum; assembly: GCA_032594955.1. Lineage (NCBI taxonomy): Eukaryota > Viridiplantae > Streptophyta > Magnoliopsida > Poales > Poaceae > Panicum > Panicum miliaceum. The sequence continues at coordinate 35,798,628 of CM064059.1, forward strand.
TCTCTGGCACCTTTCTTTTTTCTTTTTCTTGATGCTCCCACTGGCGTAAGCGCTGGATCCTTCGCTTCTGGGATCTGGATAGGCCATCGGGACACCACCTGGGATTTGCTGGTTTGGCCGATGATCTGGCGTGTTCCCAATCTGGTTCCCTTCCTAGGGGATCCTCGTCTGATACCCTATCATCGGCCATCTCTTCCAGCCGATCGCGCGCGCTGATCCTGCCCCCCAGTCCATCCCGCTGGCCGATCTTGCTTTCTGACCTGTTGTACTGGTCAACTCTGCCCCCCAGCCGATCATGCACCGAAACGCGCCGTTCCTCGCGCAGATTTCTGCTGGTCGGTTCTGATCCTCTGTCCCTAGAGCGTGGCCTCGGGCGATCGTTGCAGCTCAATCCGTTACACTCCGGACAGTTATCGGCAGACGGCAATCTGATGTCGTTCTCCCAGCAGTGGATGAAGAACGGACATTGCCAGTGATCTTCATGCCGGCGTATCGTCTCTTCCTGGTATCTTGCTTGTTCTTGCTGCTGCCGATATTTACTGAGTAAGAATTGGGAGGTGACGGGCTTGCGCGGTCGTTCTAGCCCTCGCCTGTTCCTTCTGATTTCTTCCGTCGTGATCTGCCTCCTGGGGTCGACGGCGCCGCCTCTTCTCGCCGATTCTGACGTCAGCACCTTAGTTTGACTTGAGTCCCCTCCAGCGTTAACCATGTTGGCCGGGAAGGGATGCTGATCTATCTTCATCGGTTTTGCCGATTTTGCTGGGGTCTCAAATTTAAGCCGTCCCTGCTCGATGGCCGATTGGATCTGCTGACGGAAGACTTTACATTCATTTGTTTCATGAGAAGTAGCGTTGTGCCACTTGCAGTATTTCATCTTCTTAAGTTGATCGGCCGTAGGGATGGTGTGATGCTGAGACAGCTTAATCTGTCCTTCTTGAAGCAATAGATCAAAAATTTTATCGGCCTTTGACGTGTCAAAGCCGAATGTCTCTGGCTCCTTCTTGCCAAAGGGGCATGATATCGGTTTTTTCCCTTTGACCCATTCTGCCAGGCCGATTTCCTCCTCCGCATTTGACTCAGATCCTTCCAAGTATGCCACCTTCTTTTGGAAGTTCCTCCGCTGTTCAAATGGTCGGACCTCTTGTCCTGACAATCGGTGGACGATTTGGCTCAGGCTTTCAAACTCTTGGGCAGCATATCTTTCTTTGATTTGTGGCAAGAGGCCTTGGAAAGCGATATTGGCCAACTGTGCATCGGTCAGAGCCAGACTGTAGCATTTGTTCCTGATTTCTCTGAACCTCTGTACATACCCCATCACTGGTTCATCGTTCCTCTGCCTGAGACTGGTCAAGTCCGAGAGTTTCATCTCGTGTACTCCTGCGTAGAAGTACCTGTGGAATTGTTTCTCCAGATCGGCCCATGTAACGACGGAATTTGGCGGCAAGGTGGTGAACCACTGGAAGGCCGATCCGGACAGAGATGATGAAAATAAACGCACCCTCAGGGCATCTTGCGTGGCAGCTTCCCCGCACTGGATGATGAATCGGTTGATATGCTCCACCATGGATGTATCGTCCGTCCCTGAGAACTTGGTGAAATCGGGAACCTTGTAGCGGTGTGGGAACATCAGGAAGTCATAGGCCGATGGATATGGTGTCTTGTAGGTATAAGTTTGAACTTTTGGCTTCAATCCAAACTGATCTTGGATTACTTCTGCTATTCTTGCAGTCCAGTCCACCTGCTGCTGATGAACAGCTGTTCGCGGCGCGGGCATGTGCTGAAGGGCTGGTACGGCCGGGTGATGAATCGGCGAATTTTGCTAAGTGGCCGATAGTTGATGGCGGAACGAGTCCGCACCCCCTTCGTATGTCACTGCTGGCGCCGTGCCTCTGAATGCTTCTACACTGTTTGCCCCCCTGCCGATTTCTGATAAGATCGGCTGATACTGGGGAACTGTCGGCCGGGCAACCGATTGGTATGGCACCTGGGTTGAATAATTTCCATATCCGTTCGCCGGCTCGGGAAAATATGTTGTCGCTGATGTTCCCCAAGGTGCTGAGCTTGTAGGCAGTGACTGCACAAAAGCAATCCGAACGGGTTGAAGCAGTGTCTGTGATGGGAGACATGGTGCACCGCTGTATCTTGGAGACGCCGGGGGCAATGGAGAGTTGTACCCCTCGCGTTGCGTCAATCTCGGCTGAGGAGCCGATTGGGACGTGTATGGCAGGCTTCTGGCTGGCAGAGTGGTTGGAGGAGCATATGCCGGTCCCTGATAGCCTTGGACTGCTCCGCTGGCCAGAGAGTTGACGACGGCGTTATACACCATGTTGGTCATCACTGAGGATTGATCGATGAACGCCTGATACACGGACTGTTGAATCATCTCTGACATCTTGCCCGAGTCCTCAGCAATGGTGATGTGGCGAGGCGCTAGAATAGGAGTCTTCTTGACTGCCTCCCCGCTTCTGGTACGACTGAACGACTGGAGGTACATCTTCTTGTAATCTTCTAGATGTTTGGCCAATTCTTCCCTCTGGTCGTCCTTGAGATCTGCTTCTGTGACCTCAATGATGTTGCTGTCGGAGATTTCTGCGTTTTTCGACATATCAGATCTTGGATGGTCCCACCGGGCGTGCCAAAAGTGTGTTGACGCAAAAATCGGCCGGATAGGAATCGGCCGATGGTCTTCAGCGTCGGACACACGACCCGGGAGAATCTGCTTAGCTCCTGTTCGGGTTGTCACCCTGGTGCGGTTCGCGCGGCGTGCCAGTCAATCTGACCTGTTGATTGACAAGGAAATAGAGTATTAAATTCCAGGCGCGTCGATCGGCTGGGATTCCGATCTGTCCTGAGGAGTGCGTCGGCAGCGAATCGGCCGATTTGCTGTAGAGATGATCGGCTATGGATCAGCCGATAATCGTGTAGTAATTGTAAAGAAAACCACCGGAGCGATCTAAACAAGTACCATAGAAGCAACACTTGAAATAGATCTAATCGGCTGTAAGATGATAAATCGAAGAAAAACAATGACGAAGCCGATTATTCTGATCTCAAGCTGGATAACCGGTGATAATACTAGAAAAACAGGTGAAACTTGCAATTCTAGTAAATATCGATAACTGGTGAATAAATCCAAACGAAACCACAACGATGCGCCCGTAGTTAAAGCTCGGATATTACTCGGTAAGCGGAACCTACCAATTGGCCGGAGATCAAGTTGATGCAGCCCTGCCAATCCGTACGAACTCGTGGAAGAAGAAAATATTGGCGAAGTCGCCGACTTGAAAGTAAATTGCAGGAAAAGTAGAAGTATTGTTGTTGATTGATGTGTTGATGATTTTTCAAGACCCTGACGACTCCTATTTATACCCTAAAGCTAGGATTCCTGGTCGATCACGACTTGTCACAACCTTATTTAAATTACTATATCTATACGGACTTTAAAAAGGAAACGGACTCCCGCAGAATCATCCGCCGCCGCTCCCTAATCCAATCAGAATTTCCTTCAATTGCTCTCCGACCGACTTAGCGTGTTCACTTTGACCAACTTTTGACCAGGATCCTCTGAAATAATCCCATCCTGTTAGCGTAGGCTGTGCCACCAATCGGCCGATTTCCAACTATTACTTCAATCGGCCGATTCCTTTCTGTAGCCTTCAGATCTGCCGCATCGGCCAATCTTCTCCTCCTGATGCCGATTCAACACGTGTCAAAATCTGGCATCAACAGAAAGAAACTAAACTAGGGTAAGCCTGACGGTAATACCCGAGTCTCTGATTACCACTTGATGGGAACTAGGGGGCCCGATCTTCTGTCAGGTAAAGGATATCTCTCGTTTTGGTGGAGCACGACACACCGATCCGGCATCAATTCAGCAGACTCGAACCCTGCAATCTTAGCACCACGACTCCTCTGGTTATCAACCGTGTCACAATCCGGTTGACCTCGCCAAGAAGGCTAATCCCTGCCTGTGAAACGAAGAACACAAGCAAGAACTCGAAAGAACGCAGCTCTCAATTGAAAGTGACAAACTGCAGATGAATGATTAAGCACATGAAGTTGGGGTTTCACAAACCGATGAACGGCGACTGTTCGAGGACAGATTAATCTAAAGCAAAACCCAAAACCTAATCTTGGGCAGCGGCTACTGATTTATGGAGTCTAGGGTCATGCAAAACCCCCTGGACGCAACCCTAATGGGTTCCAACACGGTACAAGGCCCAAAGGCCAAAATACGGAGTCGCAGCACCAAATCAGATTCTGGATGTCAAATTCCTTTGACGATTCCCGACGACTCTGGATGAATTTGGGCCCGAGACCAGAGCCATTGGAACCTTCGTCTTCTTACGTTTCCGTACATATAAATAACGCCTAAATCCGAGCCCGTATGCAACCGTGAGACCAGTTTTAGCGCAGACTGTTCATGGACTCCGAATCGGCTCCGAAGTCGACTTGGTTTGGGCCTCCACCTCGGCTTGGGCTCCCTTGCTGGTCCACCATGCCTCCAAGCCCTTCCTTGAGTATCTCCTGGTCCTCTCCTTAGTTTCTAATCATAACATAATCATAAAGTAGCGATCTATTCCCAAAACCAAACAAAGAAGTGCTTAGTAACGAGCTCACCTCTAAATTCAATTGTCGCGCGCGAGCTCTTGTAATTGGACCTTGAATGCTCATTGGAGGATTGTTGTGTATATCTAAAGGAGTGATGTCCGCATCATGCTTTGCCGCCACGGTTGTGCTGTTTGGTGCTTGCCCTGGTGGATGCTTCGTCGCCCATGATGTTGTCGTTGGGTGGATGCTTTGCCACTGTTTGTGGTACAGGTGGATGCTTTGCCGCCATGTTGCTACTTGGGTGGATACTTTGCCACCACTGGTCCTGGTAGATGCTTTGCCGCACTAGTTGCGTTCTTCGAGCTTGCTCTCTCTAGGCATCTTTGGCGTTGGTGTATCCCTTTTGCAGTTTTAGTTCTTGGTTAGCCTTGTTAGAGCAACTCCAAAATACTAGGTAAGAGAGATTGGAAAGGGGGTGAAATCCCGTTGCCCTCGCTAGCCAAAAGTACCGAGGCCGTCGCCCTCGCCCTCCCCCTCCTCACGTGAGCTCCGGCGCCCTCCCCCTCCTCTTTCCCACGTGCTCCCGCACCCTCGTGCCCGCACCTTCATCTTCTCCAACGTGCAGCTCAGGTTAGAGCGCGAACCGCCATTGCCAACCTCAAGCTCGAGCTCCACCCCCATCTCAAATACTCCCCACACAGGCCGCTAAAATCAAATCCCTTGCACCAGCTGCTAGCCCATGACCTCCTCTACGGATCCCCTACACCGGCCGGCCGAATCCCACGCTGGGGAGGCCGCGCGCTGGTGGGCAACTGCTGCCCAGAACAGCCATAGTCGACCTCCGAGGTGAGCCCCCGACCAACTTCTTGTTCCAGCCCAAACAACCACCAAAATGGGTTCACCTCACCTCCCTCATCATGGTGCTCTTCTCGGTTTCTCGCGTTTGCAGCCCAATCGACGGGAACGCCGACTTCACTGTCGCGGCATCCTGGTGACCGTGCTGCGGTTGGCATCACCGTGTCCCGCTCGCTCCACTGCCCCGCCAGCTGCTCTATCTGCGTCACCATGACCGCCTCATCGCCCTGAACCCGTAGGTATACCCCTTCACCACCGGCGACCTTCCAATCACCGGGAACGTCCAACCCTAGGTCATGGCCACTATGGTCGCGGCGTCGCTAGGAGAAAAGGACTCGCGCGTAGGAGGAAAAAGGGGATGAGGTGGACCTGATTTCAATATGAAGGGTCTGATTTGGCTAGTTTGTTGGAGTGTACCGAAATATGGAGAGTGAATCTTGGCTAAATGGATAGCTAAATGAGAATATGAAGAGTGAAATTTGGCTAGGCTCTTGGAGTTGCTCTTAGGGTGGTTGGGTTGGGTATGTCCTCCCTTCCCTTCTTGCTGCTTCTTCTTGTTGTTATTATATGGTTGCACCTTCTATCGCTGCCGGCTGTGTATTGGTTGTACCTTTCTTTCTTCAGTATTTCTCTATCTTTAGTCCTCTGTGTTCTTGTGTTGGCCGCTCTGTTTGGTTACATCAGGCACGTTCTTAAAAAAATCCTCCTGTCGCCGCCAGATCTTCCACTGTCCCCAATCCTCCGCAAGATCAGCAACGAGGCCCCATGAGTGCGCCCGTGTGCCAACAACATGGTGAGGAAGGCGTGATGGTCCCCGTCACGATGAGTGAGCCACACCGCCGCCCCGCCTCTCCTGAGCAGCCGGGCAACGACGACGTCCTCCACGGCATCTTCCTCCTTCCGCCGTTGCTGTCATCCCTCATGCGCGCATCCACCGTATGTAAGCCCTGGCTCCACCTCATCTCCGACCCTGCATTCGGCTGCCGCTTCCGCGACCAGCATGGGATCCCACCGCTGTTCGGCTTCTTCGACGACGGCCCCTTCGTTTCCACCATGGACCTGCCCGAGTCCCGACCGCAACCCGGCAGCGCGCTCTCCGAGCCGAAGCTGCAGGGAAACGACTACATGACCCTCGGCTGCAGGCATGGCCTCGTCGTCCTCCTCAGCCACGGTCAGAAAGAAGTGGTCGCATGGAACCCTATATCACAGGGAGCCACTGCTGCGTGCCGTTCCCACTACGTGCCACACTTGCTAGCGGCGGGGCGTTGCTGCGCGCCGATGGCAATGATGGTATGTAGCCAGTTGAGCCCCTTTCAGGTATTCATTGTGTTCGGTAATGGTGGCCGACTGGCCGCGGACTCCCATATGCGCAACTCTACCGATCGGACTCTGGTACGTGGGGCAAAAGAGTTGCGCCGACAGAACTTGCGAGCTGGACTCTTGTGAGCCGTATGGCCATGGTTCTAGTTGGGAAGGCACTTTGCTGGATGACTCCTTGGGACGATGAAATTGTTCAGTTCCATGTGGACACCGAGAGTTTGACGTGATCAGCAATCCTGAAGGTGTGAAGGCCATGTCCATTGAAATCTTGCCGACCAGGAGCAATGGGCTTGGTCTTGCTGTTTTAAAGGTAGTAAACCTCCAGTTATGGGAGAGGATGGCGGATTCAGATAATGGTTCGCTGATATGGGTGCTGATGAGAACCATTGAACTGGACAAGATCCTTTCACCAGAACCAATGGGCTGGAGAGTGTGGACCAAGATACTAGCGTTTGATGAGGAAACTAATACCATGTTTGTGTTATGGGATGGCACTGGCTTCATGATCCAGCTTCAGTCACTGAAATTCAGAAAAGTTCTTAAAAGCACTACACGGGTAGAGCTTGTTATCCCTTCACAAGTTTCTTTGGAACAGGTATCCTAACGTAGAAATGTGAATATGTACATGGTTCTAGCCAGCAGGAATTTCGTCGTTGTGCATTTGGGTAGACTCGTCTACACTATTATACCTTATTTGCTATTTGCGAACAGTGTGAAATATATATGCTACGGAAATAGAACTATACTTGTAGTTATTGTGGTACGAATGGAATTTGCATTGCAGTGTTAGCACTGAAGATTTTAGCATGACCTCAGAAAGAGTTGGAAATTCACGAGAAACTTGATAAGAGAGTGAAGCTAAGACCATTGGACATGTGACGTTTGTAAATTATCTCGTTGTTGTTTGCATGACTCATTGGGGGTTTGGGACTGGATGGGAGTACGCAGCAACACATAGGGGAGAAGAGAGGAAGAGATAGCTTGAGCGCTGGAAGCTGATGGAGATTCCCTTATATTTCCTCTTAATGAATCCTGATAGAAGGATATTTGGTTCCTTCTACGGTTGGCCCTTTGGGCCATGTGTGGCCTGCTGCATTGTGCCTTGCAGCCGTGCATGGCTTGGGTATCAGATGGAAATGAGACTGAATCTGTATTACTGAAACTGAAACTGAAATCACCTATTACTGAAATGAGACGGAATATTGAAGGAACGTAGACTGGACAGTGTTTCAGAAAACCATGAATAAAATAATATTATCTTCCCCTCACAAAAAGAAAAAAGAAACCAACTGTATTACTCTGTTGAAGCTTTGATGACAAAAGGACAATAAATATCAACATCTAGAGTCCACGTATCAATATCTAGAGTCCGCGAATATGCAAGATAACAGAAGCTGGTAATAGGATTAATGAGATAATACACCTGTGGCGCTAACATACTATTTACTATAATACACTAAAAAGCAAGAGAACACACAAAATAACTAGGATCAATGAGATAAAAATAGCATAGAAAATAAAAGTAACATGGTCCACATGGAGTTTTGAATATCATCGTTAAGTGATCATAAACTGAATAATTCTGAACATGGATTACTGAATTGAGCATACCACTTAAGCAAATTGTGGGGAGGAGACCTAGGCAAATTAAATCTCCTATTTTTGGTGGTCTCAAAGTGCTTCATGATATGATCTGGGTTGAACTCTTAAATATATTCACCTTCTTCTAGTTATAGACCATGTGCCTGGGGGCGGTAATTCTTGTTCAACAGCTTCAGCTTGTGGAGCAGGAGCACAAACCTGTCCATTGTTTTACTCTCCTGGATGCAATTGAGAGACGAGACGAGTGGATGCAACATTTACGAGGTTTTGGTATAATTTCAAGTTGCAGCTAGTGGTTATGGCGGCCACGAAATTTTTGCTCAGTGGAACATTCCCTACAATTTGAGTGTGTCTTAAGGTTATATGCCACGAGAGCGTTTTGTGTGGCATGAGTTAGGACCCTATCCTAAAATTATCCTTAGAAAGCAGTAGATTCCTAGGGAACCAGTAGTTTCCCTACGATTTTGAAATGTCATGCTAGGGAAAGAAACCGTAGGGAAATCAGGGAATTCTAGTGGGAGCAGCATCAGATTGTTCCGCAGGTGTGTCAGTGGCTGTAGTTCCAATTACGCCGGCACTTGGTCCCGAAGTTGTGCTATGGCCTATTGTTTGGTATCTCTTCAAGCCCATAACTATCAATAATCAAATAAAAGTACAGATCATGTGTGCATCAAAGATCAAACAAGAGTACACGGGCAAACGATTTGGATTCAGAAATTCAGAATTCAATAATCAAACAGCACGTTCAATTCTATTCTACATCAAATATTCAAATTAATCTAATATGCCGACCTTTTCCTTGCCTCTCCGTCTGACTCCCTTGAGCAGCTTGCCCCCTTGACAGCACAGTCATCTCTTCTGGCTCTCCGCTCCTCCACGATCTCGTCGAAGTGCAGTCTCGCTTCTTCGATCCTCTCTAGCCTGCACATCGCTAATTTTGCCTTGGGTATCTCCATCGGCCATCGTGGACTTGCGTCTACAGTGTCGCTTCGTTTCCTGCTCTGAGCACGATCGCCGCACTTTGGACCAATCGATTCTAGACTCCATGGGGGGACAAGAGATTATGTGGCCTACGCCGCAGCGGCTGAGACCACCAAGCACAGCCCAAGTCAGCATGCGATTCAGTCTGTCAGGCAATCGGTGTTTGTAGCCTAAGAGAGGAAGGGGAGAATTAGGCAAACTTTAAACTTTAACCTACGGCTTCAACTAAATTGCATAAAACGTAAACTAGAACAGAACATGCTATCTAGATGTGCAACTACAATTCATCTAGTGTTCCAACCCACCCAAAATAAGAGTTTTGCAACCTATAGACAATTCTAGCTTATGCTACTCTAAGAAAGTAAAGGGACATATTTTTTTATGCAAGATCCCGTCGCTTTATTCAAATAACACCGGGTTCAGCAGAGTCACGAACCAAAAGGTTGTTTACAAAACTAGGGAGGGGATTCACCCAAACAGCAGGGTGATCCGGGTCCCGACAGCGGCCAAAGCGAGCAAGCTCATGGGCAAAAAAATTACAAGAACGTGGAACAAAAACAGCATCAGCTGAACCAAACATGGTGGCCATAATAAACTGTCAGCAGCGCCCCCCTTGTGCACGGTCATATTCATCTGTCAGCAGCGCCTTCACCAAAGTCTGGGAGTCAGTTTCAATCACAATGTTCTGCAACCCTTGATCTGGTGCCGCATGAAGGCCGGCAATGCATGCATGCGCTTCAGAACACAGTGCATCCATCACCACATCAAGAGAGCCAGCTCCTGCAATAGCTGCATTACCTTGGTCATCTCGTGCGACAAACCCCAAAGAACCCTTCCTCTCTTTCTCCCAGAAAGCACCATCAACATTGATCTTCCATGTACCAGGCTGGGGGGCAGACCATCGACTACATCGATTTGTCGGCTCTGAATTGTTCTTTGCCTCTCTCTCATCAACCACCTCGACAAGCACTGACCTAGCCTTATGAATGATATCGGCAGCAGGTCTTCGTTGTTCCTGCATTGGTCTTATTCCGGGCGTCCCACCATGACCAGAGCAAGCAAATAGTGAGCAAACTCTTCTCCTCCTGCATCCCCAAAATGTGTTCAGAAACTTTCCGAGCTGAGTATCGTTCGAACAAAGTGATCCTCACATCTTCCAGATTAAAGGCCCTCCAACACTCCTTGACATACTTGCATTTGAGGAAGCAATGACCCCATCCTCGTCCAGTCTCCAACACACCGGACATCTTGTATCAACATCCATCCCACGCCTGCTAATATTCTTCCTCAGAGGCAAGCTGTTATGTGTAAAACACCAGAAAAAGTGACGTACTTTCAGTGGGCACTTCAACTGCCAGATATCCTTCCATTTGAATCCCCTTGTGCTCTCCTAGCCAGACCCTGAGCTGCTCTCTCCACTCTAACGTTGTTTCTCTCGTGTGTTACAGTCATGAAGCACATGATAAGTTGATTTAACGGAGAACATCCCTTTCTTATCAAAATGCCAAGCCAGCAAATCCTCCATCCCGTGTTTGATCGGGATCCCCAGAATGCGTATGACTTCATCTTCCCAAAAAATGTCCTTGATCAGTTGGCTATCCCATTCACCACTGACCGGATCTATCAGCTCTGAAACTTTTGTTACCAGCGTCTGACCCCGTGGAGTGATTGGCCGTCGTGCCACATCATCAGGAATCCAAGGGTCCAGCCATATATTGATGCTGTTGCTATCCCCCACTCTCCAAATAAGCCCTTTTTTCATAGCTTGCACCCCACGAACAATGCTTCGCCACACATAAGAAGTCCCTGGACCTTCTGCCACCTCCAGAAGATTACCATCCGGAAAATACCTGGCCCGAAGGACTTGGGCACAAAGTGAGTCCGGGTATTGTAGTAGCCTCCAACCTTGCCTTGCCAACATTGCCAAATTAAATAGGAGCAGGTGCCTCAAACCCAATCCACCCTTCTCCTTTCTCAAGCACAAAGTCTCCCGTGACAGCCAATGCATCTTTTCTCATTTTCCTGTTGTGTCCACCAAAACCGACAAATCATAGTACTGATTGCATCACATAGAGATTTTGTGAGATGAAAGCAGGACATGCATAGCTCGGAATAGCTTGAGCTACCGCGTTGATAAGAATCTCCTTTCCAGCTTTTGACAGTAACTTCTCCTTCCATCCTTGAATGCTTTTCCAAACGCTATCTTTCAGATATGTTAATGTCTTCTCTTTCGACTTGCCAATATACACAGGCAGCCCCAAGTACTTTTCATTCCGGACCTCCACTCCTACTGCCAATGCATCGATCACCAACGTTTTCTCGGCCTGTCTTGTGTTGCGACTGAACATGATAGAAGACTTTTCCTTATTTATAGTCCGCCCCGAGCAATCCTCATACAATGAATGGACATGTTGCAGATGATTTGCACTTCTCTCATCAGCCTTCACAAGTAACAAAGAGTCGTCTCCAAACAAAAGGTGATTTATGCTCGGTGCATTCTGGCATATCTTATCCCCCACAAGATCTCCTCTCTCCTCTGCAGCAAGGAGCAGGCACGAAAAAGCCTCAGCACACAACAGAAACAAATAGGGTGACAATGGATCCCCCTGTCGAAGACCACGCTCAGGGATTATAACATCTGTTAATTCACCATTAACTTTAATACGATACTTCACAGTAGGGACGCATTTCATAATAATCTTCACCTACTGCTCATCAAGGCCCAGCTTGTACATCATTTTATCCAAAAAAATTCCATTCCACACGGTCGTAAGCTTTACTCATATCGAGTTTAACTGTAGCAAAATAGTCACGAACCCCTCTCTTCGTCTGCATATAGTGTGTCAATTCATAAGCTAGCAGCACATTGTCTGTTATCAAGCGCCCCGGGACAAAAGCACTTTGATTCACAGAGATGATTTCAGGCAAAATAACTTTCAGATGATTGGATAGTACCTTGGAGGCAATTTTATAGATTACATTGCACAAGCTAATGGGTCGTAAATCCTTTAGACGTTCTGGATGCGGCACCTTCAGTACCAAAACCACAACTGTGTCGTTCCACCCTTCCGGAATATCACCCCCAGTCAATAAATTCCTCACTTCTTTTACAACATCAGCACCCACTATGTCCCAAAACTGATTGTAAAACAAAGCAGGCATCCCATCGGCACCCAGTGCTTTCAGGTCTCCCATGCTATCCAGAGCTTGCTTGATTTCTTCGTCAGTAAAGTCTTTCATCAAGAGAAGATTCATCTCTTGAGAAACTTTGGGGTGTACTTGCGCCATCAATTTTGCATACCGAGTATCTGCACAACTGTGAAAGAGATCTATATAAAAGTTAGTAACAAGGTTCCTCATCACCCCCTCCTCCACTACACTTCCATCATCCCTCACTAGTTTTTTAATTCTATTTTTCCTCCTTCTTTCAGAGGCGAAACCATGGAAAAATTTTGTATTTCTGTCACCATGTTTCAGCCAATGTGCTTGCGCTCTATGGCGCCAGTACAAATCTTTCTGCTCTTCAAGTTTCTCCAGCTTATACCTCAAGATCTCCTCACGGGCAACGTTCTGAGCATTCACCGTTCTCCGCCTACACTCCTCCAACTCCTTTTTCACTCTCTTTATTCTTTTCTCCAGATCACTGAGCACATTCCGGCTCCAATCCCACAACTCCGCACCCACCTCCTGAACCGCATGGACCACCCTGCCTCCTCTATCATCCAGCGTGAGATGCCATGCATTTTGAACAATCGTTTTGCAATGTTCCTCCTGCACCCAGCTGGCCTCAAAGAAGTGCAGAAACATAAAGGAGTGGGTTAGGAAAATGCAAACTCGGCATGCCAATTTTTTCCTGTGGTATCGGTGGGCTAAAGCCATCTCTAGTCCACGTTGGAGCTCCACCAAGGTACGCTCCCGGTCACTAAGTCTCTTCTGATCAAGAGCTTGACCTTGCCACTAAGGCTCACGCCAAGTAGGTGAGGTTCTTGCCACAAAGGCAATGCTCACCACCTCTTGCAACGGTCACCTTGATGCTGTCTTCACTATGGAGCTTCCCACGAAGGAGGGGTCTCCTCGTCCCTCGAACACGGTCATCGACACCGCTCCACACAAAGCTCGAGGGTCGAAGACTTGCCGGCGAGTCACCAAGACTCCAAGAAGCCGGCACACCAAGATTACACCGGTGGTTCACTCTAGAACCAAACACCTGGCAGCTACACCTTGTTCTCACATCTCTCTCGGCCTAATCTAGCACTAACACTCATTAAGCATGTGCTAAAGGCATTGGATATGATCACTAAGCTCTATGGTGGCTAGGATGTCTTCTTTAATGTGTATGAGTTTCCTCTAGACTCCAGCAACCACAAATGACACGGGGAAGATGCTTATATAGGCTAGAGGTCCAGCCATAGCCATTACCAACAACTTTCCCGAAAAGCAGAAAGCGTCAGATGATCTAGTCACAGGCGTCGTTTCATCCGGTGCTGAAGGCATTTCTTATCTCAAGCGTCGTTGCAATTCTGGATTGCACCGATGCCTAGTGTCGTTTAATCCGGTGCTGAAGAGATTTCTGAGCCAGGCAGCTGCAACCAAAAATTCTCTATGAGTAATTCAACTACCAAAGCACCGATACTTAACCCTAGGGCGTCGGTTGATCTTGCCATTTTCTTCTTTCATCGTAGTTGCAATTTCCCAATGCACCGACCCGTTATAAAAACATGGCGTCGGTTTATCTGACGCCCTACTTCAAGTTGAACAAGCAAAGGGTTTTAACCAGTTCCCCTCCGGGGTTGACGCCAGGGAAATATGCTTTTTATAATGAAATATTGGTCTACGCCCTCTCTCCGCCAATGGCTAGGTTAGCTATCTCTCTCTCTCGCTACGCCTCGTCCAATTCGACACTTCTTTGAGTTCTTTCTTTGTTCCTTGCTTTTCCAGGACTTTGTAGTTTATCCATGTGACCTAAGATTATTCACTAGACAAATTTGGTTAGTTCCATTGATCATGTTATCACTCAATCACCAAAATCACAATAATTGACTGATGAGGCCATGTTTCTTACAGGCTCTCGCCGGTGGGCAGGCATATGGTTGCCACCAGACCTCGCCAAACGGTGGATTCACCCAGGTAGTGACCTCGTCATATTTTTTAAAAGAAATCTTGTGAAGGTATTTATGTAGTACTGGCCCGATCTTCTGATAGGTATGGTAATTTTGATTGGTGGAGACTCGACGTGGGCGATCCGGGCTTCTAATCAGATGTCATTCAAATCCCTGCAACCGTTACACTGCTGCTCCGTTTGTTATCAACAAAGCACAACTCAATTGACCTCGCCAAGAAGGCTTTTTCCTGCAAGCGAATCAAAGAACACAAGTAAGAAAGATATAAACACGCAATCTGAAATTGCAGATGTGTATGGAGCAAAGATTAATATGGGGTTCAAGCTTTGAACACAAGAGGACAAAAGGACAAATCGCCACAGTGGTGTAGAACAAGAATGGGGGCCCTCATTCACCGCAAACGGACTCGGCGTCACAGTTACAATGAAAGATGTTTGTTTCTTAATGAAAAACTAGAACTAAATAAAACTCAAACCTAATGTGGCGGTGACTAATAAGTTTATACCAAAAAGGACGATTCTAGGGTTGAGGGCGGCCAGGGGGGGTGCGCCCGCAACATGGGCTTAAGGCCCGACACGATACAAGGACCGTCACGGCCCAAAACTGGTAACGCAGCATCTTGTCGTGGTCACACAGGATGATCCGGTCACCTTATGGATCTAGGAATAGAACCAAAAGAAAGCTTTCATCGTTACCTTTCCAACGCATCAAAGAACGCCTCATTTCGATATCATATGAGAGAGATGTGGCCGATTCCGTCTAGAGTAATCTAGTGAATCCGAACTGAACACGGAGTCCAAGTTGATGACGACTTGTAACTTAGCGAAGGGCATGGCTCGTGCGTATCCATTTTGGTGATGTCCTCATCATCCTCCCCTTCTTGAATTGGAATCGTACTCGACTCCATCCCACCATCAAACTCCTGCAAAAGGTTAGTGACAGCAGGACACAAATTGCTAGACATAGGATTATGATCATGTGAAAACAAAACATGTCTGCAAAGCATGGTATGGCATGGTGCATCATCAACATAATTTTCAACATTCAGAGATGTTGTAGCAATTGAAGCACCTCTCTTCAACTTAATTTCTTCGGTTGTAGGACCAGATGGGTCTAAAGTATGATTATTCTTAGAAATTTCAGCAGGCTCTTTGTCATGTTTTACAATTAAAATAGGTGTTAAAGGAAGTAAAACAATTTTCTTGCCCTTATGCATCAAAGTATATGTATTAGTTCTATCATGGTGTAAAGCATCAGTATCATATTCCCATGGACGTCCTAATAAAAACGAACATGCTTGCATAGGTACAACATAAAAATTAGCATAATCATGATATAAGCCAATGAAAAAGTATACTCTTGCTGATTGAGTTACCTTTGCCTTACCACTATTGTTTTGCCATTCGAGGTGATAAGGTTTGGAATGAGCACGTGTGGTCAAGCCAAGCTTCTTGACCAAATCTGAACTAAACAATTTGTCAGACTTGGAGCTACAGGACTGGGCACGTGGCGTACATTTTCTAGGATAAGGGATGGGACATGGTCCACGCCCTACACCAGTTGTAACTACTCGTACAGGAGTAGGACTAGTCGGAATATAAGTAAACTACCTGAGTAGTACTCGGATGGGATTCCTAAGCTTGTACTTGGCTAGTACTTCCATTTAACCCTATCCCCCCAGACTATATAATGGTGAGAAGGAACCCCCTCGTAAGAATAATCATCTAAGGCAATACAAACCACCACACAAAACGTAGGGTATTACACATACTACGGTCCGAACCTGTCTAAAGTTTCATGTTCCTTGCACCTTTGAGCTCCTGATCGCGGCGACACCCCACCTACAATCTACCACCTCGGGGGTATCCCTCGGTGGGCTTGGAGGTTAAACAACAACACAAGTTATTGTAGCTCCCACTATCAATTATTGTACGAACATGACAATCCTTGACAATGAGAAACATGTGGAACAAATTCTGGCATTGTAACTTCTCCGGTTCATGCTCAAGCTTTGTATTCAACATACGCTGCACAACAATAGATTTGTAACCTGCAGCAGTAGTCATAGCATTAATGGATTCTCCATCACTATCCGAATCTGCAAGGTTAGCAGCAGGAACCAAATCATCTTCAACATCACTAGCACTTACATATCCTCCATCATTGGTAGCAATGGATGCATGATGACTGGGCAATCCTTCATGACGTGTTCCATGCCCTTGCAACAGTGGCACACGATGTTGATGGAGCTGCTCGATGAAGCACTAGGAGGAACAAACTTCTTCTGTTGTTGGGATTGCACAGAAGACACATTCCTCACCTCGGAAGTAAGTGTAGTAGCAGGCGGTGTCACTGGTGGCTTAGCAACAGGTGCCTTGGGCTTGTCAAGGTCGGAACGCTGTGGAAAAGATCTTCCAGTGTTGGACCTGAAAGTCTATTGTTATCATCATACGTGTACTTCTCTTTCAGCTTTAAGAGTAAGATAATACAATTGGCTGAACCTGGTCCATTCTTTATAATCAAGAATATCCTGTATATCACGATGCAAACCACAAAAAATCTAGCACAAGTATCATGATCATGCTCATGTATATTACAACGTGCTAAACCAATAATTAGCTCTTGATAATATTCCTCTACTCCTTTGTCACCCTGATTTAGAGTTTGCAACTTTAAACGCAAATAACGTTGATAATAAGGAGGCACGAAGCGAGATTTCATACATTGTTTAAAAGCATTCCAAGTACGAGGTATAGCATTGGCATTATTAGGAGCAGTGAAAAGATCATTCCAAAAAAATAGAGCAAAACCAGTAAACTCACTAGTAGCAATTCTAACTCTATGCCCAGCAGGAAATAAATAAGAATTAAATTTTTATTCAACAACAAGACCCCAATCTAAATAAGCCTCAGGATCAACATTACCAGCAAAGGAAATCATGGTAAACTTTGTTTCAGCAAAAGGATCATTATTACCACAATTCTAATTACCTCCCATACCATGACGATTACACCGAAGAAGGTCCACATCATGTGCATCATCATCAAGGTCGGCATCATCATCATCGTCCTCCTCATCCACCTCACCATCAGGTGGTTGTTGTCGGGGCCGCCGTAGAGGAGGCCGTTGTTCAACATGTTCAATCCGGGTGACCAGACTGTTAACAGTGCACATCAACTCATCAAATTTCCCATTGATGTTGGTCCGCGGGTCATCAAGAAGCCTTGTAAGGTTATCCCTGGACAAACATTCGTTGAAGTCTGAAGGGGACTCCACTCCTTTCCCTAACATGGTTAGAACACAACAAAAGACAACATTAAAGTATTATCCCTATCAACTAGCAGCTACTAGGTGGTGGACAAAGTGGAATGCAATATCTCAAGCGGCTTACCACTGGCTTGCAAGTGTTCTTACCAAAGTCAACAAGGTGGTACAATCTATTGTCAAGCGTGAGTGTAATAGTTGCTA
Organism: Panicum miliaceum; assembly: GCA_032594955.1. NCBI lineage: Eukaryota > Viridiplantae > Streptophyta > Magnoliopsida > Poales > Poaceae > Panicum > Panicum miliaceum. The sequence goes on from CM064059.1 coordinate 35,816,525, forward strand.
GGTGAACCTGTACTTATAGAAGTATAAGTCTAGCTTTGGGCAGGCACAATATGACATCAAGGAAACAATAATTATCGAAAGCAGATTAACATAGTTCAATAAGTATCAAAATTACTAATCACATTTGCTGGCTAAGATATGTCCCTAGACATAGCACAATAAGTTGGAACAAAGGACGATGGGAAGAACTCAAATAACAGGTAACCAGCAACTCATGCAATTATTTTTCTCTTTTTTCCTGATTTTTTCTTTTGGATGTTGTTTTTTTGCAACTTTTTATTTTTTAAAATATTTTTTATACTTTTCTCTGAATAGGGATCACATGAGAAGGAACCACAAAAAGTTTCAGCTTAAACAGAGCTAGGTTGTGGGCCACAGAAAATCAGGCACGTTCTCTAGAAAGTGTGCAACAACTTTGGAGCTTGAGTACTCCCACGTAGAAGGCGAATTTGGAAAAAGTGAGAATGAGAAACCGAGCAAAATTCAATTTCAGCCGATTTTGAAAAAAAGTTCACCTCAATCCGAGTTACGAGTGGAAAGTTATGCCTGCTTTAAGAAAGGGGCTCCGAATCAGAGTTTTTGGAAGGCACAACTAGGCATACAAGGTGGCGGTGGCTAGGGAAAAGCTTCCCTATCCTCCCAACACAGATCATGGCTGAGCAAAGTGTCTCAGCAAGCAACCAAGGACCAAGCTTCCCTAGTATATATAGCAATATGTATTACCAGATGAATCAAGACGGGCTGTGATGCAAGGTGAAAGACACAAGGCGGCTTGCAATCTATCAAGGGCTTACGTGACGAGAATTCACACAAGGTAGCTAGCGGGAGAAAATCAAGTAATGTCATGGCTCGACTCGTTGTTTGGGTAAAGGTGGATGGGACAGCGGTGGAAACAAAAACAGTAACGGGCAATTGAACCACGACTACGAACACCCTAAACCAGCAACAAGGACTCAACCACGAACACAAACTCAACAAAGCGAATCTGAAACAAAATTGCAAAGGCTAAAACAGGTGATAGAACAGCAGGAAGTGTATAACTTTTTGGCTTTTTGTGGACTATAGATAAAGAAACAAGATGAATCTAAAGGGAAACACGATAATATACCTCACGGGTAACCTGAATTCTAATATCACTTGATGTAGCAATGGCCCGATCTTCCGATAGGTATGGTAATTTCGATTGGTGGAGACTCGATGTGGGAGATCTGGGCTTCTATTCAGATGTGATTCGAACCCCTGCAACCGTTACACCGTTGCTCCGTTGGTTTTCAACCAAGCACAACTCGATTGACCTCGCCAAGAAGGCTTTTCCCTGCAAGCGAATCGAAAAACTCAAGCAAGAAAGGATAAACACGCAATCTGAAATTGCAGATGTGTATAGAGCAAATATGAATATGGGGTTCAAGCTCTGAACACGGAAGGACTAATTGCCACAGTGGTGTAGAATAAGAACGGGGGCCCTGATTCACAGCAAAAGGACTCAGCGTCACAGTTACAATGAAAGATGTATGTTTCTTCATGGAAAAGTAGAACTAAAAAAACCCAAACCCTAATGTGGTGGCAGCTACTGAGTTTATACCAAAAAGGACGAGGCTAGGGTTGAGGGCGACCAGGGGGGTGCCCACAACATGGGCTTAAGGCCCGACACGATACAAGGCCCGTCATGGCCCAACACCGGTGATGTAGCATTTTGTCATGGTCACACAGGATGATACACGATCCTTCTGGAGCTAGGACGAGAACCAAAAGAAATCTTTTGTCGTTAGCTTTCCAACGCATCAAAGAACGCATCAAAGTTCACCTCAATCTGAGTTACCATCGAAAAGTTATGCTTATTTTAAGAAAGGGGCTCCAAATCAGAGTTTTTGGAAGGCACAACTAGGTATACAAGGTGGCGGCGGCTAGGGCAAAGCTTCCCTATCCTTCCAACACCGATCACGGCTGAGCAAAGCATCTCAGCAAGCAACCAAGGACAAAGCTTCCCTGGTATATATAGCAATAGGTATCGCCAGATGAATCAAGAAGGGCTGCGATGCAAGGCGAAAGACACAAGGCGGCTTGCAACCTATCTAGGGCTTACGTGGTTAGAATTCACAAAAGGCAGCTAGCTTGGGCAAATCAGGTAATGTGATGGCTCGACTTGTTGTTTGGGTAAAGGTGGATGGGACAACGCTGGAAACAAAAATAGCAACGGGCAATTGAACTACGACTACGAACACCCTAAACCAACAACAAGGACAAAGCGAATCTGAAACGAAATTGCAAAGGCTAAAATATGTGATAGGACAGCGGAAAGTGTATATTTTTTTTGGCTTTTCATGGACTGTAGGTAAAGGAACGAGATGAATCTAAAGGGAAACACGATAATATACCTCACGGGTAACCTGAATTCTGAAACCACTTGATGTAGCATTGGCTTGATTGTAAGGAACATGACCCCATTAGGCCATGATTGTGATTTTGGTGATTGTGTGATAACATAGTCAATGGGACTAACGAGTTTGTGAGCTCAAGTTTGTAGAATTTCTAGGTCCCATGGATGGAGTCCAATCCATATACAAGATTGTCGAAATTGCTGTCAAGATATTCAAGTTGTAGCGAAAATGCAAAGATGATTTGGACAAGGTTCAACATGATTACATGCGTCGGTTAAACCGACGGCATGAACTTATAACGGGTCAGTGCTTTGGTGAGTTGATATGATAATCAAGTGAAGAAACCACGGTAGCACCGATTCAACCGGCGCTATAAGAATGGAGGCATCGGTGCAATGAGGAGATGACATGCCAATCAAGTGAAGAAATGATAGAGGCACCGGTTAAAATGAACAATTCAAATCATGCGTCTCACTTAGGAATACATGTGTATGTATGTGTGTATATAAGGTTTTTCATAAATATGTTCATAACTAAACATGCTCAACTTGTCATAAAAAATGTAGCATAAAACAAAGTCATATTTTAGTACCTTGCAAGTGTACTACAAATACCATTTGCAAATTCAAATTTTAAACACATGAGATGAATAGAAATTCAAATCCTAGTAGTCTTAAATTTAAAATAACTTCTATACTAAAGCTCAAATGAACGTTGATCCAAAATGAAAGTCATAGATTTTCAAATTCCCTACAACTTTCGTATTCAAAGTTTTTCAAGTTTATGTTCAAAATTTTGAGAAAATTTAATTTGAATCCCGGCCCTTTTCTCTCTCCCTCCCTCTCTCTTCTCTCCCCTCCCCTGCTTTTCTCCGGCCGGCAGAGAAGCACCGCCACGCGGCGGGGCATCCCTACGCCGGCGAGCCGCACCAAGGCGCGACCCACAACGGGCTGCGACCGGCCACTGACCGGGCCTGTTGTCGGTGATTTGCCGCCACCCGCCGTATCCCGACCCTACCCAGCTCGCACGCGCCACACAGCAGCAGATTCCCGGCCGCTGGCACCTGCCGCCGGCTTGCCCGAGCCACGCCCAAGCCATGCAGCGCGCCCAGCCCTCCCTAGCCCTCTCCCCTCCTCCTCCCGTGCTTACAAAAGCAGCACCCAGGCCTCCCCTCCCTCGTGCACGAGCTCTGCACGGCAGCCACCATTCCCGCCCGCACCACCCTCACGCCGAGGTCCCCCTTCCACTCCTCTTCCACCCGAGTCAAGCCCCTGAATCGGTTCCCATTGGCCCCCTAAAGCTCCCCGACCACCCCACGCCGCCCCTGCCTCGCCGGTTGGCCGCCGGCGAGCCACCTCCACGTCGTCGCGCCACTGCTCCCGTGGGCAACCCTCCTCCGGCCATCTTCAGCCCCAACCGAGCCTACCTACAGGTAGCCCTCGTCGCCCTCGTGCTTCCCCACCCCTGTCCCCTCACCGCCGGCGAGCTCCCTCGCCGGAATTTCACCCCCAACCATGGCAGCCACGCCCAGGGATGAGATTGCGACGATTGAGTTCTTTCTAGGGTCCTTTCTGCTGAAGTCAGGGATCTATCTACGAGACCCTGTTTTCTTTTTGTTTTCAAAAATAGTGAAATTTTAAATTCGTTTCAAAATTGTAGAAAAATTCTAAAAGTGCAAAATAAAATGTTTTGGAATCCTTGCAACAAGGTCTACCACTTTGCTTACATGACCATGTGCGGTTTCTATATATTTGTAGCTCTATATTAAGAACTAGTTTTGTTAGCACTTAATTGGATCGCAAGTTATGGGCATGCACCGGTGGAGATTTTTGGACAGTAGTTTAGTATCTAGGAGATGAGCTCTGTATAAAAATTTCAGGGCCAGATCACAACTCCAGCTATAGATTTTATTAGATCTTGTTCTATGCCATGTGTAAATAAATCTATTTGTTCTAGATGTTATACTGTGATTCATGAAGTTCAAATTTTACAATATTGCTATAGTGATGCCTAGATACTGTAGAGCTTTATGCTCTATTGGATCTTGCTCAAGTAATTTTTTGCAATGAATAAACACATTAAATCAGTATAAATAGTTATGTACTTAGAAAATTATGATATATTTACCAGAGGACATTTTTCAGTAGATTATCATGTTGCAAAAGTTTGAGAAACAGAAACTTTGTGGAACTGCCTGTAGAAATAAATCTTAATTAATGTAGATGTATCTTGACTTATTTTATAAATGGATCCTGATCCTAGTAGTAGACTCACCATAACTTTAGGAGTACTAAATAAAATATTGAGCACCAGTTTTTGCATGGTTTGTTTTGTATATATGGATCCTGATCCTAGCAATAGTTGTTTAATGTATTTTTCATGATTATTCTACTAAATGAAAATAGCTGGAAATTTTACAGTGAGTTTGTACTTAAGTAATGTACTCTGCATAAAAATTTCAACACCAGAAACTAGTAGTTTTTTTAATTCATGCTTATTTTTGAAAAATGACCGTTTACGAAATGAAAAAACCCCTCACTTACTTAATTAACTAAGTTAATCTAGATAATACTCGATAAATGACTGCCCAAGAAAAATAAAATGAAGTGCTTTACAACTTAACTTGAGTTTTGTTAAATTACAACTTTATAGTGAAATAGTTATTTATCTTGTATCATTAAAATAACTCATACATGTGCATTCATATAGAATCGACTTCTCTTGCTGACGGAACGTACGAGTTGGTGCCCGAGCGTGAGAGTGAGCAGCGCGAAGCTCAGATGAATCTAACTGAAGCCATCGAAGACCCAAACCAAAGTTCGGAAAAGCTCAAGGCTAGCATCAAGGCAAGCTTCGGAGCATAACCCTACTTTAAAACTTATGCAACTTTTATTTATATATGGTATTATGCATTAAGTTTGTAGGAGTTGATTGAAACCCTAGTTGTATGATTTTATGTACCTATGCTATGAACACTAGTTTATGTCAATCGCTAGATGCCATGCTAATAGGGTTTCGGTAGAAGTCGAGTGATTTTCTATCACTCGCGAGAAAATAGGAGTTGACTGTTTAAATTACGTTGGAATCATAAGGTCGACGGATGGGGCTATGGTAGAATGTTCATGTTGATGTTTGAGGCCCCGTCTGTGTAGCGAAACTGGCTAAGGTTGCGGTGTGTGGTAGTGCTGGTTAAGTTTTTGAACGTACTAACCACATGCCAATAATATGGTAATCGGTAAGCTTAAGGACCTGATTGGACCGGCGAGTGGACTTTACCCTCACCTTTTTGACTTCGTTCCCATGGGCACATGGTGAGTGCAAGAGCAGCCACGGCCCGGCTTCGTTCCATGATTCGTGGACCTCTATACTCAAGGGGGTGGCCCTGATCCACAACCCGGGAAGAAAGGGGAAAAGTTGTATGGGTGACTCGCCTGGGCCCCATGCATGTGTTTAGATTTCCCTTGCAAGGTTAAAAAATTCAATTCGAATCGTCTGTTTCTCGCGGCCATTGAGACTGCTTGACCCTTTTACTACATAGGGTAAGAAGAGGAACAATGATGATGAGTAATCTTGTTGGATGATTAAATTAATTGTTTCCACCATGTATGATGGTAGATAGATGCTCACCTAGATTGGTTAATCGAACTAGAATCTTGAAAGCTAAAATCTGAAATTAAGGAACTACTCTTTGTTGCTTTTCAGCAAAATAAAATCCTCAAGCCTTAGAGCCGTGCATGTCTAGGAGTCAGCTAAGTATATACCAAATAGTCAGGTAAGCCTTGCTGGGTATTATTATACTCAGCCTTGCTTGTGGCTTTGTTTTCAGGTGAGACCTTTGAGGATATGGTTGCTAGTTTGACTTGGCCGTGTACTCTTCGTCCTGGTTGGTCGCTAGAATGGGATGCGTCCCCGGCCAACGATGATAATGCTAAACGATATCATGTACAGGCTTCATTATGATATCTTGTATCGTCGTTAGAACTTTCGCTTATTTTCCGCTGCACTATTAAACTCTGAAAGTACTTGTTTATGAATATTTTTGAACTTGGTTTGTAATAATAGTTCCTGTTGAACTCTGTGATATAAAATTTGTGGATTGTTGTAATGTCTGGCTCACGTTCGTGTGGGTTGTATGTATGCATTGTTTCGATCGAAATTCTAGTGGTTGCATCGGGATGTTACCCGACAGACTATCGTTTTACTCCGTTTTAAGTGCGTGTTAGCCCGAATTGCCTCTATAGTGATGGTTAGCGCACTTAAGCCGGATTAATTCAAGCGGTTCTGCCACAGTGGCGACCGGTTTAACCGACACTTTATGCTTTTCAGGGAAAAAGCATGTAACGGCTAGGATTTGATCTCTAGCCTATATAAGGCCTCACATCGGGTCATTTGAGGCTCCTGGAGTTCGTAAGAAGCTACAGAAACACTAAAAAGTTCTAAAAGCCATTCAAGTCCATATTGATCAAACCCTTAGGTTTAGCACAAGCTTTGTGAGGTGTATTCCTAGGCTAGCTCTAGAGAGAGTGTGAGAGCAAGGTGTTGTGACCTTGTGCTGGTTCTTGAGTGAACCTCAGGCTTGTATCTCGATGTGCCGGCCTCTTGGGGTTCTTGGTGGCTTGCTGGCAAGTCATCGACCCTCCGGCTTGGTGTGGAGCGGCGACGACGGCTTTGTGCGGGGGGCATGGAGAACCCCTTCCTTCCTGTAGAAGCTCCTTAGTGGAGACAACATCGAGGTGACCTGGGACTTGGCGTTAGCCTTGGTGGCTAAGCCTTTGTGCAAGAGACTTGGTGACCAGTAAGCAATACTCTTAGTGAGTACTTCAACAATGTGGACTAGGTGTGGCTTTATTCCTACCGATACCACGGGATAAATCCGTGCATCAAGAGTTTGCTTCCCTCATCCCCTTCTTTAAGCTTCCGCATTTCATTCTTGCAATCTTGTGTGCCTTTACTTTCATAAAGTAGTATCTTGGTAGGATTGGCTATAGATTGCAAAACTCTTTGGGATGAGGTTTTGTCACTAGAAGAACCCTAGTTGCACATCTAGATAGTATGTTCTAGTTTATGTTTTGTGCAAACTAGTTGAGCCATAGGTTAAGGTTTTAAGAAATGCTTAATTCACCCCCTCCCACTCTTAGGCTACGAGCACCGATTCCTTTCAACGATCTTCTGATAGGTATGGTAATTTCAATTGGTGGAGAGTAGACCTGGGCGATCTAGGCTTCTAATCAGACATGATTCGAACCCCTACAACTGTTACACCGCTGCTCCGTTGGTTATCAACCAAGCACAACTCAATTGACCTTGCCAAGAAGGCTTTTCCTTGCAAGCGAATCAAAACACACAAGTATGAAAGGATAAACACGCAATCTGAAATTGCAAATGTGTATATAACAAATATGAATATGGGGTTCAAGCTCCGAACACAAAAGGAATAATCGCCACAGTGGTGTAGAACAAGAACGGGGGGCCTAATTCACGGTAAAAGGAGTCGGCATCACAGTTACAATGAAAGATGTCTGTTTCTCGATGGAAAACTAGAACTAAAAAAAATCCAAACCCTAATGTGGCGACGGCTACTGAGTTTATAACAAAAAGGATGAGGCTAGGGTTGAGGGCGACCGGGAGGCGCCCACAACATGGGCTTAAGGCCCGACACGATACAAGGACCGTCACGGCCTAAAACTGGTGACACAGCACCTTGTCATGGTCACACAGCATGATCCACGAACCTTCTAGAGCTAGGACTAGAACCAAAAGAAAGCTTTTGTCGTTAGCTTTCCAACGTATCAAAGAACGCTTCGTTTCGGTGTCGTATGAGGGAGATGTGGCCGATTCCGTCCAAGGTGGTCTGCTGAATCCGAACCGAACGCGAAGTCCAAGTTGACGATGACTTGTAACTAGGCGAAGGGCATAGCTCGTGGGTATCCATCTTGGTGATGTCCTCGTCATTGTTTAGTTGTAATTCATATTCTTTTCCTCGTTAAACAAGAAGTTGGGTTTCTCAGTTCTTCCAAAGAGGTTGAATGGTTCATGACTAGATACCATTTCGTTTAAATTTGGAATGATATCAGATTCAGGATCTTATATCTCAGATCGATTGGCTTTCAGTCGTTGGTTACTTACCATGTAAACATTCAGGGCAGTGCAATGTTACTTGCAGAGTGCTCATGAATGCAAGAGATGTATCTCATAATATTAAAGGGAATAATGTAGCTGCTCAAAAGAAAAAAGGAGACACATGTGGCCAATCTAATCCATAATAATCAAGAAACATGGCTTCAGTTACTGAATGTAGTTGGTGCGTTTGGAAAGATTTCCTTTTGAAGTACAGATTAGTACCTGGTAACTAGTTAATTTCATAGCATTTATCAGCTGCTTTAGGAACCTTGCATGCCTACAACTCAGAAAAGCATGTGCTTACTCTTGGCTGCTTCCATACGACCCACATGGGTAGGAAGGAGAAGGCATCCTAATTTGTTGGTTCTTTCTAGGTGTTGTTTTATAGTAGCATGAGCACCTTGTTTTGACCGCTACTAGTAGCATCAGACACTTGAAGGCAGAATAATTCAGTCATACGCTTGCACTGCATCTCAAAATCGGTTTCAACCTAACCTTCATGAGTAAGACGAGCAGAAATATCATTCTTATTCTTTTGGCCCTTTCTAAGTGGTGGATTTTGCATGTGCAGCACCCATGCTTTGACCACTACTAGAATGTTTCACAATGCGGCTTTTTTGGCGTCAGTTATCCATCCAGATGATCGGGGCAGACGAATAACTAAAAAACAGTGAGTTTCGGGTGCTCATCTTAGTTGGCTAGTTATGAAGAGCGAGGCAGGTGAGGTGGTTATATAATTTTATCTTTTGAGCATACATGGTTGTCTTCAACTGCCCGGCCATTGATAGTGGAATTGTTCAGAAAGAATAACAACTCAGAAACCATTGGACAAATCACTCCAGTTGGATTATTGGCATGTACAATGATGTAACTATAGGACTAAATCGTTGCACTTACGCGACATGGATTACAACAGCAGGCTGCTGATTTCTGAAGAGCAAGGCCGCTGAGGTACCGATTTTAAAGGATTTTTTACGGTCCTTCAAGAGATACCAAAATTATAGCTTGGATTTTGGTAACTCGACACGCTACCTCTTAAAGAAATGTAATTTTCCTTTCAATCAAACAGGGATATATGTCTGGAGCTGCTCAATGGTAGTGGAATTGTTAGAAGTTTGAATAGAAGAATAGCAACTTGTATTTAGAAGCATAGGACAAACCGAATCCAGTTGTCCTGGCATGCATGCACAATAGGAATAACAAGTGGATGTTGATGTGATGATGCTACTACCATTGACTGGAATTGTGGACTATTCCAAGCGGATTTGTTTGAACGAAGAATGACAGTCATTTTTTTCCCATGACTTTGAACCTGATACGCAAATAGCCTCGGGAAAGCACTGTTTCATGGAAGATATTCAAAGGCAGAGAAAAGCTACAAGTGGCAGTCTGGTAGAGCTGATGAATACCAGATAAACGTAGACCCAAACTGATTTCTCCGCTAACTGAAATTAGGCTGAACATTCCAGAAATAAAAATCGGGAAATATTTAAGAAACCATGGATAATGGAATCTCATCTTCCCCTCGCAAACTAAATAGAACCTTACATGTAGTCTTGTTCATTCTGTACACAAATCCTGTCATTTCTGAAGTTATTTAGTTATGGTTCATACTTTTGTTTTCCTCGAAAAAAAAATAGTTCATACTTTTGTCTATTCTATATGAGAAGTTGGATTTCTCAGGTCGTCCACATGAGGTTGATGAATCGATATAAATTCGCTAATGTTAGAACGAAACAGAATAATACTCAAATACAAAAAAATCTTTGAATCAACATTTAGAAACTATTTATGTACATTTCCTACCTTTTGTGATCACAACTGTATCTACTAAACTTTTTTTCTATTGTTATACACACACAGAAAAAGCTATGTAGTCAAAATTGTAGAGCCTCTCTTGAGCCCTCTGAAATCCATGGTGTCAACACACTCCACTCTGCCCTGATACCTGACAATCACCCTCAGCAGCTCAGTGGCCTTCTCCTTCGTTTCCTCTCTGCATCCAGCCTGGAGAAGCAGCAGCACCTTCTGGAGGGCACCAACCTGCAGCGCCTCAATGATGGCGAGCCGCCTACCTGCTGCTGCCGTGCCATCAATGTCGTCTTCCGGGCATTTCTTGCACATGCGCAACAAGGCAGAAAGAACGAGCTCGGTGGCTGCGTCGGAAACGCAGAACATTTTCTTGACGAGCACGGGCACGGCGAGCGCGTCGGCACGGGCACGCGCTCTGCCATCTCTGGACACCAGTGCCGCGTCGAGCGCGGCGAGAGCCTTCTCGGCCGTGCTCCTGTCCGCGTCGACAAGAAGCTCGACGAGCACCGGCACAAGCCCTGCCGCCGCGAGGCGCGCCGCGGCGCTCTCGCTCGGGCAAGCGAGGTGGTACGCGGCGACCAGGCACGCCCTGGTCGCCTGCGGGCAGATGGCGTCCCTGATCGTCTTGACCAAGACTTGGACGATGGCGTCGGCGTTGGCGCTCAGATCGACGGCCCCGACGCCATACCTGTGACATGACAGCGAGATGATCTCTCTGATGACGACCACAGCCTGCAGCCTGCTGTGCAGGCCGCCGTTCGCGGCGACGGCGACAAGCCGCGCCACGGACGCGCTCGAGGAGCCGACGGCCACGATGGACTCCTCGTCCATCGGCATGACGAGCGCCAGCGCTGCCAGCACGGCGTCCAGCACGTCGCTAGTGGCGTCTGCACCTGCGGCGTCCGCAAAGGACGCAAACGCCGCGGCGAGCGCGCGCGCGGCGCCGGCGGATGCGAGGCGGCCTCGGTTCGGTTCGGCTAGCCGGGCCTGCCGCCGGACCCAGCGCGCTGCGGCCGCGCACCGGTCGGCGTCGCCCGCGCGCGTGGCGCCCTCCATCTCGGCGACGGCGGCCTCCTCGGGCGTGGCGGGGACCCGATCAACCCTACCGCGGGAATGGTTGGCGGCGCACCAGTCCTGGATGAGGCGGCGGAGAGTGTGGTTGGGGACGAGGTCCCCCGCGCGGAGCTCGGCGTGCGTGACGGGGCATGTGCGCTGGCCGCCGGAGAGTAGCCAGGAACCGATGGCAGCGCGGTCGTAGGTGATGCCCGTGGGCGCCGCGACCGGGTCACGCATGAGGTCCAGCGTGATCGGGCACAGGAACTCCGGCGGCGGCTCCTCCTTGGCCGGGGTCGCCCGGAAGGGCAGCGACGACATGGATGATGAAGGTGGAGAGTGGGTGAGCGTATCAGGAGCGCATCGGTGAAGGAGCCGTGCGCGCGGCAGTTTATTTAAGGCAGGAGGTTGGGTCGGAGAGTTGGAGAGTAACCGTCTTGAGACGTGTAGGCGTTTGAAGAAGATAATACTACTTTATTCATATTTGAAAGTATATTCTCTTATGGTTTTTTATACGTATTTTACTATGACAAGAAAAGAAAAATAATTCATGTGTCTACAGAATGAACCGGCCTCAGGCCGACGCCAAAGCACAGGTAAAAATAAAAGCAGGAAGGAAAGAAAGACAATGACCCTCGACCACGATCTCATCTGAGTGGCACAACTGCGACCACGACCTCGATGCGAAGGGAGGGAGTAAAATGCATCGTCGGCCCTCCAACTTGGCTCGGAGTGTCATGCCAGTCCTTAAACTCTCAAAATGCACGTTCAGATCCCTAAACTTGCTTGCTAATTGTTTCATGCGAGGTCCAAATCATAGTTATCTGTCTTAAATTAAATTACGTAGCTGCTGACTGAGTATTGAGACGGACCTGACCTGTGGGGTCCACCTATATTCTCTCCATCTTCACTCTCCTCACCTCCTCTCTCTCCTCCTCATCCTCACCGAGGCTGACGATGCCAGCGGTCGTTCCGCCGCTGCGGGCGTGCTACGCCACCACTCCGCCCTCGATGAGCGAGCGGGAGCTGCACTGGGCGAGCTACGCCGGCTGCTCGACCCCGTGGGCGAGCAAGAGGCACCGCAGGCGTGCTCGGCCCCCGATGGGTGAGCCGAAGCCGCCGCGGCCGTGCTCCGCCTCCACTCCGCCCCCGAGACGCGAGCGGGAGGCTCCGTGGGCGTGCTCCGTCTCCGCTCCACCCCCAATGGGCGAGCGGGAGCCACCATATGCGTGCTCCTCCCTCGACGGCCGCTCCGCCCCCCACAAGCGAGCTCCGTCCGCCGGCCGCTCCACCCCCGCGAGCAAGAGCCGACGCGAGCGAGCTCCGCCGGCCGCGGACAAGCAAGAGCCGCGCCGGTGCGAGCTCCGGTGCCGCTCCGCCCCCGATAGGTAATCAAGAGCCGCCGCGGGCGAGCTCCGCTGGCCGCTCCGCCGGTCGCTCCGCCCCGCAGGCCGGTGAAGGAAATGTGTGAGAGAGCACGGAGGGGAGAAGAGAGGCAGGACTGATATGTGGGCCCCACGTGTCTGGTCCACACCATCGCCTAATCAGCGTGCCAGTTAGACATGTTTAATGGAAACTATAGAGATGTGGACATCACATGTAACAATTAGCAAGTTTGAGAATCGGAATGTGCATTTAGAAGTTTAGGGACCGGCATGGCGCTCCAAGCTAAGTTCGAGGGCCGGCGGTATATTTTACTCGGAGCAAGGCATAAAAAACACAGTACCGCACACACTAGTAAGTCGCCTCCATATTATGCTAAGCAAGCAACGCAACTGGTTAGAGGATAGACATACTTAGGGGTAGTAACGGATCATGGTTCTAATGCTCTCTTTTCTTTACAATCCAACTTGGTATTTATATATTTTTATTTTAAAATTATATAAGATTAGAGTCATGTTGTTTTAGGGTCCGACTCTTAAATTATTTAGGCTATAAAATTTAAGATAGCTTACCACTCACATCATGCAAACTCTATTGCTAATTCTTCTGTTCTTGTACAAACTCCGAGCAACAGTGTGCAACTGCAAGCATCCGCAAAAAGATGTTTCCTGTACTATGGACACGCACCCAACCAATAATATGCATCAATATATATAGTTTCAAATTCCCACGGGGCACAAGGCACAACAATCATCAGCCGGTGGTCCATGCCAACGCAGCTGATTGGAAATCCATCTCCACCCCGTCCACGCGTCGTCCGCTGGCCTACCCCGTCCAAGCTGATTGGTATCCAGCGTGTGTTTGGGCTGACTGCCGAGCCTAGGGCAGAATAACGAGCCAGCTCGGCTCGCCTCACTCCAGCTCGTTAAGATAACGAGCCAGCTCGCTAAACGAGCTCAAGAAGCAGCTCGGCTCGGCTCGGCGAGCAGCTCGAGCTGGCTCGATAAGCTCGTGAGCCAAGCAATAAACATCAGGGCAAAATTGGCTGCAGGACACTGGAAAAAGATGGCTTTTGCCATAGGCCACTGAAAAAAGAAATTTTTGCCACTAGACACTACAATTCAGTGCCAATTTGCTGCTGGAAATTATAACCCTTATAATAATATATCCTCATCAAACAGGTATCAACACAATTATAAAAGATAAATATACCCTTACCCGGGTAAGGGCTAGAATTGAAGCCCACAGTAGCAACCGGAAACGAGGGAGATAAAGAAAGGAGATCTCACCACCGTCATCCTTGCAACCGAGCAGGCTTCTAGCGTTCTGCTCGGGCGCGACGCGGGGCTGACAAGGAGTTCGAGGCGCCGGGAGTCGCTGGGTCGATGAGCCTCGCGAACTCAAACTCGCCGCAGGAGATGTGGAAGTCGCGCACGGTGTAGGACAAGCAGGTGTTGGTGATGGTCACGCTGTAGCAAGGCACGCCGCCGGGCATCTGGCCACCGCCACGCCTTGGCATGCGACACCACCACGACGTCTTGGGAGCACTTGCTTAACACCATCTGTCAGAACTGGGGTCACGGGATTGCGCACATGGCATGCATATTCTAGGATAAAGGATGGGATATGACCCACACCCTTCACCAGTTGTAACTACCCGTACAGGAGTAGAATTAGTCAAAAAAGAAGGAAATTACCCGAGTAGTACTCGGGTAGGACTCCTAAGCTCATATTTGGCTAGGCTTTCCATTTAACACTGTCCCCTCCCAGACTATATAAGGGCGGGCAGGGACCCCCTCCAAAAAACATCAACCCTTAAGACAATACAAACCACCACACATGATATAGGGCATTACGCTCTCGGCGGTCCGAACCTGTCTAAAATTTTATGTTCCTTGCACCTTCGAGTTTCTGATCACGGCGACACCCCGTCTACAATCTACCACCTAAGGGGTATCGCTCATTAGCCTTAGAGATTAAACACCGACACCGTTGACCCCCTCCGCTCCTTCTCCGCTGCTACCGCCTACTCAGCGCATCCTCGGCGCTAGCCTATGCGTCATGGATGGGCGTACCACCCCGTGCAGCGCGGTGTAGTCGGGCCACAGCGCCCCCGTGCGGTGCAGCCAGGCGCAGCCGCCCGTGCCACCTCTTGCAGCCAGGAGGGGTCGTCGGAGCCCGGAGCAGGAGAGGGCCGGCCACCGCCACGCCTTGCCCTGCGATGCCACCACAACGTCGTGGGAGCACTTGCTTGGTGTCGTCAACCCCCTCCGCTTGTTTTCCGCCGCCACCGCCTGCTCGACGCACCCCTTGGCGCCAGCCCGTGCGCAGCGGAGTGGCGTACCGCCACGTGCGGCGCGGTGCAGTCGGGTCGCCGCGCACCCCGTGCGGTGCGGCGGCCGCACGCCGGCTCTGGATGCCACGCGGACGGGCGCGGCCCCCTGTGCATCGCAGCTCTGGGTGCCACGGACGGGCGCAGCCCCCCGTGCGGCACGGCCCCCTGTGGCTGAGGATGGGTTGACAGAGGAGAGGGGCGGCTGCCGGGGATCACCGAAGCTAGGAGAGGAGGCGCCGCAGATAGATTTGGGGGGCCGTCGGGAGTCTGATGCCTTCGATTCAAGTCCAGAAACGGAAGGGGTAGAGATAAGGGATATAATCTTCATTTCGTGTGGCTTTCTATTAAAAACGAGTATAATATAATAGTAAGTGTTGTATCCTACATCTAATTACCATGTATATTTATAGTGTGTTGTGGCAAAGACATTTTTTTTAGTGGCCCAGGGCAAAATCCACGTTTTAACGGTATCCATAGGCTAATTTTGCCAAACATCAGCCTAAAATCTCAATCGAAAGGCAACAAGCAATGTTCTACTACCAAAGCAGTCTATAGCGCTAGAATGCAACTAACAAATCCACATGAAACAATCCGATAGTACATGCATTTCGGGTTTCATCAACGGCAGCCAATTTAAATGAATCCAGTCAAACATTGGGAATAACAAACAAGAACTCAGAAAGAAAAACAGAGGAACTCGATTTGGGCTTCGGAAGGCAAAAGCATCAGAGATTCCCATTACAGATTTAGTCTTTAATACTTAGAAGAGGCTCCTGTCATGTTCTCATCACCTGCTCCCGTCGATCTCCAATCCAAATCGCGAAAACAAACAATCAAATGAGAAGAAAGATCCGCAGCAAAAGGAGACAGAAGGAGAGCACGGAGAAGACCAGCACAACAGCTATCAGTGAGGAGTGAGGACGGCGGCGATGCGTTGAATAATGGTTCCGCGAGTCAACACGATACCGTGAGTTGGGCGACGCCACAAGCACGAAAACAGGGATATGGTGTGGGGCGCCGCCGCGCCAACCAGCAGGTGAGGTCGAGGACGGAGGAGCGGCGCCACGGCCGATGACTACGCTGGCGGCCGGATGCTGCAGAGTTCGCTAGTGGCGGCGTGAATGCTGAACGGGAGGGGAGCTGGGGTGGGGCGCAGATCGGGAGGGATTAGCTTTTGTGTGGGCTTGTGAAATTATTGGGCCACTGGCCTGGGCCTGCTACGTGGCTCGGCTCGTCTGGCTCGCGAACAGCGAGCTGCTCGAGCTGGCTCATTATTTCTAGCGAGCTAAAACCTGAGCTCATCTAGTTAAGAAAATGCATCGAGCCGAGCGAGCTAACGAGTTACGAGTTTTCGTCCAGCCCTAGCCGAGCCTACCTGGCTTGTCTCCTGCCGTAGCCCAGTCGAGAGCCGCACTGGCCCTCGCGCTTCGTATGTGCATCGTAGTAGCGAATCTAGCATTTGAAGTTAGGATGGTCCAACAAGTTAGATTTTTAATTACAGAAAAGCTTAATAAAGTATCTTTAAATTCACCTATAAAATTTGCATAAAAAAGCTTACGGACCTACATATAATACTTTATTTAAATAAGATTACACAATGATTGCAGGAGGCAGCAAGCTACATCAGACCTAAATCACATGTTCCTACCATGCCTAGTTGCCTACAAATATGGAAGGTACCAAATCAATGCAAATTAGTTAAATAGGTTGCTACAAGCTAGCTTGCTGCATCTTGCAATCATACTTGGATATTGCAATCAGACGTGGAGTATAAGAAGGTGCTTCCTATTGGCTGTTGCTGGAGTAATGTTTTTAGCATCACTAGGGATCTGCTGTTTTGTGTGTTCAAATGATTTCTCTTCATTCTAGTATATTGTATTTTTGAAATTATAGCCTGACACTAGCATTTTTCCAGTTATGTTTAAGCAGTTTACTTATTATGTTTTAGCAATTTTAATCTAGTATATTCCATTTTTGTAATGACACCTTGGCACTCTAGCATTTCCGGTGATGTTTTACCATCACTATCTGATCTGATTTTAGGTTGTTCTATTAATTTCTCCCTATTCTTTCTCTCACACACACATACACAGATAGATTATTGAATTGTTCATTTTCATATCCCCTTTCTATTTTTTGTCACTCCTGCTGCCTTTTCCTTGAATTTCGGGCGTGTTAGGATCCCTGCAAAGCCTGCTTTTCACGTTTAGTTTCTTGCCGCACCTTAGGACCTGTTTGGATCCCATGGTAAAATTAGTTATGTTTGTTCATCGTTACGGCCGCCTCCATGTGCCGTCCGTCTTCTATCGAACCCGTGCATGGTACGCAGCGTAAGACGGTAAGAAGAGCTATCCGAAACACCAGAATGCCCACAAACTACCAATTCATTTCACCTCCCCCACCTCCCCCCCCCCCCCCCCCCCCCCCCCCCGATCTCAATCTCGATGGAGACCACCGGCACTCTAGCAGGCCGAGCTCCTCACGCCGCCGCCTTAGGGAGGCTCAACCTCCTCGAGCATGCGCACTCGGAGCCCCCGTTCTCCACTCACAACGGCCGCGGTGCAGGAGAACCGGTGAGGCAGCGGAGGCGCAACCCTAGAGCGAATGACCGCGGGTTGCGGAAGCAGTCCTAGCGAGGCTAGCGGTGGCAGATCGAGGCGGCGCAGCCCTAGCATAGAAATGCTTATTTGTCCCGGGACCGCCGGGCCTTTAGTCCTGGTTGTAGAAATCGGGACTAAAAGGTCTGCACCGCGCAAAATATAATTGGCAAGCACGACCAACCCCTGCGGTCTGTAGGAATCAAACTCAAGACCTCCTGCCTCGCATATAGTTTCCTTACCACCCGACCTACACAATACATGTGACTTTAGATGGGATGTTTTCCTTTTAAACTGACTAGTGAAGAACACTTTAGTCCCGGTTGGTAAGCCCAACCAAACCTCCAACCGGGACTAAAAGATAACTCTTTAGTTTCGATTGGTGTCACCATCCGGGACTAACTTTTAGTCCCGGTTGGTGTCACCATCCGGGACTAAAGAGGGATTTTTAGTCCCGGTTGGTGGCTCCAACCGGGACTAAAGATCCCCCACCCCTTGCCGTCGGACCCAGGATTAATGCTTTTATTAATCCCTAGCCCAACCCTGGTCGGGACTAAAGGGGGAGGATGAAAGGCTGTTCTGCACTAGTGCAGGCATCTCGGGGGCGTGCGCAGGCACGCGGACTAACCTGAGACCTTCCCTTGCCACCAACAAGTATACCCAGTCCCCACTGCCTTGCTCTGGTGGACGAAGCATGGCTCGCAGGTTCGGATCTTTCAAATGCAGGTGCTCAAGTAATTTCACCCATTTTCTATCTCTATTTCCCTCGCAAACCACTTTATCCGTTCTAATCCCCCTCTCCATTTTTGTGTGCACACCGGCGATGACGACGAGAGCTTGCAGATGAGAGGTAGCTAGCTTCCTTTGACTAGGGTCCCAACCTCTACGGCGATGCACTAGTGAATGGAGTGCGGCTCTTAGGCGGATTCTGCCATCACTGTCAGGTGCGCAAGCAATTTAATCACATTTCCTCATCTATGCCTGCGATGTCTATACATAGCACGTGCGACTACCCGCCATATCATCATACATGTCCGCTGGAGATAACAAATATTCCGGAATAAAATAAAATATTCCAAAATAAGATAAAAATATTTTAGAACATTGTTATCTCCAACCTTTTATTCTGTTATGGAATATTGTTATCTCCAGCGGACATGTGCGATGATACAATGGCTAGCCACCGAACTGCGATGAATACACGTCCCCCCTCCTCAAATGCACTGCAGCATACCTTGATTCACCAAAAATCTCCTACATTTTTGCAAATCGAGCACTTATTTGTGCTCATCTATTTTTCATAGTAGCGGAGATGAAAAGTATGAAGTGAACACGTCGTCTGTTTATGCATACTATATATCTATAGAAGATTAGAATATCAATCTTATCTTTCATAACTATTTGTTGTTTTTTACTAAAACAACGGAGAGGATTCTCCATGAGTCACATGTGATGCATATAATGCATTTTAGATTAAATACTTTCAGTTGATATACACTATAGACCAAAACTCCTAGGTCAGCCTAGACAACCCCCCCCCCCCCCCCCCCCCCCCCCCCCCCACCACCACCACCAACCCAAAAAAAAAGCAATTCAGACATGATTTTTTTTGGATGGATTTCAGATCAGCAAATTTTTGCTCAGAACTGTGCAACACCTTTTAAATATTT
Source organism: Panicum miliaceum (assembly GCA_032594955.1). Lineage (NCBI taxonomy): Eukaryota > Viridiplantae > Streptophyta > Magnoliopsida > Poales > Poaceae > Panicum > Panicum miliaceum. The sequence goes on from CM064059.1 coordinate 35,835,873, forward strand.
TTAGTTAGTTAAAATACTGCTTCGCTTCCCGAATTAGATATTTTAGTCTTTTCCATTACCATTTCAGTTAGGCAAAGGTGATGTTACTACTAACCAAGCAAATGTGATTTTTTAAATTAAGCAGATTACTCTTTTCTCTAATTGGCATTTTTACTTTTTTTTTTGAAGTTAGGTAAAATTATTGTTCCATTTTAGGATAATGTACGTTACCATATGTATTTGCTTACTTATACTAGGAAATGAAGTCACATATTAGGCACCATGACATCTTGCATGTGCATCATCATATATATGTATCGGACCGATGGTTGTTTAGTTATGTCATATGTTCAGTCAAATAACAGGCTGTGTGTCATCCTCCAATGTGGTAATTATCAGTATAGTGTATGTATATTGTTTTAGTACTAAGTTTTTTCAGTTACTATGAAACAATACGTTGTATTTTTTCAATTATAGCCTGACACACTATCAATTTTCCAGTCACATCTAAGCAGTTTACTTATTGTGTTTTAACAATTTTTTAGTCTAGTATCTTTCATTTTTACCATTATATTTTGGCACAAACATTTCCAGTAATGTTTTTAGCATCACTAGGGATCTGCTGTTTTGTGTGTTCAAATGATTTCTCTTCATTCTAGTATATTGTAGTTTTGAAATTATAGCCTGACACTCTAGCATTTTTCCAGTTATGTTTAGGCAGTTTACTTATTATGTTTTAGCAATTTTAATCTAGTATATTCCATTTTTGTAATGACACCTTGGCACTCTAGCATTTCCGGTGATGTTTTAGCATCGCTATCTGATCTGATTTTAGGTTGTTCGATTAATTTCTCCCTATTCTCTCTCTCACACACATACACAGATAGATTGTTGAATTGTTCATTTTCATATCCCCTTTCTATTTTTTGTCACTCGTGCTGCCTTTTCCTTGAATTTCGGGCGTGCTAGGATCCCTGCAAAACCTGCTTTTCACGTTCATTTTCTTGCCACACCTTGGGGCCTGTTTTGATCCCATGGTAAAACTTTAGCCATTCACTTTTAGCTTTTTTTTGCCAAAAGGGTCCCAACATGTAGAGCAAACGGCTAAAGTATGGGCTAAATTTTGTTCGCCTCCAAGGGGCCCTGAGCCGGGGTAAATCTCCTCGGGGTAGGTGCTGGACGCCTCGTACCCCCGCTCCTCAGGGCTAAATTTTTTTGCCTCCAAAGGGCCCTAAGCCGGGGTAAATCTCCTCGGGGCAGGTGCTGGACGCCTCGTACCCCCACTCCTCAGCCGCTCGCCCGGTCCCCAACCCTATCCTCTCCGCTGTTCTATCCCCATTGTGCCTCGCTCCTCAGCCATTTTCTCCTCCCTCGCCGCACCTCCTCCGCCGCCACCCAGTCTAGCTCCGCGCCTCCCTGCATCAAGATCCAGCTCCGCGCTGCGCAGATCCAAATCTGCGCGGCGCAGATGGACAGCTTGGGGAAGACGGCACCCGGGATTTCTTCTCCTAGACGGACCCGTATTCAATGGCGAATCTAGCATTTGAAGTTAGGATGGACCAACAAGATAGATTTTTAATACAACAAAAACTTAATAAAGTATCTTTCAAGTATTTTAAACTCACCACTAAGTATGAAATTTGTATAGAAAAGCTTACGGACCTATATATAATACTTTATTTAAATAAGATTACACAACGATTGCAGGAGGCAGCAAGCTACATCAGACCTAAATCACATGTTCCTACCATGCTTAATTGCCTGCAAATATGGAAGGTACCAAATCAATGCAAATAAGTTAAATAGGTTGCTACAAGCTAGCTTGCTGCATCTTGCAATCATACTGGATATTGCAATCAGACGTGGAGTATAAGAAGGTGCTTCCTATTGGCTGTTGCTGGATGCCAGGGCTGTGTGCGCGTGGAGTATTGAGCTGATTCTTAGAGTGGGGCCGGGCCCACTGGGTGGGCCCCAGTGCACCTTCTAGATCCGTCCATGGTGCGTCGTGCCACGCGCACGCGATATCCGAAGGCCTAGCTGCAGCCCAGCCCCAGCTGGCTCGCACATGCGCGGGAGCAGCCGGGCCAGCAGCCAGTGACCACGTTGGACCCATACATGGAAAGCCAACCAAGTTGTTTTTTTTACCATACAAAAGAGCTACCGATTATATTAAAAAGAAGAATAAGCCTAGACTAGGTAAACAATAAAAAAGTAACACCCTCCGGTTGGATTGGAACATCAAATCGCGTCGTACCACGCCAACTCAACGCAATCATACAACAACAGCCGCTCTCAACATGAAAAAACGCAGACTGGTTGGATTAGGACATCAACGCGGCCGCACCACTCTACTCGACAACACCACTCCACTCGACAACGACAGCAAAGATCGAAGTCTAAACGCGGCGCCCACCAGCATTCAAACTCTCATAAAGCCGCCGCCGAAACCTCCTGCCATGAACCCGCGTCAACGGGGACCCTAGAGAAAAACAGACCGCACCGCACCAAGAAGTCCACCGCCATGCAAGTCCACCGCCATGCAGGACCCATCGTTGAAGTACCGCTGCAACACCACGCTCCACCTGACAGGGTGAAAAACACCAGATCCGGACCTCTTGCAGTCTGCCTCGCAGTCGCCACCACAAAAGCTCAAACGCACGGGGGACTCGCCACTCCCGCCATTGGACTCCACCTCGTTCTCGTCGCCTCAAAGAAACACCGCACGCGGGGGCCTCGCAACGTCCGCCACGGAACTCCACATCACGGATCCATTTCAGAAGTCGACATCAGGATGGAGGGTAGTGATACCCCGCTTCCTCGAGCCTGCATCGAATAGCCAAGCCACCGCCGAAGGTTGACATCGCCTCGCTGCTCCACCCGCGCAAAAGGCTCCCGCCGCCGTGCTAGCAAGCCAAGGTAGTCACTTGCGCCGTCTTCTGACGATATACCACACCAGTGTAGCCCAGCGGAGCTGAGCCACCCGCCACAGTCCGCTGCAAGCCAAGTCGTCCAACGATGCCGACGTTGCAAGCGTCATCTCCCGATGTTGTCCCACGCCACACTGATGGCTGCCAAGCAACGCAAGCCACCGCGGTCCACTGCCAACGGCCACACCGACAAAGTGTGACATCCCCTGGCCGCCACCAGAGTTGCGAGCGCCACCACGTGAGCTTAGCAACCCCATGAAGCTCGCCAACCTGCACCATACCACTTTGCACCGCCACCGAAAGAGGCCTCCCTTAAACCGTCATCACCAGTAATGCCAAAGCCGAGTTGGGTCTCAAGAGACGACGCCTCCAAGGAGGGGACGATGCTAGTGGCACAGCTGTTGCTCGTCCAGAAACCCCGTGCCGCTGGGATGGAGCTCCAAGATGACGCCCCCAACAGGGAGAACGACACCCTAGGGCGCCACCGCCATCACCACCAGCAAGAACGCAGGCAAAGGCTTTCACCCAGAGCATCCCATCCGCGACACAACACATACCTAGCCCGGCACTCCCAGGTCCACATCCGTGGAAGGCCTTCCGGGGGCGACAACGGCGGTCGTGCCTCCTTGCACCTCACGTAGACTGTTAGACCCGGGACCACGGGACTGCGCAGATGGCCTACATCTTACAGGATAAGGGGTGGGACATGGCTCACGCCCTACACCAGTTGTAACTACTAACTACTCATACAGTAGTAAAACTAGTCGGATACAGTAGGGAACTACAAAAAAAGTACTCGGGTAGGAATCTAGGGCTTGTATTTGACTAGGACTTCAATGTAAACCTATCCCCCCGGACTATATAAGGGCGGACAGGACCCCCTCCAAACAGGGAATCACCCAGGAGATCACCCGATCACCACCTAAGGCAATACAAACCACATAGGACGAAGGGTATTACACTCTCGGCGGCCCGAACCTGTCTAAACCTTGTGTTCCTTGCACCTTCGAGTTCCTGATCTTGGCGACACCCTACCTACAAACTTACCACCTCGGGGGTATCCCTCGGTGGGCGTGGCAGTAAAACACCGACAGCTGGCGCGCCAGGTAGGGGTGTTCATCGAGCATCCACTGGAGAACTTGATAGCATCGCTCAGCTTCACCAGCACCATGCTCGACGAGGGCACAACTCTCATCTTTGGCTCTTGGATTTGCGTCGCCAACGGCTTGGATGGCTTCATCAGCCACCTAGTCGACTCCAGGAAGCCGGAGGCCTCTGCAGCAACTCGACACAGCAACCTTGACTACTTCATCGACGATCTCGACGAGATGCTGCCCGATCTACTCAGGCAGATCGAAAGGACGTCCGTTTTGACGTGACTCCAACTCGTGCTGCACCAGTACTACTCGGATCAGATTCAAACCGATCTGATGAGGCTTCGTGATCCAAGTCCCTCTCCAATTTGGAGGAGGACTTGGATCGTCTCTTAGAGATTCGAGACGAGGGAGCCACCGCCCGTCGGGGGTCCCCCGTTCTCGACTACGACTCTGAAAATGAAGAGTACCCGTTATGTACAAATTCGATCCGAGGAGGACTCGAGGACGGGGGAGCCATCGCTCGTCGGGAGGCCCCAGTTCTCGACAACCACTCGCAACCCGATGATTACTCCGAGTCGTCTTCGGGTAATCATCCGGGTTTAACCATGACATCTACGCCGTAAGGCCGTTTCGTGTACTAGAAGGGCCTAGAGCCCTCCGAGCTACTCGAATACGACTCCCGCCTTGTGGCAGAATCCACCCTTCAGCGTACCGACCCTAGGGAGCCGGAAGATTTCGACTACTCCGCTCAACTTCATCTCATGTCACAACATCGACACGCTGCAGTTACAATCTCGACTACTTGACTCGCGCCGCAGTCACAACTGCTTTGACAAATCGGCAGCGCCAACGACAACTTCAACAACTCGTCTCGACTAGAAACTAGTCAGGAACGAGCCTCAAATTACTCGGCGACAAGCTCCGCACGGTCAACAACTAGTCGGAATGCTTCCGACTAGTTGGCTCCATTGACAAATCGCTCACGGATCAAAATCGGTTCGAGGCGGTTCAATCCAGGACTCTCTCTGCATTGGAAGAGGACCTTGATCATCCTCCACCACTCGGAGAAGGAGAAGCCATCGCTTGTCGGGGGGCTATGGTTTTCGACAACTACTCGGATCCAACTACTCATGTGATCCAAGATCTGGTAAGGGGATCAGATTGGTCGGGCAGGTTTGGGCATCGGAAGGGCATGAAACCCTCCAGGTCCCTCAAATCAAGTCCACGACAATTCATTGCCACACCCAGGGAACTCCCTTTTCAAGAAGGCAGACCCCTCCCCCATTTGACGACGAAGACGAGGGCCAGGCAGAGCGGAGTGCCAAACGTTTCGCCCCCAATCGAGAAGTACTCATGATTCACGTCGACGAGGACTGGGAAGGCCTAGAGTGGGTCCAGCTAGACGACTACGATGACTACCTCCTTGATCCACTCGACGAAGACATGGACGTAACAATGGCTAGGGAATCTTCAACCAACATCAAGGAAGAAGACGCAGGTCGCATCCAGAAGGAATGCCGTAGGCTCATCAATGCGAAGCGCGCCCAATGCAGGAACCGCGTGGCTGAGATGAACCAGCAGGGGAGCGGCAACCTCCACGACTACTCCACGGGCGACCTTCGCGCCATCATCAACGCTGGCAGGGATGCCCGCAATGTTATCATTGCTAAGCAGCAGGAGCGTGAAGAAGTGGAAGCCTACAGCCCCACCTGCTATCAACTCCCTCTCGACTACCTGGAGACAACTCGGAAGCGCAAGCCAGAAGCTGGGGAACAATCCACCCATAAAAGGAAGACTCTCAGTTCGAAGAAACGATTCGAGGCAGCCCTCCACGGGCAATGCAAGTGGCACCCTAAGAGCAAGCACTCTGCGTTTGAATGTCAAACCCTTTGGAGGGCCCTAGGAGCTCCGCCAAGTCTACGAAGAAAGGCGACGGGACTACCCGACTAATGATTTAGTCATAAATTAAGTACCCGACTTAAGGAGGTTTTTTGAGGGTCTTTTAGGTGTTGCATTTGTCTAAACCATTGTTTTGGGATTATATCTCGAAACAAGGGGTTCCGTATACCTAAAAGCACCCCTTCTTACCACTTAGTCAGAGTCGCTATTTATGTTCATTATTCGGGTTAATCAGGACCTCGCCCCCCCCCCCCCCCCCCGCGCTAAACTCAGAGAACCCTGTCACAGCCGAACCATGCGACTGCCGAAAGGGGTTGCCTCGTTTGGCAATGACTAGTGGAACCCATTAATCAGGCAAGTAAAGCACCTGCGTGATTATCTATCAAATACTTTCAGTAACGCTCAGACTACTAGTCCACGGCTAGTTTTCTATCTTACTAAAGGGACCTTGCCCAAAACTACCAGTAACCCCTAGATTACTAGTTTGCGACTAGTTTTCTATGTTACTGAAGGGGCCTTGCTCCCAAACATCCAGTAACACTCTGTTTACTAGTTTTCGACTAGTATTACGCGTAGTTTACTGAAGGGGCCTCCCTCCCATACGACCTTGCCAACGATCCCGCCAGAAATAGATTTTTCCGACCAGAAGCAGCTTGAAGCACCCGTACCACCTACATGGAAACCAACCGTGCAATCAACGACTCGATCCACAACCCGTAACCCCTCGAACCGAATCTACCACAACTCGGAGGAGGATTTGGATCGTCTACCACGAGTCGGAGGAGGATTTGGATCATCTACGACAAGTCGGAGGAGGATTTGGATCGTCTACCACAAGTCGAAGGAGGATTTGGATCGTCTACGACAAGTCGGAGGAGGATTTGGATCGTCTACTACAAGTCGGAGGAGTATTTGGATCATCTACTACAAGTCGGAGGAGGACTAGCCAGCATCCATCGAAGGGCTCCCGTCCCCGCCGACTACTCGGACTTCATCAACGACGCCTTCTTCGGCCTCCATCTTGGTCGGGCAGGCTAGGGCATTGGAAGGGCACGAGTCCTCCAAGCTACCCGGCTCAGCCCACCTTTTTGTGTCTCCATCTTGGTCGGGTGGGCTAGGGCATTGGAAGGGCACCAGTCCTCCAAGCTAGCCGGCTCAGCCCACCTCTTTGCGCCTCCATCTTGGTCGGGCGGGCCAGAGCATTGGAAGGGCATGAGTCCTCTAAGCTACCCGGCTCAGCCCACCTCTTTGCGCCTCCATCTTGGTCGGGCGGGCGAGGGCATTGGAAGGGCACGAGTCCTCCAAGCTACCCGGCTCAGCCTACCTTTTTGCGCCTCCATCTTGGTCGGGCGGGCTAGGGCATTGGAAGGGCACGAGTCCTCCAAGCTACCCGGCTAAGCCAACCTTTCTGCGTTTTCAACTTGGTCGGGCGGGCTCAAGCATCAGATGGGCACGGAGCCCTCCAAGCTACCCGATCCCAGCCCACTTTTCTGCGCCACCAACCCCGACAACCTGTCCGGCCTAGAACCGTTCCACGAAGGCAGGACCCTCGACTCCTCCACGACTACTTCGCCATCACAAGGGCACTCGGGAACCCGTCGATGACTACTTGGACTACACAACCAGTTGAAAGCGGGACTCACACCACCAGTGACTAGTTGGATTTGTTTCCGACTAGTCGGGTTTCATCAACAAGCGATACGGCTTCGTCGGCAATTACCCACAAACCAAGATCGACAACTATCCATGCTCGTCTAGTTTCTACGCTCTGGAGCTGAGCGCAACAAGGCGGCTGCCCACATGAAGACTGAGACCTGATTCAAGGAGGTTTTATGGAGACCTTTAGGGAATTTCTTTAACCATTGTCTTGAGTTTTATCTCGACACAAGGGGTTTTTTCCCAAAGAATTCGTTCAATCACTCGGTCAGGGGATCAAGGAGTTTACCCAAAACAGGGCTTGTTCGTTCAACCTTATTTCAGCGCCGTACGACTTGTTTTGGCCCGCCCAAGGAGTTCCTTCGGGCTAACCGAGACATCTTCGCATGGCAACATGCGACTTGTTTTGGCCCGCCCAAGGAGTTCCTTCGGGCTAACCGAGACATCTGCGCATGGCAACATATGACTTGTCTTGGCCCGCCCAAGGAGTTCCTTTGGGCTAGCCGAGTCATCCTTGCTCAATGACCACTTCTGTAACAACGCATGTACAGGACTGCGTTGTCACTTCCTTTGGGCCAACCGATACATCTTTGCATGGCAACATACGGCTTGTCTTGGCCCGCCATGGGAACTGATCAAGATCACGTGCAGGGCCTCTTCATCACCTCCTTCAGGTGAACTGAGACATCTTCGCATGGCAACAAATGACTTGTCTTTGCCCGCCCAAGGAACTGATCACCCTACGTGAAGGACCTCGTCATCAATCCCTTCGGGCCAACTGTGATATTTTCGCAAGCCAACATGTGAATTGTCATGGTCCGCCCAAGGATACAACTGAAGCTACCAGCAAGATTTATTTCTCCCTCGCTAATTGACTTCTAGTCACCTTCACATACTTCTAGTACAACTCCGTTTACTGGTTTATGACCGGTATTACATGCAAGTTTACTGAAGGGGCCTCGCTCCCATACTTTCAGCAACAGATTACTGGTTTCCGACTACTATTCTATGTTACTGAAGGGGCTTTGTTCCCCAACTTCCAGTACAACTCCGTTCTACCAGTTTATGATCGGTATTACATGCAAGTTTACTGAAGGGGCCTCGCTCCCATACTTTTAGTAACAGATTACTGGTTTCCAACTAGTATTCTATGTTACTGAAGGGGCTTTGCTCCCCAACTTCCATTACAACTCCGTTCTACTGGTTTACGACTAGTATTACGTGCAAGTTTACTGAAGGGGTCTTGCTCCCATACTTTCAATAACAGATTACTAGTTTCCGACTAGTATTCTATGTTACTGAAGGGGCTTCGCTCCCGTACTTCCAGTACAACTCCGTTTACTCACGACTGGTATCCGTGAAAGTTTACTGAAGGGGCCTCGCTCCCATACTTCCAGTAACGCTCTGATTACAAGTTACAAACTAGTATTTTATGTTACTGAAGGGGTTTCAATCCCATACCGCCAGTAACGTTCAGACTACTAGTCTCGGACTAGTGCTCTATGTTACTGAAGGGGCCTCGCTCCCATACTTTCAGTATTTCTCCGTTTTCTAGTTTTCGACTAGTTGTACATGGAGTTTATTGCAAGGGCATTGCTCCCAACATGGTTTCATATATATATCAGTTACAACATACTTTTATGTTTACCTTGCAGGGGACCTGATCTGGACCGTGTTGTTGGGTGAGTTGGATTCAACTCCGATTAGTTGGCTTCATCGACAATCGCCAACGTCTACTCCGACTTCGCGAGAACGCTCGACTGCACGTCGCTGACTACAACGACTACTCGTTTCACCTACAAGTTAGTCGGAATCGACTCTGCTCGGCGACACGCTGGCGACTACTTCGACTACTCATTTCGCCTACAAGCTAGTCGGAATCAACTCTGCTCGGCGACACGCTGGTGACTACTTCGACTACTCGTTTCGCCTACAAGCTAGTTGGAATCGACTCTGCTCGGCGCTGGCGACTACTTTGACTACTCGTCTCGCGTATATAACTAATCGGAATCGACTCCGACTAGTGGGCTTCATCGGCAGTTCAAGATTTCAGCGGCAACTTGGCCAATCCCTAGGCTCGGGGACTGGCGCTACTGACTACTAGGCATATCCTATACGATTCATTTAGCTCCCAGGCTCGGGGGCTGGATACGACACGGCTCTCAGCAACGAAGGTTTGATTTGAGCGGTAATTTAGGGTATTGTTTGGTGAAGTTATTTGTTTAACCATTTTTTTAGAGAATTCTTCCCGAGAAAAAGGTTTTCGAATTTACTGAACCAATTTGCCCATCTTAACCATCAAATCTTTACTGTCACATATTGCATGCCACGATTCTTTGGATCCTTTATCCCAAACCTTGGGCATTTGGATTTAGGGCTCGGGGGCTGTGGGACACGTGTCATCAACGACTTATTTTTCAAAACTGTTGGAAGACAAAGATTGAAGACTCAAGATTAATGTACCCTCAGCCTGATTCTATGAGTCAACCTAAGGCTCGGGGGCTACTCCATATGGTGATGAGGACATCACTAACATGGATACGACCATATTAGTGCCTTCTTGCCCAAAGGTGAATCAACTCTATATCAAGATTAAATTCGATACATTTGAACAATTAATGCTGCACTATGATTTCTGTGCATTCTCATTTTTAGAATTACTCGACTGGATAAAGCCGTGTCTGAAAATTACATGGAAAATATGGAGGACCAAAGAAATTGATTAGGGACCAAACCAAGGTCTTTCCAATGTTCTCCACCAGGCCACCACATCACTTTTTGTGCAAGGAAAGAACAGGTCCAAATCCAACATGTTTTGGATGTCAGATTCGGACTGCAGGACAAAACCATGTTGTAATGGCTGCGACGACTTCATACGGACTCCGATTGGGGCGTTCTTGGACTTCACGGAAAGCTTATAAAGTCTAATTTCATATGGATCCAGACTCATGTCCATATATTCTTTGAGGCGGCCGCAATCATTGATTTACTATAGAGACCTTTTTTGTCCATGGTGCTGCGTCACCTAATTTTGGCCCGATGGGCTGTGTATCAAGTGGGGCCAATAGGGGCGCGTCCTAGGTTTTAGGGACGACCTCCACCACGTCTTGGTCGTCCTCTACCCTCTCATATACCTCCATAGCCGCCACAAATAGATTGGGTTTTGTTTTGTTGAAAGTTTAGCCATTGCTACTTGCTTGTAGACGCGTGTGTCGGCTAGACCATCTGTTCTACTCGATTCAGAACCCCACCTTTGTGATTTCAGATTGGTTGTTATCTCCATATTTGCAATTGAGTTGCTTGTTCTACTTGTTCTTGTTTGTTCTTTGATTGCTTGCAAGACGAGTGCCCTAGTGGCCGGGTGTTGCGCTCCACGAGATCGCGGCAGCCATTGGAGGTGGTGTATCGGTTGCTAAGGCGCAGCATCCTTGGAAGGTTGTAGTTGGGCCGTGAATGTCGTCTCCATCCACCAATCGAGTGATCCTAGCGGGTTCGCATCAGAGTACGAGTTTAATCGCACCTCATATAAAAGAAGACTTGACAACTACTCGAGGCATGAGCACCTCACAGCCTCGATGCAGCCAAGGAAGTACTCGGAGGACACTTTCAAGATGAAGTTCGGGACAACTCGAAGACGCCTTCAGTAGTCCTCGGAGGCCTGCAGTACTCGACTACGAAGAGCTCGGGGCTTGTCAGACCCGGGTCCATGGGACTGCGCATATGGCCTACATCTTACAGGATAAAGGGTGGGACATGTTCCACGCCCTACACCTATTGTAACTACTCGTAGCCTAGTAGAACTACTCATACAGTAGTAAAACTAGTCAGATACAGTAGGGAACTACTAAAAAAGTACTCAGGTAGGACTCTAGGGCTTGTATCCGACTAGGACTTTCATGTAAACCTGTCCCTCCTGACTATATAAGGGCGGACAGGAGCCCCTCCAAATAGGGAATCACCTAGGAGATCACCCGATCACAACCTAAGGCAATACAAACCACACAAGATGTAGGGTATTACGCTCTCGGCGGCCCGAACCTGTCTAAACCTTGTGTTCCTTGCACCTTCGAGTTCCTGATCTCGGCGACACCCTACCTACAAACTTACCACCTCAGGGGTCTCCCTCAGTGGGCGTGGCAGTAAAACACCAACATAGACCGCCCTCCTGCTGCCGCCGCCGTATGCACACCTCTCTGTCGGCCACGGTGCATGCAGCAGGAGTCCCGACTGTGCATACCGCAGCCACCGTAGCACCTGCCGCCAAGGAGGCACCTATGAACATCTCTGGTCACTGGACTGCCCACCACCCACACCCCACTGGGAGCACGTCAAATCCGGCTGCTAGGCCACCACCTCGGCCCGCCAAGGCCAGCCGCCCACCGCTGCAGGCAACCTGCCGCAGCAGGCCACCTCGCTGCCCCGGCCTGCCGCTGCAAGCCACCAACGCCACTGCAGTCGCTACCATCACCCTAGATCGCCCACGGAGGGCCCGGATCTGGTCATCGGCACCCCGGATCCGCCGCGTCACCGGCACACAACGCCTCGGTGCCAGCCGGCCGACTGCCGCCCTCGCACGGCGGAGCACGCGGCCAGCAGGGCGAAGACCTCGCCGCCGCCTTACTAGGGGCCGCGCGGGCCTCCCAACGGACCCCTCCGGCGGCGGCGAGGAGAGAGAGGAGGAGGAGGTTTGGAGGCGGCAGAGCTTGGGGTGGCCGCCGAGTCGCCCGGTGCGGAGGGCGACACGGGGGCAGGGGATATACCCCGCTCTAACGAAGTATTTTTCTCTAATCAATAAATCACTCGAGTGATTTTTGTCTGGCTTTCAATCAATTTTTGCACCAATCTAATCATGACACGTAGCAGTACTGAGAGCGGAAAAAACGAGTGACAACCAAACTAAATTTGGTCGATTTTAATAGATCCCCGAATCGAGGTAAAACTGAACCAGCATTATAGCAGCCGAACAGCAATGATTGGTGTTACTTCGCTGAGCACACGCCAGTGGTTGGTGCACGGCTGGGCGGGAGCAGCGGCGCACGGACTGGGGGCTGCTGAGCAGCGAGCAACTTGGATGGGAATCGCTCCGAGTCGACGGCGGACATGACCTGAACGACGATGATCTCGCGTGTGGCAGCTGAGAGGTGTTCAGGTGTCACGGTCCGGTCATGGTCTGACAGGCGACAGGACGACGACCTCGAGGCTGCAACGGATGGGCCTGTTTAAATGCAACTGTGCAAAGAATTGACTGATGGGCCGGCTGAAACAAATGCAGCCCACAGAAAAAACAATAACAGCCATTCGAGTGCCAGGAGAAAAGGCCGTGATGCGTTCAATCGAAAATAGAAACAATAACAAAATACAGCCCAAAACGTACAACTGACAGACAAAACAAAAATCGATTAATGATGGGGTAAAAAAACACTCGGGTGTTATTTAGGAATTTCGTTTTTTGGAACCACGATGTGTAATGTCTATACATGTATTTGCGAATATAGCACATATATTTAAAGGTCAAGACTAGTTTCGGGCTGGCTGTGCGTTTGCGCATCGTTACGGCCGCCTCCATGTGCCATCCGTCTTCTATTGGACCCGTGCACGGTATGCCGCGTGCTGTCCATCTTCTATCGGACCCATGCACGGTACGCCGCGTAAGACGGTAAGAAGAGCTATCCGAAACATCAGAATGCCCACAAACTACCAATTCATTTCAACACCCCCCCTCTCTCTCAATCTCAATCTCGACGGAGACCACCGGCACTCTGGCAGGCCGAGCTCCTCGCGTTGCCACCTTAGGAAGGCTCAACCTCCTCGAGCACGCGCACCTGGCCCTCGTTCTCCTCTCACAGCGGCCGCGGGGGCAGGAGAACCGGTGAGGCAGCTGCGGCGCAACCCTAGAGGGAATGACCACAGGATGCGGGAGCAGTCCTAGCAAGGCCAGCGGCGGCAAATCGAGGCGGCTGGCGTGGAGGAGCACAACACGAGGTAGAGTTCATGTCCTTGCAAGCCACGGCACTAGTACATAAATGTTCATTAATCCCGCAAGACCTCCTGCATCGCATATAGTTTTCTTACCACCCCACCTACACAGCACATGTGACTCTAGATAAGATTCTTTCCTTTTAAACTGACCCGTGAAGAACCCTTTAGTCCCGGTTGGTAACCCCAACCGGGACTAAAAGGTGACTGTTTAGTCCCGATTGGAGTTACCAACCGATACTAAAAGTTAGTCCCGGTTGGTGTCACTATCCGCGACTAAAGAAGGATTTCCCGGTTGGTGGCTGCAACCGGGACTAAAGGTCCCTGTGACACCTCAGATGTTTAAAATTCTAAACAAATCTCATTAGCATAACAATATGCCTAAATAACTAAGAAAAGTCTAAAAGGGGTGTATCATCATTTGGTCTTGCTTTTATTTTGAAAGTATGTGTATATGTGCATAAGTACATGTACTTTAATTAAATAAATTAAATAACTTTCACATCGATGCAAATATGACTATGAAATTGAATAAGCATATCATCAGTGACATGATAAACAAAAGTCTAGTTGAAGCCTAGGGGAGAATATGAAATTTTGCCCATGAAGTGACGTGCCATTCGAATCATGCTTTTTGAGTTTTTAGAATAACTTCTAAACTAGAACTCAAATGAACTTTGGCCTAAAACAAAACATGTAGAACTTTTCATTTTGAACAACTTTCATATTTAGAGATTTTCGAGTTGCAACACAAAAATAGGAGAAAAACATGGTTTTACAGTTCAGCCCCTCGGTTTTCTTCTATTTCCCTTTCATTCCCTCCCTTCCCCTGCTCTGCCCCGACAGCCAGCAGAGCCGGCCGCCACGTCGCCGGCGATGCCTACAGCCCGCATCGTGCCAAGCCAATGGCTGGCCGCGCCCCGGCCGCACGCGCCCCTGCCCCGCGCCGCGACCCTACCTAGCCCGAGCGTGCCACGAGCGCGATGTCGTCGCCCGCCTCTGCTCGCCGCCCGCCACGCCCAATGGCCAGGCCGCGCCATGCCCGAGCCCCCGCCGCGTCCCGCCAGTCGCCACGCTCGCCGCCCGACCAGCCCGTTGCTGCAGCTGCTTGCCCAACCCACGCCCGCGTGATCTTCCCCTCCCCCACGCCAAATCCCCGACGTCCAACCCCCTGGCCGCGCTCGCCGCACGCCGCGCCGGCACTTCCACCGCCCCGACGGCCCAATGGCATGCCCCCATCGTGCCGCCCGCGCCCGAGCGTCGCAGTCCAGCCCCGCCCCTCCTCCCGCCTCTCTACTGCCTACAAAAGGCCGCACTGAACCTCCTCGCGCTCCCAGACACCAGAATACCGCCGCCCCCTTCCATTGCCGCCGCCGTAAGGAGCTCACAGTGGGCTCGCCTCTCCGGCCACCCATTGCCAGAAGTGAGCATCCAAACACCACCACACAGCCCCGTCGAAGCTTACTGCCCCGCTCATCGCCGCCCAGACCCGCCGGAGCAACCACCGCGGCCGCCCCTGTCCGCCGTGGACTCGCCGCCTCCGGCCCTCCTCCGTCCAAGCCAAGCCTTGGAACTGGTTCCCCTCGACGCCGCAAAGCTCACCGACCCAATCACACCCTCCCAGCTTTGCCGGAGCATCATCGCCGACGCACCGCACCGCCGCCGCCCCCCTGCTCTGCGCCGACGAGCCAGCTCCGGCCATCCCCAACCCCGACCAAGGCCACCAAAGGTAGCTCTCGCCTCCCTGGTTCTCCCCAACCCTTTTTCCCTCGCCGTCGACGAGCACCCTCGCCGGAATTTGGCCGGCCGCCATGCTAGCCGCCGCCAAGGACCCAATTGCTTCGATTGAAATCTTTAAAAGGGTCTGCACACAAGTTTCTAGGGGCATATCTGCAAACCAGTGTTTTGACCCTAGATTCAGAAATAGCGAACTTCTAAAATGCTTTAAAAATCTTAGAAAAATCGGAAAAATACAAACTCATCTGTTCTGTAATCCTTAGATGAGGGTCTACAACTTTTGTTACATGCATTTCTTCAGTTGCTTGCTATATTTTGGCCTAGATTAAATGGAAGGTTTAATAGACTTTATATGTACCCACTGTTGTAGACAAAGGCTGAACCTAATTTTTGACAGTGGATTAGTTTCTTGATGTGTAAGGCAGTGTAAAAGGTTCAGGACCAAAACCCATCTCTAGCTAAAGTTTTTGTTAGATTTTGTTTTATGCCATAAAGAGATAGAACTAATTTTCCCTGCTGTTCTATGAGGATTCATGTTATGAAACGTTTTCTGTGCTGTTATATTGATACCTCGATGCCACAGAAAAAGTTTTGGACTTTTTACCTTTCTGTAACCTACTTATATAATTTTTGTGGTGGAGAAATGCATTAAAGCAAAGTAATTAGTTTTTTGTGCTTGAAAAATGTTCATCTTTTTACTATGGGACACTTTAGATTAGATCATGTTGTATAAAAAGTTTGATGCACAGAAACACTGTAGAACATCCTGTAGAAATTAATCTTTATTAAAATAGGTGTATCTTGTCCTATTTATTATGCTCTGTATCATGCACAATAAAATCTGATAAATTTATAGTAACACATATATGGATATATTAACACCCTGTAAAAGTTTTTGTATCAATACTTGCATGGTTTTTTCTGTATAAAAATAACTAGTTTCTAGCAGTAGCTGTTTATTTTATTTTTCATACTTAATCTACATCATATAAAGAGCTAAAATTTATACAGTAGTCTAGTTGCTCAGAGAGGTATCTTGTATAAAAATTTCAACACCAGAAAATAGTTTTAGCTATGGCTACGAATATTTCATACCTGGTTTTCAAAAGGTAACAATTATAAATGACAAAACACACATCTATTTAATGAGGTTAATTGATCTAAGTTATATTCAGTAAATGACTACCCAAGGAACAGTAAGGAACAATGATTTAAGATAAATGTGAACTTTTGTTGGATTACAAGTTTATCGTGAAATAAGCTACAAATCTCTACATCACTACAACTCACACTTGTGCATTCATATAGAATCGACTACTCTCGCTGACGGAACGTACGAACTGGTGCCCTAGTCCAAGAGTGAGCAGCATGAAGCTCAAGTGAATCTAACTGAAGTTTTCGAAGACCCGAACTTTGGTTCGGAAGAGCCCAAGGCTAGCTTTGCTCAGGAAGGCAAGCCCCGGAGCATGAACCCTATTTTTCTAAATTATGCAACTTATTACTCTATTTTACTTGTGCATTATGTTTATAGGAGTTGAATGAAAACTTAGTTGCATGATTCTAGGTACCCATGCTCTGAACACTAGATGTAAGTTTCGATAGAATGCTATGCTAATAGGACCCGGTAAAAGTCGAGTGATTTCCTATCACTCGCGAGAATATAGGAGTTGGATGTTTACTACATGCTGCAATCATAAGGTCGACGGACGGGGCTATGGTGCGATGTTCATGTTGGTGATTGAGGCCCTATCTGTTTAGTGAAAAATGCTAAGACCGCAGTGTGTGGTAGTGGTGGTTAAGCGTTTGAACGTACAAACCACATGCCGAGAATATGGTAATCGGTAAGCTTAAGTATCTAATCGGACCGGCAAGTGGACAACACCTCACCCTCCCAACTTCGGTTCCATGCGCGCACATGGTGGGTGCAGAGCCTGGCTCTGTAGTCTCAGATGGTGGCCCTGATCCACAACCCGGGAAGAAAGGGGAAAGGTTGCACGTGTGACTCTGGGAGTAACCACGTGACGTGTATTTAGGTCTGCCTTGCAAGGTTAAGAAATTCGATTCGAATCATCCGTATCTCGCGGTATTGAGACTGCTTGACCCTTTTACCACATAGAGTAAGAAAGGGAACAATGATGATGATTAAACTTGTTGGATGCAAATTAATTCTTTCACCATGTATGATATTGGATAGTTGCTTACCTAGAATGGTTAAAGAAAACTGGAATCTGGAGCTAAAATTTGAAAGTAAGGACCTACTTGTACATGCTTTTCGGCAAAACAAACCCCTCAAGCTAAAAACCTTGCTTGTCTAGGAGTCGGCTAAGTATATTCCACTAGTCGGGTAAGCCTTGCTGAGTATTAGTATACTCAGCCTTGCTTGTGGCTTTTTTTCAGGTGATACTTTTGTGGACATGGTTGCTAGTTTGACTTAGCCGTGTACTCTTCCTCCTGGTTGGTCGGTGGAATGGGATGCGTCCCCGGCCAATGATGATAATGCCGAGTGATGTCTCGGGCTTCATCGAGACATCATGTATCGTCAAGTAGTTTATCGTTGTTTTTCCTGTGCAATGAACTCTAAAGAACTCGTTTACTTTTAAACTCTGAAGTACTTGTTTTACGAATTCAAACTTGGTCTGTAATAATAAATTTATGTTGAACCCTGTGATGTCAAATTTGTGGAATGTTGTATTCTCTAGGCTCGCCTTCGTGTGAGTACTTTGTATATGTTGTTTCGATGGGCAAACTCGTGGTTGTATCGGGAGGTTACCCGACAGACCAATGGATTTGTTGATGCCAGATTTTGACACGTGTTGAATCGGCGTCAGGAGGAGAAGATTGGCCAATGCGGCAGATCTGAGGGCTACAGTAAGGAATCGGCCGATTGAGGTAACAGTTGAAAATCGGCCGATTGGTGATACAGCTTGCGCCACCAGGATGGAATTATTTCGGAGGGTCCTGGTCAAAAGTTGGTCAACAGGGCAACACTAAGTCGGTCAAGGAGCAATTGAGAAGAATCCTGATTGGATTAGGGGACGGCGGCGGAAGATTCTGCGGGAGTCCGTTTCCTTTAAAAGTTATTATAGATATGGTAATTTTCCTGCTTTTTAAATAAGATTGTAACAAGTCGTGATCGACCAGGAGTCCTAGTTTTAGGGTATAAATAGGAGTCGTCAGGGTCTTGCAAAGGGATCAACACATCAATCAACAACAATACTTCTACTTTTTCAGCAATTTACTTTCAAATCGGCGACTTCGCCAATACTTTTCTTCTTTCACGAGTTCGTACGGATTGCCAGGGCTGCATCAACTTGATCTCCGGCCAATTGGTAGGTTCCGCTTATCGAGTAATATCCGAGCTTTAACTACGGGCGCATCGCAGTGGTTTCGTTTGGATTTATTCACCAGTTATCGATATTTACTAGAATTGCAAGTTTACCGTTTATTCTAGTATTATCACCAATTATCCAGCTTGAAATCAGAGTAATCGGCTTCGTCATCGTTCTTCTTCAACTCATCATCATACAGCCGATTAGATCTATTTCAAGTGTTGCCTCTATAGTAATCGTTTAGATCGCTCCAGCAGTTTTCTTTACAATTACTACACGATTATCGGCTGATCCATAGCCGATCATCTCTACAGCAAATCGGCCGATTCGCCGCCGACGCGCTCCTCAGGACGGATTTGAACTCCAGCCGATCAAAGCGCCTGGAATTTAATACTTTATTTCCTTGTCAATCAACAGGTCAGATTGACTGGCACGCCGCGCGAACCGCACCAGGGCGATAACCCGAACAGGAGCTAAGTAGATTCTCCCAGGTCGTGTGTCCGACGCTGAAGACCATCGGCCGATTCCTGTCTGGCCGATTTTAGCGCCAACACACTTTTGGCACGGTCGGTGGGACAAATCCAAGATCTGATATGTCGAAGAACGCAGAAATCTCCGACAGCAACATCATTGAGGTCACAGAAGCGGATCTCAAGGACGACCAGAGGGAAGAATTGGCCAAACACCTAGAAGATTACAAGAAGATGTACCTCCAGTCATTCAGTCGTACCAGAAGCGGGGAGGCTGTCAAGAAGGCTCCTATTCTAGTTCCATGCCACATCAGCATTGCTGAGGACTCGGGCAAGATGTCAGAGATGATCCAACAATCCGTTTATCAGGCATTCATCGACCAATCCTCAGTGATGACCAACACGGTGTATAACGCCGTCGTCAGCTCTCTGGCCAGCGGGGCAGTCCAAGGCTATCAGGGACCAGCATATGCCCCGCCAACCACTCTGCCAGCCAGAAGCTTACCATACACGTCCCAATCGGCTCCTCAGCCGATATTGATGCAACACGAGGGATACAACTCTCCATTGCCCCTAGCGTCTCCAAGATACAGCGGTGCACCATGTCTCCCATCACAAACACCGCTTCAACCCGTCCAGATTGCTTCTGTGCAATCGCTGCCCCCAAGCTCAGTACCTTGGGGAACATCGGCGACGACGTATTTTCCCGAGCCAGCGAACGGATACGGGAATTATTCAATCCAGATGCCACACCAATCGGCCGCCTGGCCGACGGTCCCCCAGTATCAGCCGATCTCATCAGAAATCAGCAGGGGGGCAAGCGCTATAGAAGCATTCAGAGGCGCGGCGCCAACGATGACATACGATGGGGGGCGGATTCACTTCGCCATCAACTATCGGCTGCTCAGCAAAATTCGCCGATTCATCACCCAGTCGTGCCAGCTCTTCAGCACATGCCCGCACCGCGAACAGCTGTTCATCAGCAGCAGGTGGACTGGACAGCGAGAATAGCAGAAGTAATCCAGGATCAGTTTGGATTGAAGCCAAAAGTGCAAACTTACACCTACAAGACACCATATCCATCGGCCTATGACTTGCTGCCGTTGCCACACCGCTACAAAGTTCCTGATTTCACCAAGTTCTCAGGGACGGATGGTACATCCACTGTGGAGCACATCAACCGATTCATCATCCAGTGCGGGGAGGCTGCCACGCAAGATGCTCTGAGGGTGCGTTTGTTTTCATCGTCTCTGTCCGGATCGGCCTTCCAGTGGTTCACCACCTTGCCGCCAAATTCTATTGTTACATGGGCCGATCTGGAGAAACAGTTCCACAAGTACTTCTACGCAGGAGTACACGAAATGAAGCTCTCGGATTTGACCAGCCTCAGGCAGAGGAGCGATGAACCAGTGATGGGATATATACAGAGGTTCAGAGAAGTCAGGAACAAATGTGTTGGCGCTAAAATCGGCCGGATAGGACTCGGCCGATGGGTCTTCAGCGTCGGACACACGACCCGGGAGAATCTGCTTAGCTCCTGTTCGGGTTATCGCCCTGGTGCAGTTCGTGCGGCGTGCCAGTCAATCTGACCTGTTGATTGACAAGGAAATAGAGTATTAAATTCCAGGCGCGTCGATCGGCTGGAGTTCCGATCGGTCCTGAGGAGCGCGTCGGCGGCGAATCAGCCGATTTGCTGTAGAGATGATCGGCTATGGATCAGCCGATGATTGTCTAGTAATTGTAAAGAAAACTGCTGGAGCGGTCTAAACAATTACTACAGAAGCAACACTTGAAATAGATCTAATCGGCTGTGAGACGATAAGTCGAAGGAGAACAATGACGAAGCCGATTACCCTGATCTCAAGCTGGATAACTGGTGATAATACTAGAATAACAGGTAAAACTTGCAATTCTAGTAAATATCGATAACTGGTGAATAAATCCAAATGAAACCACAGCGATGCGCCCGTAGTTAAAGCTCGGATATTACTCGGTAAGCGGATCCTACCAATTGGCCGGAGATCAAGTTGATGCAGCCCTGCCAATCCGTACGAACTCGTGGAAGAAGAAAATATTGGCGAAGTCGCCGACTTGAAAGTAAATTACTGGAAAAGTAGAAGTACTGTTGTTGATTGATGTATTGATTGATTACTTTGCAAGACCTTGACGACTCCTATTTATACCCTAAAGTTAGGACTCCTGGTCGATCACGACTTGTTACAACCTTATTTAAAAAAAACAGGAAAACTACTATATCTATAAGAATTTTTAAAGGAAACGGACTCCAACGGAATCTTCCGCCGCCGTTCCCTAATCCAATCAGGATTCCCTTCAATTGCTCCTTGACCAACTTAGCGTGCCCTGTTGACCAGCTTTTGACCAGGATCCTCTGGAATAATCCCATCCTGTTGGCATAGGCTGTGCCACCAATCGGCCGATTTCCAACTGTTACTTCAATCGGCCGATTCCTTTCTGTAGCTTTCAGATCTGCCGCATCGGCCAATCTTCTCCTCCTGACGCCGATTCAACACGTGTCAAAATCTGGCGTCAACACATGCCCCCCAGTTTCGGAGTAAAATATAACTTTTCCTTAGAAACTCTTTTCTTTAATCCTCTCCTCCGAAACGGGCGCAGTAAAAATCTCCTTCCGTTCTGCGGCACAATGATTGCAATTTCCTCGGACCGGGCGCGCGGAACGACCACTCCCCTGGAACTCGTGTAGATGGCGCGGTAAAAATACCATCTTTGCCCTTGCTCCCCTGATCTCTCTTAAGTACTGGCTTTCTCCGCCTCTCCTTCTCCACGAATCTAGCATTCTCTCCGTCGCATCACTGTTCGTCTTCCTCCAAGCTCCTTCGATTTCCAAGTGCTCCCCCTTTTCCGGCGATCTCATCCGCGGCCTGCTCCGACCCCCAATGGCGTCTCCATCGGCGACCACCCCATCTACAGAGGCTCCATCGGCTGCTCCTTTGGCGGCGGCGGCCCAATCGGCGGCTTCCCCAGCGGCATCATCGGCGACGATGGCTTCCATCCCAGAGGTAAATGCTCGAAATTTTTCCCCTTTTTGCCTTTCTACTGCTTCAGTATTTTCCGAACCCTTTCTTAGTTTCTTCCCTTCTTCCCTTTTTTAGGCACTTAGGCACAGAATCACCATTCCTCTCTCAGAATCCCCTGACCTCATCTGTTTGGGCCCTATGGGGAGCCCTGATCCAACGGATCTGATCAGTTTAGAAACTCATAGGATCCCCTTTAAGCAGCCATCCATGGATTCAGATTATTGGGTAGGCACCTTCAGATCCTGGCCGAATGAAACACCCGGGTGGAGAGAATGGTACCAGAGGGTAGCCGGGTCTTGGAAGGTTCAATGGGAAGAACTCAAAATCGGCCAGTGCATAGACTTATCCCTGTCTCAGATGGAAAGGAACGAACCTTTGGTTATGGCAGCCTCTTACTTCTGGTCCGATGCACTTAACGCATTCCTTTTTGGACACGGACCCATGACCCCGACCTTGGCTGATGTCCTGCTGCTGACCGGCCTAGATGTTTCCTCCGTCGATACCCCCTTCAATTATCTATTCAAGCCATCTCATCGGCTGGAGACCAAAGGAATCGGCGGGTGGAAAGGATATATCAGTAAAAACATGAAGACAGGGACAGTCTCACAGAGGGAGCACACTGCCTTCTTGATGATGTGGCTGGAGAAACATTTCTTCTGTGGCAGAGCGGTCGGCCCCTCTTCCAACACTCAAGCTTTGGCAGAGGCTCTTTCACAAGGATCGGCCATCCCCCTCGGTAAACATTTGCTGGGATCGGCATACCATCTAATGCACCAAATCGGCGTCAAGCTGTCGAAAGGAGAGCCGATAGGGAATCTAGGCGGTCCTTGGTGGTTCATCACCCTCTGGCTCAATCTACACATGAGCAAGGTCTCTCAGCAGCGGATAGAGACAAAGACCTTTCCCAACATCGAGTCAGAGGAGAATCCATCGGTCCGTCGCCGCTGCAGATATTTTGGAGAAGCGGTATCGGCCTTTCCTGGCTGCCAATTCACTGCTACCCGCGTAGCTGAATATTTCAGATGTTTTTATAATGGCCTTAGTGAAGAGATGATCATCTGGCATCCATATCGGACCGCAGAGCCGATTTTCGAATTGCCCGTATGCTTTGATTTCTCCACTCATATATTTGACAGAGAATTAATGGACGTCTTGATCAAGCCGGGAATTCTGCCGGCCAACTTCTTCTCAGGAAAGGACTCACCCACCTATGAGTTCTACTGTCCATCGGCTGCGGCAAGGCAACTGGGTTTTGGCCAACTGCCGATTCGAGTCTATTTCGCCGGCCAGGCAAAATTCAGAGATGGACTAACTTCAAGTCTTGACTACAGCCGGTTGTGCGATCTAGTACCCGACTCCAGCACTATTGACTTGAACGGCTGGTCAGTTGCCTCTTTCGCTACCCAGCAGTATAAATTATGGTGGGCAGAATGGAAGCAGCATCTTTTCTGTAAATCTCCATCATCTTACTGCAACATTCTGGACCCAGAGAACATCGACCCAAATGCAGCGGTATGTCCTTTTTTCCTTAGCCGATTCCAATGTCGCATTATCATCTTGTTGTTAACTTATGTTTATCCCTTCAGTCTGAAAGCCATGTTCCCCCGATGCGGAGCCGAAGCGGCCAGCCGATTGACAGCCATCACCAATACACGCCGTATCCACTCATCGGCTTCCACGCTCCATCTGTCAGAGATATCTCCACCGGCCGATCAAGACGAGCACCCAAAAGGCCAACATCAAAGATAACCAGCCGTCGGGTGCGAGCTCGCATTGGATCGGCCGATCAGGCGACAGTAGCATCGGCTGAAATCTCCCGCATCGGATCGGCTAGCCAGATGGCAGTAGTATCGGCCGAGACTCCCCGTGTTGGATCGGCCGATCAAGTAGAGGTGACACTCGCCGAGGCCTCAGGTCCTTTTCCCCTACCAGTTGTCGAGACGGCCGATCCCCAAGTCACCGCCGAAGCCGGGGCCGCTGCAGCATCACTATTAGTAGAAGCTGTCTAGGTAATCTTATTTATCTCATATATTCTCCAAATCCTCTACTGACATCAATTCTATTCCTTTGCCAGGCTGCACAAGTTCTCCCACCGCAGTCCCTGACACTATCGGCCACGTCTCAAGTGGGGACTGAGATTACAGCAGCTCCTGTTGCCGAGGTACACGATCTCTTACCCTGCATCCTTAATATTCAGAAAACTTATCCAATTTTGATGCAGGTCGACTTGGGTACGCCGATTATAACTCCACAACAGGCATCGGCTGGGAGACCCACAGAGGAATGGCAAATTTCCATTACCATCTCATTTCATTTTCCCATAGTATTTTTACGGGAATTTATGTCTTTCTCAGGAAACTGGCCCAAGCGGAGCACTGATAACGATCGAATCTTCTTCTTCCGGCGAACCAAGTGCACCAGTCCCTGAAACAAGGGAAACACTTCCACCGGCGCAGGCAAGAGAGATTCGTTTCAAAGAGGTAACAATCTTACCATCAGAATCGGCCGATTTCCTTTCACCGCTTGCTTACCCTTTACTTTGTTCCCTTACAGGAGCAAGATACCCCCAACAATAGCATCTTTTCCTTTGCTGTCTCCTTGGCCGATGAAGAAGAAATCGCCTCACACGCAGTTCCATCGAGCTCTACCTCCGATGATGTCCGCTCCAAGCTCGAACGCATCCGTACTCTCCTCCAAGGTGACATCAGCCGATTGGTGGAAGATGCATCGCCGATCCGACGACTTTTCAATGAGGTCAAAGATCATATGCCGGATGAAGTGTCGGAAGATTTGGGGTATGCTGAGGGCATGCAGATTCTGGTTTCCAGGGCGCTGCAACGTATGGCCGATCGTGCTCAGATGGCCAAAACTCAGGAGGAGGTCGACTCGTACAAGCAGCGGACTCAGGAAGTACACCACAGGATCAATTTCCTCGAGAACTGCCGCCCGGACATCATCGGCGCAATAGATCGGCTGAAACGGAGGAGAGCAGAACTAGCCAAGGAGATGGAACAGATAACCAAAGAGATAGCCGCTGAAGAGAAAAAGCTCCAAGAACTCCCAACCATCATCGGCGAGCTAAAGCAAGAAAGACAACATCTAGCCCGTGAAACAATAAAGCTCCGTCGCCGCGTGTTAGAAGTACCAGGATCGACCGACAATGATCAGAGAATACTAGACTCGGCCGATCAAATTAGACGACGAGCGATTGTAGCTATAGATGCTTTCCTTGGGCTGTAAAATATGTTAAACATTATTGCTCCTTTAATGTCACTGCGCCGATTTGATTTTGAACTACTTTTTCAGTCTGCCTTGCATTTATGTTCGTATTTACTCCGATAGGACGTGTCTCACCATCCATCTACCTCCTCTTCATTTATACGCAGACCGTTCACCATCTCTAGAGGCACACGCATCACTTATCTCTTCTTCTTCTTTTACTGTCCCAACTGAACGACGAGATGTCTTGTTCGTCCTCCTTATCCTCTTCTTCTGTCAACCAGGTATGAACTCCCCCTCTACCTTTTTCTTAAGCATCTCAATTGCTCCGATACTGGGTAACTCCTTTTATCTCTGTTTCAGCCAAACCGTCTTAGCTCTGATCTAGAATGAGCGATAGAAATCATGCATTCAGAAGAGCCATTATCACAGGCAGACAGAAATCTGATAAGAACTCATGCTGAGGAACTCAGAGATCATGTCCCTGCCGCTGTCCAGGAATATTCGGACCTCATAAGTGCTCATTTTTTGGTCCGCAAGCGACCATCTTCCAACAAAAATTCTTCACTTCCTTGTAAAGCTACAACTGAAGTCGCCATGGAAGATCTGGAAGAGGATAAGACCCTCCTGCTGAAAGAACTCTGCAACCAAGCTGAAACTGGAGCCACTGCAGAGGACTTGAAAGAGAAAAGGCTCACCCTTATGATAAAACTAGGTCGCATCGAGAGAGAAATCCAGCATAGGCGTAATCAGTAGACACACCAGTATTTTTATTCTAAGGGCGACTTATACCATGTCGGCCATGTAATCTGTAATCTCCATTCAATAATGAATCCCAATGTTTCTTTCACCATATGTGTAGCCAGAAAACTGATGAGAAATCGGCCATGTTACCTTGACATATTTTGCTGGAAGTTATGCGTCTACCCAAATGCTTGGATAGTACCTCTTCAGATATCGTCCATTTAAAGCTCTTGGGAATTCCTCCCCTTCTATTGTCTCCAGAACATATGCATTCCCAGGGGCACATCGGCCGATTCTATACGGCCCTCCCAAGTGGGTGACCATTTACCGAATTTGGGATCTTTAGACCCTATCGGCAGCACCAACTTCCATACCAAATCTCCTTGAGAGAACTGCTTAACCTTGACCTTTTTTTCATACCATCTGGCAACCCTTTTCTTGTTTTCTTCTATACTAATCAGGGCTCTTAACCGTAAACCCGCCGAATCGTCAAGTTCGTCTTTCATGAGAAAGGAATAGTCATCGGCCGTTAACTGATCCTGTAACGATATACGTCTTGACCCTGTCCTTATCTCCCATGGCAAGACCGCTTCATGACCATAAACCAAATGATACGGGGATATTTTAGTGGCCCCATGACAAGCCATCCTGTATGCCCATAAAGATTCAGCCAAAGACATATGCCACTTCTTGGGTTGCTCTTCTATCTTCCTCTTGATTAGCTTGATTATCCCCTTGTTAGACGACTCTGCTTGGCCATTGGCCTGAGCATAGTATGGAGAAGAATTTAACAATTTAATCCCCATATCGGCGGCGAACTCTCCGAATTCTCCAGAAGTGAACATTGTCCCTTGATCAGTAGTGATGGTTTGAGGAATACCAAATCGATATATAATATGGCTTTTAACAAATTTAATCATATCGGCCGATGTCACATTCCTCAAAGGAACTGCCTCCACCCACTTGGTAAAATAATCTGTAGCTACCAATATGAACTTATGCCCTTTGCTAGATGGAGGATGAATCTGTCCGATGAGATGTATTCCCCAACCTCTGAACGGCCACGGCTTAATTATCGGATTCATAGCCGATGCTGGTGCGCGCTGCACATTGCCAAATCTCTGACAGTCTTGGCATCCTTTGTAGTACCTGAAACAATCTTCAAGGATGGTCGGCCAGTAATATCCATTGTTCCTGATCATCCATTTCATTTTGTGAGCCGATTGATGAGCTCCACACACGCCTTCATGGATTTCTCCCATCAGAACCTTTGCCTCTTCCGTTCCCAGGCATTTGAGAAGGACCCCATCAATCGTCCGATAAAATAAATCATCCTCAAGCAACACATACTTTGTAGCCTGAAAACGTGTTCGCCGATCCACCTTTTGGGATGGATTTCTCAAGTAATCGGCGATATCCTTTCGCCAGTCATCGGCCGCGAGCTCTAGCGTCATTGCTCCCTGAATCGGCCGATATCCAGAAGCATGTTGGGCCAGTCTGTTGGCTTCTTCATTATAATCCCTGGGGATATGCTCAATTATTGCAGACTTGAACTCTTTTAAAAGTTGAAGACAATCCTCATAATAAATTCTCAAGATATCATCCTTGCACTCAAATCGCCCCGTCAACTGATCCACAATGAGCTTGGAATCCCCAAAAATTTTGACTGCATCAGCTCTGACTTCCCAGGATCCATTTTCCAATCCGCCCTTTCAAAATCGGCAATGATAGCATATACTTCACCACATCATCCTTGCACACGACTATGCATTCTGCCGATAGCAAATAGTGCCTGAGCTTAGTACATGAAAAGTACAAGCACAAGCATAATCGCTCCACCGAGGAATATCTTGTTTCGGCGTCTAAAAGTCTTCTGCTGACGTAGTATACCACTCGTTCTTTCCCTTCAAACTCCTGTACCAACGCTGATCCAATAGCCTGTTCATCAGCCGATAAATATAACTTGAACGGCTTACCAGGCTATGGCGGGGCTAACACCGGAGGTGAAACCAGATACTGCTTGATATTCTCTAGTGCCTTGCGCTATCCTTCTCCCCATATGAATTTCTGGTCGGGCTTTAATTTCAACAGAGGGGTATAGATTGGATATGAATCTTCTGATGAAATTGACCTTGCCGATGAGGGACTGCAGTTCAGTTTTATTTTGTGGGGCCACCACTTTGTTGATGGCGTCTATGGTCTTGCGGTTGACTTCTATCCCGCGCTCATGGACCATAAATCCTAAGAATTGTCCGGCCGATACACCAAATGCACACTTGTTTGGGTTCATCTTCAGCCCATGTTTCCTTGTGCACTCCAGCACTTCCTGTAAATCAGCCAGATGATCTTGGTGACCTTTTGGCTTGACCACGACGTCATCTATATAAATTTCCACCGATGAACCAATGAGCTTGTGGAAGATGTAGTTCATGGCCCGTTGATATGTAGCGCCGGCGTTCTTCAAGCCGAAAGTCATAACCACCCATTCAAATAAACCAAGATGGCCTGGGTACCTAAAAGCCGTTTTCGAAATATCTTCCTCGGCCATTAATATCTGATTGTATCCAACATTCCCATCCATGAAGCTTATGACTTTGTGGCCTGCGGCAGCATCCACCAAGATATCGGCCGTTGGCATCGGATATCCATCCATCGGCGTAGCCTGATTTAAGTTCCTGAAATCGATGCACACACGCAATTTTCCATTCTTTTTGTATACAGGCACAATGTTAGAAATCCATTCGGCGTAGCGGCACTGCCGAATAAATCCTGCCTCAATCAACTTTGTAATCTCGGCCTTTATGTCAGGTAGAATCTTGGGGTTACATCGTCGTGCAGGTTGCTGATATGGCCGATATCCTGATTTTATAGGTAACCGGTGTTCAACAATAGACCGGTCCAGTCCTGGCATCTCATGGTATTCCCAAGCAAAGCAATCCTTGAACTCTTTTAATAAACTTATCAATTTACATTTGTACTCAGAATCCAAATTGGCGCTAATGTACGTCGGCCTTGATTTGCTGCTATCTCCCAAATCTACCATCTCTAATAAATCGGCCGACGTAAACCCATGCCCAAGCTTCCCATCTTCTCGGACGAGCTGATCCATTTATTCTGAATCTTCAGAGCCGACTGCTTGGATCGGCTGTAGACCGAAATCGGACACTTTCAGGAAGTCAGTGTCCCAAGTCCTGCCAGATATACATTTGACGTGCTCGCAGCTCCACTGTTGCGTGTCGGCCGCTGCAACGCTGTAGACGGAATCAGCAGCGACTATCTCTGTACTGTCGCCTACCCATTGCACAAGGCATTGATGCATAGTAGATGGGACACAGCAGTTTGCGTGTATCCAGTCGCGACCAAGTAGCATATTATAGGACC
This sequence comes from Panicum miliaceum, assembly GCA_032594955.1. Classification (NCBI taxonomy): domain Eukaryota; kingdom Viridiplantae; phylum Streptophyta; class Magnoliopsida; order Poales; family Poaceae; genus Panicum; species Panicum miliaceum. The sequence goes on from CM064059.1 coordinate 35,865,343, forward strand.
CCTTGCCATTAATAACGAAGAAAGTAGTAGGGAGGGTCTTACTGCCGATGGTGAGGTCGACGCAGAGCGCTCCGCGGGCGGGTGACACGTTGCCTTCGAAATCCTTCAGCATCATGTCCATCTTGGTGAGGTCGTCATCGCCCTTGCCCAGCTTGCGGAACATGGCATACGGCATGATGTTGACTGTCGCGCCTCTATCTACCAGTAATCTGGTGACGGGTCTTCCGTTGACATACCCTTTGAGAAACAGCGCCTTAAGATGCTGTCGTTTTTCCTCTTCTGGTTTCTCAAACGTAGCCGTCATCGGCTCTAACACTAGTTGTGCCATTTGTTCCTCCTCTGTTCTTGTTACTCTTATCCCGATCGTTGGGCGCCATGAACTCCATCGGCAGTATGAATACCATATCAATTTCGGCTGCCGATTCTTGGTTGCTCGTTTCTTGATCGTTTTTCTTTGGGCGCCAAACTCGAGATTTCACGTTCCTTCTCTCCGGCACCTGTCTTTGTTCTTCTTCTTGATGTTCCCACTGGCGTAGGCGTTGGATCCTTCGCTTTTGGGATCTGGATAGACCATCGGGACACCACCTGGGATTCACTGGTTTGGCCGATGGTCTGGCGTATTCCCAATCTGGTTCCCTTCCTAGGGGGTCTTCGTCTGACACCCTATCATCGGCCATCTCTTCCAGCCGATCGTGCGCGCTGATCCTGCCCCCCAGTCCATCTTGCTGGCCGATCTTGCTTTTTGACCTGCTGTACTGGTCAACTCTGCCCCCCAGCCGATCATGCACCGAAGTGCGCCGTTCCTCGCGCCGATTACTGCTGATCGGCTCTGACCCTCTGTCCCTAGAGTGTGGCCTCGGGCGATCGCTGCGGCTTAATCCGTTACACTCCGGACAGTTATCGGCAGACGGCAACCTGATATCGTTCTCCCAGCAGTGGATGAAGAACGGACATTGCCAGTGATCTTCATGCCGACGTATCATCTCTTCCTGGTATCGTGCTTGTTCTTGCTGCTGCCGATATTTACTGAGTAAGAATTGGGAGGTGACGGGCTTGCGTGCTCGTTCTGGCCCTCGCCTGTTCCTTCTGATTTCTTCCGTCGTGATCTGCCTCCTGGGGTCGACAACGCCGCCTCTTCTCGCCGATTCTGACGTCAGCACCTTGGTTTGACTTGAGTCTCCTCCAGCGTTAACCGTGTTGGCCGGGAAGGGATGCTGATCTATCTTCATCGGCTTTGCCGATTTGGTTGGAGTTTCAAACTTAAGCCGCCCCTGTTCAATGGCCGATTGTATCTGCTGGCGGAAGACTTTACATTCATTTGTATCATGAGAAGTAGTGTTGTGCCACTTGCAGTATTTCATCTTCTTAAGTTGATCGGCCGTAGGGATGGTGTGATGTTGAGACAGCTTAATCCGCCCCTCCTGATGCAGTAGATCAAAAATTTTATCGGCCTTTGACGTGTCAAAGCCGAATGTCTCTGGCTCTTCTTGCCAAAGGGGCAAGATATTGGTTTTTTCCCTTTTACCCATTCTGCCAGGCCGATTTCTTCTTCCGCATCGGATTTAGATCCCTCCAAGTATGCCACCTTCTTTTGGAAGTTCCTCCGCTGTTCAAACGGTCGGACCTCTTGCCCTGATAATCGGTGGACGATTTGGCTCAGGCTTTCAAATTCTTGGGCAGCATATCTCTCTTTGATTTGTGGCAAGAGGCCTTGGAAAGCGATATCGGCCAACTGTGCATCGGTCAGAGCCAGACTGTAGCATTTATTCCTGATTTCTCTGAACCTCTGTATATACCCTGTCACTGGTTCATCGCTCCTCTGCCTGAGGCTGGTCAAATCCGAGATCTTCATCTCGTGTACTCCTGCATAGAAGTACTTGTGGAATTGTTTCTCCAGATCGGCCCACGTGACGATAGAATTTGGCGGTAAAGTGGTGAACCACTGGAAGGCCGATCCGGACAGATATGATGAAAATAAACGCACCCTCAGAGCATCTTGCGTGGCAGCTTCTCCGCACTGGATGATGAATCGGTTGATATGCTCCACAGTGGATGTGTCTTCCGTCCCTGAGAACTTGGTGAAATCAGGAACTTTGTAGCGGTGTGGGAACGACAGCGAGTCATAGGCCGATGGATACGGCGTCTTGTAAGTATAAGTTTGAACTTTCGGCTTCAGTCCAAACTGATCCTGGATTACTTCTGCTATTCTTGCCGTCCAGTCCACTTGCTGCTGATGAACAGCTGTTCGCGGCGCGGGCATGTGTTGAAGGGCTGGTACAGCCGGGTGATGAATCGGTGAAGTTTGCTGAGCGGCCGATAGTTGATGGCGAAACGAGTCCGCACCCCCTTCGTACGTCACTGCTGGCGCCGTGCCTCCGAATGCTTCCACAGTGTTTGCCCCCCTGCCGATTTCTGGTAAGATCGGCTGATACTGGGAAACCGTCGACCGGGCGGCCGGTTGGTATGGCACCTGAACTGAATAAGTGCCATACCCGTTCGCTGGCTCGGGAAAATACACTGTGGCTGACGTCCCCCAAGGCGCTGAGCTTGTAGGTAGTGTTTGCACAGAAGCCATCTGAACGGGTTGAAGCGGCGCTAGCGATGGGAGACATGGTGCACCGCTGTATCTTGGAGACGCCGGAGGTGGTGGAGAGCTGTACCCCTCGCGTTGTGTCAATATCGGCTGAGGAGCCGATTGGGATGTGTATGGTAGGCTTCTGGCTGGCAGAGTAGTTGTAGGGGCATATGCCGGTCCCTGATAGCCTTGGGCGACTCCGCTAGCCAGAGAGTTGACGACGGCGTTATACACCATGTTGCTCATCACCGAGGATTGGTCGATGAATGCTTGATACACGGACTGTTGAATCATCTCTAACATCTTGCCCGAGTCTTCAGCAATGGTGATGTGGCGAGGTGCTAGAATAGGAGCCTTCTTGACTGCCTCCCCGCTTCTGGTACGACTGAACGACTGGAGGTACATCTTCTTGTAATCTTCCAGATGTTTGGCCAATTCTTCCCTCTGGTCGTCCTTGAGATCAGCTTCTGTGACCTCAATGATGTTGCTGTCAGAGATTTCTGCGTTTTTCGACATATCAGATCTTGGATGGTCCCACCGGGCGTGCCAAAAGTGTGTTGGCGCTAAAATCGGTCGGATAGGAATCGGCCGATGGGTCTTCAGCGTCGGACACACGACCCGGGAGAATCTGCTTAGCTCCTATTCGGGTTATCGCCCTGGTGCAGTTCGCGCGGCGTGCCAGTCAATCTGTGTGACAACCCTGGTAATTACATTTCCAAAATCAATGTCGTTAGCCTAACTCTAATTAAACCAACTAATGAAAGGGTGGAAAGAATTAAAACGAGTTCAGTTGGAATTCAAATTTAATTTGAGCACATTGGGTTACTTTTGAACTTTTAAATTTAACTTTCAAAACCATAAGCCAAATGAGATTTTGCCTGAAACCAAAGTTGTAGAACTTTTTATTTTGAACAACTTTCGTGTTCAAAAGTTTTTGAAATTCCAATCAGAAAGAGGAGAAAACGCCCTGTTTGCACCCAGCCCCCTGAAGTTTTTCAAATTTTTGCATTTCGGTCCCTCGCTCACCCCTCCCTCCTCTGCTGCGCCGCGCGCTCGCCCGGACGCGCCCAGCGCACGCACGCCACGCGTACGACGCGCCTCTGGCCACTGGTCACCGCCGGCCGCCCCCAATGGCGCCCAGCCTCGCCGGTCCCTCCACCCCACGCCCCGGCCGTGCCACGCCCACCCCCACGAGCTCCACCGGCTATAAATCCCGGCGTAGCGCCCCTCCCTCCTCTCCCTGTTCCTCCTTCTTCCCCGCAGAGCAGAGCCGAGCTCCGCCCCACGCCGCCGCCGTGGAACTCCCTCCTCCGCCCCTCCTCGACCCGAGCTAGGCCCCAAAATCGCTCTCCTACCTCCGCGCGAAGCTTCGCAGCCCAAGCCCCGCCGCCCAGCTCGCCGGAGCTCGCCGGAGCAGAGCTCCACCCGCCGCCGCCCCCCCGGTAGCCGTGGGCAGCCCTGCTCAGGCCGCCTCCGCCCCAACCGTGACCACCCAAAGGTAGCCCCCAACCTCCTCTTGCTCCTCCCCCGCCTTGCCCTCGCCGCCGGCGACCCAGCTCGCCGGAATTCGGCCGGACAGGATGCTCCCCGCCGTGATTTGTGACCAGGGACTACATTGCAAACGCCCAAATCTTCCCAGGGGGTTTTCTGCTAGTTTTCAGGGACCCCTCTGTAAAGAAAGTTTTAACCAAATCAGTGAAATTGTAAAATTCGTTTAAAATCGTAGAAAATTCAGAAAAATGCAAACTCAACTGTTCTGGAATCCTTATAAGAAACTCTACAACGTTTGTTACATAAAGTTTCTCAGATTCTCAATATATTTTGCTCTAGATTAAATGGAAGGTTTAATGGACTTCTTTTGTACCCACTGTTGTAGATCATTGCTGACCCTAATTTTTGGGCAGTGAGTTACTTGCTTAATGTTTAGGGCTGTGTAAAAAGATCAGGACCAAAAGCCATCTCTAGATACACATTTTGTCCAACCTTGTTTTAGGCCATAAAGTGATAGAACTAATTTTTCCTGCTGTTCTGTGATGTTTAATGTCATGAAACTTTTTCTGTGTTGTTGTAGTAATACCTAGAGGCCATAGAAAAATTTAGGAACATTTTTACTATATGTAACCTGTTCATAAGAATTTGTGGTAGGAAAACTTCACTAATTCAAAATAATTAGTAAAGTGCTTAGAGAATGTTCATCTTTTTACTATGAAACACAATAGAGTAGCTCAAGCTATACAAAAAGTTTCATACATAGAAACCCTGTATAACATCCTGTAGAAAATAATCTTTAATAACATGAGTGTAGCTTGTCCCATTTATTATGCTCTAAATCATGTACAATAAAATCTGAAAACTTTGCAGTAGCACAAATATGGTTATAGCAACACCCTGTAAAATTTGTAGCATCAATACTTGCATGGGTTGTTCTGTATAAAAATAACTATATCCTAGCAGTGGCTGTGTATTACATTTTTCATATTTAACATGCTACACAAAAATGTCTGAAATTTTTACAGTGATCTTATCTCTGCATAATGAACTTTGAATAAAAATTTTATTACCCGAAGCTAACTAGATTAGTAATTGTGTTCAACTCATGTTTGTGTTTAAAAAGAAACTAAGTTTTCAATATAACACAACCCCTTCTTCTTTAATAAAGTTAAATAGATTAAGATAAACTCCATTAACGATTACCCACAATTGATGAAGTAACTCACTCCACAACAAACTCATGTTTTACAAACTGCAACTTTATCGTGAAGGAAATCATGTCGTTTAACATCACCACTACTTAAACTTGTGCATTCATGTAGAAACGACGACTCTCGCCGACGGAACGTACGAGTTGATGCCCGCGTCCGAGAGTAAGCAGCGTGAAGCTCAAGTGAATCTAACTGAAGTTGCCGAAGACCCGAGCCCAAGTTCGGAAGAGCCCCGGACTAACTTTTCGCAAGAAGGCAAGCCCCGGAGCATGAACCCTATTTTCTAAACCTATGCAACTTATTACTCTACCTTACTTGTGCATTAAGTTTATAGGAGTTGGATGAAAATTTAGTTGCATGATCCTAGGTACCCATGCTCTGAACACTAGATGCAAGGTTCGATAGAATGCTATGCTAATAGGACTCGGTAAAAGTCGAGTGATTTCCTGTCACTCGCGAGAAATTAGGAGTTGATTGTTTACTACACGCTGCAATCATAAGGACGACGGACGGGCTGTGGTACGATGCTTATGTTGATGATTGAGGCCCGTCTGTCTAGTGAAAAATGCTAAGGCCGCAGTGTGTGGTAGGTGATGGTTAAGTCTTTGAACGTACTAACCACATGCCGAGAATATGGTAATCGGTAAGCTTAGTACTGGATTGAACCGAGGCCGGAATATACTCCCCACCGTCTTGAATTCGTTCACATCTAGCTAATGGCGGGTGCATCGGCCGCCATGGCCCGGCTGCGTCCGTGGTCCATGGGGAGGTGTAGTCGAGGGCGGTGGGCCTGTTCCGTGAAGCGGGAATTGAAGGGAAAAGTTGCACGTGTGACTCTAGGGAGTAACCACGTGACGTGTGTTTAGGTTTCCCTTGCAAGGTTAAGAAATTCGATTCGAATCGTCCGTTTCTCGCGGCTATTGAGACTGCTTAACCACTTTTACCCACAGAGTAAGGAGAGGAACAATGATGATGAATAAACTTGTTGGATGAAAAGTTAATGCTTCACCATGTATGATATTGGATAGTTGCTTACCTAGAATGGTTAAAGAAAGCTAGAACTTGGAGCTAAAATCTGAAAGTAAGGACCTACTATATATGCTTTTTGGCAAAACAAACCCCTCAAGCCAAAAGCCTCGCATGTCTAGGAGTCGGCTAAGTATACTCCATTAGTCGGGTAAGCCTTGCTGAGTATTAGTATACTCAGCCTTGCTTGTGGCTTGTTTTCAGGTGAAACCTTCGAAGATTTGATTGCTAGGTTGACTTGGCCTTGTACTCTTCCCCCTGGTTGTTCGGTGGAATGGGATACGCCCCCGTCCAACGAAGATAATACCGAGTGATGTCTCGTACGGGCTTCATCGAGACATCCTTTATCGTCGAGTAGCTTTCGTTATTTTAATTCCGCTGCAATTTTAAACTCTGAAGAACTTTTTTTTGGATTTGATCACTGAAGTACTTGGTTTCTAAACTCAAACTTGGTCTGTAATATTCACTTATGGTAATTTTGTAATATTTGCTGGAATGTGGTATTCTCTGGGCTCATCGTCGCGTGAGCATTTGTATGTATGGCGCTCGATCCGATCACCGTGGTTGTATCGGGAGGTTATACCCGACAGACCAGTGGATTACTCCGTTTGAAGTGTAGGGTTAACTGAGATTGCCTTAATGGTGATGGTTAATACACTTGAGCCGGATTAATTCAGGTGGTTCTGCCACAATCTGACCTGTTGATTGACAAGGAAATAGAGTATTAAATTCCACGCGCGTCGATCGGCTGGAGTTCCGATCTGTCCTGAGGAGCGCGTCGGCGGCGAATCGGCCGATTTGCTGTAGAGATGATCGGCTATGGATCAGCCGATGATCGTCTAGTAATTGTAAAGAAAACTGCTGGAGCGATCTAAACAATTACTACAGAAGCAACACTTGAAATAGATCTAATCGGCTGTGAGATGATAAGTCGAAGGAGAACAATGACGAAGCCGATTACCCTGATCTCAAGCTGGATAACTGGTGATAATACTAGAATAACAGGTAAAACTTGCAAAACTTGCAATTCTAGTAAATATCGATAACTGGTGAATAAATCCAAACAAAACCACAGCGATGCGCCCGTAGTTAAAGCTCGGATATTACTCGGTAAGCGGAACCTACCAATTGGCCGGAGATCAAGTTGATGCAGCCCTGCCAATCCGTACGAACTCGTGGAAGAAGAAAATATTGGCGAAGTCGCCGACTTGAAAGTAAATTACTGGAAAAGTAGAAGTACTGTTGTTGATTGATGTATTGATTGATTCCTTTGCAAGACCCTGACGACTCCTATTTATACCCTAAAGCTAGGACTCCTGGTCGATCACGACTTGTTACAACCTTATTTAAAAAAAAATAGGAAAACTACTATATCTATAAGAATTTTTAAAGGAAACGGACTCCCGCAGAATCTTCCGCCGCCGTTCCCTAATCTAATCAGGATTCCCTTCAATTGCTCCTTGACCGACTTAGCGTGCCCTGTTGACCAGCTTTTGACCAGGATCCTCTGGAATAATCCCATCCTGTTGGCATAGGCTGTGCCACCAATCGGCCGATTTCCAACAGTTACTTCAATCGGCCGATTCCTTTCTGTAGCTTTCAGATCTGCCGCATCGACCAATCTTCTCCTCCTGACGCCGATTCAACACGTGTCAAAATCTGGCGTCAACAAAATGCTACAGTCTGGCTCTGACCGATGCACAGTTGGCCGATATCGCTTTCCAAGGACTCTTGCCACAAATCAAAGAAAGATATGCTGCCCAAGAGTTTGAAAGCCTGAGCCAAATGGTCCACCGATTGTCAGGACAAGAGGTCCGACCGTTTGAACAGCGGAGGAATTTCCAAAAGAAGGTGGCATACTTGGTAGGATCTGAATCCGATGGGGAAGAGGAAATCGGCTTGGCAAAGTGGGTCAAAGGGAAAAAACTGATATCATGCCCTTTTGGAAAGAAGGAGCCAGAAACATTTGGCTTTGACACGTCAAAGGCCGATAAAATTTTCGATTTATTGCTTTAGGAAGGACAGATTAAGCTATCTCAGCATCACACCATCCCTTCGGTCGATCAACTTAAGAAGATGAAATACTGCAAGTGGCACAACGCCACGTCTCATGATACAAATGAATGCAAAGTCTTCCGTCAGCAGATACAATCGGCCATCGAGCAGGGGAGGCTTAAATTTGAAACTCCAGCTAAATCGGCAAAACCGATGAAGATAGATCAGCATCCCTTCCCGGCCAACATGGTTAACGCTGGAGGAAATTCAAGTCAAACCAAGGTGCTGACGTTAGAATCAGCAAGAAGGGGCGGCACCATCGATCCCAGGAGGCAGATCACAACGAAAGAAATCAAAAGGAACAGGCGGGGGCTAGAACGACCACGCAGGCCCGTCACCTCCCAGTTCTTACTCAGTAAATATCGGCAGCAGCAAGAACAATCAAAATACCACGAAGAGATGATACGCCGGCATGAAGATCACTGGCAATGTCCGTTCTTCATCCATTGCTGGGAGAACGACATCAGATTGCCGTCTGCCGATAACTGTCCGGAGTGTAACGGATTGAGCTGCAACGATCGCCCGAAGCCACACTCTAGGGACAGAGAAGCGGAGCCGATCAGCAGAATTCGGCGCGGACGAGAGGAACAGCGCGTTTCGGTGCATGATCGGCTGGGGGGCAGAGTTCACCAGTACCACCGGTCAAAAAGCAAGATCGACCAACAGGATGGACTGGGGGGCAGGATCAGCGTGCACGATCGGCTGGAAGAGATGGCCGACGACAGGGTGTCGGATGAAAATCCCCTAGGAAGAGAACCAAATTGGGAACACGCCAGATCATCGGCCAAACCAGCAAATCCCAGGTGGTGTCCCGATGGCTTATCCAGATCCCAGAAACGGAGAATCCAACGCCTACGCCAGTGGGAGCATCAAGAAGAAGAGCAGAGGCAGGTGCCAGAGAAAAGAAATGTTAAGTCTCGGGTATGGCGCCCAAAGAAAAACGATCAAGAAGCAAATAATCAAGAATCGGCAGCCGAAATCAACATGGTGTTCATATTGCCGATGGAATTCATGGCGCCTGATGATCGAGACAAAGCAACAAAAATGGAAGAACAAATGGCACAACTAGTGTTGGAGCCGATGACGGCTATGTTTGAGAAACCAGAAGAAGAAAAATGGCACCATCTTAAAGCGCTGTTTCTCAAAGGCTATGTTGACGGAAGACCCGTCACCAGATTACTAGTAGATGGAGGCGCCGCAGTTAACATCATGCCGTATGCCATGTTCCGCAAGCTAGGCAAGGGCGATGAAGACCTCACCACGACGGATATGATGCTGAAGGATTTTGAAGGCAACGTGTCTCCCGCCCGCGGAGCGCTCTGCGTCGACCTCACCATCGGCAGTAAGACCCTCCCTACCACTTTTTTCGTTATTAATGGCAAGGGGTCCTACAACATGCTGCTTGGTCGCGACTGGATACACGCCAACTGCTGTGTCCCATCTACAATGCATCAATGCCTTGTGCAATGGGTCGGCGATAGCACAGAGATAGTCACTGCCGATTCCGTCTACAGCGTTGCAGTGGCCGACACGCAACAGTGGAGCTGCGAGCACGTCAAATGTATATCTGGCAGGACTTGGGACACTGATTTCCTGAAAGTGTCCGATTTCGGTCTACAGCCGATCCAAGCAGTTGGCTCTGAAGATTCAGAATAAATGGATCAGCTCGTCCGAGAAGATGGGAAGCTTGGGCATGGGTTTACGTCGGCCGATTTATTGGAGATGGTAGATTTGGGAGATAGCAGCAAATCAAGGCCGACGTACATTAGTGCTAATTTGGATCCTGAGTACAAATGTAAATTGATAAGTTTATTAAAAGAGTTTAAGGATTGCTTTGTTTGGGAATCTCATGAGATGCCAGGACTAGACCGGTCTATTGTTGAACACCGGTTACCTATAAAATCAGGATATCGGCCATATCAGCAACCTGCACGATGGTGTAACCCCAAGATTCTACCTGATATAAAGGCCGAAATTACAAAGTTGATTGAAGCAGGATTTATTCGGCAGTGCCGCTACACCGAATGGGTTTCTAATATTGTGCCCGTATACAAAAAGAATGGAAAGTTACGTGTGTGCATCGATTTCAGGAACTTAAATCAGGCTATGCCAATGGATGGATATCCGATGCCAACGGCCGATATCTTGGTAGATGCTGCCGCAGGACACAAAGTCATAAGTTTCATGGATGGGAATGCAGGGTACAATCAGATATTAATGGCCGAAGAAGATATCCCGAAAACGGCTTTCAGGTGCCCAGGTCATCTTGGTTTATTTGAATGGGTTGTTATGACTTTTGGGTTGAAGAACGCCGGCGCTACGTATCAACGGGCCATGAATTACATCTTCCACAAGCTAATTGGTTCATCGGTGGAAATTGATATAGATGACGTCGTGGTCAAGTCAAAAGGTCACCAAGATCATCTGGCCGATTTACAAGAAGTACTGGAGTGCACAAGGAAGCATGGGTTGAAGATGAACCCAAACAAGTGTGCATTTGGTGTATCGGCTGGGCAATTCTTAGGATTCATGGTCCATGAGCGCGGGATAGAAGTCAACCGCAAGACCATAGACGCCATCAACAAAGTGGTGGCCCCACAAAATAAAACTGAGCTACAGTCCCTCATCGGCAAGGTCAATTTTATCAGAAGATTCATATCCAACCTGTCAGGACGTATTCAGGCTTTTACCCCTCTGTTGAAATTAGAGCCCGACCAGGAATTCATATGGGGAGAAGGACAGCGCAAGGCACTGGAGAATATCAAGCAGTATCTGGTTTCACCTCCGGTATTGGTTCCACCACAGCCTGGTAAGCCGTTCAAGTTATATTTATCGGCTGATGAACAAGCTATTGGATCGGCGTTGGTACAGGAGTTTGAGGGGAAAGAACGAGTGGTATACTACGTCAGCAGAAGACTCTTAGACGCCGAAACAAGATATTCCTCGGTGGAGCGACTATGCTTGTGTTTATACTTCTCATGTACCAAGCTCAGGCACTATTTGTTATCGGCAGAATGCATAGTCATGTGCAAGGATGATGTGGTGAAGTATATGCTATCGTTGCCGATTTTGAAAGGACGGATTGGAAAATAAATCCTGGCTCTGTCAGAATTCGATTTAAGGTACGAATCAGCCAAAGCTGTCAAAGGTCAAGTAATGGCCGATTTCGTAGCTCAGCATTGTGGACCTGAAATTGCCGCCGTCGAATCAGTCCCATGGACTCTATATTTTGATGGTTCTTCGTGTGGGGTCGGATCAGGAATCGGCATTGTTCTTGTGTCGCCTCGGGGGGCAAGTTATAATTTCTCGCTGCCAATAGAAGCCTCCGCAACTAATAATCAGGCGGAATATCGAGCCGTCCTGAAAGGCATCCAATTATTAAGGGAAGTCAAAGCTGATGCAGTTGAAATTTTTGGAGATTCCATGCTCATTGTGGATCAGTTGACGGGGTGATCTGAGTGCAAGGATGATATCTTGAGGATTTATTGTGAAGATTGCCTTCAGCTTTTAAAAGAATTCAAGTCTTCAATAATTGAGCATATCCCCAGGAATTATAATGAAGAGGCCAACAGACTGGCCCAACATGCTTCCGGGTATCAGCCGATTCAGGGAGCGATGATGCTAGAGCTCGCGGCCGATGACTGGCGAAAGGAAATCGCCGATTACTTGAGAGATCCATCCCAAAAAGTGGATCGGCGAACATATTTTCAGGCCACAAAATATGTGTTGCTTGAGGATGATTTGTTTTATCGGACGATCGATGGAGTTCTTCTCAAATGCTTGGGAACAGAAGAGGCAAAGGTTCTGATGGGAGAAATCCATGAGGGCGTGTGCGGAGCCCATCAATCGGCTCACAAAATGAAATGGATGATCCGGAACAATGGGTATTATTGGCCGACCATCCTTGAAGATTGTTTCAAGTACTACAAAGGATGCCAAGACTGTCAGAAGTTTGGCAATGTACAGCGCGCGCCAGCATCGGCTATGAATCCAATAATTAAGCCGTGGCCGTTCAGGGGTTGGGGAATAGATCTCATCGGACAGATTCATCCTCCATCAAGCAATGGGCACAAGTTCATATTGGTGGCCACAGATTATTTTACTAAGTGGGTGGAGGCAGTTCCTTTAAGGAACGTGACATTGGCCGATATGATTGAATTTGTTAAAAGCCATATTATTTATCGATTTGGTATTCCTCAAACCATCACAACTGATCAAGGGATAATGTTTACTTCTGGAGAGTTCGGAGAGTTTGCTGCCGATATGGGGATTAAGTTATTAAATTCTTCTCCATACTATGCTCAAGCCAATGGCCAAGCAGAATCGTCCAATAAAGGGATAATCAAACTAATCAAGAGAAAGATAGAAGAGCAACCCAAGAAATGGCATATGTCTTTGGCTGAATCTTTATGGGCATATAGGATGGCTTGTCATGGAGCCACTAAGATATCCCCTTATCAGTTGGTTTATGGTCATGAGGCAGTCTTGCCATGGGAGATAAGGACAGGGTCAAGACGTATATCGTTACAAGATCAATTAACAGCCGATGATTATTCCTCTCTCATGAAAGACGAACTTGACGATTCGGCAGGTTTACGGTTGAGAGCCCTGATTAGTATAGAAGAAAACAAGAAAAGGGTGGCCAGATGGTATGATAAAAAGGTCAAAGTTAAGCAATTCTCTCAAGGAAATTTGGTGTGGAAGTTGGTGCTGCCGATAGGATCCAAAGATCCCAAATTCGGTAAATGGTCACCCACTTGGGAAGGGCCGTACAGAATCAGCCGATGTGCCCCTGGGAATGCATATATTCTGGAGACAGTCGAAGGGGAGGAATTCCCAAGAGCTTTAAATGGACGATATCTGAAGAGGTACTATCCAAGCATTTGGGTAGATGCATGACTTGCAATAAAATATATCAAGATAATATGGCCGATTTCTCATCGGTTTTTGTCTACGCATCTGATGAAGAAAACACTGGGATTCATTATTGGATGAAAATGACAGAGCAAATGGCCGACATGGTTCAAGTTGCCCTTAGAATAAAAATACCGATATGTCTACTGGTTACGCCTACGCTGGATTTCTCTCTCAATGCGACCCAGTTCTATCATAAGGCTGAGCCTTTTCTCCTTCGGGTCCTCTGCAATGGCTCCAGTTTCAGCTTGGTTGCAAAGTTCTATCAGTAGGCGGGTCTTCTTCTCCTCCAGATCCTCCATGGCAACTTCGGTCTTAGCTTTACAAGGAAGTGGAGGATTTTTTTCAGGAGATGGTCGCTTACGGACCAAAAAGTGAGCATCTATGAGGTCCCAGTGTTCTTGAACAACAGCAGGGACATGATCCTTGAGTTCCCCAGCATGAGCTCTTATCAGATCTGTATCTGCCTGTGACAGTGGTTCTTCTGAATGCATGATTTCAATCGCTCGTTCTAGACCAGGGCTGAGACGTTTTGGCTAAATAGAGATAAAAGGGGTTACCCAACATTAGAGCGATTGAGATGCTTAGGGGAAAATGCAGAAGAGAACTTCATACCTGGTTGACAGAGGAAGAAGATGAAGAGGACGAAGAAGACATCTTGCCATTCAGTTTGGGACAGTAAAGAGGGAAAGAGGAGATAAATGATGTGTATGCCTCTGGAGATGGTGAAGGGTTTACTTATAAAGGAAGGAGAGGTAGATGGATGGTGAGACACATCCTATCGGAATAAATACATACATAAATGCAAAGTTGACTGAAGAAACAGTTCAAAACAAAATCGGCGCAGTAACATTGAAGGAGCAATAAATGTTACAGTATTCTTTACAGCCCAAGAAAAGCATCTATGGCTACAATGGCTTGTCGTCTAATTTGATCGGCCGAGTCTAGCACTCTCTGATCATCATCGTCCGATCCTGGGAGTTCTGACACACGGCGACGAAGCCTTATCGTTTCGCGGGCCAGATGCTGTCTTTCTTGCTTCAGCTCGTTGATAAAGGGTAGGCAAGCAGTAAAGGGAAATCGGCCGATTCTAATGGTAAGTTTGTTACCTCCTTAAAGCGAATTTCTCTTGCCTGCGCCGGTGGAAGCGTTTCCCTTGTCTCAGGGGCTGGTGCAGTTGGCTCGTCGGAGGAGGAAGATTCAACGATTATTAGTGCTCCGCTTGGACCTGCTTCCTGAAAAGGATATAAAAGAAGATCCTGTGAGTATGCTATGGGAAATCGAAATAAGATGGTGTGAGAAGTTTGCCATGCCTCTGTGGGTTTCCCGGCCGATGCCTGTTGTGGGGTTGTAGTTAGCATACTCAAATCGGCCTGCATCAAGATCGGTTAAGTTTTCTGAAAGTTAAGAGATCAAGGTAAGAGATCATTTACCTCGATGATAGGAGCTGCTGGAGTTTCGGCTCCCACTTGGGACGTAGCTGATTGCTGCGGAGATTGTGGTGGGATAGTTTGTGCAGCCTGGCAGAGGAAGAGAGTTAAAGTCAGTGGAAGATTTGAAGAATATATGAGATAAGTAAGATTACCTGAACAGCTTCTACTAATAGCGATGCTGCAGCTGCCCCGACTTCAGCAGTGACTTGGGGATCGGCCATCTCGACAACCGGCAAAGGTAAAGGAATTGGAATCTCGGCTGGTGTCACCGCCACTTGGTCGGCCGATCCGATACGGGAAGTTCCGGCCGATGCCGTCGCCATCTGGTCGGCCGATCCGATACGGGGAACCTCAGCCGATGCTATTGCCGTCTGATCGGCCGATCCGATGCGAGCTCGCACTCGACGGCTGGTTATCTTTAATGTTGGCCTTTTCGGTGCTCGCTTCGATCGGCCAGTAGAGATATCTTTGACGGTTGGATCATGGAAGCCGATAAGTGGATATGGCGTGTATTGATGATGACTATCTATCGGCCTGCCGCTTCGGCTCCGCATCGGAGGGACATGGCTTTTAGACTGAGAAGATGAACGTGAGTTAATAACAAAATGACAATATGGAAAGACATACCGCTGCGTTTGGATCAATGTTTTCTGGGTCCAGAATGTTGCAGTAAAACGATGGAGATTTGCAGAAAAGATGTTGTTTCCATTCTGCCCACCATAATTTGAATTGCTGGGTGGCAAAAGAGGCAACTGACCAATTATTCAGGTCAATAGTACTGGAATCGGGTACCAGATCGTACAGCCGACTATAATCAAGACTTGAGGTCAAACTATCTCTGAATTTCGCCTGACCGGCGAAGTAGACCCGAATCGGCAGTTGGCCAAAACCCAGTTGCCTTGCCGCAGCCGATGGATTGTAGAACTCGTAGGTGGGAGAATCCTTTCCTGAGAAGAAATTGGCTGGTAGAATCCCCGGATTGATCAAGACATCCATAAGCTCTTTGTCAAAAGTATGGGCGGAAAAGCCGTAGCTTATGGGTAATTCAAAAATCGGCTCCACTGCTTGATATGGGTGCCAGCTGATGGTCTCTTCACTAAGGCCATTATAAAAGCATCTGAAATACTCAGCTGTGCCGGTAGCAGTAAACTGGCAGCCGGGGAAGGCCGATGCCGCTTCTCCAAAAGATCTGCAGCGACGTCGGATGGATGGATTCTCCTCTGACTCAATATTGGGGAAGGTTTTGGTCTCTATCCGTTGCTGAGAGACCTTGCTCATGTGTAAATTGAGCCAGAGGGTGATGAACCACCAGGGACCACCAGGGTTCCCGATCGGCTCCCCCTTCGACAGCTTGGTGCCGATTTGGTGCATCAGGTAATAGGCCGATCCCAGCAAATGTTTTCCAAGGGGGATGGCCGATCCTTGTGACAAGGCCTCTGCTAAAGCTTGGGTGTTTGAAGAGGGGCCAACTGCTCTGCCACAGAAGAAATGCTTTTCCAGCCACATCATCAAAAAGGCAGTATGCTCCCTCTGTGAGACTGTCCCGGTCTTCATGTTTTTGCTAATATATCCTTTCCACCCGCCGATTCCTTTGGTCTCTAGCCGATGTGATGGCTTGAACAGATAATTGAAAGGGGTATCGGCGGAGGAGACATCGAGGCCGGTCAACAGCAGAACATCGGCCAAGGTCGGGGTCATAGGTCCATGTCCGAAAAGGAATGCATTAAGTGCATCAGACCAAAAATAAGAGGCTGCCATGACCAGAGGTTCGTTTCTTTCCATCTGAGACAGAGACAAGTCTATGCACTGGCCGATTTTTTGTTCCTCCCACTGAACCTTCCAGGATCTGGCCACCCTCTGGTACCATTCTCTCCACCCGGGGGTTTCGTTTGGCTAGGATCTGAAAGTGCCTACCCAGTGATCTAAATCCATGGATGATTGCTTAAAAGGGATTTTATGAGTTTCTAGGCTGATCAGGTCCGTTGGATCGGGGTTCCCCATAGGGCCCAAATAGATGAGGTCAGAGGATTCTGAGAGTGGAATGGTAATTCGGTGCCTAAGTGCCTAAAAAAGGGAAAAGGGGAAGAAACTGAGAAAGAATACGGGAAGTGCTGAAGTAGTAGAAAAGCGAAAAGGAAAAAAAAATTTCGAACATTTACCTCTGGGATGGAAATCATCGTCGCCGATGGGACTACTGGGGAAGCCGTCGATTGGGCCGCCGCCGCCGAAGGAGTTGCCTATGGAGCCTCCATGGATGGAGCGGTCGCCGATGGTGACGCCATTGGGGGGTTGGAGCAGGCCGCGGATGAAATCGCCGGAAAGGGGGAAGAGCTTGGAGATCAAGAGAGCTTGGAGGAAGACGAACAGTGGTTCGTTGGAAGAGAATGCTAGATTTGTGGGGAAGAGTAGACGGAGAAGGCCAGTACTTAAGAAAAATCAGGAGAGCGAGGGCAAAGATGGTATTTTTACCCTCCTTGGACGAGCACGGGGCTTAGTCAAGTAGAACCGGGAATTTAGGACAAATTGGAACCATTAACTCCGTATACACGAATTCCAGAGGAGCAGTCGTTTCGCGCGCTCGGTCCGAGGAAATTGCAATCATTGTGCCGCGGAACGGAAGGAGATTTTACTGCGCCCGTTTCGGAGGAAAGGATTAAAGAAAGAGTTTCGTAGAAAAAGTTATGTTTTACTCCGAAACTGGGGGGCATGTGTTGACGCCAGATTTTGACACGTGTTGAATCGGCGTTAGGAGGAAAAGATTGGCCGATGCGGCAGATCTGAGGGCTACAGTAAGGAATCGGCCGATTGAGGTAACAGTTGAAAATCGGCCGATTGGTGATACAGCTTGCGCCACCAGGATGGAATTATTTCGGAGGGTCCTGGTCAAAAGTTGGTCAACAGGGCAACGCTAAGTCGGTAAAGGAGCAATTGAGAAGAATCCTGATTGGATTAGGGGACGGCAGCGGAAGATTCTGCGGGAGTTCATTTCCTTTAAAAGTTATTATAGATATGGTAATTTTCCTGTTTTTTAAATAAGATTGTAACAAGTCGTGATCGACTAGGAGTCCTAGTTTTAGGGTATAAATAGGAGTCGTCAGGGTCTTGCAAAGGGATCAACACATCAATCAACAACAATACTTCTACTTTTTCAGCAATTTACTTTCAAGTCGGCGACTTCGCCAATACTTTTCTTCTTTCACGAGTTCGTACGGATTGGCAGGGCTGCATCAACTTGATCTCCGGCCAATTGGTAGGTTCCACTTATCGAGTAATATCCAAGCTTTAACTACGGGCGCATCGCTGTGGTTTCGTTTGGATTTATTCACCAGTTATCGATATTTACTAGAATTGCAAGTTTACCTGTTATTCTAGTATTATCACCAGTTACCCAGCTTGAAATCAGAGTAATCGGCTTCGTCATCGTTCTTCTTCAACTCATCATCGTACAGTCGATTAGATCTATTTGAAGTGTTGCCTCTATAGTAATCGTTTAGATCGCTACAGCAGTTTTCTTTACAATTACTACGCGATTATCGGCTAATCCATAGCCGATCATCTCTACAGCAAATCGGCCGATTCGCCGCCGACGCGCTCCTCAAGACGGATCGGAACTCCAGCCGATCAAAGCGCCTGGAATTTAATACTTTATTTCCTTGTCAATCAACAGGTCAGATTGACTGGCACGCCGCACGAACCGCACCAGGGCGATAACCCGAACAGGAGCTAAGCAGATTCTCCCGGGTCGTGTGTCCGACGCTGAAGACCATCGGCCGATTCCTGTCTGGCCGATTTTAGCGCCAACAGGATTACTCCGTTTGAAGTGCGAGTTAGCCCTGATTGCCGTCGTGGTGATGATTAACGCACTTGAGCCGGATTAATTCAGGTGGTTCTGCCATAGTCCCTCCGCCCCTTAGCCGTTGAACCCAAGACTAATGCTTTCATTAGTCCGGGGCTCAACTCCGACCGGGAGTAAAGGAGGTGGATGAAAGACCTATTATTGTACTAGTACAGGCATCTCGAGTGTGTGCGCAGGCACGCGGACTAACCTGAGACCTTCCCTTGCCACCAACAAGTATACCCAATCCCCACAGCCTTGCTCTGGTGGACGAAGCATGGCTCGCAGGTTCGGATCTTTCAAATGCAGCTGCTCAAGTAATTTCACCCATTTTCTATCTCTATTTCCCTCGCAAACCACTTTATCCGTTCTGATCCCCTTCTCCATTTTTGTGTGCACACCGGCGACGACGACGAGAGCTTGCAGATGAGAGGTAGCTAGCTTCCTTTGACTAGTCCCAACCTCCACGGCGATGCACTGGTGAATTGAGTGCGGCTCTTAGGCGGATTCTGCCATCGCTGTCAGGTGCGCAAGCAATTTAATCACATTTCGTCACCTTTTCCCCCCATATCTATTCATATCACGTGTGGCTAGCCGTCGTACCATCGTACATGTTCACTGGAGATAACAAATATTCCAAAATAGAATAAAATATTCCCAAATAAGTTAAAATATTTTGGAATATTGTTATATCCAACCTTTTATTTTGTTCTAGAATATTGTTATGTCTAGCGGACTTGTGTGATGATACAGCGGTTAGTCGCACGTGCGATGAGTAGACGCCCCCCTCCTCACATGCACTTCAGCATACGTTGATTCACCAAAAACCTCGTACATTTTTGCAAATCGAGCACTTATTTGTGCTCATCTATTTTTTCATAGTAGCGGAGATGAAAAGTATGAAGTGAACCCGTCATCTGTTTATGCATACTATATATCTGTTTATGCATTTTAGATTAAATACTTTCAGTTGATATACACTATAGACCAAAACTCCTAGGTCAGGCTAGACACACCACCCCCACCCACCAATCAGACATGATTTTTTTTTTTGGATAGATTTCAGATCAGAACTGTGCAACACCTTTTAAATATTTTTAGTTAGTTAAAATACTGCTTCGCTTCCCGAATTAGATATTTTACTATTTTCCATTACCATTTCAGTTAGGCAAAGGTGACGTTACTACTAACCAAGCAAATGTGATTTTTTAAATTAAGCAGATTACTCTTTTCTCTAATTTGGCATTTTTACTTTTTTTTTGTAGTTAGGTAAAATTATTGTTCCATTTTAGGATAATGTACGTTACCATATGTATTTGCTTACTTATACTAGGAAATGAAGTCACATATTAGGCACCATGACATCTTGCATGTGCATCATCATATATATGTATCGGACCGATGGTTGTTTAGTCATGTCATATGTTCAGTCAAATAACAGGCTGTGTGTCATCCTCCAATGTGGTAATTATCAGTATAGTGTATGTATATTGTTTTAGTACTAAGTTTTTTCAGTTACTATGAAATAATACGTTGTATTTTTGCAATTATAGCCTGACACACTATCAATTTTCCAGTTACATCTAAGCAGTTTGCTTATTGTGTTGTAGCAATTTTTTAGTCTAGTATCTTTCATTTTTACCATTATAATTGGCACAAACATTTCCAGTAATGTTTTTAGCATCACTAGGGATCTGCTGTTTTGTGTGTTCAAATGATTTCTCTTCATTCTAGTATATTGTATTTTTGAAATTATAGCCTGACACTCTAGCATTTTTCCGGTTATGTTTAAGCAGTTTACTTATTATGTTTTAGCAATTTTAATCTAGTATATTCCATTTTTGTAATGACACCTTGGCACTCTAGCATTTCCGGTGATGTTTTACCATCACTATTTGATCTGATTTTAGGTTGTTCTATTAATTTCTCCCTATTCTCTCTCTCACACACATACACAGATAGATTGTTGAATTGTTCATTTTCATATCCCCTTTCTATTTTTTGTCACTCGTGCTGCCTTTTCTTTTAATTTCGGGCATGCTAGGATCCCTGCAAAACCTGTTTTTCACGTTCATTTTCTTGCCGCACCTTAGGGCCTGTTTGAATACCATGGCAAAACTTTAGCCCTACATTTTTAGCCTCTTTTTTCGCCAAAAGGATCCGAACAGGTAGAGCATATTGGCTAAATTTTTTTGCCCCAAAAGGGGCCCTAAACCGGGCTAAACCTCCTCGGGGCGGGCGCTGGACGCCTCATACCCCCGCTCCTCAGCCGCTCGCCTGGTCCCCAACCCTATCCTCTCCGCCGCTCTATCCCCATTGTTCCTCGCTCCTCAGCCATTTTCTCCCCACTCGCCGCACCTCCTCCGCCGCCGCCCAGCCTAGCTCCGCGCGACGCAGATCCAGATCCGTGCGGTGTAGATGGACAGCTTCGGGGAAGACGGCACCAAGGATTTCTTCTCCCAGACGGACCCGTATTCCCCCGCCAATGGCTTCGACTTCTACTCCGACGAGGTGGGCCGTCATCCGTTGTCGAGCTCCATCCATGGCCCTCGGATGGGCATTGAGGCTCTCACCCTCAACTCCAAGATGGAAGGGGGCCCCATATGGCGGCGTACCAGGTGTTAGGGAGAAAAGTAAACGGTCATCTAATGACTATTTGGGGAACAATTATGGAGGCCCAGACTGACCCGCGGCAACGGCGACCATCGCCAGCCCAACACGAGGAGGCGGCGCTCCGCTTCGCCCGACCCCATCCCTCGTGGTCGGACGCTCCCGATCCCCAGGCAAGCGAGCTCCGCCTCGCCCGACCCCTCGCCACGAGGATCCGTCTCGCCCGACCCCTCGCCACAAGGGTCCGTCTCGCCCGACCCCTTGCCGCAAGGATCCGCCTCGCCCGACCCAGGGTCCTAGGGTCGGACTCACATGGGCCCGCCGGACGGAAATTAGACTCGGGCGCAGCCTTGCCTTAAATGCTCCACGGCTCGGGCGGGCAGAAAGGCATCCGCGCCACTGACGTGACCCATCACACCTACCCGCCAACGACCGCGCCGCGTGCGGTACAGCGGCTCAGTCCTCTCTGATTCGCTGTCAGGCCATCATGACCCACGTCACCTGGCACAGGAGCACGCCTGACCGTCCGCGCTCCGCCTACCCGTCCTCGCACCCCGCGATTCCGGCGACAGGGACAGGGCGTCCGCGCCGTTCACGCCGCCTGCAGCATAACAGGGACAGTCGTGGCAGCCGTCAGCCCCGACAGGACGGAAGCCACCGCCATCATCACGCACGCCCGCCGTAACCGCCTCCCGAGCAGAACGGCGACCAGATCAGCGCAGGCCGCCCGGTGAAGCAAGGAGACGGAAGACGGCTGCGGCGCCCGGGAAGCACGAATCTTTTTCTTGGACTCCGTGTTCCCTCTCCCCCTCCGTTCTTTCTCTCTCTGTGTACCCCACGCACGTCTCGCATATGCCTGGTCGACTCCCTGGAGCTATAAAGGGAAGGCCAGGCCCAGGAGACAGGGAGGATTTTTTAGACTCTCACACGCTCACATTCACACTTCCACACACAGGCTTCCTCTTCCTTGTGAAGAAGGACCCGCCTCCACCATTAGAGCTTTTGTGCTCACCTTAGAGACTTGGGACCGGCTCCCTCTCTCGCCCTGCTGTAACCCCTACTACCGAACCCGCGTGGGTAACACGAGCAGCTCCCCATACTGGACGTAGGGCTTCTTCACGCCCGAACCAGTCTAAATCCCGTGTCACCCGCGCAACCGTCTGAAGCCGTACGCGCATAAAAGAAATTTACTAGTCTAAGTCTTGATCACCAATCTTGACAACGACAGTTGGCGCGCCAAGTAGGGGACCTTTGCGCGTACACCACCGACTTCAGATGGCCAGCCACGACGCCAGTTTCGCCCCGGGCTCCCTGGTCCGCTTTGGGAGTCTGGACTTCCTCGCCACCGGAGAAGGAATCAACCTTATCCCTCTCCTTGCTTCACCCACTCGCCTCATCGCCTCTGGCTCCGCCGCCAGGGTGGTGACGAGTGGCCGGACGCACGTCGGAGGGCCTCCTTCGACGGAACGGCTTTCCGGGCGGTGCAGCGCCGTGACCACCCGCGGTCGTGCCCTGGCGCGACCCGTGGACGCGCCGCCTGCGAGCAACGAGCTCGCGGGCGCGGCGAGAACGATCTCCGATGCGGGCTCCAGCAGCGGGAGTCGCCACCCCTCGCGCGAGTGCTTCATGGCTGACGCGCACTCCGAGGGGTCCAACGGCGATGGCGCCGTGAGGAGGCAACGAACTCCCCCACCACGCGCCGCGGCCACCACGGGAGCCCTTGCCCGGGCACCGGAGCGGCCACGACAGCCGGAGGCGCGCGCGGCACCCCTATGGGAGGGCGAGCACCCCCGCCGCGAGGGCGGGGCGCGACAGCGAGCGCGCGACATCCAGCAGCGCATCTGCGCTGACGAGGATCGCCCCCAGCTCTTCGCCCGCGCCAGCCAAAACATCACCGCAGCGGCGGCCCAGCTTCGACGACTCCCGGCACCGGAGACACCCGAGGAGCGTCAGGCGCATCGAGAGGTACGCGACCTGCTCGAGTGCGCCGCTGTTCAGCAGGCGGAGAGCTCCGCGTCCCGGCGACGCGGGCAAAACGCCAGCGGGGCGGCCCCCACCACGCCGTCCGAAAGGCAGGGGGAGTCTGTCCACCAGCCTCCTCCCCGGACGAACCAGGCCGCGCCCGCACGACGGACGCCGCCACCCGCTGGAGGCAGGGCTCCATCCATCCACCGGTGCGTCGGTCCCATCCGCGACGCCCGTGACACCCTGGACGCGCGGAGACGCTCCCGCGCGGACAGGGAGGAAGGGGTGGACCGCGGCTACCACGTCCACCGTGGCGGCCGCTACGACAGCGAGGAAGACCGCAGCCCCAGCTCCGACTCGGCGGGGCCCCGGGCCTTCTCCGCACGTATCATGAGCGCGCCATTTCCGCCGCGCTTCAGGCAGCCAACCAACGTGGCCAAATACTCCGGGGAGACGAACCCCGGGCTATGGCTCAGTGACTACCGACTTGCATGTCAGGCCGGTGGGGCGGATGATGACCTGTTCATCATCCGCAACCTCCCACTCTTCCTAGCCGACTCAGCGCGAGCCTGGCTGGAGCATATCCCCTCGGGACGGATCCGCAGTTGGAATGACTTGAGGGAAATTTTCGTAGGAAACTTCCAGGGCACATACATGCGCCCTGGCAATTCTTGGGACCTCCGGAGCTGTCGCCAGGAGTCGGGCGAATCCCTCCGAGACTACATCTGACGTTTCTCCAGGAAGCACACCGAGCTCTCCAACGTCGCAAACGCCGACGTCATAGGGGCATTCTTGGCGGGAACTTCCTGCCGACCCCTCGTCCATGAGCTCGGACGCCGAGGCCCGCGGACCACGGAGGTCCTCCTCAACATCGCCACCAGCTTCGCCTCGGGCGAGGAAGCCGTCGGAGAAATTTTCGACCGCTCCAAGGGTGAAGCGAAGCGGAAGGAGGACGCCGACGAGGGTACCTCCCACCGTCCGCAGAAGAAGAAGAACAAGCAGCGGCGCGAGGCACCCCTCGTGGCGGCCGCTGAGCGCAAGCGGGGTCAGCCGCCCCCGGAGGGCACCCCCGGCTTCTTCGACAAGTTGCTCGAGGGACCGTGCCCGAACCACGAGTTCCCCGCGAAGCACGCCTACAAAGACTGCAACCTCATGAAAAGGTACTTTGCAGGCAACACGGTGAAGGGCGACCGTAGGCGGAAACCCGACGAGGAAAGGAAGGACGACGGAGGGAAGGAGGACGGATTCCCCAAGGTGGATGGCTGCTTCGTGATCTTCGGCGGCTCGGCGGCCTATGATTCCAGACGCCGCCGGAAGTTGGAGCGCCGTGAGGTCTACGCGGCCGAGCCTGCGACGCCGACCTTCCTCGACTGGTCGGGATCCGCCATCACATTCGATTAGTCCGACCACCGGGGGCGTGTCCTGCAACCAGGGCGCTACCCCCTCGTCGTGGACCCGATCATCGGCACGACGCGCCTCACCAAGGTGCTCATGGACGGAGGCAGCGGCCTCAACATCCTCTACGCCGAAACCCTCGACGCCATGGGGATCGACCGCGCTCGCCTCCGCCCCAGCAAGGCCCCTTTCCACGGCATCGTGCCGGGGAAGCAAGCAATGCCCCTCGGGCAGATCGACCTGCCCGTTACTTTCGGGACTCCATCCAACTACAGGAAGGAGATCCTCACCTTTGAGGTGGTGGGCTTCCGTGGAACCTACCACGTCATCCTGGGGCGGCCGAGCTACGCAAAGTTCATGGCCATCCCCAACTACACCTACCTCAAGCTCAAGCTGCCGGGGCCCAACGGTGTCATCACCGTCGGCGCGTCCTTCCAGAAGGCGTATGAGTGTGACGTTGAGTGCTGCGAGTACGCCGCAGCTATCAACGTCGTGGAAGGGCCGGCGCCCCAGCCCGCGGAGGGTGCCGAGGGTCGGCCCGACTCCAAGCAGTCGCCCACCTCCTTCGAGACCACCGAAGGCGCCAAGGAGATCCCCCTCAACCCAAGCGGTTCCGACGGCCAGACCGTTTGGATCAGCGCTAGCCTATCTCCCAAATAGGAAAGCGCACTCGTCGACTTCCTCCGTGCGTACATCGATGTCTTCGCGTGGAAACCCTTGGATATGCCCGGCATTCCGAGGGAAGTCGCCGAGCACTCCTTGAACATTAAGGCCGGCTCCAAGCCAGTAAAGCAAGGTTTGCGCCGCTTCGATGAGGAGAGGCGCAAGGCCATAGGCGAGGAGCTCCAGAAGCTTTTGGCGACCGGGTTCATCAAGGAAGTGTACCACCCCGAGTGGTTAGCTAATCCTGTTCTTGTACGAAAAAAGAATGGGAAATGGCGAATGTGCGTTGACTACACCGGTCTCAACAAGGCGTGCCCAAAGGATACGTTTCCTTTGCCGTGCATTGACCAGATAGTTGACTCGACCGCCGGGTGCGAGACCCTCAGCTTCCTCGACGCGTATTCCGGCTATCATCAAATCGCGATGAAAGAGTCCGACCAGCTCGCGACCTCCTTTATCACCCCATTCGGCCCCTATTGCTACGTCAAGATGCCGTTCGGCCTCAAAAACGCGGGGGCTATATTCCAGCGATGTATGCTCAAGTGTTTTGGGGATCTCATCGGGCGAACCGTTGAGGCTTATGTCGACGACATCGTGGTCAAGTCCAAGAAGGATGACCGGCTCATCCCCAACCTGGAACTCGCCTTCGAGAGGCTGAGAGACAAGCGCATCAAGCTCAACCCTGAAAAATGCGTTTTTGGGGTTCCAAGGGGGATGCTGCTAGGTTTCATCGTCTCCGTGCGCGGCATCGAAGCCAACCCAGAGAAGATAACAGCCATCAATGACATGGGGCCAATCCAAAACATAAAAGGGGTCCAACGTGTCACGGGATGCCTGGCGGCCCTGAGTCGCTTCATCTCGCGCCTCGGCGAGCGAGGGCTTCCCCTTTACAGGCTCCTGAAGAAAACCGACCGCTTCGAGTGGACCGCGGAGGCCCAGGAAGCACTTGATCGGCTCAAGGAACTCCTGACAAAAGCTCCGATCCTGGTGCCACCCGCCGACGGGGAACCCCTTCTGCTCTACATCGCGGCAACCACCCAGGTGGTCAGCGCGGCCCTAGTAGTAGAGCGAGAAGAAGAGGGACGCACCCTCAAGGTACAGCGCCCAGTCTACTTCGTCAGCGAGGTCTTGTCCGAGTCCAAGACGCGATATCCGCAGATCCAGAAGCTCATTTACGCCATCCTCATCACGAAGAGGAAGCTGCGCCATTACTTCACCTCGCACCCGGTGACAGTCGTCTCGTCTTTTCCCCTCGGCGAGGTGGTCCGGAACCAGGACGCCACGGGCCGGATCGCAAAGTGGGCACTCGAGCTCATGGACCAGGGCATCAGCTATGCCCCCCGCACCGCCATCAAGTCCCAGGTGCTCGCTGATTTCGTGGCAGAATGGACGGAGACACAGACGCCATCAGCACCGGAGAAGCAGGAGTGCTGGACGATGCATTTTGACGGGTCGCTGATGAGGGCTCGTGCCAGAGCAGGCCTAGTCTTCATCTCTCCTCCCGGCGTCCGCATGAGGTACATGATCCGCCTCCATTTCCCCGCGTCTAATAACGTCGCTGAATATGAGGCTCTCCTCAACGGGCTCCGCATCGCCATCGAGCTGGGCATCCGACGGCTGGACGTCCGAGGCGACTCCCAGCTGGTCGTTGAGCAAGTCATGAAGGAATGGAGCTGCCACGACCCCAAAATGGCAGCCTACTGCAACGAGGTCCGCAAACTTGAGGACAAGTTCGACGGGCTAGAGCTCAACCACATCGCAAGGCGTTTTAACGAGGCAGCCGACGAACTGGCAAAGGCAGCATCCGGCCGAAAGCCCGTTCCCGATGGCGTCTTCATTAGCGATCAGTTCGAGCCCTTGGTCCGTTGTCGGGAACCAGGAAAGGTCGGAGGCGCGCCACCTCTCCTGGGCTCGGGCGCCGACCCAGATGTAGCCCATGCTCCGTCCGACCCTGAGGTCATGGAGGTGGACACAAATCCAGCCACGGGGCCCGACCCCCCGTATGACTGGAGAACTCCGTACCTTGACTACCTCATCCGCGACAAGCTCCCGAAGGACAAGACGGAGGCACGAAGGATTGCGCGCCGCGTCAAGACATTCGTCATCATCGACCGGGAGCTTTACAAGCGGAGCCACACCGGCGTCCTCCAACGATGGATCCCGATCGAGCAAGGAAGGGCACTAATTCACGACATTCACGCAGGGGCCTACGGCCACCATGCCGCGCCAAGAACCCTCGTCGCCGACCCTTGAGGCGCGGCCTCGGGGCCTTGGGGATCGGGCCCCGGGTGGACGGGCCGCCCGAGCCGTCCCCCGCGGCCGCCTTGGAGCGCCGCTCCCGGATAACTAACGCGCCCGGCTGAGGGACTGGGACGCGCTCCTCCTCTTCCTCATCCTCCTCCTCCCCCTCCTCGTCGTCATCATCATCATCGTCATCATCATCATCATCGTCGTCGTCGTCGTCCGAGAGGACCGGACCCTTCTGCCGCCGCTGGAACTCCTTGGCGAGCCTTTTTTGCTTCTTCGCCTCCTTCTCGTCCTTGCGTTTCTTCTGCTTTTCAGCAAAGAGGCGGTTCCGCAGCCGCTGCTCCGCGTCCTCAGCGACGGGCGGGCGCGCGCCGACGACGTTCGTCAGTTGGCCCTGCAAGCGCAAGACTTTGTGTCAGAATGACGAGTAAAGGGGTGCGAGGAGAAGCAATGGGCGCACGAAACACTTACCAGATCAACAAAGCCCCTGTCCGGCCGCATTGGAGGGTGGCCGGGCACCGGGAAGACGACATCCTTGTCCTCCAGTGCCTCCCGGACGCGCTGGCGAATCTCGGAGGTAGAGAGCACGCCCGTCGCTAGGACGGTCCCCGCGGTCGCAGCGTCAGGAACCATCTCGGCGAGCGGGCGGACACGAAGCATCAGCGGCGCCACCCTCCGAGAGTGGTACGCCCCAATGACTCCGGCTCCAGTGAGCCCCTTCGTCTTCAAGTACTCGATGGCGCGGAGAAGGCCGGAGATTTGCTTCTTCTCCTTCTCCACTGGGCCGTACGCCCACACCTCCGGTGCCGCCTCGAAGACGAGGCCGGTGAACTCCGGCAAGGGGGATTCAGAGTAGTTCTTCACGTAGAACCACTGCTGATGCCATCCCTTGTGGGACGCCGCAGTCTTCATCGCCATATATTCCCTGGCACGGGACTGGCGAAGATGGATCCCGGCGCATCCAATCGCCACCGGGGTCGCCCGTGGCTGGCCGCTCCGCTTCTCGGCCTTCTGGTACAGACTCACTGTGAAAAAATACTTCCACAGCGAGAAATTGGGCTCGATGCCCAGGAATCCTTCGCACAGCGCGACGAATGCCGCGATGTGCTGGATCCCGTTGGGGTTGAGGTGCTGCAGCTCCAGCCCGTAGTAGTGCAGCAGCCCGTGGAAGAAGAGGCTCGGCGGCACCGCGAATCCCCGCTCATGGAAGTGGGCGAACGAGATGATGTACCCGTTGGGCGGGGCCGGCGCCTCCTCCGAGTCAGGGAATAGCCACTCATATCGCTCAGTCCTATTGCAAAGGAGGCCCTTCTTCATGAGGCCCTCAGCACGCGAGGTCCCGAAGCTGGAACGCTCCCAGGTCGCCATTGCGCGAGGGGGGAAAGCTTGCCGGTGGAGGGGGAAGAAGGCCGGAGCGCTGGGGAAGAAAAAGGCAAACGGCCGGCGCAGCAAACCAAAAGGCAAAGAGGAAGGCGAAAGGCTCAGCACAAGGTGGGGTGGAACCGGCGAGGCGGCCCCCCGTCTTATAGGGCGACGCGTGGAGCGGAACAGACGCGCCCGTCGCAGTTAATGCGGCGTCAGGTACACCTCATCACGCCCGTTCCCCTCCTTTTTCGGAAGACGTGCGCACGACTCTGCAGGAAACGTCTCCTCCCCCTCGCTTCGCGGGTCGGCACCTACTGCCACTTCATCTTCCGTGCGCACGACTCTGCGGGAAACGTTTACGCCCCCTCGTTTTGCGGGTCGGCACCTACCGCCACTTCGTCTTCCGAGAGGTACGCGCGCACGATCCCCTCCGCACTTGGCCCAAGGCGCGACGGAAAGGTAAGAAGGGATACGGGACTGAAAACGTCCCTACGGCCCGATACGGTCCAGGGGTTCGAAGGCTGGCCCACAGTGGGTTCGACAGCCGCCCCAGGATAACCCTGAGCGAGGGGTGAGAAGGGCCGGGTCCGCTAGCGGCCATCACCCGGGCACCCGACTGCTCAGGGCATCCCGACCTCACATTCGAGTCCGGCCGGAGTCAAAGTTCATGGTTTTTCCCCGACGAAAGGCAACGAGCCACCGGGTCCCATCGAACGGGCTCGGGAACTATATGAACTGGCCGACCAGAATCTGGGGTACGCCACCAGCTTGGCCCAGGCCGGACCCCCTCGAACGGGGACCGGGACCCCACTCGAATTGACCCGATTGCAGCTCAAACGAGCACCGCGGTTCGTCCAACGAGGATAACGCGGCACGGCTCACCCCCTCCGTCCCAACGAACGGATGCTTGAGGGGTAACGTACAAAAGTCGATCCGGCCTCCCGACCGGTCTCCTGCAACGAGCGGGGGCTCGGGGGCTAGATTCGCAACCGGTGACCACGCGGGTGGTCGCAACATGAGGCCTCCATACGGAGGGAGATCCTTGGAACGGCAAGATTCCCCTCATGTCGAAACAATCACCAAGCAGCCCACACGGCGGGCAAGGGCTCCCGACGAACAACGATAACAGCCTCTGGAGGAGCGTCCCCGCTCCACCACAGGCTCGGGGGCTACTGTCAGGGGGAAAAGTAAACGGTCATCTAATGACTATTTGGGGAACAATTATGGAGGCCCGGACTGATCCGCGGCAACGGTGACCATCGCCAACCCAACACGAGGAGGCGGCGCTCTGCTTCGCCCGACCCCATCCCTCGTGGTCCGACGCTCCCGATCCCCAGGCAAGCGGGCTCCGCCTCGCCCGACCCCTCGCCACGAGAATCCGTCTCGCCCGACCCCTCGCCACAAGGGTCCGTCTCGCCCGACCCCTTGCCGCAAGGATCCGCCTCGCCCGACCCAGGGTCCTAGGGTCGGACTCACGTGGGCCCGCCGGACGGAAATCAGACTCGGGCGCAGCCTTGCCTTAAATGCTCCACGGCTCGAGCGTGCGGAAAGGCATCCGCGCCGCTGACGTGACCCATCACACCTACCCGCCCACGACCGCACCGCGCGCGGTATAGCGGCTCAGTCCTCTCTGATTCGCTGTCAGGCCATCATGACCCACGTCGCCTGGCACAAGAGCACGCCTGACCGTCCGCGCTCCGCCTACCTGTCCTCGCACCCCATGATTCCGGCGACAGGGACAGGGCGTCCGCGCCGCTCACGCCGCCTGCAGCATAACAGGGACAGTCGTGGCAGCCGTCAGCCCCGACGGGACGGAAGCCACCGCCATCATCACGCACGCCCGCCGTAACCGGCTCCCGAGGAGAACGGCGACTAGATCAGCGCAGGCCGCCCGGAGAAGCAAGGAGACGGAAGACGGCTGCGGCGCCCGGGAAGCACGAATCTTTTTCTTGGACTCCGTGTTCCCTCTCCCCCTCCATTCTTTCTCTCTCTGTGTTCCCCACGCACGTCTCGCATATGCCTGGTCGACTCCCTGGAGCTATAAAGGGAAGGCCAGGCCCAGGAGACAGGGAGGATTTTTTAGACTCTCACACGCTCACATTCACACTTCCACACACAGGCTTCCTCTTCCCTGCGAAGAAGGACCCGCCTCCACCATTAGAGCTTTTCTGCTCACCTTAGAGACTTGGGACCGGCTCCCTCTCTCGCCCTGCTGTAACCCCTACTATCGAACCCGCGTGGGTAACACGAGCAACTCCCCATACTGGATGTAGGGCTTCTTCACGCCCGAACCAGTCTAAATCCCGTGTCACCCGCGCAACCGTCTGAAGCCGTACGCGCATAAAAGAAATTTACTAGTCTAAGTCTTGATCACCAATCTTGACAACGACACCAGGGGTACTTGTAGTCGGCCCGGGGAAGCGGAGGCAACGTCGGCAGCATGGGCCTTCCTCCCCCTCCACCCCGCAGTGGCAGAGGAGGCGGCAACCGCACCCTAGGCCTACGCCCAGCTCACCGCACCGGCGGCCATGGCGCGTCGGTGAATGCAGGATGTGAATGCAGGGTGGCGGTCGGCACGGTGACGATAACGACATCGACCATGATGACGACAATAGAGATTTTTCAGATCACTCAGGTATGTTCCATGTTCTAAGATTGCCCTGAGTTTGCCCTGTTGTTGTGATGATGGATTTCCCTGTTCTAAGATTGCCCTGTTCTTATGATGTATGATGTAGAATAAGACTGACAAGGCTAATTGGTCGGAATACAATAATAATCTGTTGTGTAAATTGCTTGTTGCCCAAATTGGGTTGGGTAACTACAACAAAGGAACAGTGACATCCAGAGGGTACAAGATGATCATTGAAAAGTATCAGTGCACAACAAACTTGAAGCATGATAGGAAGCAGCTCAGTAACAGAATTAGGCAACTCAAAGGAATGTACATGTTCATAAAAGATCTGCACACTGACAGTGGCTTAGACCGTGATGAAAATGGATGGCCTACTGCAAGTGTACAATGGTGGGAAGATGCAACAAAGGTAGTTCTTTGTGCTATTGGATTGGGCATAAATAGAATTGTACAAACGCTCTCTAACTTAAGGTGTCAAACTTTTTTGCAGGGACATCCAGATTAGAAGAAACTAAGGTGTGGGCCTCCAGAGTACCTACCACTGGTTGAGCAGATTTTTGAGGGTGTAGCTGTTGATGGTACTAGTGTAGAGGCCTTAGGAATGTTCCTTTGGATGGTTGGTGCACCTCAGTCAGACAGGCAAGCTGAGAACCGATTAGAGAGGTCACTAGATATAGTGCACCGCAACTTTGACCAAGTTTTGAAATGTGTTGCCAAACTAGAAGCTGATATAATTAGGCCAGTGGACCCTGAATTCAGAACAACACACCGTCGGTTGCAAAATTCTAGGTTCAGTCCACACTTCAACAATTGTATAGGAGCAATAGATGGCACTCATATACCAGTTGTGGTGCCAAATGATAAGGTGGTTCAACATCTCTGTCGGAAGGGTTGCACTACACAAAATGTGCTTGCTGTTTATGACTGCGACATGAGATTCATATTTGTGCTTGCGGGTTGGTCTGGTTCAATACATGATATGAGAGTGTTCAATGATGCTACAAACAAGTACAAAGACATGTTTCCACGTCCACCTCCAGGTATAATACTATGTATGTTTCCACATGCAACATATATGTGTCCTCATGTTGTTGGTTTCGTTTATAACAAAAAAGTTCACTTATGTAGGGAAGTTATCCGAATCGTCCGGGTTATCTTGCACCTTACAAGGGAACAAAATACCATCTGCCGGAGTTTTGAAACGGGCCAATGCCGAGAGGTATGAAAGAGACCTTCAATTTTGCTCATTCATCTCTTAGAAATGTCGTGGAGAGGTCATTTGGAGTTTTGAAGATGAAGTGAAGGATTTTGTTGAAAGTGCCAAGTTATCCAATGCCAAAGCAAAGCCAAATTATTGTAGCATGCATGGCACTTCATAATTTTATTAGAGAGAGTAAGATTACGCACGAGGACTTTGATCGTTGCGATCGTGATGAGAACTATGTTCCACCTTACGCATCAACCGCTCAACCACCAACACGGAGTACTCGAGGAAGGGACGAAGATCCAAACATGAATGCATTCCATGATCAAATAGCCAATGCTTTGTTCAATAGATCATAGCGAGTGTGTTTGATTTCTTGTATGGACTCGGAACATTTCTGTGTATTTAAAAGATTGTGAAACATTTGCATTTGCATGTGCATGTGCATGTGCGACCACCAAAAGCTCCCCCCACCGGTGCACAGCATGTGCATGTGCATGTGTAAGCAATCATTATGAGGGAAAATCAGTCATTGTGTCATTAAAGCCTACAGTTTAGCCCTTGGATCCAAACAGCCAAGCAGGGCTAAAGTTTAGCCCATGGACCTTGGATCCGAACAGCACCTTAGGCACCGCAGCTTCAGCGCCGCCACATGTGCGGTGTGGCGGGATGCGGCTGGCATCCAAACATACCCTTCTTTGTATTTCTGTAAAATTATGTTGTCTACATCACATGGATTCTGTAGTTCCGGGACAATGTACAATCCAATGTGTGGCTAGATGGGGCTGCTCAACAGATCGATGAATGATTGCATTCGTTTTGAAGTATCCACAACTGTGCTCATTACAGTGCTGCTTTCTGCAGGTTCGGATAGTTTGGAATCTAGGCAATTAAGTGTTAGAAAAATAGGCGATTTACGGTATATTTTAATTCCGAGAATTAACATTTTAATCATGATAAAAACCAGTAATCTTGTGACCATATTATTTGTGCACGTGTTCAAGTTTAATCTTCTATTAAATAAGAACATAAGACAAAATATGAACCAGAGAAGGTTCGAGTAGTACCCTGAGGCGAGTCCTTTGCCAGAGGCATTGGATGCGCCGTTACCAACTAGAGTAGACATACTACTCAGTTCCTCTTGCTTGAAGTAGTTCTCTTGCTTGAAGTAGTCGAACTTAGTTGTTGCAGGAAGGTGTTCCTCTTGCTTGAAGTAGTCGAACTTAGTTGTTGCAGGAAGGTGTACAAGTGCAGTTCCACGAGCAGCCTTCTTGATGTAACAGAGGAAGTAGTCGAAGTAGTTGAACAAGTCGTGTAGTAGCATGAAGTAGTCGTACACATTGCAGGAAGTAGTTGTACTAGTCGGGTTGGAGCAGAAAGTAGTCGTACACGTGTTGAAGCTTGAAGTAGTCGTACAGCGAGCAGTCGCGTATTCGTACGCTCCCTAAAAACCTTATTGCCTGTCTATCCCGAGCAGGATCACGTAGACGAGGAGGTTCCGGAGGCCTGCTCACGCAAACTTCTGTGCGCGCAGAGAGTTGCATTGAGAATGAATGTGCAGTATCAGCAGGAGAACAAAGGAAGAAGTGAGAGATCTCCTTAGCAGGAATATTGTGAGAGAGATGGAATGAGAGGGGCTGCCTCCTTATATAGGTGTGTATGTCCCAGGGTGCGCTAATGGTCATCAATTTGCACCATTATTGTGGTAGAACTACTTGAATTAATCCGGTTCAAGCGCGCTAACCATCACCACAAAGGCAATCAGGGCTAACTCGCACTTCAAACGGAATAATCCACTGGTCTGTCGGGTAACCTCCCGATACAACCATGGTTTTTACC
This sequence comes from Panicum miliaceum, assembly GCA_032594955.1. Taxonomy (NCBI): domain Eukaryota; kingdom Viridiplantae; phylum Streptophyta; class Magnoliopsida; order Poales; family Poaceae; genus Panicum; species Panicum miliaceum. The sequence goes on from CM064059.1 coordinate 35,899,803, forward strand.
GATCGAAACCACACATACATGTACTCACACGAAGGTGAGCCCAGAGTATACAATATTCCACAATTTTACACCACAGGGTTCATTAATATTACAATGGAGTTCACATTCTTAAAATAAGGTACTTCAGAGTTTAAAATAAATAAGATCTTCAGAGTTCAAATAGCGGAAAAGATAACGACAACTACTCGACGATAAAGTATGCCTCGATGAAGCCCGTACGAGACATCACTCGGCATCACCACCGTTGGCCGGGGGCGTATCCCATTCCACCGACCAACCAGGAGGAAGGGTACAAGGCCAAGTCAAACTAGCAATCATATCCTCGAAAGTTTCACCTGAAAACAAGCCACAAGCAAGGCTGAGTATACTAATACTCAGCAAGGCTTACCCGACTAGTGGAATATACTTAGCCGACTCCTAGACATGCAAGGCTTTTGGCTTGAGGGGTTTGTTTTGCCGAAAAGAAAATATAAGTAGGTCCTTACTTTCAGATTTTAGCTCCAAGTTCTAGCTTTCTTTAACCATTCTAGGTAAGCAACTATCCAATATCATACATGGTGAAAAAATTATTTTGCATCCAACAAGATTAATCATCATCATTGTTCCTCTTCTTACTCTATGTGGTAAAAGGGTCAAGCAGTCTCAATAACCGCGAGAAACGGACGATTCGAATCGAATTTCTTAACCTTGCAAGGGAAACCTAAACACACGTCACGTGGTTACTCCCAGAGTCACACGTGCAACTTTTCCCCTTTCTTCCTGGGTTGTGGATCAGGGCCACCATCCGAGACTACAGAGCTCGGCTCTGTACCCACCATGTGCGCGCATGGAACTGAAGTTGAGATGGTGGGATGCTATCCACTTGCCGGTCCGATTAGGTACTTAAGCTTACCGATTACCATATTCTCGGCATGTGGTTAGTACGTTCAAAGACTTAACCACCACTACCACACACTGCGCCTTAGCATTTTTCACTAAATAGACGGGGCCTCAATCATCAACATAAACATCGTACCATAGCCTCGTTCGTCGACCTTATGATTGCAGCATGTAGTAAACATTCAACTCCTATATTCTCGCGAGTGACAGGAAATCACTCGACTTTTACCGAGTCCTATTAGCATAGCATTCTATCGAACCTTACATCTAGTGTTCAGAGCATGGGTACCTAGGATCATGCAACTAAGTTTCCATTCAACTCCTACAAACTTAATGCACAAGTAAAGTAGAGTAATAAGTTGCATAAGTTTAGAAAAATAGGGTTCATGCTCCGGGGCTTGCCTTCTTGGGTAAAGCTAGCTTGGGGCTCGTCTGAACTTGGGCTCGGGTCTTCGAGAGCTTCAGTTAGATTTACTTGAGCTTCACGCTGCTCACTCTTGGACGCGGGCACCAGCTCGTACGTTCCGTCGGCGAGAGTCGTCGATTCTATATGAATGCACCAATATAAGTTATAGTGATGGTATAAGACGATTATTTCCTTTCACAACAAAGTGCAATCCACAAAACATCAATTTTGTTGGGAAGTTAATTAGTTAAGATTTCTTTGGGCAATTTTTAGTAGAGTATAACTTAACTATTAACTTCATTAAACAAGAAGGGGTTGTGTTATATTGGAACTTAATTTTCTAACCACAACATGGTTTAAACACAACTTCTGGATTAGGAAACTTCTGGTGATGAAATTTTTATTTAGAGCACATTATGCAGAGACAAAAGCACAGCAAAAATTTCAGATATTTTCACGCAACAGATTAATTATGAAAAATGCATTAGACAGCCACTGATAGATCCTAGTTAGTTTTATACAGGACAAGCCATGCAAGTACTGACACTAAAAATTTTACAGGGAGTTAATCTATCCAACAGTGTGTTATTGTAAATTTTTCAGATTTTACTGAGCAAGATACAAAGCATAGTAAAAAGGACAAGATGCACCTAGTTTAATAAAGATTCATTTCTACAGGATGTTTTACAGGGTTTCTGTGTATGAAACTTTTTACACAGTAAGAGTTACTCCAAAGTGTTCCACAGTGAAATGTTGAACATTTTCCATGCACAGCAACTAATTCTTTGAATTAGTGTATTTTTTCCTACCACAAAATTATATAAAAAGGTTACAGAGAGGAAAAAGGTTCTAAACTTTTTCTGTGGTACTTAGGCAACAATACAGAATTTCTGAAAAAGTTTCACCACATGAATCACAACATAACAGCAGTTACAATTTAGTTTTATTACTTCATATCATAAAAAAGTTTTATTAAGAAGTTTAGCTAGAGATGGGTTCTGGCCCTAATATTTTTACACTGGCCTACCAATCAAGCAACTAATTTACAGTTGAATTTTCAGGTTTATACTTCGCCTACAACAGGGGGTACAATTTAAGTCTATTAAACCTTCAAATTAATTTAGAGCAAAATTTAGCAAGAAACTGATGAAATGCATGTAACCAAAGTTGTAGATTTTCATCTAATGATTCTAGAACAGTTGAGTTTGTATCTTTCCGATTTTTGTACGATTTTATACAAATTTTTTTACACGTTCGCTGTTTTTGAAATCAAAGTTTAAACACAGGTTTATAGATAGGCCCCTGGAAACTTGCGTGTAGACTCTTTTAAAGATTTCAATCGTTGCAATGTGGTCCCTGGGCGGCGCTGGCATGGCGGCCGGCCAGACTCCGGCGAGGGGGCTCGTCGGCGGTGAGGGAAAAAAGGTCGGGGAGATCCAGGGAGGTGAGGGCTACCTTAGGGTGGCCTTGGTCGGGGTTGGGATTGGCCGGAGGTGCCTCGTCGGCGCAGAGCAGAGGAGCGGCGGCGGGGCAGAACATCGGCGATGATCCTCCGGCGAGGAGGGGAGGGTAGGGGCTGGTCGGTGAGCTTCGCGGCGTCGAGGGAAACCCGTTTCGAAGCTTGGCTGGGACGGAGGAGCTCCGGCGTGGGCTGCCCACGGAGCAGCAAGGAGCGGCAGCGGCGCGGGCGGCGCTGGCGGTGCTCCGGCGGCTCTGGGAGACGATGGGTGGGACAGTGAGCTGCGGTGGGGTGCTGTGGTGGTGGTGGAAGACTCAGCTCTGGCAAGGGGTGGCCGGAGAGGTGAACTCCACGGTGAGCTGAGCACGACGGCGTTAATGGTGGCGGCGGCGGCGTTCTGGCGTCTGGGCGCGCGAGGGGGGGCTCCGTGCGGCCTTTTATAGGCAGCAGGGAGGCGGGAGTAGGGCGGAACGTGGACTGTGAGACGCGGGCGCTGGCGGCATGACGGAAACGCGTGACTGGCCGCGACAGGCGGCGAACAGAGTCGGCGCGGCGTGTGGCAGGTGCGGGCAGGGGACTGGGCGCTGAGGATTTGGTGTGTGGAGCAGGAGATCACGCGGCGCGCGGTTGGGCGAGGAGCTGCGGCTGCTGCCTTGCCGGGTGGCGAGCGCGGCGACTGGTGGGACGCGGCGGAGACACGGCACGACGCGGCTCGTCCATTGGGCACGGCGGGCGGCGAGCAGGGGGCGTGGGTCGTCGGCGCGCGTGGCATGCGCGGACTGGGGAGGAACGCGGCGTGCGGGCGCGCGTGCGGGCGCGGCCAGGCATTGGCTTGGCGTCTAGCGCTGTCAGGCATCGCCGGCCAAGTGGCCTCTGGCGACTGTGCGGCGGCGAGGGTCGGGCGAAGCGAAGGTCGGGCGAGTGAAGGGTCGGGTGAAACGAAAAGGGGTCGCGTGACGCGAGGGTCGGGCGATACGAAAAAGGGTCGGGCGAGTGGCTACGCGTCGGGGGTCGGGCGAGCGGAGAAGAAGGGTCTGTAACGAAAAATAGAAGGAAAGGCAGGGGCTGGTTTGCAAATCCAAGTGTTTCTCAAATTTTTGTGTTGCAACCCGAAAATCCTTCAACATGAAGTTGTTCAAAATGAAAAGTTACACAAGTTTTGTTTTAGGCCAAGGTTCATTTGAGTTCTAGTTTAGAAGTTATTTTAAAAACTCATTTCGTTGAAACTTCTCTTAATTATTTATGCACCATCTTAAGCTAAAGAGGCTTATTTCGTAATTTAAACACCTGAGGTGTTACAATTATTCCCCGCAATCAACACCATTTAACAGCCATTACTCTCCAACAGAAAAATCGTTACTCACAGATCTTAACTCCTTAGCATCAACTTGTGGGTCTTTTAGTTCTCTATTGAATAAATGGGCCTAGCCCAAATATTCCAATAATCCCCACCAAGAATTACCAGACACACGAGAAATACTCTCTGTTCCACTATTGTTTTGATATACCAGTATTTCGATGGAGACTATGAAGTTGAACACCCATCTAGAGCAAAGGCTACACTCATCCACAACTGATCAATGGACTATGCCTTGAATTGACAGTATTGTGCAAACAAGCTTTACCAAAAAATCCTTTTCTAGTACTGGGCTGCTAAAACATTCTCGCGGTTTGGAGCTTATAAGTCGTACTCTAGGCCCTTTCATGAGTATCTAGAGATCACCCAACATCTCTGATCCACTGAGCCATTTGGATCACATTAAGGTTTACACCAACCTGCCATACAGATTAGAAGACAAATGCACCACCGTTGGAATGAGCCTTGTCCAAAGGTTCTCTTCTCTCAGTCAATCAATAACTTGTTTCACCATCCTAATTCACGGGATCTCTGATCACATAAGACAGGTTACCGCTACTGAGTAACTCTCATGGGTTTCAAGCCCAATTCCTTGGATGCAATGTCTATCACATTGCGTGAAAGACCCTTTGTAAATTGATCTGCCAGATTTTTAGCCGTCTGAATATAATCCAAGTCTATCACTCCGGAGTTCCTTAATTTTCTAACAAATTTTAACCGCCTCTTTACATGCCCAGAAGACTTCATGTTGTCCTTAGAACTGTTCACTTTGACAATCACAATTTGATTGTCACGGTTCATTAGGATAGCTGGTATTGGTTTTTCAACTACCGGCAATCAATTAGGAGTTCACAAAGCCACTCGGCCTCAACAGTGGCAGTATCTAACACAGTGAGTTCTGCTTCCATAGTTGACCTTGTTAAGATGGTCTGCTTGCAAGACTTGTAGGAAATAACGCCACCTCCAAGTGTGAACACATATCCACTCGTGGCCTTAATTTCATCTGCATCAGAGATCCCGTTTGAATCACTATACCCTTCGAGTACTTTTGGGTACCCAGTGTAGTGAATCCCATAGTCCACAGTATCCTTCAGATAATGCAATACTCGATCTAGAGCGTACTAGTGATCCTCTCCCGGATTTGACACAAACCGGCTTAGTTTGCTCACAGCACGAACCGCGCCGTGCCCGTGTCTCCGCAGCGTTCCGCCAGTCGCCGCGCTCGCCGCCCGGCAAGGCAGCTGCTACACCTCTTCGCCCAACCCGCGCGCCGCGTGATCTCAAGCTTCACACGCCAAATCCTCAGCGCCCAGTCCCCTACCCGCGCCTGCCGCACGCTGCGCTGGCTTCTGTTCACCGCCCGCCGCGGCTAGTTGCGCGCCCCCATCGTGCCGCCCGCACCCGCGTCTCACAGTCAAGTCCCGCCCCTCCTCCCGCCCCTCTGCTGCCTACAAAAGGCCAAGCTGAGTTCCCCCCCCCCCCTCGCGCGCCCAAACACCAAAACGCCGCCGCCGCCACCATTAACGCCGTCGTGCTCAGCTCACCGCGGAGCTCACCTCTCCGGCCACCCTTTGCCAGAGCTGAGTCTTCCACCACCACCACAGCACCCCACTGCAGCTCACTGCACCACCCATCATCGCCCAGAGCCACCGGAGCACCACCGCCGACGTTCCGCCCCGTCGCGGCCCCTCTGCTCTGCGCCGACGAGCCACCTTCGGCCACTCCCAACCCAGACCAAGGCCACCCAAGGTAGCTCTCACCTCCCTGGATCTCCCCGACCATTTTTCCCTCACCGCCAACGAGCCCCCTCGCCGGAATCTGGATGGCCGCCATGCCAGCGCCGCCCAGGGAGCCAATTGCTTTGGTGAAATCTTTAAAAGAGTCTGCACGCAAGTTTCCAGGGGCATATTTGTAAACCTATGTTCAAACTTTAAAATCAAATACAGCGAACTTGTAAAATTCATTTAAAATTGTAGAAAAATTGGAAAAATACAAATTTCACTGTTCTGGAATCTTTAGATGAAAAGCTACAACTTTTGTTACATGCATTCCATCAGTTACTTACTAAATCTTACTATAAATTAAATGAAAAGGTTTAATAGACTTTAAATGTACCCCATGTTGTAGGCAAAGTCTAAATCTAAAAATGTTACAGTAACACACTTATGGATAGATTAAAACCCTGTAAAAGTTTTAGCTTCAATACTTGAATGGGTTGTTCTGTACAAAAACATCTAGGTGCTAGCAGTGGTTGTGTTTTACTTTTTTTATTATAAATCTGCTGCGTAAAAATATCTGAAATTTTTTTATAGTGCTTTTGCCTCTGCTTAATGTGCTCTAAACAAAAATTTCATCGCCAGAAGTTACCTAATCTAGAAGTTGTGTTTAATCCATGTTGCGCTTAGAAAATTAAGTTTCTAATATATCGCAGCCCCCTTTTTGTTAATAGTTTAAGTTATACTCTTTAATAATTGCCCACAGAAATCCCAACTAAGTAACTTCACAACCAAATCAATGTTTTATGAACTACAACTTTAACGTGAATGAAAATAATCGTCATATACCCTCACTATAACTTATATTGGTGCATTCATATAGAATCGACGACTCTCGCCGACGGAACATACGAGCTGGTGCCCGCGTCCGAGAGTGAGCAGCGTGAAGTTCAAGTAAATCTAACTGAAGCTCTCGAAGACCCGAGCCCAAGTTCGGAAGAGCCCCAAGCTAGCTTTTCACAAGAAGGCAAGCCCCGGAGCATGAACCCTATTTTTCTAAACTTATGCAACTTATTACTCTACTTTACTTGTGCATTAAGTTATAGGAGTTGGATGAAAACTTAGTTGCATGATCCTAGGTACCCATGCTCTGAACACTAGATGCCAGGTTCGATAGAATGCTATGCTAATAGGACTCGGTAAAAGTCGAGTGATTTCCTATCACTCGCGAGAAATCAGGAGTTGATTGTTTACTACATGCTGCAATCATAAGGTCGACGGACGGGGCTATGGTACGATGTTTATGTTGATGATTGAGGCCCCGTCTGTTTAGTGAAAAATGCTAAGGCCGCAGTGTGTGGTAGAGGTGGTTAAGTCTTTGAACGTACTAACCACATGCCGAGAATATGGTAATCGGTAAGCTTAAGTACTGGATTGAACCGAGGCCGGAATATACTCCCCACTGTCTTGAATTCGTTCATATCTACCTAATGGCGGGTGCATCGGCCGCCACAGCCCGACGTACCGTGGTCTGTGGGGAGGTGTAGTCGAGGGCGGTGGGCTTGTTCCGTGAAGTGGGAATTGAAGGGAAAAGTTGCTCGTGTGACTCTGGGAGTAACCACGTGACGTGTGTTTAGGTTTCCCTTGCAAGGTTAAGAAATTCGATTCGAACTGTCCGTTTCTCGCGGTTATTGAGACTGCTTGACCCTTTTACCACATAGAGTAAGAAGAGTAACAATGATAATGATTAATCTTGTTGGATGCAAAAATAATTCTTCCACCATGTATGATATTGGATAGTTGCTTGCCTAGAATGGTTAAAGAAAGCTAGAACTTGGAGCTAAAATCTGAAAGTAAGGACCTACTATATATGCTTTTCGGCAAAACAAACCCCTCAAGCCAAAAGCCTCGCATGCCTAGGAGTCGGCTAAGTATACCCCACTAGCCGGGTAAGCCCTTGTTGAGTATTAGTATACTCAGCCTTGCTTGTGGCTTGTTTTCAGGTGAAACCATCGAGGTTTTGATTGCTAGTTTGACTTGGCCTTGTACCCTTCCTCCTGGTTGGTCGGTGGAATGGGATACGCCCCCGGCCATTGGTGGTGATGCCGAGTGATGCCTCGTACGGGCTTCATCGAGACATCCTTTATCGTCGAGTAGTTGTCGTTATCTTTTCCGTTGCTTGAACTCTGAAGAACTCATTTATTTCGAAATCCGAGGTACCTTGTTTTATGAATTTGAACTCCATTGTAATAATAATTCGTGAATTGTGGATTGTTGTATACTCTGCGCTCACCTTCGTGTGAGTACATATGTATGTGTGGCTTCGATCCGCAAAAACCGTGGTTGTATCGGGAGGTTACCCGACAGACCAGTGGATTATTCCGTTTGAAGTGCGAGTTAGCCCTGATTGCCCTTGTGGTGATGAATAGCGCGCTTGAACCGGATTAATTCAGGTGGTTCTGCCACAATCATCCACAAGGTACACAATGAAATCATCACCAAAGGACTTTGTAGTCCTCTGTCTCTTGCTCCTTCTAAGAGCTTCATTGTCATGCTCCTCAAGATTTTCCTCATGTGTATGTTCATTGTGTTATATCAAAACAGCAGGTTCCTTAATAACAGACAATTCAGAACTAGTCATGCTAGCTTCCTCTTTCATAAAGAAGATGTTCTCAAAGAATGTAGCATCTCTGGACTCCATAATTGTACCAACATGTATGTCAGGTACTCCATATTTTACTACTAAAAATCTATAACCCACACTGTGAATAGCATAACCAAGAAAGACACAATCCACAGTTTTAGGTCCAAGCTTATGTTTCTTGTTTATTAGCATATTGACCTTTGCCAAACAACCCCAAGTTCATAAGTAAGAAAGTGATAGCCTCTTCTTCTCCCATTCTTCAAATGGTGTTTTCTCTTTATTCTTCATAGGAACACGATTCAGGACATGACATGCAGTCAAAATAGCCTCACCGCAGCATTCCTTGGAAAGTCCCGCCGTGTCTAATATGGCGTTAACCAAATCAGTTAGGGTGCAGTTGTTTCTTTCGGCAACCCCATTTGACTGAGGCGAGTAGGGAGGTGTCCTCTCATGAATTATTCCATGTTCCTCACAGAATAAAGTGAAAACATTAGAAAAGTACTCTCCTCCATGATCTGACCTTACACATTTGACCTTTCTCTCGAGTTGATTTTTCCACTTCAGCGGGACTGCAATGTCAGACCCGGGGCAGCGGGACTGCTCACTTGGCGTACATATACATGTAGTATGGGATGACACATGGGCCATACCTTATCCTCATTGTAACTAGTCGTGTAGCACTAGGACTAGTCGGACGTAAGGAAACTACTCAAGCCGTACTCGGGTAGGACTCCTCAGGCCGTCCCGACTAGGACTTCCATTTAACCCTGTCCCCCCAGACTATATAAGGGCGGGCAGGGATCCCTCCAAAGCATAACCAACAACCTCATGACCTGTAAGGCAATACAAACCACTCAGGACGTAGGGTATTACGCTCTCAGTGGCCCGAACCTGTCTAAACCTTGTGTTCCTTGCACCTTCGAGTTCCTGATCTCGGCGACACCCTACCTACAACCTACCACCTCGGGGTATCCCTCGGTGGGCTTGGGCTTGACCCTTTTACCACATAGAGTAAGAAGAGTAACAATGATAATGATTAATCTTGTTGGATGCAAAAATAATTCTTCCACCATGTATGATATTGGATAGTTGCTTGCCTAGAATGGTTAAAGAAAGCTAGAACTTGGAGCTAAAATCTGAAAGTAAGGACCTACTATATATGCTTTTCGGCAAAACAAACCCCTCAAGCCAAAAGCCTCGCATGCCTAGGAGTCGGCTAAGTATACCCCACTAACCGGGTAAGCCTTGCTGAGTATTAGTATACTCAGCCTTGCTTGTGGCTTGCTTTCAGGTGAAACCATCGAGGTTTTGATTGCTAGTTTGACTTGGCCTTGTACCCTTCCTCCTGGTTGGTCGGTGGAATGGGATACGCCCCCGACCAATGGTGGTGATGCCGAGTGATGCCTCGTACGGGCTTCATCGAGACATCCTTTATCGTCGAGTAGTTGTCGTTATCTTTTCCGCTGCTTAAACTCTGAAGAACTCATTTATTTTGAAATCTGAAGTACCTTGTTTTACGAATTTGAACTCCATTGTAATAATAATTCGTGAATTGTGGATTGTTGTATACTCTGCGCTCAGCTTCGTGTGAGTACATGTATGTGTGGCTTCGATCCGCAAAAACCGTGGTTGTATCGGGAGGTTACCCGACAGACCAGTGGATTATTCTGTTTGAAGTGCGAGTTGGCCCTGATTGCCCTTGTGGTGATGAATAGTGCGCTTGAACCGGATTAATTCAGGTGGTTCTGCCACAGCTGGTATCAGAGCCGTAGCTGGTGCCACAGCTGGCACCAGAGCCGAAATGCATAGGCCAGAGAATGCAACAAGCCTTAAAAACTTGTTTTCCTAAAACTAGACCACAAAGAAATTGTGTTTGAAAAATGCATTGGTTCGTTAAGGATGGTGCCTAGTTCGTAAAGCCCTAAGGTATTATTGGGAAAGTTACTAGGTGGCTATCTAACTTACGAATATTTCCAACTGACTTCTAGCACATTACTTTCTATCAAGACTTACTTTTATGCACAACCGACCCTTAAATTTTGTAACGACACACTCATCGCTAAGGTGAGAAGGTAAGAATCCTCAGCCAACTGAGAGAGCTTGGCCTTCATGTCGGTGATGCGAGCCGAACGCTGCCCTCAAGCAGTGGCTTACTTGAGCTGCTGCCAATATACCAACGTTTAGTTGATTATATTGGGAGTAGAAGGTTTGGCGCAGGGTATGGCGATCGCTGTTCATACCCCCGTCTCAAGACGGTACCCCCGTGAATACGCTATTTCGATAGCGTATGTTAACGTCGTCTGTACGACGGGAATTGTATGGATGCCGTTTCTATAGTGAACGGTAATGAATACGGATGCTTTCATGAGTGCTGGCATGAAAGGTTCAGTGGATATATATATATGCTATATCAATCTTCTGCAGGTACACTAACCGCGATTGCGATAAGTTAAGAACGGTTAGAGTTTTCTCGACTAGCTATTATAGTGAGAGCCGTATTGTGTATGCCACCCAAACTAACTTCGTAAGACCAAAGCTATTTGGCAATTGTTTATTTTGTGAGGATGAATAGTACGTGCATGCATCATGGTTATGTAAATCTGAAATTGAAAATGCGATGCGTAAGAGTGGCAAGGTTCATGCGCCCACACGATTGTCATGCATAAGGATTACCAAGCAAATCTGTCATATTTCTGCCTTATCTGGAAAGATGAAATTATTAAGCTGAGAAAATGACCCTTTCTGAGGAAACTCAGGTTGAAAGCTTTGTTCCAAAATTTGTATTCTACCTCCTGTCTATATATGAAAAATTCTGGACATATGGATAATGAGAAACAACAAAGACCTTGGTGTGTCAGTTTTCTGTCCAAAATAAGCAGTTCAGCCACATAAATTTTTATGCCCCCTTACTACAGTTTTCTGCTAAAGTGTTCAACACAAGACTTGTTGAAAATTTACTCAGTCAGCTACTGTTAAAATTTGGTAATTTTTGGCTGGGTAGATTTTCCTTGGTGCGCGAAACATCGGCCCATTATTCACTGAAATTTCTGGGTAGATAGTAAAGTAAAACCTGAAAAGAAAGACCATTTTAGAAACTTATCTAGTTCTGGAGTTGACTACCAAAGTTGTTCACAAATACCTTAGGAATGCTCTGATAAAAGTTGAGAATTTTTGGACCAGAAATGTTGAAGTTATGGCTATTTTAGTGCACGGTCCCGAACCTGTTCGCTATACTATTCACAGTTTTTCGCTATCTCACACTATTTGATCTTGGTTCAGATGGCCGAGCCTGTTGCCATGATGGTGGATGAGGATGGACGCATTCACTCGCAGTGTCTCCACTGGAAGGGCTTTCCCTCTATCTTGTGGGATGTTCTGCGCACCGCGGGCTATCCAATTCCCCCACGTTACGACGGACTGGAATTTGCAGAGAATGGAGTTACCCAGTGCCGTATCAACGTGACCATTTTTCCGCACCCGCTACACCCGGAGTGGCCCGCCTTGGAGATTGAGGCTGTTGGTCGCCGTTTGGCCGATACTTGGGAGCTTGCTGCCATGAGAGCGCTCACCACTTTCTGTGCGCAGTGCCCCGAGGCTGTCACACTCACTCCTATTGGTTTGTTTCCTGCTGCCCAGGGCAACGACCCCTTTTGACTCAACAGGGTGCAACACTCACAGTACTTGGTGGACTTTCATGCCCAGGAGACCATCGATACCTCCGTGCGGTGCATGAATGCACTCTACCGACTTCAGACTCTCCAGAGTCAGGCGCTTGTGCAGCTCACTGATCTTGCACAGGCCTACCACATGATGGCAGATACCAGGGATGAGCAGATTAAGGAACTCAGTGAGGAACTCGAGGATAGAGACACCCGGATTGGCCAACTTGAGGCCCAAGTGCAGGAGCATGACACTCTCATGGGTGAGAGAGATGACATGATAGCACACTTGGAGGAGCAGCTCCATGATCTGAACCTTGAGTTGGAGGATGCTAATGATCACATTCAGTGGCACCATGATCAGAATGCCCCTCCCGACATGGTGGCAACGGAGGAAGATGAGGAGGAGCCACAGGAGATTGATGGTGTTTTAGGAATGGACTTTGAGGGTGAGGCACTGCAGCCACCTCCGATGGGAGCTCACTCTCCTACTCACAGCGAGTCGTCCATCAACAACCTCGACGACTTCTAGCCGATGACCTAGGAGGACTTTTGCATATACTCCTCGATAGTGCAGCCTAACTCTTGGCAAGTGTTGTAATAGGCTAACTAAGAGTTGAGTACCTCTTTTGTGATGAGTACAACTTGACCATTGGATACTCTAATCATGTAGGCCATGGCTAAAAACTTGGTGGTTTGATTGAGATATTGGAAAGCAGTTGAATCTGCAATTGCAGAAACTTGTCAGAATTTTTACCCGCGTCTCCTTACATTTCTGGACTGAGTGTTGAATACAAAACTTGTCCTAAATTTTGTGATCTAGGTTCTCACAAAATTTCAGCACTATTGGATCTTTCTTGTTTGAGTTATAGGCACGATACTATAACTCGTTCTGCTGAAAAAACAGTCAAACCAGCGAAGCAAAAAGTGGATCTTTCGACCGTCTTGGCCATCGATTTAGCGTCTAAGCTGAATACCAAAGTTGTACATCCCTAATTTCCCTACCCCCTGCCAAAATATGAGAAATTTTGGATGAACCTACCAAGAGTTATAAATTTCTTATGGCAGATAGTTTTATGCTCACGATTCTATCCATGATCCTTCAGAAGTCTACTTCTCCGCGTTAAATCTTTTGAATCATGGAAGAAATATGGATCACGTTGCTAATGATAAGCATTCACCTTTTTAGATGGTTGGAGCAACCCGTGGTAACCCGGATGGTTTTGGTGCTAGCGCAAGTGGATCACAACCACAGCCGCCACCACCACCCAGCTTGGTTGAAGTAATGGCCGCTCAAACCGAGTTGCTTCGCCAGCTCGTGCAAGGACAGCACCAGCAGCGGGGTGGGCACAATGTTCACCAACCTCAAGCCGCCGGTTACACAGATTTCCTTGGGACCCAGCCTTCCTTGTTTCACAAGACGGAGGACCCCTTGGATGCGGACGCTTGGATTCGCACAATCGAGTCCAAGTTTTCTCTACTTGTGGCCCCATGTTCGGATGCAAACAAGGCCCGCTTTGCCGCGCAGCAGCTTCGCGGTACGGCTCGTCTATGGTGGGACCACTATTTTGCTATGCTCCCCGCTGATCACGTTGTCACCTGGGACGAATTCAAAACTGCGTTCCGGGCACACCATATCCCCGGAGGTCTTATGGAAAGAAAGCTAAATGAGTTTTTGGCTCTCACTCAGGGTAACAGCGCTGTACTTCAGTATGCTCAGGCCTTCAACAACCTGTGCCAATACACGGGCTATCACGCAGACACAGATGCCAAGAAGCGTGATCGTTTCCGCAGAGGTCTGAATACTAAACTCAAGGAACGGCTGAATCTTGTTAAAGCCGATACATATAATGAGCTTGTCAACATGGCCATCACTCAAGAGGATTGTATTGAGGCTCATCGTGCCGAAAAGAAGAGGAAGGCGCTAGCTGGACCCTCAGGTGCTCAGCCACCGAGGTATCGCTTGGTGCAAAATGCTGCGCCTACAGCTCCACCGAAAGACCCTCAGCCAGGGCGATGGATTATCAGGCCCCCACCGCAACAAGGTGTTGCACGACCCCCTATGCCTCAACAAACTGGACCCCGGCCCGCTACTCAGCAGTTTCTTCGACCGAGCATCACCAATCGTTGTTTCAAGTGCGGGAGTTCCAGTCATTTCGCTCGCGAATGCCTTCAACCCAGGCAGCCAAATCAGGGCCAGGACTCTGAACAGAACAATAAGAACAAAGGCAAGAGGCAGACCCTCCAGGTCAAACAAGGACGGATCAATTTCACCACCCTTGCAGAACTTCCTGAAGGAGCACCAGTGATGACGGGTACATTCTCTATCCATAACAAGCCTGCAGTCATATTGTTTGATTCTGGTGCATCACATAGTTTCATTAGTGCAAAGTTTGGTGCAAAAGTAGGCTTGAATGTTTGTCACACAAAAGGGTCGTATATGATATCAACACCGGGTGGAAAAATTGCTTCCAACCAAATAATAAGGCTAGTACCGATAAAATTGGGAAGTAAAATCATCAAAACGGACCTTGTTCTTTTACCCCTTGACGACATGGATATTATTCTGGGAATGAACTGGATGACTATGCATGGAGTCACACTGGACCTTTCTACCCGAGCCGTTGAGATAAATTCACCTAGTCACAGAGCCACTACCCTTTACCTACCGTTCCGGGAGTGCACAAATTCTTGTGCTTTCGTGATGGAAGGGATCAACCTAGAGAATATTCCAGTGGTATGCGAGTATGCCGATGTCTTCCCGGATGACTTACCCGGAATGCCACCGGATAGGGACATTGAGTTTGTTATTGAATTGCAGCTAGGCACTGCACCTATCTCCAAAAGACCATATAGGATGCCACCTAAGGAATTGGCCGAACTGAAAACACAACTCCAAGAACTACTGGACAAAGGCTTCATTCGTCCTAGCGCATCACCTTGGGGATGTCCGGCCCTTTTTGTGAAGAAAAAGGATGACAGTCTAAGATTATGTGTGGACTACCGACCTCTCAATGCGGTAACTGTTAAAAATAAATACCCACTTCCCCGCATCGACGTTCTCTTTGATCAATTATCTGGAGCTAGAGTTTTCTCCAAGATTGACCTTCAATCGGGATATCATCAGATAAAGATTCGCCCATGCGATATTCCGAAGACTGCCTTTTCCACACGATATGGACTATATGAATTCTTGGTCATGTCCTTCGGACTCACCAATGCCCCTGCCTACTTCATGTATCTCATGAATTCGGTATTCATGCCCGAACTCGACAAATTCGTCGTAGTTTTCATTGACGACATCCTGATCTATTCCAAGAATGAGGAAGAGCACGCTAAGCACCTGCACGTTGTTCTTCAGCGTCTCAGAGACCATCAACTCTATGCTAAATTTTCTAAGTGCAAATTCTGGTTGGATAGTGTGAAGTTCTTGGGTCACACTATTTCCAGCAAAGGCATAGCCGTTGACCCCAGCAAGGTACAAGAAGTGATGGATTGGAAACCTCCCACCTCTGTTCATCAGATTTGCAGTTTTCTTGGTTTAGCCGGCTACTATCGTCGTTTTATTCCGGATTTTTCCAGGATTGCTAAGCCTATGACTGAACTATTGAAAAAGGGAGTGAAGTTTGTATGGGATGAAAAGTGTGAAGAAGCTTTCCACACTCTCAGAGAACGCTTGACTACAGCCCCTGTGTTAACTCAACCCGATAACACCAAGCCATTCGATGTTTACTGCGACGCATCTGGCACTGGTCTTGGTTGTGTGCTTATGCAAAAGAATCAAGTTATCGCCTATGCTTCACGAGCCCTTCGGCCCCATGAGCAGAATTATCCGACCCATGATCTCGAGTTAGCAGCAATTATTCATGCTCTAAAAATATTAAGACATTATCTCATGGGCACTCGTTGTAATATCTACACCGATCACAAGAGTCTCAAATATATCTTCACCCAAGCCGATCTGAATATGAGGCAAAGGAGATGGCTAGAATTAATCAAGGATTATGATCTCGAGGTGCACTATCACCCCGGCAAGGCTAATGTAGTCGCGGATGCGCTCAGCCGCAAGGCCCATTGCCATTGCCTATCATTGGAAAACTATAATGAGACATTATGTTTAGAAATAAGGAAGCTTAGTTTGGAAATGATTTTCCAAGGCACTTTGAATCACATCTCAGTCGAGCCCACTTTTCACGACCAGATCATCATGGCTCAACTACACGATGAAGGAGTTAAGATCATCAAACAAAAACTCTCTCTAGGAGAAGAGAAATACAAATGTTTCCACCAGGACCATAAGGGAGTTCTATGGTTCGAAGGTCGCATAGTCGCTCCGAAGAATCATGAACTCCGTAAGAAAATTCTGGATGAGGCACACCTTTCCAAATTTTCCATTCACCCCGGTAGTAACAAAATGTATCAAGACCTTAGGAAAAATTTCTGGTGGACTAGGATGAAAAGAGAAATCGCTAAATATGTCTCAGAATGCGACACATGTCAGAGAGTAAAAGCCAGCCACTTGAAAGTAGCCGGTACACTTCAACCGTTGCCTATACCCTCATGGAAATGGGAGGACATAAGTATGGATTTCATTGTTGAATCGCCAAGTACCGCGCAGAAACACGATTCCATATGGGTTATCGTTGATAGGCTCACAAAGACGGCACATTTTCTTCCGGTACACACCACCTATACCGCCAAGAAATATGCTGAGATTTATCTCGATCGCATTGTTTGCCTACATGGAGTGCCGAGGACTATTATTTCCGATCGTGGTACTCAGTTTGTAGCACGTTTTTGGGAACAATTGCAAGCTTCTCTTGGTACTAAATGTATTCTAAGCTCAGCTTATCATCCTCAAACTGACGGACAAACGGAAAGAGTAAACCAAATTCTCGAAGACATGCTTAGAGCTTGCGTCATTCACTATGACAAGAGTTGGGACAAATGCCTATCCCTAGCAGAGTTGTCATATAACAATAGCTATCAAGTGAGTTTGAAAATGGCACCATTTGAGGCCTTATACGGACGAAGGTGTCGAACCCCTTTGAGTTGGTCACAGACCGGAGAACGCAAAATATTTGGACCAGACTTGGTAATCGAGGCAGAAGAAAAAGTGAAAGTAATACAAGAAAACCTTAGAGCCGCACAATCCAGACAAAAGAGCTATTTCGACAGAAGGAGAAAGCCACTGAAATTCGAAGTTGGTGACCACGTCTACCTTCGAGTTTCACCAACCAAGGGTGTCCAACGATTCGGAGTCAAAGGAAAACTATCTCCCCGTTACGTTGGTCCCTACGAAATCATCGAGAGCTGTGGACCCGTAGCCTATAGATTTCGACTGCCCCCTCAGCTTGCAGCCATCCACGATGTCTTTCACGTATCTCAACTCAAGAAGTGTGTTCGAGTCCCTACCGAGGTTATTAAACAACAAGAGATCTTAGTCGAGCCCGACCTCTCATACGTTGAGTACCCTATCAAAATCATGGATCAAAAAGAAAGAAGCACTAGGAGGAAAGTGATTAAAATGTACAAAATTCAATGGAATCATCACACTGAGGAAGTAGCCACATGGGAAACTGAAAGTTTTCTAAAACAGAATTTCCCGGGTTTTCTCAACTCCACCGAAGGTACACACCCCCTCCACCCTAAGCCTATTGTATGAATCTCGGGGCGAGATTCTTTTTAAGGGGAGGAGGCTGTAACACCTCAGGTGTTTAAATTACGAAATAAGCCTCTTTACCTTAACGCGGTGCATAAATACTTAGGAGAACTTTCAATGAAATAAGTTTCTAAAATAACTTCTAAGCTAGAACTCAAACAAGCTTTTGCGTGAAACAAAACTTGTAGAACTTTCCATTTCGAGTTGCAACACAAAAATTTGAGAAACACTTGGATTTGCGAACCAGCCCCTGCCTTTTCCTCTATTTCGCTGCAGACCCTTCCGTCTCGCCCGACCCTCCGACGCGCAGCCGTTCGCCCGACCCTTTCACTCGCCCGACCCTTTCCGTTTCGCCCGACCCTTTCACTCGCCGACCCACGCCGCCGCACAGTCGCTGCAGGCCACTTGGCCGGCGATGCTTGACCGCGCTAGGCGCCAAGCCAATGCCTGGCCACGCCCGCACGCCACGTTCCTCCCCAGTCCGCAAACGCCACGCGCGCGCCGGCGACCCATGCCCCTGCTCGCCGCCCGCCGTGCCCAATGGACGAACCGCGCCGTGCCCGTGTCTCCGCAGCGTTCCGCGAGTCGCTGCGCTCGCTGCCCGGCAATGCAGCTGCTGCACCTCTTCGCCCAACCCGCGCGCCGCATGATCTCCAGCTTCACACGCCAAATCCTCAGCGCCCAGTCCCCTGCCCGCGCCTGCCGCACGCCGCGCTGGCTTCTGTTCACCGCCCGCCGCGGCCAGTCGCGCGCCCCCGTCGTGCCGCCCGCACCCGCATCTCACAGTCAAGTCCCGCCCCTCCTCCCGCCCCTCTGCTGCCTACAAAAGGCCAAGCTTAGTTCCCCCCCCCCCCCCCCCCTCGCGCGTCCAAACACCAGAACGCCGCCGCCGTCACCATTAACGCCGTCGTGCTCAGCTCACCACGGAGCTCACCTCTCCGGCCACCCTTTGCCAGAGCTGAGTCTTCCACCACCACCACAGCACCCCACCGCAGCTCACTGCACCACCATCGTCGCCCAGAGCCACCGGAGCACCACCGCCGACGTTCCGCCCCGTTGCCGCCCCTCTGCTCTGCGCCGACGAGCCACCTTCGGCCACTCCCAACCCCGACCAAGGCCACCCAAGGTAGCTCTCACCTCCCTGGATTTCCCCGACCATTTTTCCCTCACCGCCAACGAGCCCCCTCGCCGGAATCTGGACGGCCGCCATGCCAGCGCCGCCCAGGGACCCAATTGCTTTGGTTGAAATCTTTAAAAGAGTCTGCACGCAACTTTCTAGGGGCATATCTGTAAACCTGTGTTCAAACTTTAAAATCAAACACAACGAACTTGTAAAATTCATTTAAAATCATAGAAAAATTGGAAAAATACAAACTTCACTGTTCTGGAATCTTTAGATGAAAAGCTACAACTTTTGTTACATGCATTCCGTCAGTTACTTACTAAATCTTACTATAAATTAAATGAAAAGGTTTAATAGACTTTAAATGTACCGCATGTTGTAGGCAAAGTCTAAATCTAAAAATGTTACAGTAACACACTTATGGATAGATTAACACCCTGTAAAAGTTTTAGCTTCAATACTTGAATGGGTTGTTCTGTACAAAAACATCTAGGTGCTAGCAGTGGTTGTGTTTTACTTTTTTTTTATCATAAATCTGCTGCGTAAAAATGTCTAAAATTTTTTTATAGTGCTTTTGCCTCTGCTTAATGTGCTCTAAATAAAAATTTCATCGCCAGAAGTTACCTAATCTAGAAGTTGTGTTTAATCCATGTTGCGCTTAGAAAATTAAGTTTCTAATATATCGCAGCCCCCTTTTTGTTAATAGTTTAAGTTATACTCTTTAATAATTGCCCACAGAAATACCAACTAAGTAACTTCACAACCAAATCGATGTTTTGTGAACTACAACTTTAACGTGAATGAAAATAATCGTCATATACCCTCACTATAACTTATATTGGTGCATTCATATAGAATCGACGACTCTCGCCAACGGAACGTACGAGCTGGTGCCCGTGTCCGAGAGTGAGCAGCGTGAAGCTCAAGTAAATCTAACTGAAGCTCTCGAAGACCCGAGCACAAGTTCGGAAGAGCCCCAAGCTAGCTTTTCACAAGAAGGCAAGCCCCGGAGCATGAACCCTATTTTTCTAAACTTTTGCAACTTATTACTCTACTTTACTTGTGCATTAAGTTTATAGGACTCGGTAAAAGTCGAGTGATTTCCTGTCACTCGCGAGAAATCAGGAGTTGATTGTTTACTACATGCTGCAATCATAAGGTCGACGGACGGGGCTATGGTACGATGTTTATGTTGATGATTGAGGCCCCGTCTGTTTAGTGAAAAATGCTAAGGCCGCAGTGTGTGGTAGAGGTGGTTAAGTCTTTGAATGTACTAACCACATGCCGAGAATATGGTAATCGGTAAGCTTAAGTACTGGATTGAACCGAGGCCGGAATATACTCCCCACTGTCTTGAATTCGTTCATATCTACCTAATGGCGGGTGCATCGGCCGCCACAGCCCGACGTACCGTGGTCTGTGGGGAGGTGTAGTCGAGGGCGGTGGGCTTGTTCCGTGAAGCGGGAATTGAAGGGAAAAGTGCTCGTGTGACTCTGGGAGTAACCACGTGACGTGTGTTTAGGTTTCCCTTGCAAGGTTAAGAAATTCGATTCGAACTGTCCGTTTCTCGCGGTTATTGAGACTGCTTGACCCTTTTACCACATAGAGTAAGAAGAGTAACAATGATAATGATTAATCTTGTTGGATGCAAAAATAATTCTTCCACCATGTATGATATTGGATAGTTGCTTGCCTAGAATGGTTAAAGAAAGCTAGAACTTGGAGCTAAAATCTGAAAGTAAGGACCTACTATATATGCTTTTCGGCAAAACAAACCCCTCAAGCCAAAAGCCTCGCATGCCTAGGAGTCGACTAACTATACCCCACTAGCCGGGTAAGCCTTGTTGAGTATTAGTATACTCAGCCTTGCTTGTGGCTTGTTTTCAGGTGAAACCATCGAGGTTTTGATTGCTAGTTTGACTTGGCCTTGTACCCTTCCTCCTGGTTGGTCGGTGGAATGGGATACGCCCCCGGCCATTGGTGGTGATGCCGAGTGATGCCTCGTACGGGCTTCATCGAGACATCCTTTATCGTCGAGTAGTTGTCGTTATCTTTTCCGTTGCTTGAACTCTGAAGAACTCATTTATTTCAAAATCCGAGGTACCTTGTTTTATGAATTTGAACTCCATTGTAATAATAATTCATGAATTGTGGATTGTTGTATACTCTGCGCTCACCTTCGTGTGAGTACATATGTATGTGTGGCTTCGATCCGCAAAAACCGTGGTTGTATCGGGAGGTTACCCGACAGACCAGTGGATTATTCCGTTTGAAGTGCGAGTTAGCCCTGATTGCCCTTGTGGTGATGAATAGCGCGCTTGAACCGGATTAATTCAGGTGGTTCTGCCACAATCATCCACAAGGTACACAATGAAATCATCACCAAAGGACTTTGTAGTCCTCTGTCTCTTGCTCCTTCTAAGAGCTTCATTGTCATGCTCCTCAAGATTTTCCTCATGTGTATGTTCATTGTGTTATATCAAAACAGCAGGTTCCTTAATAACAGACAATTCAGAACTAGTCATGCTAGCTTCCTCTTTCATAAAGAAGATGTTCTCAAAGAATGTAGCATCTCTGGACTCCATAATTGTACCAACATGTATGTCAGGTACTCCATATTTTACTACTAAAAATCTATAACCCACACTGTGAATAGCATAACCAAGAAAGACACAATCCACAGTTTTAGGTCCAAGCTTATGTTTCTTGTTTATTAGCATATTGACCTTTGCCAAACAACCCCAAGTTCATAAGTAAGAAAGTGATAGCCTCTTCTTCTCCCATTCTTCAAATGGTGTTTTCTCTTTATTCTTCATAGGAACACGATTCAGGACATGACATGCAGTCAAAATAGCCTCACCGCAGCATTCCTTGGAAAGTCCCGCCGTGTCTAATATGGCGTTAACCAAATCAGTTAGGGTGCAGTTGTTTCTTTCGGCAACCCCATTTGACTGAGGCGAGTAGGGAGGTGTCCTCTCATGAATTTTTCCATGTTCCTCACAGAATAAAGTGAAAACATTAGAAAAGTACTCTCCTCCATGATCCGACCTTACACATTTGACCTTTCTCTCGAGTTGATTTTTCCACTTCAGCGGGACTGCAATGTCAGACCCGGGGCAGCGGGACTGCTCACTTGGCGTACATATACATGTAGTATGGGATGACACATGGGCCATACCTTATCCTCATTGTAACTAGTCGTGTAGCACTAGGACTAGTCGGACGTAAGGAAACTACTCAAGCCGTACTCGGGTAGGACTCCTCAGGCCGTCCCGACTAGGACTTCCATTTAACCCTGTCCCCCCAGACTATATAAGGGCGGGCAGGGATCCCTCCAAAGCATAACCAACAACCTCATGACCTCTAAGGCAATACAAACCACTCAGGACGTAGGGTATTACGCTCTCAGTGGCCCGAACCTGTCTAAACCTTGTGTTCCTTGCACCTTCGAGTTCCTGATCTCGGCGACACCCTACCTACAACCTACCACCTCGGGGTATCCCTCGGTGGGCTTGGCGGTAAAACACCGACAGCTGGCGAGCCAGGTAGTGGTGTTCATCGAGCATCCACCGGAGAACTTGATGGCATCCACCAATGTCACTAGCGCCATGCTCGATAAGGGCACAACTTGCATCTTCGGTTCGTGGATCTGCATCGCCAATGGCTCGGGTGGTTTCTACAGCCACCTAGCTAATTCCACGGTGCCCGAAGCTTCGAGCTGATCGAGCGAACTCGACGAGTTCATCGCCAACCTCAACGAGATGCATCCGCTTCTCACCAGCGAGACCGAGGAGAATTCCGTCACCGACGCATTTTCGACTCATGTCCCAACATGACTCTCCGGGTCAGGCTCAAGCCGATCTGGGGGGAGCGTACCCGATTCCACTTCGGATTACGCAACGCGGCTTCTTCTTACTAGGAGGCCCTACGGTCTAAGTCCCTCTTCGACCTGGAAGCAGACTTAGATCTCGTACTCAAGCTCGGAGATGAGGACGCCACCGCTAGCCAGGAGCCTCCCGTTTTCAACGCCTACTCGGATTCAGATGACGAGCCCGACTCCTCTGCGGTCAGTCATCTGGGTCTGACCATTACAACTACTGAGCAGGGCAGATTCATATATTGGAAGGGCATGGAGCCCTTCGAACTACTCAACGATGATGCCCGCTTAGTAGCCACCATCCAGCAGCTGCCTTTTCAAGAGGGCAGACCTCTCGCTCCTATCCTGGAGGAGACTACCAGGACGTCCACCACGACGGTCCTGGCCACCGATTATTCAGGCGACTACATGCTAGAGCGCGAAGTCTACATGGCTTCCATCCACGAGGTCGATGACGACGAGCCTGGCATCGAGTTCGACAATGAACTCGAGGACGCGATCTCCAGCGACGAGTTCACCGCTGACGCCCCTCAAGGTGAAGACGAAGAGCAAAAGTGACGCCATCGCCTGAGGAACTCTAAACGCAACAAACGCAGGCGCAATGCTCAAGAGCGCGCCCGCAACCCGCATTGGCAAAGGAACCTGCGACGGGATTTTGATGCTGCTGCAGAAGACGAATTTGTTACCCCCATGGGCAACATCTACGAAGCTTCACTGCTCCTGCAGCAGATCCCACAAACAGACGAAACTCAGCGGATCATGCGACTTGTTAAGCAAGCCGCAGTATAACTCGACAAGATGAATCCGCTGCAGTCTATCCAACGTACTCGCTCCAGATTGGAACGAAACGGCAGCTCTGCTCCCCAGGGTAGTCGTGCCATCGCAGGACACCCCAATCCCCACAACAACCAACAAGTTGAGCAGGAGGCTCAACAAAACTGCCCCAGGCCCAGTGGTGGAGGACAACCCGCTGGAGGCCAAGGCCACCAGGGCAACCAGCTTCCACCAGCCCCCGTCGACCTGAGGCAGCACATCAACAGCAACCGCGACGCACGTACCATTATCTCCAACAAGTAGCGCGAGCGGTTGGAAAACGGCCTTCGCGATGATAGTGATCGCTTCCCGACTTTTACTGAAAACCTCACCAACCGCGAGATTCCAAGGGACTTCAAGCCCACAAACATCCCGAAGTATGACGGGAAGCAGGATCCACGGCAATGGCTACAATGCTACTCTGTGGCCATCGAAGTGTGCGGGGGCTCTAACTTGACTAAAGCTCTCTACTTCCCTATGGCCCTGGAGATTGCACCGCTCACATGGCTGGAAACCCTCCGGCCGAACTCCATCGATTCCTGGGAAGCCCTGAAGCAGGTCTTCGTCGACAACTTCCAAGGCTCCATGATCCCGGCAGGTACCTGCCATGACTTGTCGCAGGTCAAACAGGAGGAGAACGAGACCCTGAGGTCGTACACGCGTCACTTCTTCGACACCCGCGCCACCATCGCCAACATCGCCGACGAAGAAGTCATCCGCTGCTTCCGCAACGGGGTGGCCGCGAAGCAAATGTACCGCGAGTTCGGGAGAAATCTCCGACTACCGTACTCAAGCTCCGTGACATGATGCAGCGATCGGTGGATCAAGAAGACGAGGAGAACGAATGCTTCCCGATTCGCAAGACTGACAAGGACAACGGCAATAACCGTCCCGACAAAAGCCAGTACAGTAACTCGGGCGCCGCCCATAAGCGGAAGCCGGAGAACCAAGTGGCCAGCGTCGAGACCAGTCACCGGAACAAGAAGTCGGGCAAGTTGCAGGAGCAATACGAGAAAATTCTTCACAAGCAATGCCCGATACACCCGAAGGCCAAGCATACCATGTTCATGTGTACCGTCCTCCGCAAGAGCCTCAATGCACCACTCCCCGATGACGAGGAAAAGGACAAGGACAAGGCGGACGACGGCAACGGCAAGTCTGGGCCTCCGGGTTTTCAACACCCGACTAATACCATCAACATCATCTTCGGAGGCGACGATGGTATTCTCACCAAACGCGCGCAGAAACTCTTTCAACGCGAAGTCATGTCAGTTGAGCCAGCAGTGCCGCGTCCTTTGAGACACAGTGAGGTCCCGATCTTTTTCTCCAGAAAGGATCAGTGGACCAGCTTCTCCGAGCCAGGAAAACTCCCGCTCATACTGGACCCGGTAGTCGCGGGCTCTACGCTGACCCGGGTACTCATCGACGGGGGGAGCGGTTTGAACCTGCTCTTCCCGAGTACTCTGAAGAAAATGAGGTTGGACATCAGCAAGATGCTCACCCCAAGCAAGGCTCCGTTTTACGGGATCGTTCCGGGTAACGCGGCTACATCGATCGGCTCAATCACCCTACCAGTTACTTTCAGGACAGCTGACAACTTCCGAACCGAGTACATCAAATTCGGAGTCGCAAACTTCGAATCATCATACCACGCCATCCTCGGCAGGCCCGCCTTCGCCAAGTTCATTGTGGTACCCCATTACGTCTACTTGGTTTTGAAAATTCCAGGTACCAACGGTGTGCTATCTCTCCACGGCGACGTCGAGAAGTACTATGACTGCCACCAGGAGGCGATCAAGTACGCTGCATCAGCTCGTGTGCCAGAGCCTTCTTCGGAAGTACTCGTGGCCACGCAACAACTCTCCGAGACAGAGCTGGAGGTGGCAAACAAGAGGCCAAATCCGTCGAGGGTCAAGCCGAACTCCGACGTTGGCATCAAGACCATCCAACTCCAGGAGGGTGATTCATCCAAGACCGCTCTGGTCGGCGGGAACCTTGACAACAAATAGGAACTCGCGCTCGTCAACTTTCTTCGGGCTAACTGAGACATCTTCGCTTGGAAACCAACGGACATGCCAGGTGTGCCCAAGGAGTTGATTGAGCATGCCCTAAAAGTTGATCCGAAAGCCACTCCGAGGAAGCAACGACTACGTTGTTTCTCTCCAGAAAAGAGGCAAGCTATCTAATAAGAGCTAGCTAAACTACTCGCGGCTGGTTTCATCAAAGAGGTGTACCACCCAGAGTGGCTAGCCAACCCTATACTTGTTCTGAAAAAGAATAATAATGAATGGAGGATGTGTGTCGACTATACCGATCTCAATAGGCACTGCCCGAAAGATCCTTTGGCGCTACCCCGTATTGATCAGGTTATTGTCACACCCGATTCTAGAAAGAACCAGATGCATCTCATATGTGTGCCAGGATCTCGTTCACACACATATGGTAGACGGAAAGTGTAATATATCAAAGGCAATGCTCCAAAGTAACTAAATAGAGTATTTAATGATATTACACTCCGTATAAAAGAGACACAAATGTCTTTAAACGATAAACCGTTATACCCTATACGAAGTCTGCAACAACTCCGTCTTCCACAGGCGATGACTGGTGAATGCAGGACCTAGAACTCCCCGAAGTCGTCGAAGATCTCCTCTTCAAAGTTCTCTTCTGAACAGCAGGGGGCAAGGGTGAGTACTCTTATGGTTGGTACTCAGCAAGTGGGGTGAAAATGCAAGGCTATCAAGGATAGGCTGAGGTTTGCAGCAGCGGTTGCTTTTAGTTGGTCAAATATTTATTATCAAGCACCTATTAACTAGGTTTATGTTTATACCAACCCACTTTAACAAGATCAGAAAGGTACCATCAACCATGATATAGTCCACGAACCACAAATTAATTAATCTTCAAGTTTCATTATCATGTGAGGGTCCAAGCCACTCTTAACCGTGAGTACGGCTGTTATAACAGTTTTACACTCTGCAGAGGTTGTACACTTTACCCACAAATCGTGTTTCCCTGAGTCGCCCGGGTTTGCAAGGCCCTTAAACACTTCCGAGGTGAGTGGCGAGGGTACACTACGAAGCCTTTACAAAGACATGTCGAGAGCTAGGCAGCCCGCTAGAGTTTCAGTAGCGGCGTGGTCCATAAACCTCCCTAATGGTCAGCTCCTTAGCAAAGGCAGCTACCCCAAGAGGACCGGGCTATGACCCCTATCACCGACCCCCTCCTTGCCCTTTCGGTAAGGCCACCAGCAAACTACACATCTAATTAATTGGCTAAGGTCAGAGCCATATGACTTTGTGGCTGCACTGTTCACTTGGGTGGTTCTCCATGTTCCCATTAAACAAAGTTGATCTTGAAATTACGCGATAAAACCACAATAAGAAACGTGTTCAACATTAACAAAAGAGTAAACCAATACCAATCCCAAAGTTGGCAACTAAGCGTAACTACCCAACAAAGTAGTAAACCCAGGAATTTCAAGGTTTGGGGTAAAAGACTAGGTATGTCCTTAGCATAGGTAACCCATCAAATTTATGCAAGCAACAGTAATGTAAAGTGAATTTTCATGCTGTTGTTGGGATCAAATAGAATATGCAGAGGGGGAAATCCACTTGCCTCCTTCAAATAGCTGCTGATTCTCTTCCTCGTAAGCTTGCTCTTGATTTGGCTCGAACGTCACGTTGTCTACGCGATCACACAAACAAGCATACACAAACAAATAAGAAACAATACAACAAACAATACAAACAGAAGATGAGAAGATGCTAAAGTTGTAGTTCATGATGCAAAGATCATGTGGGCTCAAGAATCGCTGAAATCGGAGTTGGAACGATGAAGATATGGCTAAATCAGTGATCTGGGGACCTAACTGCTAGAGTTTTGAGTCTCCCGAGGCTAGATCTGAAGAATTCAGGGGCTAAAACATAATTAAACCTTATACAGAGGGTCGGGGTGCAAAACTAAAAGTTCTGGACGGCGGGTACTAATTCTAGAAAAGTTAGGGGTCGGGATAGAAAAAGAAAGGGCTCAACTCTAATTATTTTCTTCTGATCTGGACTGCGGGTTGATTCCTGGAAAACTTAGGGATCTTCTTGCAAAAGTTTCGGGAACGGCTAGGGTCGGGTGAATCTGGTCCGTTGGATCAGAATCGGCGGCGGATCAAACGAATCGGCGGAGTAAGGGTCGGGCGAATCGGCTGAGTCAGGAAAAGGTCGGGTAAATCGGCCGGGTAAAGTGAAGATCGCTTCTGGCCGTTAGATCTAGATCAAGCGGCAGAGGAAGGGTCGGCTCGACAGAACGAAAAGGGTCAGGCGAAGCGGAGTTTTAACTGGGCATCGGCGGCGAGCGGGTGCGGCGGCGGACGGCCGGAGCTTCACCAAATCCGATGTTCCGAGACTTGATTCAAGCTGGGTTTATGCCGAGGAGTGAGTGGCGGTACGGTGAAGGTGAGGGTGGGTACGGGTTGGCTGTGCAGCGGCTGTAAACTGGCGGCCACGGCGGCGGGCGGAAACAGAGGTCCGGCGAGAAATCTGGTTGGCGGCGGAGCAAGAGAGAGAGGGGAATCTAGTGCGGCTTGATGCTCACCAACTTGCGGGGCTCTGGCGAGAGTTGAAGACGGCAGGGAAGCTGCAGATCGGCGAATCGTCGGAGAATCGGCGACACGGGTCGGCGGCGTCCCTCCGAGGTGCAACTTCCAGCGGCGCGCGACAATGTTGTGTAGAGGAAGAGATTTGAGCTTGGCTCTGGTTGCAAAGCGGGGCTTCAGCGGGATTTTATAGGGGCGGATCGGCCGGGATTAGGAAGGTGGTGCTGCGGAGTCGATCAGGACTCGGGTAAGAAGAAAGAAAGAGAACGGGACACGAACGACAGCACGGAGTCGTTCTGGACTCTGGGTAAGGAAAGAAGAGAGAAGAAGAAGGCGCCGACAGGTGGGTCCTAGCTGTCGGTGGAAGAAAGAGTCGGGTGAGAGAATCGGCCGTTGGGTTGGCCGCGGGGAAAGAAAAAGAAGAAGAAGAGAAGAAGGATTGGGCTGGCTGTAAGAAAGAAATAGGAGGAGAAAAGAAATAAAGATGCATGCAAAATTTTAATTTATGATTTTTATGAAAATACTTTTAGAAATTTTAACTCCTATAATTTTGGGTGTTACAAAACCTACCCCCCTTAAAGAGAATCTCGTCCTCGAGATTAGGAAGGACTAGGGAACAGCTGAGGGAATTCTGCAATCAGTTCGTCTTCTCTTTCCCAAGTAGCTTCATCTTCTGAGTGGTGACTCCACTCTACTCTGCACATTTTGATCATCTTGTTCCGGGTAACCCTCTGAGATGTTTCCAAAATTCTAACCGGGTGCTCTGTATAAGTTAAATCTTCTTGCGCATCCAGTTCCTCCAACGGTAATTGCTCCTTAGGCACTCTCAAACATTTCTTTAACTGTGATACGTGAAACACATCATGGACATCTGACAATCGTGCCGGTAACTCCAATTGATATGCCACTTCACCTTTCCTTTCCAGGATCTGAAAAGGACCAATATAACGGTGTGATAACTTTCCTCTCACTTTGAATCTACGTAAACCTTGGATGGGTGATACCTTCAAATACACAAAATCTCCAACTTCAAATGTCAATTCCCTTCTTCGTGTATCAGCATAACTTTTCTGTCGTGACTGGGCAGTCTTGAGATTATCCCGGATTATCTGGACTTGTCTATCTGCTTCTTGAAGAATTTCTGGTCCAAAAACTTGACTTCCTCTTGTCTGATTCCAATACAAGGGTGTCCTGCATTTTCTTCCGTATAATGCTTCAAATGGGGCCATCTTGAGACTTGCCTGATAACTGTTATTGTAGGAGAATTCTGCATATGGCAAACTTTTATCCCAACTACCTCCATGCTTTAGGGCGCATGCTCTCAACATATCCTCTAATACTTGATTTGTTCGCTCGGTCTGACCATCTGTTTGCGGATGATATGCAGAGCTGAAATTGAGCTTTGTATCCATGGATTCATGTAATTTCTGCCAGAAACGCGACGTGAACTGAGTACCTCGATCAGACACTATCTTCTTTGGAACACCGTGCTGACACACAATTCGTGACATGTATAGTTCTGCTAACTTGGCTTCAGTGTATGTTGTTTTGACTGGGATGAAATGTGCGACTTTTGTCAATCTGTCCACAATAACCCATATCGAGTCGTAACCATCGCGAGTACGAGGTAACCCTACAATGAAATCCATACCAATTTCTTCCCATTTCCATTCAGGTACTTTCAAAGGCTGGAGTAAACCTGCTGGTCTCTGGTGTTCTGCTTTCACCCTCTGGCATACATCACACAAAGCTACGTGAGTTGCTACGTCTCTTTTCAATCCATACCACCAGTACCTTTCTTTCAAGTCTTGATACATTTTGGTACTTCCAGGATGAATGGAATAAACGGAATCATGTGCTTCCTTCAAAATAAGTTCACGAAGGTGATCAATTTCAGGTACACAGATCCTTTTTCTGAACCAAACAGTCCCTTGTTCATCTTCGGTGAAATCCTTAGTCTTGCCTAAACCAATTTGAATCTTGATTTCTTTGATCTTAGCATCTGTCAACTGTCCTTTTCTGATCTCCTGTTCTAGTGTCGGTTCTATCTCCATAATCATGGCTTCTGCCTGAGTGACAATTCCCAAATTTAAACGTGCCATCTCCCAACATAATTCTTGAGGCATCAATCGAGCAATCATCATATTAGCTTGTCCTTTCCGGCTTAGGGCGTCTGCCACAACATTAGCCTTGCCAGGATGATACTGAATATCCAAATCATAGTCCTTGATTAATTCTAGCCATCGGCGCTGTCTTAAGTTAAGATCCTGTTGCGTAAAGATGTACTTCAGACTCTTATGGTCCGTGAAGATCTGACACTTGTTTCCGATCATTTAGTGCCTTCAAATCTTCAATGCGTGCACGACGGCAGCCAATTCCAAGTCATGGGTAGGATAGTTCTGCTCATGCTTTCTCAGCTATCTTGAAGCATAGGCCACAACTTTGCCTTCTTGCATTAACACACATCCAAGACCCATCCGTGAAGCGTCGCAATACACGTCAAACCCTTTGTGGATATCCGGCATTATCAACACAGGGGCAGTGGTCAATCTTGTCTTCAGCTCTTCAAAACATTTCTGGCATGTAGCATCCCACTTAAATTCTTTCCCTTTTTCCAACAGAGAAGTCATAGGTTTCACAATCCTTGAGAAGCCTTTAATAAATCTGCGGTAGTAGCCTGCAAGTCCGAGAAAACTTCTGATTTCAGGCACAGTCTTCGGTGGATTCCAATTCAGAACATCTTGAACTTTACTTGGGTCTACTGCAATTCCTCCATCTGTGATAACATGTCCAAGGAAAGAAACTTCTCTCAACCAAAAATCACATTTACTCAGCTTAGCATATAACTGATTCTCTCGGAGTTTCTGTAACACTATCCTCAAGTGTTCTTCATGTTCTTCCTCGTTCTGTGAATACACCAAGATGTCATCAATGAACACAACCACAAACTTGTCAAGGTATTCCATGAAAACCTTGTTCATCAGGTACATGAAGTATGCTGGAGCGTTGGTCAATCCAAATGACATCACAGTAAACTCGTACAGACCATATATGGTAGCGAAAGCTGTCTTGGGTATATCCTCCGGTCGGATCCTTAGCTGATGATATCCTAATCTCAGATTAATCTTGGAGAAAACCTTGGCACCTCTCATCTGATCGAACAAATCTTCAATCCGGGGCAGTGGATACTTATTCTTGATTGTCACATCGTTCAACGACCTGTAGTCTACACACATCCTTCTGCTGCCATCTTTCTTATCGACAAAGATCACGGGTGCTCCCCACGGGGATGAGCTAGGACGGATAAATCCCTTAGCTAACATTTCTTCTATTTGTTTCTTTAGTTCACTTAGATCCTTAACATCCATTCTATAGGGTCTTTTAGAGATAGGTGCAGTACCAGGTAAAAGATCAATACTGAACTCAATGTCACGAACAGGTGGCATAAATGGTAAATCTTCCGGAAAAACGTCGGGATACTCACTGATAACTCTGATATCTTCCAGGGGCATTCCTTTCATTTGGTTCACTGTCCCGACTGCACTGGGCAAAGCTGATGCCACAAACTCTATTTTATCTCCTTGAGGACTGGTCAAGAGCACTGATCTCTTGCGACACTGAATAACACCATCACATCCTGATAACCAATCCATTCCGAGGATCACATCGATACCATTATTCTTTAGGACTATTAGATTGGCTAGGAATTCAATCCCCATAATATTCATGCTGACCCTTGGGCATAAGTGGCTGGCTTTCAATTCCTTGCCCGGGGAGCTTACTAGTAATATTTGTTTCATAGGGCTCTTTGGTAAATTATGTTTTGCAGCAAATTGCTCAGTAATGAATGAATGTGATGCTCCAGAATCAAATAAAACTGATGCAGGTTCAGAATTGACAAGGAACGTACCGAGCACAACGTCGGGAGCCTCTTCAGCTGTTTCTGCGGCCACATGATTCACCTTTCCGCGCACGCAGTTCTGTTGTCCTTTGTTGCCCAGTGGTGTCTGGTTGCTGTTGCGCGGCTGCTGCTGCTGAGGAGTCTGCCTTTGTCCGCTGTTCCTCTGATTCTGAGGAGTTTGCGCATTACGCTTCGGATAGTTGTTAGCGTAATGACCCAGTTCTCCACATTTGAAACATCCTTTAGGTTGGACCGGAGTGACTGGATTGTTGGTCCGCACTGGTGCACCTATGGCATAGCCGGGATGGTACGGTTGCGGGTTGGAGTGGCGCTGAGTCTGCTGGTTGTAGCGTTGAGGCTGCTGTGGAGTTCTTTGATTCTGTTGACTCTGCTGATATCCTCCACCTTGTCCTCCAAAGCGCGGCTGATATCCTTGGGGTGTGTTGTAGCGGGGTCGGGTGTTGCTGCTGGATTGTCCTTGGGACTGAAGTTTTCGCTTGTGTTCTCCAAGCTCCTTGCACTTGCTCTCCAGACCAATGGCTTTGTCTAGTAGGGTTTGGAAGTTAGGGAAAGTGTGACTATGCAGCTGATAGTTTAGCGGCCCTATTAGACCTTCCAAGAAGCGCTCCTGCCTCTTTGCGTTACTATCCACCTCATGGGGCGCGTAACGAGACAACTGAGTGAATTTTTCCCGGTACTCACTGACAGTCATGCTACCTTGCTTCAGGTTCAGGAACTCCTTCTGCTTGAGCTTCATTAGTCCTGCCGGGATATGGTGGCTGCGGAAGTTGGTTCTAAACTCCTCCCAGGTGATAGTGTTGGCGTTGGCGTGGGCAGCAGTGAAAGCATCCCACCAATCAGCGGCTGCACCTTCCAGACGTCCTGCAGCATACAGGACCCTTTCACGGTCACTGCATTGTGTGATGTCCAGCTTCTTAGTGATGACCTTCAACCAATCATCAGCGTCCAGGGGGTCCACAGAGTGAGAAAAGGTAGGAGGGTGGTGGCTCATGAATTCTCTGTGTTTGTCTCTTGGTGGCGGGTTTTGCTGCGGTTCTTGCTGATTCTGCTGAGCTTGTATGTTCTGGATGGTGGCAGTGAGGTTCTGCAACACCTGCATCTGCGCTGCCAAGAATTGCTCCATTGTCGGATTGGGCAGTGTTGGCAACTGACTCTGTAGATTGACTACACGAGCACGCCTAGAGCTAGGGATATTCTGTCCTCCACCTGTCCTGGTGTTCACCATCTGACCGTTAGGGAATAAACCCAGGATAAGACAGGTGTACTAGATATAGGTAGATAGAAAATAATATCTTAACAAAATATGGATTTATAAAACTCCAACTGATATTAATGTATATATTATGTCAAGCAATTCTTATAGCACTCAAAGCAAATATTTGTCCTCAAGCAATCATTACATCGTCGTCCTCTCAAGAGAAAATGATTCTAACGAGAACTTTAAGAGGTACTAGCCTAAGAGCCTAAGTGCCTATTCCTCGGGGCGAGTTATGGAGCCGGGTTCGCCGTGACGAAGCTTTTTGCGGGGTGGTGACAATGCGGGGAAGCGGGGTTCATCCATCTGTAGGGGTGGCGGCGCTCTTCCCTCTAGTCGAGCTTCCAGCATGCGGATCTTTTCATGGGCCTCCAGTAGCTTGTCCTGAGTATCGTCCAGCTCAGTGATGACGCTTTCCAGCTCAGTGTTGAGAGCGGCGGTGACTCGAGCAAGAGTGTTGAGGCGGTCTTCGCCGTCTTCACCCAGAGTAATCACAGTTTCTTCAGTTCCACTGAGGCGGCGGGGAAGGTGGCGATACTCCATTTTCTGAAGCTCCTGACGGTAGGTATGGCAGATGGACCATAGAGCTCTCCTGGCGGCACTGCTGACGGCTGCGTCGTAAGTAGCGTGGGGTGTGGTGGAGTCGTGTGCAGTGAGAGTTCTCAGGCCTCTAGCACTTTCCATTCTGCTGTGGACGCGAGAGAGGTAGTAGTCGCTGAGCGCGGGGTCGGTGTAGTGATGCGTGTGGTAGTGAGGTCTCACGCGGTTGCCCAACTCTTGAAGTACACCTTGTAGCACTTGAGACAAGTGGCCGGGTTCTCTGTCCGAGGTGCGAACACAGCAACGAATCGGCGGAGTAAGGGTCGGGCGAATCGGCTGAGTCAGGAAAAGGTCGGGTAAATCGGCCGGGTAAAGTGAAGATTGCTTCTGGCCGTTAGATCTAGATCAAGCGGCAGAGGAAGGGTCGGCTCGACAGAACGAAAAGGGTCCGGCGAAGCGAAGTTTTAACAGGGCATCGGCGGCGTTCGGGTGCGGCGGCGGACGGCCGGAGCTTCACCAAATCCGATGTTCCGAGACTTGATTCAAGCTGGGTTTATGCCGAGGAGTGAGTGGCGGTACGGTGAAGGTGAGGGTGGGTACGTGTTGGCTGTGCGGCGGCTGTAAACTGGCGGCCACGGCGGCGGGCGGAAACAGAGGTCCAGCGAGAAATCTGGTTGGCGGCGGAGCAAGAGAGAGAGGGGAATCTAGTGCGGCTTGATGCTCACCAACTTGCGGGGCTCTGGCGAGAGTTGAAGACGGCAGGGAAGCTGCAGATCGGCGAATCGTCGGAGAATTGGCGACACGGGTCGGCGGCGTCCCTCCGAGGTGCAACTTCCAGCGGCGCGCGACAATGTTGTGTAGAGGAAAAGATTTGAGCTTGGCTCTGGTTGCAAAGCGGGGCTTCAGCGGGATTTTATAGGGGCGGATCGGCCGGGATTAGAAAGGTGGTGCTGCGGAGTCGATCAGGACTCGGGTAAGAAGAAAGAAAGAGAACGGGACACGAACGACAGCACGGAGTCGTTCTGGACTCTAGGTAAGGAAAGAAGAGAGAAGAAGAAGGCGCCGACAGGTGGGTCCTAGCTGTCGGTGGAAGAAAGAGTCGGGTGAGAGAATCGGCCGCCGGGTTGGCTGCGGGGAAAGAAAAAGAAGAAGAAGAGAAGAAGGATTGGGCTGGCTGTAAGAAAGAAATAGGAGGAGAAAAGAAATAAAGATGCATGCAAAATTTTAATTTATGATTTTTATGAAAATACTTTTAGAAATTTTAACTCCTATAATTTTGGGTGTTACAGTTATCGACTCCACCGCTGGCTGCATTCTGCTCTCTTTCCTTCATTGCTACTCGGGTTATCATCAGATTTCCCTCAAGGAAGAAGTCCAGATCAAAACCGCTTTCATCACCCCGTTCGGTGCCTACGCATACACGACTATGTCGTTCGGGCTAAAGAACGCGGGTGCGACCTATCAGCAGGCCATCCAGCTATGCCTTGCTGATCAACTACACCGCAACGTTGAAGCATACGTGGATGACGTGGTTGTGAAAACCAGAAATCTAGACGAGTTCATCTCTCATCTCGAGGAAACCTTCAACAGCCTGCGAAGATTTCAGTGGAATCTCAACCCGAGTAAGTGCGTCTTTGGCGTACCACAAGGGAAACTCCTCAGTTTCATCGTCAGTCACCGAGGCATTGAGGCTAACCCTGAGAAGATAACCGCCATTACAAGCATGGGGGCCCCATAGAAGATTAAAGACTTGCAGAAGCTCACAAGCTGTATGGCGGCGTTAAACAGATTCATCTCTTGACTCGGAGAATGGGGTCTACCCTTCTTCAAGCTCCTCAAGCGGCAGGACAACTTCATTTGGACCAAGGAGGCGGCTCAGGCATTGGAGGATCTCAAGGACCACCTTCAATCGCCCCCCATCCTTACGGCTCCGAACCCAGGCGAAAACCTGCTACTCTACATCGCTGCGACTACTCACGCAGTCAGCACGGCTATTGTGGTGGAGCGATCCGAGGAAGGCCATGCCTTTGGTGTGCAACGGCCAGTGTATTTTGTTAGTGAAGTCCTTTCTGAGTCGAAGGTACGTTATCCTTCGATCCAGAAACTTCTCTACGCTATACTCATTACCTCGAGAAAGCTTCGCCACTACTTCAACGAGTACAAGATCACAGTTGTCACTGATTTCCCGTTGGCGGATATACTCCACAACCGGGATGCCACTGGATGTATCTCCAAGTGGGCAGTGGAACTAGGGGTTCTCAGTATCGACTTCAAGCCACGCACGGCCATCAAGTCACAAGTCCTAGTCGACTTCTTGGCAGAGTGGCAAGAAAACCAAATACCAACTCTAGCTAACCAGCGAGAACATTGGGTCATGTTAGTTCACTCAAGCTCGAAGACGGCGGCACAGGAGTACTCTTCATCAGCCCGACTGGTGAGCAACTTAAATATGTATTCCAAATACTATTTAAGGTCTCCAACAACGAGGCCGAGTACGAGGCATTATTGCATGGGCTACGCCTGGCTGTCTCTCTTGGCATCAAACGACTACTCGTCTTTGGCGACTTGCTGCTAGTGGTCCAACAATGCAACAAGGAGTGGGACACCAACAAAGAAACCATGGACGCGTATGTTGCGCAAATCTGCAAGCTCGAGAACAAGTTCTCAGGGCTCGAGGTCATGTGCTCCGCGACAACAACGTTGGGGCAGACGTACTCTCAAAGCTTTGCTCTGAGCGAGCCAAAATACCGGCTGGAGTCTTCGTTCATGAACTCCACCACCACTCCATTCCAAGAGTAGAGCGAGGAACCATCGACGAAGGCCCTGTGGAGCCTTGTCGAGAGGTCCTCATGATCGCGGAGGATTGGTGTACACAGTTCATCGACTTGATTAAAGAAAAGAAGCTACCTCCCAACCTTGATCCCAAGAGTGCCGAGGCTATCCGACCAGTCAGGCGCGGCAAGGGTTATGTCCTGGTCGGAGATAAGCTCTACAAGCGCAGATTAGTGACAGGAGTACTCATGAAGTGTGTAACTACCGAAGTAGGGTAGGAAATCCTTGAGGAAATCCATGAGGGCGCGTGTGGCAATCATGCGGCTTCCTGAACTCTAGTTGGGAAGGTCTTCAAGTCTTGGTTCTATTGGCCGGCTTTGGCAGACGCCGAAAATCTCGTTCGCCGATGCACCAACTGCCAATTCTTCGGCAAACAAGCTCATGTCCCTGCTCACAAGCTGATCGCCATTCCACCATCGTGGCCGTTTGGATGTTGGAGCCTCGACATGATTGGTCCACTGACAACGGCATGAGGAAGCTTTATCCACGTATTGGTGGCCATCGACAAGTTCACCAAGTGGATCGAGTACAAGCCCATAACAACCTTGACGGCCGATAGAGTTGTCACCTTCATCTGTGACATACTCCACCGTTTTGGTTTCCCTCATACGATCATCACCGACCTGGGATCCAACTTTACATCACACGAGTTCTAGGAGTTCTGCGAACGAAGTGGCATCGAGGTCAAGTAGGTCTCGGTGGCTCACCCGAGGGCCAATGGCCAGGTGGAGCGCGCCAACGGCATGATCCTCGACGGGCTCAAGAAAAGACTCTACGATGAGAACAGCAAAAAGGGAGGCAAGTGGATTGACGAATTACCCACAGTTGTCTTGGGGCTTCATACTCAACCGAGTAAAGCCACAGGACAGTCACCTTTCTTTCTCGTCTACGGGTCAGAAACTATTCTCCCAACAGATATTATGTGGAATTCCCCCAAGTTGGAGATGTACGAGGAAGGCGAAGCTGATGAGGCAAGGCACTTGGAACTCGACTGTGCTGAAGAGGTCAGATGCAATGCTTTGCTTCAATCAGCAAGATATCTACAAGGCGTTCGACGGTATCATGACCGCAATGTCTAAGAAAGATCCTTCAACGTTGGGGACCTGATCTTACACCGCATCCAAGATGAGACTGGGCTTCACAAGCTCAACTCTAGATGGGAAGGACCCCTCGTCGTCATGAAGGTAACCAGCCCAGGGTCGTATCGACTACAATACCCTGATGGCCTGGAGGTTCCAAATTCTTGGAACATCGAGCACCTACGCCGTTTTTATGCTTAAGAAATTTATACAAACCTCGTCAGCTGCAGCGTAGCTTAGTATATAAATTCATGGTTATTTCAGTTCCCCAAATGACTACTGTGTTTTTATTCTTTTAAGCAACATTGAGTACACTCGGGGGCTGTCGCCATGAGTTATCTCAATACGCTACTATTGACTAATCCTTGGAATACTCGGGGGCTAGCGCCATGAGTACTCTCCATCACGATTACAGTCTATTACCTGCCTCTCAGGCTAACCCGTTCAAACGAATTATGGAACTTATTTCCGACCACCTTCCTCTACGGCTTATTCAAGCTAAGGGGCAAGGTCTCTTAAGGTAAAGTCGAAGGGGTCATCACAGCTACACACAGAGGTTATATGAACTCAACTCTATATAAAAGTACAAGTCTAGTACATAGTTCACCAGCTGAAGCGATGCCTTCAGGGTAACTATACACTGGCATTAACGTACTAAGTTGCTTAATGATCAAACAAGCATAAATATATTACATGAGCAAACTGTTGTTTTCAGCAAAACATACACAGTTCATTACAAAGCTCAAAATAGTGGGAGGTCATCAACTATCTGATGGGCAACATCTTGCACCTTAGCTTGGTACTCGTTGAATCGCTCCTCGGTACACTCCCTGGAGATGCCCTCAACGAAAGGACT
This sequence comes from Panicum miliaceum, assembly GCA_032594955.1. NCBI lineage: Eukaryota > Viridiplantae > Streptophyta > Magnoliopsida > Poales > Poaceae > Panicum > Panicum miliaceum. Next base: position 35,938,469 of record CM064059.1, read on the forward strand.
GATGTCCATACTAGGGTAGTATGACTTCACCACAGCTAAAGTGTGGGTTAAGACCAGCTTGGCGGTGCCGGATGCATAGCCTACGATCCTTACTGGAGCATCCACAAGGCGTTGTACCAACGAGTGACCACTTGGTGTCAAGTCGACAACCTCACATAGCTGATAAGCAGCCGTTGCGAGTTGTTCCACCTCCTTCTCATGGCGCTGTTTGTCCTGAGCCATGGACTGGATCCTCGTCAGCTCCGCTGTGAGTTGCTTGTCAGCATCCTTCAGCTGGCGAGTCACAGTCTTGTGCTCCTCGTCCAGATCCGAGTACTTCAGTTGAAGCTCTTCCAGGGCCTTCTTCAGCTGCTCCTTTTCTTCTGTAAGTTCGTATATATCACACTTCCAGTTAGTTAGCGCTCTTTTAATATGAGCATACTCTGGGACAAGCATACATATATACAGAGGCATAATACCACTCGGGTCGGGGGAAAAGACTACTTACTCTCCTTATGGGCGGTCAAGTCCTTCACTTTCTTGAGGGCCAGATCGTGCTTTCGTTGCTGATCAATCATGGCATCCCGGTGCGCGGTCTTTAGGGCAGCCAACTCTTGCTTGAGCTTTGCCCTTGTCCTTTTCGACCATCAAGCTGTCCTCGGCCTCATGGGTACGCGGAAGCATGTCCCCAATCCTGCACAGCAAGATTGATTTCTATCTCGAATGCTTGACAAGGCCCTGCATGGAACAAGTCAGTACACTTCTATAACAACAACGCTAAAGGAGGTACTCGACTACATACTTTTGTGTAATCAGTAAAGCGGCATCCAAGCTCCATCATGAGCGTCACGGTCTCCAGCTTCACAAGGGTGTCCTCCAGGATCTCATCATGAGACAGTGAGATTTCCTCCTCTTGCCGCTCAGGTACTCGGGAGTCTTCTGGGACCTCCTCTTGACGCTGAGCTCGGGAACCCTCCGGGACCTCGTGCTGGCCTGGAGTACTCATGATCGCCTGCTTGCTGACTTGAGCACTATCTTCAATATTCACCCTGGGAATATTCCCGGGGGCTTCCTTTTCCGGTTGCGCCCCCGCATCTGCCGGGGGCTCAAGATCTCTTCCTCCAGTACGCGCCGGCACGTCCTTATCGACGGACGGCTCGGCGGTGATCGCGGCGACAGGCTCCTTCAGCTGCAAGCTCGCGCTCGTGCCTGCCTGGATTGTACTAGAGGAAGCCGCGGTGGGAGTCTCCGACTTCCTACAAAGATGTGTTAGTACTCAACAATAACACCAAATTACCAAGAAAAAAGAAGAACATCCTGGTTGCTAAGGGGGAGTGCCATGGGCGCGACCAGCCCTCGTGGCGCGGTCTTGTTACCCATCCGGGTTGAGAGTCGCGGACCAGTCGCGGGCGATGTCTGCCTCGACATCGGACTCCTCTCCCCGGCCAAATCAACTACCCCTTGCCTTGGGAGCTCGTGTTTCTCCTTAGTGTCACTAAAGGGACAAATCAGCCAAGACCTCGCGGAACAAAGGCGAAATCAAACAAGCCAGAACAGAAGGCTACTTACATCGCTTCATGACTGCTTGATGTTGACGCTGCTCCAGCAACGCTCCGCTTTCGGGTTTCTACCCGCTTCGTGCGCGGTGGCCTCGCAGCAACGTCACTCGCGTCTCCTGCGGCGGGCGTGTCTTGGGCCGGCTCCTCGAAGACGGGTTCAGGCGAGTCAGACCTGAACCGCTCCAAGTTTCCCTACAGACAAAAACAAGTCAGCAAACGACTACTCAGCTCAAGAACACAGTAAAGGTACTTGGGTTAGTGCTTACCGGGTTTGGCGAGTAATCTGCTCCAAAGAGCCTCGTCACGTACGGCTCCGAGGTCACCCCCGTGAACAGACGGGTGACCCAGCGCATGACCTCCTCGGCGGAAGGCACGTCCGGAGCCATCCGTGATGGGTCCTGAGTACCCTCAAACTCAAAACCAAGGTGGACGCGCTGCTGGAGAGGTTGGATGCGACGCTCGATGAACGAGTATGCCGCAGACTCTCCAATGACGCCCTGATCCTTGAGGTGCTGGATCCGCTTCATCAACTCAGGGATGTCGCGGGATTCCTCCTTCGTTGGCTTCTTTAGCCAATACTCCTAGCGCTGCGGCGGGGCATTATCCCGTCCGGGGAGGCTAGGCTTGTGGTTCCCGATGTAGAACCACTGAGCGTGCCACCCGGACAGGCTACTCGGGGTTGAGAACTCGAGGTACAGCGCCTTATCACACAGCTGTACCCCGGCTCCCCCGACTAGTGCGGGGTTGTCCTCATCTGGCTGGGGCTTGAGGCGGAAGAGATGACGAAAAAGATAAAAATGCGGGCGAATTCCTAGGAATGCCTCGCAAAGATGCACAAAAATAGAAATGTGCAGAATTGAGTTGGGGGGAAGATGGTAATGCTTGATTTTGTAAAATCCAAGCAAACCACGGAAGAAATCAGAAGACGGAAGGGCAAGGCCGCGATCGGCAGAAGGGGCGAACATTATGGTCTCACCTGTGTTCTCCCAAGGCGATGAATCGGTGCCGGCGACCCGCCACAGGACGACGCCCTCCTCTTGCAAGACCCGCTCGGCTACGAGCCGGAGCAGATCCCTCTCCTTGATCGTGGAGGCCCTCCACGACGACCCCTCGACCGTCGTCCTGGCGATCTTCGCCGACAGCGGCGATGATCCACCTTCTCTATCGGCTACCCGTTTCTTCCCGCGACCGGTGGCTTGCTTTCTTGGCACCATGGGTCGAAATGTCACCGGGATCTTTGTGCGCATGCCACGGAGAACTCACATAGGTGTGGGTGAACCCAGGAATCGAGGAGTCAAGTTATTATAGGCTTGGATTGAGGTGGAGAAGTGCTCGGATTTGGGGCGGAGGCGGCTAAGGTTCTTGGCTAAAGTAGATCTGTTTTTACCGCAGTGAAAATAGAGTAGGGTGAAAACCCTAAAGGGTACCGCGGGGTTATTTATAACCAGCAGTTCCCCATTTTTCCTTTGGAAGCTGAAGAGTTTTTCTCGGGATAACGATTCGATTAAGAGGATTTTACGGGTTTTGTGCAACGGATAAGGGAGACTAGCCGTTTTCTCTGAGATAGGCTCCCGAGAGTTCGGACCTTTCCACTTCCAGTGCAATTTAACCCTAAAATTTCGCACAATTGAATTCAAAAACCTACACTTCATGCCACGATTCTTTAGATCCTTTTCTCCAAAACTAGAGAATTTGGATTAAAGGCTCGGGGGCTGCGGGGTACGTGTCATCGATGGCTTATTTTTCAAAAATTCTTGGAAGATACAGACCAAAGATTCAAGATTAATTTGACCCTCAGCCTGATTCTTCGATTCAACCTAAGGCTCGGGGGCTACTCCATATGTAGTGCGAGTTCATCGCACCCCATATAAAAGAAGATTTAAAGACTACTCGGGGCTTGAGTACCCACAGCCTCGATGCAGCCAAGGAAGTACTCAGAAGACACCTTCTCAAGGGGACTCGGCAGGGACCTGAAGACACCATCCAGAAGTACTCAGAAGCCTACAGTACTCGGCTGCAAAGAGCTCGGGGGCTTGTCAGACCCGGGGCAGCGGGACTGCTCACTTGGTGTACATATACATGTAGTATGGGATGGCACATGGGCCATACCTTATCCTCATTGTAATAGTCATGTAGCACTAGGACTAGTCGGACGTAAGGAAACTACTCGAGCCGTACTCGAGTAGGACTCCTCAGGTCGTCCCGGCTAGGACTTCCATGTAACCCTGTCCCCCCAGACTATATAAGGGCGGGCAGGGACCCCTCCAAAGCATAACCAACAACCTCATAACCTCTAAGGCAATACAAACCATACGGGACATAGGGTATTATGCTCTCAGCGGCCTGAACCTGTCTAAACCTTGTGTTCCTGCACCTTCAAGTTTCTGATCTCGGCGACACCCTACCTACAACCTACCACCTCGGGGGTATCCCTCGGTGGGCTTGGCGGTAAAACACCGACATGAAATGCTTCATCTTTAGACTTCAGCAAATAAATATAGCAAAAATCTAGTCGAATCATCTATCAAAGTTATGAAATACTTCTTGCCACCTTTTTTCAACACTCCATTCATTTCGCACAGATCGGAATGAATTAATTCTAGAGGCTTGCGCGGATGTTTTTATTCAACACATACATGGCACTTAAAATTTTTGACTAAAGTGAAATTCGGAATTAAACTCAAATTTGCTAGCCTCATCATACAACCAAAATTGACATGACAAAGTCGTGAATGCCAAATAGAGGACTTATCATATGTATTCATCACATGGTTCACAAAATTGTTACATTTATCAGACAAAGAAAGGCGGAACAAGCCTCCGTAATCATAGCCTTTTCGAACAAAATTCCCATACTTCAAAAGTACACATTTATTGGATTCAAAAACTAATTTAAAACCATCTCTACATAGTAGAGAGCCACTGACTCAGTTCTTCTTGATTGTGGGGACATGCTGCACGTTCCTCAGCCGCAAGGTCTTTCCCAAAGTAAGCTTCAGATCAACCGTACCAACAACAAGTACACGCGCATGCGATCCGTTCCCCATCAACAAGGAGGAAGTCCCTCCGACCTGATAGAAGAAAATAAGAAAACATTAGCACATACATGTATATTAGCCCTCGTATCAACCCACCACTCAGATGATTGACATACTTAAAGAACTGTAGGAAATAGATTACCGTACCCCGATGTTCCTCCAATCTCGCTAATGACTATGTTGGCAGATTTCTTGCCACCTTTGCGGGTCGAACACTTAGCAGCAAAGTGATCCGGACTCTCGCACACATAGCAAGCTCCCTTCTTCTTCTTCTTCTTCTTCTTCTTCTTAAAAGTGGTTGTTTGAGTAGTCTTTGTTGGATTCTGTTGTGAGATGCATTGAAGTTCTTCTTCTGTACCAAGTTGGTGCTAGAAGTCCTAGCAATGCCTTTTTCACGTGTGTCTTTTGCTCTCGCCTTCTCTTCAACATCAAGAGTCCCAATGAGTCCATCGATGGTGAACTCCTGTCTCTTGTATTTCCGTGAAGTAGCAAAATCCCTCCAAGAAAGTGGCAACTTAGAGATAATACCTCCCGCCACAAACTTGTCGGGTAACACACATGGAGTCTCTTTGCTACAATTCCTGAGATCTTTTGCTAGAGTATGTATCTCGGCTTGTTCTACCACAGAACGGTCTTCAACCATCCATTAGTCGAGGAAATGTTCCATGACATACAACTCACTACCGGCATCAGAAACTCCATATTGAGCCTCAACAGCATCCCACATTTCATTTCCATTGGCGAGCTGGATATATGTATCCGCAAGATTTTCAGCAAGAACACTTATGATGCAGCCTCGAAAAAGGTTATCACAAGCATCGAAACGCACTTCCTTCCTCCGGAGTGAACTGTTCGGGCTTCCCCTTTGTCACATGCATAAGGTTCATCGCCGTCATCCACAATATAAGCCGCTCACACCAACGTTTGTAGTTGGAACCATCAAATACATTCGGTTTGATTGTTGCAGCAAAGTTAGCTACCGAAAGCCTATCAACAATATAAGATTTTTGGATTGTTAGAAAAATAGGTGATTTATGGTATATTGTAATTTCGAGAATTAACATTTTAATCATGACAAAAACCAGTGATCTTGTGACCATATTATTTGTGCACGTGTTCAAGTTTAATCTTCTATTAAACAAAAACATAAGACAAAATATGAACCAGAGAAGGTTCGAGTAGTACCCTGAGGCGGGTCCTTTGCCGGAGGCATTGGATGCGCCGTTACCAATTAGAGTAGACATACTACTTGGTTCGTCTTGCTTGAAGTTAGCCGAACTTAGTTGTTGCAGGAAGGTGTACGCAGTGCAGTCCCACTAGCGGCCTTCTTGATGTAACAGAGGGAGTAGTCGAAATAGTCGAACAAGTCATGTAGTAGTAGGAAGTAGTTGTACATGTCGCAGGAAGTAGTTGTACTAGTCGGGTTGGAGCAGAAAGTAGTCGTATACGTATTGAAGCTCGAAGTTGTCGTATAGCGAGCAGCCGCATATTCGTATGCTCCCCAAAAACCTTATTGCGTGTCTATCCCGAGTAGGATCACGTAGACGAGGAGGTTCCGGAGGCCTGCTTACGCAAACTTCTGTGCGCGCGGAGAGTTGCGTTGAGAATGAATGTGCAGCAGCAGCATAAGAACAAAGGAAGAAGTGAGAGATCTCCTTAGCAGGAATATCTTGAGTGTGAGAGAGATGGAATGAGTGCGGCTGCCTCCTATGTCCCAGGCTGCGCTAATGGTCATCAATTTGCACCATTATTCCCTGCAATCAACACCATTTAACAACCATTACTCTCCAACGGAAAAACCGTTACTCACAGATCTTAAGTCTGTAGCATTAACTGGTGGGTCTTTTAATTCTCAGTTCATTATTGAATAAAGGGGCCTAGCCCAAATATTCCAACATTAAGTGTATCCTCACCATTCATTTTATATCCAATTTCGAAGCAGTTTTATATGAGCTACTATTCGGTTTTGGTTATGCAACTAGGACAGTCTAGTTAATAATTGAGGAAATTTAGTCTATGCATGACAAGCTTTCTATATTGAAACTAGGAGCAATTCTATTTTAGTCATCACTATGTGATTTATTTGTCCAAGGGTAGTGTATTTTTTATGCAGTAAAGTTTTGATGCTTGTGCCCTTGATACTAGACTTTAGTTTGCTCTCATGTTAGTGAGCAAAATTTTTTGCAGATCTCTATATCTCTGAATGAAGTATTTGGATTTCTGTATTCAGATTATTTGTGATTCTAATTCCTGTTCCTATTTCTCAAGCTCCATATATTTTTCGAATCAGCTTCCCAAAATAAGGCTAGGCTGGGCTACGTCTTTTGCTTCTTATAACTTGTTTAAATGTAGTTGCTTTTATGCAAAACTAATTACCATGCCATTTCCTTGTTACCTAACCAATGTATGCTCCTTGAGGTCGGGCAAGTATATACCCATATTGGATAAGTCCTACGAGTACCCTTTGTACTCATGATGCTACCATTAAGTTGATGCAGGTGAACCGCAGCCGGAGGCCGTTTGGGTACTTCTTACCAACAGACGGAGGTGCGGGCAAGAAGTAGATGGCCGGTGGCTATGAGATGGGCACTATCGGCATAGTGTTATACTTCTTATTTTATATTGAATGTATGAGCGCGATGATAGAAAATTCCGTCGCAAAACTCTAATACTTGATGTTATGTAACTTGAATCTCTTTATGTAATATGAACCTCTCTATATAAATATGCTTGTGTGTAATGATGTTTAACTTATTATACTTGTGGAGTGTGTTTAAATTCTGGGCATTGCTTATAACACATTTCAAGGACTAAGGGAATTGGTTCTCTTTAATTGAGTTGGTCAATAGATGATGACTGGATTAGTAGAATCCATTTGGACGGGTTCCTTACACAAACTCGGCCTCTTCCTATTCTCCTTTATCGCAAGAGCATAGGGTGCTAATCTCCATACAAAAATCCAAACTTTTTCAGGAGGTACATATGTTACTCCCATCGCTTCGGGCTTCCATCTACTGACGAGCATGTTGGCTGATTCCATTCTCCTCAATGGATAGGTTCAGGGCAAGACGATAAGCACTATGAACTGAGAAAAAGACTGATTTTGTACGGTGCCAGGCTATCACATCTTCCGCCTGAAGTTGTGGGATCCTGACACTCACTATTGCTTCCACATCATGAGGATGGAAAAACATTTTAATAAACAGGTTGTCATCCCACTCAGCATCAGTTCTAAACAACTGAGATACCCAGTGCCAGTGGTGGAGGTGGAGGATAGAAAAATATTAAAGTATGGCGGAGTTGATATAGCGCATAAACAAAGTAAAGTTCGTTTCAAAATTAATGTAGCCCATACACATAAAAGTACAATGACATGCTAATGACGGAATATAGAAGTTCATAGGAAGCTTTAATTGTGCCTAGATACGTACCTCTCATTTTGTATGAACCTTTACTTTCAAAGTCTCACCGTGCTTCCTAATTTATAAAGGGGTTTTCGGCATTCTTGCCCCTGTTTTGAAGTTAAATGGTGATGTTATCCTTATTTTCTCGACCGTGTAATTTTACTCCTGCTTTTTGAAAATGAAGGCACCGTTTATATACGCCAGTTCTGTGAAGACCAATTTACAGTGTTAAAATTGCTATAAAAAACTATTCTGCCCATGCGGATTTGCCCCTATACTATTATATGTACTTTATGATTTTATCCCTATTTTGAAAAGAAGAACTTGACAACATATTGATAGTTCTAAAAAGAATTTTGGCAAGCAAATTTGGAAGAAATTTTTTAATTTTCAAATATGAGCGAAATTTTATAAATTTCTTCAATCTTTTGGGCGCCTGCAGCACTGCACAGAGCCAGCGCCCGAGCCCGCGTGGCCGTGTGAGCCCGCGCAGGGTTCCCACGAACCCGCTCGGGGTGGCCGCGAGCGGCCGCGCATGGGTCGCCGGCCGCGCAGGGAACATTAGAAAACTAAATATTACAAATAAATAAGTTCACATCATGGAACAATTTAGTCTAGAAATCGAACAAATAATTTAATATCATGAATAAATAATTGTATATAACGAAAAACTATTAAAACTCATGAATAAATAACTTTAGAAAAAGAAACAATATTAAACATCAGTAACAAATAATTAATTATATATAGTAAAGATATTAAATATGAAGAACAAATGATTGTATACAGCCAAAAAAATATTAAAAGACACGCAACATGATGAAAGAAAATTAAAAGACCACTGTGTGTGTGAGTCTGACAGCACGATAATAACTTCTGACCATATAGGAATAGCGTGCAGTAGCCAAGCGAGTCTGCTTGTCAAATATTTCTTGGGCCGAGTAAATTATTGGCCCATACACACATCCTTCAAGCGATGCAAACGCAGATTGTAGCGCGCAGCTATATATATCCGTTCCCCGGCTGGCTGGTCGCCTGCAATTTCAAGAGGTATGCATGCCCGGAATCAAGGAGCGATGAGCACCATACCTTATCATACTGGGTCGTCCATCCCTACCCAGTGCAATGTGCACCTCCTAAAATGTTCCACCTCCTACGCATGCCCATAATTTTTGGTGTGGATTTTCATGGGTCCAATTGTCTCTCCATATTCGAAATTTATTCCCTGAACCAATCCTCCAGATCAAACCCTTTTTCAGCAGCTCAAGCCCATGTTGGATTCCCCTCCTAGATGGCGACCCATCATTTGGGAAGACAATAATATCTATTAGTTCACCATTGGGATAATATTTTGCCTTGAGAAATTGTGCGCAAAGGCTAATCAAGGCGTTTGTTTTGTAAATTCAAAACAACTACGGGTTCCTCCTGATGATACTTTATTGAAGCTAGCTGTCAGGATGATTAGGTATTTTTCATTTAGATAAATATGACTGGATTAAGCTTGTAGCTTCAAATGGTTAGTGCATCCGACCATCAGCGTGGGACAGGACGAGAATCAACATGTAGTCACATGAAAGTACTAGCATGAAAGAAGACATTGTTGGGCAGCATGAGCATCTTATTTCTACAAATCTGTTTGGCAATTGCACAAGCAAACGTTTCCGCTTATTTTGTGCAACTGGAACACTGCTTATAGTTCGTATTAGCTTAAGAGTGATTAGTACTCCTCTGTTTCAGATTAGAGGTCACTTTAGTTGTCTAACTTTAAACTACAATTTAGAAAGGAGAAACTAATAAGAAACAATCATTTACTAATGGAACAGGAGTCAGAGCATGCTTTCTCCATAAGGTAAATTAAACTATTACAATTAACCATATTCTATAAATCCTTGACTCATCTTGTTTTAATAATTTTTTGTGCAGGTGAAAATTATTTCAAAAAATTAACAATGTATGACTGACATGTTGTTTTGAAAAAAATAATTCACTTTCATATTGATTGAACAATTATTTTTGAAGAAATACTCCCTCCATTTTTATTTACATGTCGTATTAGGTTTGTCCTAAGTCAAATTTGGCTAACTTTAACCAAAATTATGCACTATCAACGTATATTTTATGGTGGATTCAATGAAATAAATTTGGTATTGTAAATATTATTATTTTTTCTATAAATGTTGGCTAAGTTTGACTTATGATAAATCTAATACGACATGTAAATAAAAACAGAGGGAGTAGGTTGCCATGTATGTTGTTCGGACAAATGATATTAAAAATAGCAAATGTCCTCTTTTGAAATTTTTTTAATTAGGCTTAAATTGTTGAAGATGTCGACTGCATATGGATGTTATTCAACAATTTGTCCACCGTGGTACTAGCACAATATTTAGTATATCCGTCTCTATATCGGCGACAATAAAAGGAAAATCTTGTCTTTCTTCTTCTTTAATAATACCACATCGTTACACTCATGATGTTTACGATACCACCCTGAAGCTGTACCTCTAATTTCCCATGCTTTAGCCCTGGCCATGCTAGCTTCTATTAAATCACAAACAGAATCTGCTTGGAATTTTATTGCTAGACAACTCTTTTTGTCGGTAATGAAAGAAACAGGCTTTTTTGTTGTCTTGAATATTTTTTGAAAAGAAATCAGAATTCTATCAAAATGAAGGTCACGTAAAAAACCAAATTAGGGTGGTATAATGGGAATTTTTTAAATAATATTATTTAATTAGAAAATTGCAGAAATAAATGTCAAAAAAGAAAAAATGTAGAAATAGTATCCCGGCGGCTATTGAGCAGCCAGTAGGAAACTAGTTGGCTCTTCAAAAGGCGACAGGCCTTTATCGGGCCTCCACGGCCCGATTAGCCTCCACGCTGGCGTTAGCGTGGGCTGACGCAGACCTGTCAGCGCGGAAAGGAACCTATCGGCTCCTCAAGAGCCGATAGGTCTGACAAGCCGATATTATCGGAGGGTATCGGTTCCTACTGAGCCGACATCTCTCTTTTATGGTTTTACCCCCACGACCCCTTCTCTTTCACCTCCTCCATTCCTTTTCAACATCGTTTCTCATTTTCACCACCACCGCGAGTTCGCCGGCCCCTCCACACGCCGCGCCCACCGTGCCGCCTGCTTGGCCGCGTGCACGTGCGTGGGTCGGGCAGCCGCGAGGCCACGGCCAGCGCCCAGCGGCCACGCGGCGGCCGCTGCCCCGGGCACCACATGCGCCACGAGCTCGTGCGGTAATTTTTTGTATCTATAAAGTCTGGTTGATTAGTTTAATCGTAGGTAGTTAGTGTGGGTTATTAGATTAGTTAGTGGAATAGAGTAGTACTAGATAGTATAGATTAAGCTTTTTTAGTTTAATATTAGGTGGACTGTTAGTTATAGTTAGTGTTGCTTTAAGGTTGTCTACTTAGTAGATGAATATAGAATCAATTAGTCGATTAGTAAGTAAGATTAATAGTTTTAAATTAGATTGTTATAGTAACAACTAGATGGTGAAAAAGATGATGGTAATAACTTTGTTAGCTTGGTAGTAAAATAAATAGTTGAATAATGTAGGTGTGATTATGCCTAACGTTAGATCCTATGACCTTGAATCAGGATGGATTCACAAGAAGTGAATATTAGAGTTTATCATGGCAATGGATTCATCACGCATTGTAACTCTGGGGTAGACTTAAGCCACTTTCAGTATATGGATAAAAGTGTGAGCAATCCGTTACAGATGTGACATACGGATGTTCTGCGTTGGTTGCATAACTTTCTGCAAGTGAACCCTCTTGTGGTGCTTGTTCAGCATGAAATGGCTAACATCAGTGTTGACGCCGGATTTTGACACGTCTTGAATCGGCGTCAGGGGAAGAAGATTGGCCGATGCGGCAGATCTGAGAGCTACAGTAAGGAATCGGCCGATCAAGGTAACAGTTGAAAATCGGCCGATTGGTAGCACAGCCCATACCGACAGTAGGATTATTCCAGAAGATCCTGGTCAAAAGCTGGTCAACAGGGCACGCCAAGTCGGTCAGAGAGAAATTGAAGGGGATCCTGATTGGATTAAGGAACGGCGGCGGAAGATTCTGCGGGAGTCCGTTTCCTTTAAAAGTTATTGTAGATATAGTAGTTTTCTTATTTTAAATAAGGATGTAACAAGTCGTAATCGACCAGGAGTCCTAGTTTTCAGGGTATAAGTAGGAGTCGCTAGGGCTTTGCGAAAAATAATCAAATCAATCAACAAAACACTTCTACTTTTTACCAGTACTTTACTTTTCAAGTCGGCGACTTCGCCAATATTTTCTTCTTCCACGAGTTCGTACGGATTGGCAGGGCTGCATCAACCTGATCTCCGGCCAATTGGTAGGTTCCGCTTATCGAGTAATATCTGAGCTTTAACTACGGGCGCATCGCTGTGGTTTCGTTTGGATTTATTCACAAGTTATCGATATTTACTAGAATTGCAAGTTTTACCTGTTATTCTAGTATTATCACCAGTTATCCAGCTTGAGATCAGGGTAATCGGCTTCGTCATTATTCTCCTTCAACCCATCGCCATACAGCCGATTAGATCTATTTCAAGTGTTGTTTCTATAGTAATTGTTTAGATTGCTCCAGCAGTTCTCTTTACAATTACTATACGATCATCGGCTGACCCATAGCCGATCATCTCTACAGCAAATTTGCCGATTTGCCGCCGACGCGCTCCTCAGGACAGATCGGAAATCCAGCCGATCGACGCGCCTGGAATTTAATACTCTATTTCCTTGTCAATCAACAGGTCAGATTGACTGGCACGCCGCGCGAACCGCACCAGGGCGATAACCCGAACAGGGGCTAAGCAGATTCTCCCGGGTCGTGTGTCCGACGCTGAAGACCCATCGGCCGATTCCTATCCGGCCGATTTTAGCGCCAACACACTTTTGGCACGCCCGGTGGGACCATCCAAGACCTGATATGTCGAACAACGCAGAAATCTCTGACAGCAACATCATTGGGGTCACAGAAGCTGATCTCAAGGACGACCAGAGGGAGGAATTGGCCAAACATATAGAAGATTACAAGAAGATATACCTCCAGTCGTTCAGTCGTACCAGAAGCGGGGAAGCAGTTAGGAAGGCTCCTATTCCAGCACCTCGCCACATCACCATTGCTGAGGACTCAGGCAAGATGTCAGAGATGATTCAACAGTCCGTGTATCAAGCATTCATTGACCAATCCTCGGTGATGAGCAACACAGTGTACAACGCCGTCGTCAACTCTCTGGCCAGCGGAGCCGTCCAAGGTTATCAGGGACCGGCATATGCTCCTCCGACTACCCTGCCGGCCAAAAGCTTATCGTACACATCCCAATCGGCTTCTCAGCCGATATTGACGCAGCGCGAGGGATACAGCTCTCCACCACTTCCGGCGTCTCCAAGATGCAGCGGTGCATCATGTCTCCCATCGCGAGCGCCGCTTCAACCCGTTCAAATGGCCTCTGTGCAAGCACTACCTACGAGCTCAGTGCCTTGGGGGGCATCAGCCACGGCGTATTTCCCCAAGCCAGTGAACGGGCATGGCACTTATCCGCTTCAGGTGCCGTACCAATCGGCTGCCCGGCCGACGGTCTCGCAGTACCAGCCGATTTTACCAGAAATCGGCAGGGGGGCAAGCACTGTGGGAGCATTCGGAGGCACGGCGCCAGCAACGACGTACGAAGGGGGCGCGGACGCGTTTCGCCAGCAGTTATCGGCCGCTCAGCAAACTTCGCCGATTCATCACCTGGCCGAACCAGCCCTTCAACACGTGCCCGCGCCGCGAACAACTGTTCATCAGCAGCAGGTGGACTGGACGGCAAAGATAGCAGAAGTAATCCAAGATCAGTTTGGGCTGAAGCCGAAAGTTCAAACTTATACTTACAAAACGCCGTATCCATCGGCCTATGACTCGTTGCCGTTCCCGCACCGTTACAAGGTTCCTGATTTCACCAAGTTCTCAGGGACGGATGACACATCCACTGTGGAGCATATCAACAGATTCATCATCCAGTGCGGAGAAGCTGCTACGCAAGACGCTCTGAGGGTACGGCTATTTTCATCATCTCTGTCCGGATCGGCCTTCCAGTGGTTCACCACTTTACCACCAAATTCTATCATCACTTGGGCCGATCTGGAGAAACAATTCCACAAGTACTTCTATGCAGGAGTACACGAGATGAAGATTTCGGATTTAACCAGCCTCAGGCAGAGGAGCGAGGAACCTGTGACAGGGTACATACAGAGGTTCAGAGAGATCAAGAACAAGTGCTACAGTCTGGCCCTGGCCTCTTACCGCAAATCAGAGAGAGATATGCTGCCCAAGAGTTTGAGAGCCTGAGTCAAATCGTCCACCGGTTGTCAGGGCAGGAGATCCGACCGCTTGAACAGCGGAGGAGCTTCCAGAAGAAGGTGGCGTACTTGGAGGGATCTGAATCTGACGCAGAGGAGGAAATTGGCCTGGTAGAATGGGTAAAAGGGAGAAAACTGATATCCTGCCCCTTTGGCAAGAAGGAGCCAGAGACATTCGGCTTTGACACGTCAAAGGCCGATAAAATTTTTGATCTGCTGCTTCAGGAGGGGCAAATCAAGCTGTCGCAGCATCACACCATCCCTACGGCCGATCAACTTAAGAAGATGAAGTACTGCAAGTGGCACAACGCTACTTCTCATGACACCAATGAATGTAAAGTCTTCCGCCAGCAGATACAATCGGCCATTGAACAGGGGCGGCTCAAGTTTGAAACTCCCAGCCAATCAGCAAAGCCGATGAAGATAGATCAACATCCCTTCCCGGCCAACACGGTCAACGCTGAAGGAGACTCAAGTCAAACCAAGGTGCTGACATCAGAATCGGCGAGAAGAGGTGGCGCTGTCGACCTCAGGAGGCAGATCACAATGGAAGAAGTCAGAAGGAATAGGCGAGGGCCAGAACGACCACACAGGCCTGTCACCTCCCGATTTCTACTCAGTAAATATCGGCGGCAGCAACAACAAGCACAACACCAGGAAGAGATGATACGCCGGCGTGAAGATCACTGGCAGTGTCCCTTGTTCATCCACTGCTGGGAGAACGATATCAGGTTGCCATCTGCCGATAACTGTCCGGAGTGCAACGGATCAAACCGCAATGATCGCCCGAAGGCACACTCTAGGGACAGAGGATCAGAGCCGATCAACAGAAATCGGCGCGAAGAACGGCGCGTTTCGGTGCATGATCGGCTGGGGGGCAGAGTTAACCAGTGCAACAGGTCAAAAAGCAAGATCGGCCAGCAAGATGGACTGGGGGGCAGGATCAGCGCACAAGATCGGCTGGAAGAGATAGCCGATGATAGGGTGTCAGATGAAGACCCCCTAGGAAGGGAACCAGATTGGGAACACGTCAGATCATCGACCAAGCCAGTGAATCCCAGGTGGTGTCCTGATGGCCTATCCAGATCCCAGAAGTGAAGGATCCAACGCCTACGCCAGTGGGAACATCAAGGAAAAGAACAGAGACAAGTGCCAGAGAGGAGGAATGTGAAATCTCGAATTTGGCGCCCAAAGAAAAGCGATCAAGAAACGGATAACCAAGAATCGGCAGCCGAGATTGATATGGTTTTCATACTACCGATGGAGTTCATGGCGCCAAGCGATCGGGACAAAATGACAAAAACAGAGGAAGAGCAAATGGCACAACTGGTATTAGAGCCGATGACGGCTACGTTTGAGAAACCAGAAGAGGAAAAACAACAGCATCTTAAGGCGCTGTTTCTCAAAGGGTATGTCAACGGAAGACCCGTCACCAGACTACTGATAGATGGAGGCGCGGCAGTCAACATCATGCCGTATGCCATGTTCCGCAAGCTGGGCAAGGGGGATGACGACCTCACTAAGACGGACATGATGCTGAAAGATTTCGAAGGCAACGTGTCACCCGCCCGCGGAGCATTCTGCGTCGACCTCACCATCGGCAGTAAGACCCTCCCTACTACTTTCTTCGTCATTAATGGCAAGGGGTCCTATAATATGCTGCTTGGTCGCGACTGGATACATGCAAACTGCTGTGTCCAATCTACTATGCATCAATGCCTTGTGCAATGGGTCGGCGACAGTACAGAGATAGTCGCTGCCGATTCTGTCTACAGCGTTGCGGCGGCCGACACACAACAGTGGAGCTGCGAGCACGTCAAGTGTATATCTGGCAGGACTTGGGACACTAACTTCCTAAAAGTGTCCGATTTCGGTTTACAGCCGATCCAAGCAGTCGGCTCTGAAGATTCAGAATAAATGGATCAGCTCGTCCGAGAAGATGGGAAGCTGGGGCACGGGTTCATGTCGGCCGATTTATTAGAGATGGTAGATTTGGGAGATAGCGGCAAATCGAGACCGACGTACATTAGTGCCAATTTGGATTCTGAGTACAAATGCAAATTGTTAAGATTATTGAAAGAGTTCAGGGATTGCTTTGCTTGGGAATACCACGAGATGCCAGGACTAGACCGGTCTATTGTTGAACACCGGTTACCTATAAAATCAGGATATCGGCCGTATCAGCAACCTGCACGGCGGTGTAACCCCAAAATTCTACCTGACATAAAGGCCGAGATTACAAAGATGATTGAGGCAGGATTTATTCGGCAGTGCCGCTACGCCGAATGGATTTCTAACATTGTGCCTGTATACAAAAAGAATGGAAAATTGCGTGTGTGCATCGATTTCAGGAACTTAAATCAGGCTACGCCGATGGATGGATATCCGATGCCAACTGCCGATATCTTGGTGGATGCTGCCGCAGGCCACAAAGTCATAAGCTTCATGGATGGGAATGTCGGATACAATCAGATATTAATGGCCGAGGAAGATATTTCGAAAACGGCTTTTAGGTACCCAGGCCATCTTTGTTTATTTGAATGGGTGGTTATGACTTTCGGCTTGAAGAACGCCGGCGCTACATATCAACGGGCCATGAACTACATCTTCCACAAGCTCATTGGTTCATCGGTGGAAATTTATATAGATGACGTCGTGGTCAAGCCAAAAGGTCACCAAGATCATCTGGCTGATTTACAGGAAGTACTGGAGTGCACGAGGAAACATGGGCTGAAGATGAACCCAAACAAGTGTGCGTTTGGCGTATCGGCCGGACAATTCTTGGGATTTATGGTCCATGAGCGTGGGATAGAAGTCAGCCGCAAGACTATAGACGCCATCAACAAAGTAGTGGCTCCACGGAATAAAACTGAATTGCAGTCCCTCATTGGCAAGGTCAATTTCATCAGAAGATTCATATCCAATCTATCGGGACGTATTCAGGCTTTTACCCTCTGTTGAAATTAAAGCCTGACCAAGAATTCACATGGGGAGAAGAACAACATAAGGCACTGGAGAATATCAAGCAATATCTGGTTTCTCCTCCGGTGTTAGCCCCACCACAGCCTGGTAAGCCGTTCAAGTTATATTTATCGGCTGACGGGCAGGCTATTGGATCGGCGTTGGTACAGGAGTTTGAAGGGAAAGAACGAGTGGTATACTACGTCAGCAGAAGACTTTTAGACGCCGAAACAAGATATTCTTCGGTGGAGCGGTTATGCTTGTGCTTGTACTTTTCATGTACTAAGCTCAGGCACTATTTGCTATCGGCAGAATGCATAGTCGTGTGCAGAGACAATGTGGTGAAGTATATGCTATCGTTGCCGATTTTGAAGGGGCGGATTGGAAAATGGATCCTGGCTTTGTTAGAATTCGATCTAAGGTACGAATCGGCCAAAGCCATCAAAGGTCAGGTGATGGCCGATTTCGTAGTTCAGCATTGTGGACCAGAAATTGCCACCGTTGAACCAGTTCCATGGACTCTATATTTTGATGGTTCTTCGTGTGGGGTCGTATCAGGAATTGGCATCGTTCTTGTGTCGCCTCGGGTGGCAACTTATGATTTCTCTCTGCCGATAGAAGTTTCTGCAACCAATAACCAGGTGGAATATCGAGCTGTTCTGAAAGGCATCCAATTATTAAGGGAAGTCAGAGCTGATGCAGTCGAGATCTTTGGGGACTCCATGCTCATTGTGGATCAGTTAATAGGATGATCCGAGTGCAAGGATGACGTCTTGAGGATTTATTATGAAGATTGTCTTCAACTTTTGAAGGGCTTCAAATCTGAAACAATTGAGCACATCCCCAGAGATTATAATGAAGAAGCCAACAGACTGGCTCAACATGCTTCTGGGTATCGGCCGATTCAGGGAGCGATGACGCTAGAGCTCGCGGCCGATGACTGGCGGAAGGAAATCGCCGATTACTTGAAAAATCCATCCCAAAAGGTGGATCGGCGAACATGTTTTCAGGCTACAAAGTATGTGTTGCTTGAGGATGACTTATTTTTTCGGATGATTGATGGAGTTCTTCTCAAATGCCTGGGAACAGAAGAGGCAAAGGTTCTGATGGGAGAGATCCATGAAGGCGTATGTGGGGCTCATCAATCGGATCACAAAATGAAATGGATGATCAGGAACAATGGATATTACTGGCCGACCATCCTTGAAGATTGTTTCAAATATTACAAAGGATGCCAAGACTGCCAAAGGTTTGGCAATGTGCAGCGCGCGCCAGCATCGGCTATGAATCCAATAATTAAGCCGTGGCCGTTCAGAGGTTGGGGAATAGATCTCATCGGGCAGATTCATCCTCCATCTAGCAAAGGGCATAAGTTCATATTGGTGGCTACAGATTATTTTACCAAGTGGGTGGAGGCAGTTCCTTTGAGGAACGTTACCCTCTGTTGAAATTAAAGCCTGACCAAGAATTCACATGGGGAGAAGAACAACACAAGGCACTGGAGAATATCAAGCAGTATCTGGTTTCTCCTCCGGTGTTAGCCCCACCACAGCCTGGTAAGCCGTTGAAGTTATATTTATCGGCTGACGGGCAGGCTATTGGATCGGCGTTGGTACAGGAGTTTGAAGGGAAAGAACGAGTGGTATACTACGTCAGCAGAAGACTTTTAGACGCCGAAACAAGATATTCTTCGGTGGAGCGGTTATGCTTGTGCTTGTACTTTTCATGTACTAAGCTCAGGCACTATTTGCTATCGGCAGAATGCATAGTCGTGTGCAGAGACGATGTGGTGAAGTATATGCTATCGTTGCCGATTTTGAAGGGGCGGATTGGAAAATGGATCCTGGCTTTGTCAGAATTCGATCTAAGGTACGAATCGGCCAAAGCCATCAAAGGTCAGGTGATGGCCGATTTCGTAGTTCAGCATTGTGGACCAGAAATTGCCACCGTTGAACCAGTTCCATGGACTCTATATTTTGATGGTTCTTCGTGTGGGGTCGTATCAGGAATCGGCATCGTTCTTGTGTCGCCTCGGGGGGCAACTTATGATTTCTCTCTGCCGATAGAAGTTTCTGCAACCAATAACCAGGCGGAATATCGAGCTGTTCTGAAAGGCATCCAATTATTAAGGGAAGTCAGAGCTGATGCAGTCGAGATCTTTGGGGACTCCATGCTCATTGTGGATCAGTTAATAGGACGATCCGAGTGCAAGGATGACGTCTTGAGGATTTATTATGAAGATTGTCTTCAACTTTTGAAGGGCTTCAAATCTGCAACAATTGAGCACATCCCCAGAGATTATAATGAAGAAGCCAACAGACTAGCTCAACATGCTTCTGGGTATCGGCCGATTCAGGGAGCGATGACGCTAGAGCTCGCGGCCGATGACTGGCGGAAGGAAATCGCCGATTACTTGAAAAATCCATCCCAAAAGGTGGATCGGCGAACATGTTTTCAGGCTACAAAGTATGTGTTGCTTGAGGACGACTTATTTTTTCGGACGATTGATGGAGTTCTTCTCAAATGCCTGGGAACAGAAGAGGCAAAGGTTCTGATGGGAGAGATCCATGAAGGCGTATGTGAGGCTCATCAATCGGATCACAAAATGAAATGGATGATCAGGAACAATGGATATTACTGGCCGACCATCCTTGAAGATTGTTTCAAATATTACAAAGGATGCCAAGACTGCCAAAGGTTTGGCAATGTGCAGCGCGCGCCAGCATCGGCTATGAATCCAATAATTAAGCCGTGGCCGTTCAGAGGTTGGGGAATAGATCTCATCGGGCAGATTCATCCTCCATCTAGCAAAGGGCATAAGTTCATATTGGTGGCTACAGATTATTTTACCAAGTGGGTGGAGGCAGTTCCTTTGAGGAACGTGACATCAGCCGATATGATTGAGTTTGTTAAAAGCCATATTATATATCGATTTGGTATTCCTCAAACCATCACAACTGATCAAGGGACAATGTTCACTTCTGGAGAATTCAGAGAGTTCGCCGCCGATATGGGAATTAAGTTATTAAACTCTTCTCCATACTATGCTCAAGCCAATGGCCAAGCAGAATCGTCTAACAAAGGGATAATCAAGCTAATCAAGAGGAAGGTAGAAGAGCAACCCAAGAAGTGGCATATGTCTTTGGCTGAATCTTTATGGGCGTACAGGATGGCTTGTCATGGGGCCACTAAAATATCCCCTTATCATTTGGTTTATGGCCATGAAGCGGTCTTACCATGGGAGATAAGGACAGGGTCAAGACGCATATCGCTACAGGATCAGTTAACGGCCGATGACTATTCCTTTCTCATGAAAGATGAACTTGACGATTCGGCGGGTTTGCGGTTAAGAGCTCTGATTAGCATAGAAGAGAACAAGAAAAGGGTGGCCAGATGGTATGACAAGAAGGTCAAAGTCAAACAGTTCTCTCAGGGAGATCTCGTATGGAAGCTGGTGCTGCCGATAGGATCTAAGGATCCCAAATTCGGTAAATGGTCACCCACTTGGGAAGGGCCGTATAAAATCGGCCGATGTGCTCCTGGAAATACATATATTCTGGAGACAATAGAAGGGGAGGAATTCCCAAGAGCTCTAAATGGACGATATCTGAAGAGGTACTATCCAAGCATTTGGGTAGATGCATAACTTACAGCGGGATATATCAAGGTAACATGGCCGATTCCTCATCGGTTTTCTGGTTACACATCTGGTGAAGGGAACATTGGGATTCATTATCGAATGGAAATCACAGATTACATGGCCGACATGGTGTAAGTCGCCCTTAGAATAAAAACACTACTGGTTACGCCTGCGTTGGATTTCTCTTTCGACGCGACCTAATCTTATCATGAGGGTGAGCCTTTCATCTTTCAAGTCCTTTGCAGTGGCTCCAGCTTCAGCTTGGTCGCAGAGTTCTTTCAGCAGGCGGGCCTTCTCCTCTTCCAAATCTTTCATGGTAACTTCGGTCTTAGCTTCATCAAGTCGATGTGAAGATGAAGAACTCTCGTCAGAGGTTGGCATTTGTCACACCCGATTCTAGAAAGAATCAGATGCATCTCATATGTGCGCCAGGATCTCGTTCACACACATATGGTGGACGGAAAGTGTAATATATCAAAGACAATGCCCAAAAGTAACTAAATAAAGTATTTAACAATATTACACTCCGTATAAAAGAGACACAAATGTCTTTAACGTTAAACCATTATACCCTATACGAAGTCTTCAACAACTCCGTCTTCCACAGGCGATGACTGGTGAACGCAGGACCTAGAACTCCTCGAAGTCGTCGAAGATCTCCTCTTCAAAGTTAACTTCTGAACAGCAGGGGGGCAAGGGTGAGTACTCTTATGGTTGGTACTCAGCAAGTGGGGTGAAAATGCAAGGCTATCAAGGATAGGCTGAGGTTTGCAGCAGCGGTTGCTTTTAGTTGGTCACATATTTATTATCAAGCACCTATTAACTAGGTTTAGGTTTATACCAATCCCACTTTAGCAAAGTCATAACGGTACCATCAACTCAAGTATTAACCACGAACCACAATTTAATTAATCTTCAAGTTTCATTATCATGTGAGGGTCCAAGCCACTCTTAACCGTGAGTACGGCTGTTATAACAGTTTGACACTCTGCAGAGGTTGTACACTTTACCCACAAATCGTGTTTCCCTGAGTCGCCCGGGTTTGCAAAGCCCTTAAACACTTCCGAGGTGAGTGGCGAGGGTACACTACGAAGCCTTTACAAAGACATGTCGAAAGCTAGGCAGCCCGCTAGAGTTTCAGTAGCGGCGTGGTCCATAAACCTCCCTAATGGTCAGCTCCTTAGCAAAGGCAGCTACCCCAAGAGGACCGGGCTATGACCCCTATCACCGACCCCCTCCTTGCCCTTTCGGTAAGGCTACCAGCAAACTACACATCTAATTAATTGGCTAAGGTCAGAGCCATATGACTTTGTGGCTGCACTGTTCACTTGGGTGGTTCTCCATGTTTCCATTAAACAAAGTCGATCTTGATATTACGCAATAAAACCACAATATGAAACGTGTTCAACATTAACATAAGAGTAAACCAATACCAATCCCAAAGTTTGCAACTAAGCGTAACTACCCAACAAAATAGTAAACCCAGGTGTTTCAAGGATTGGGGTAAAAGACTAGGTATGTCCTTAGCATAGGTAATCCCATCAAGTTTATGCAAGCAAACAATAAAGTAAAGTGTATTTTCATGCAGTTATTGGGATCAAATAGAATATGCAGAGGGGGAAATCCACTTGCCTCCTTCAAATAGCTGCTGATTCTCTTCCTCGTAAGCTTGCTCTTGATTTGGCTCGAACATCACGTTGTCTACGCGATCACACAAACAAGCATACACAACCAAATAAGAAACAATACAACAAACAGTACAACGAAAGGGTGAAAAGATGCTAAAGCATAATTAAACCTTAAACAGAGGGTCGGGGTGCAAAACTATAGGTTCTGGACGGCGGGTTCTAATTCTAGAAAAGTCAGGGGTCGGGATAGAAAAAGAAAGGGCTCAGCTCAAACTATTTTTCTACTGATCTGGACTGCGGGTTGATTCCTGGAAAACTTAGGGATCTTCCTGCAAAAGTTTCGGGATCGGCTAGGGTCGGATAAATCTGGTCCGTTGGATCAGAATCGGCGGCGGATCAGACGAATCGGCGGAGTAAGGGTCGGGCGAATCGGCCGAGTAAAGAAAAGGTCGGGTAAATCGGCCGGGTAAAGTGAAGATTGATTCTGGCCATTAGATCTAGATCGAGCGGCAAAGGAAGGGTCGGCTCGTCAGAACAAAAGGGTCGGGCGAGGCGGAGTTTTAACTGGGCATCGGCGGCGAGCGTGTGCGGCGGCGGACGGCCGGAGCTTCACCGATTCCGGTGTTCCGGGGCTCAATTCAAGCTGGGTTCATGACGGGAAGTGAGTGGGTGGTACGGTGAAGGTGAGGGTGGGTACAGGTTGGCTGTGCGGCAGCTGTGAGCTGGCGGCCACGGCGGCGGGCGGAAACAGGGGTCCGGCGAACAATCTGGTGGGCGACGGAGCAAAAGAGAGAGGGGAATCTGGTTAGCTTAATGCTCACCAACTTGCGGAGCTCTGGCGAGAGTTGAAGACGGCGGAGCAGCTGCAGGTCGGCGAGTCGACGGAGAATCGGCGGCACGGGTCGGCGGCGTTCCTTCGAGGTGCAACATCCAGCGGCGTAAGACGATGTTGTGTTGAGGAAAGGATTTGAGTTTGGCGTGGGTTGCAAGGCGGGGCTTTGGCAGGAATTTATAGGGGCAGATCGGCCGAGATTAGGAAGGCGGTGCTGCGGAAATCGATTAGGACTCGGGATAAGCAGAAAGAAAGAGAACGGGGTACGAACAGCAGCTCGGAGTCATTCTGGACTCTGGGTAAGGAAAGAAGAAAGAAGAAGGAGAAGAAGGCGCCGACAGGTGGGTCCTAGCTGTCGGTGGAAGCAAGGGTCGGCTGAGGGAAATCGGCCACTGGGTCGGCCGTGGAAAAAGAAAAGAGGGAGAAGAAAAGAATTGGGCCGGGCTGAAAGAAATAGGAGAAGAATGAAATAAAGATGCATGCACAAATTTTAATTTATGATTTTTATGAAAATATTTTTTTAGAAATTTTAGCTCCTATATTTTGGGTGTTACAAAACCTACCCCCCTTAAAGAGAATCTCGTCCTCGAGATTAGAAAGGATTAGGGAACAACTGAGGGAATTCTGCAATCAGCTCATCTTCTCTTTCCCAAGTAGCTTCATCCTCTGAATGGTGACTCCACTGTACTCTGCACATTTTGATTACCTTGTTCCGTGTAACCCTCTGAGATGTTTCCAAGATTCTAATCGGATGCTCTGCATAAGTTAAATCTTCTTGCACATCAAGTTCCTCCAACGGTAATTGCTCCTCTGGCACTCTCAAACATTTCTTTAACTGTGATACATGGAACACATCATGGACATCTGACAATCTTGCTGGTAACTCCAATTGATATGCCACTTCACCTTTCCTTTCCAGAATCTGAAAAGGACCGATATAACGTGGTGAAAACTTCCCTTTCACTTTGAATCTACGTAACCCTCTGATGGGTGATACCTTCAAATACACAAAATCTCCAACTTCAAATGTCAATTCCCTTCTTCGTGTATCGGCATAACTTTTCTGTCGTGACTGGGCAGCCTTGAGATTATCTCGGATTATCTGGACCTGTCTATCGGCTTCTTGAAGAATCTCTGGCCCAAAAACTTGACTTTCTCCAGTCTGATTCCAATATAATGGTGTCCTGCATTTTCTTCCGTATAATGCTTCAAATGGGGCCATCTTGAGGCTTGCTTGATAACTGTTGTTGTAGGAGAATTCTGCATATGGCATGCTTTTATCCCAACTACCTCCATGCTTTAGGGCACATGCTCTCAACATGTCTTCCAATACTTGATTTGTTCGCTCAGTCTGACCGTCTGTTTGCGGATGATATGCAGAACTGAAATTGAGCTTTGTATCCATGGATTCATGTAATTTCTGCCACAAACGCGACGTGAACTGAGTACCTCGATCAGACACTATCTTCTTTGGAACACCGTGCAGACACACAATTCGTGACATGTACAGTTCTGCTAACTTGGCTCCAGTGTAGGTTGTTTTGACTGGGATGAAATGTGCGACTTTTGTCAATCTATCCACAATAACCCAGATTGAGTCGTAACCATCACGAGTACGAGGTAACCCTACAATGAAATCCATACCAATCTCTTCCCATTTCCATTCAGGTACTTTCAAAGGCTGGAGTAAACCTGCTGGTCTCTGGTGTTCTGCTTTCAGTCTCTGACATACATCACACAAAGCTACATGAGTTGCTACGTCTCTTTTCAACCCATACCACCAGTACCTTTCTTTCAAGTCTTGATACATTTTGGTACTTCCAGGATGAATGGAGTAAGCGGAATCATGTGCTTCCTTCAAAATGAGTTCGCGAAGATGATCAGTTTCAGGTACACAGATCCTTTTTCTGAACCAAACAGTTCCTTGTTCATCTTCGGTGAAATCCTTAGTCTTGCCTAAACCAATTTGAATCTTGATCTCTTTGATCTTAGCATCTGTCAACTGTCCTTTTCTGATCTCTTGTTCTAACGTCGGTTCTATCTCCATAATCATGGCTTCTGCTTGAGTGACAATTCCCAAATTTAAACGTGCCATCTCCCAGCATAATTCTTGAGGCATCAATCGAGCAATCATCGTATTGGCTTGTCCTTTCCGGCTTAGGGCGTCTGCCACAACATTAGCCTTGCCAGGATGATACCGAATATCCAAATCATAGTCCTTGATTAATTCTAGCCATCTGCGTTGTCTTAGGTTAAGATCCTGTTGCGTAAAGATGTACTTCAGACTCTTATGATCTGTGAAGATCTGACACTTGTTTCCGATCATGTAGTGCCTCCAAATCTTCAATGCGTGCACAACGGCAGCCAATTCCAAGTCATGGGTAGGATAGTTCTGCTCATGCTTTCTCAGCTGTCTTGAAGCATAGGCCACAACCTTGCCTTCTTGCATTAACACACATCCAAGACCCATCCGTGAAGCGTCGCAATACACATCAAACCCTTTGTGAATATCTGGCATTATCAACACAGGGGCCGTGGTCAATCTTGTTTTCAGTTCTTCAAAACACTTCTAGCATATAGCATCCCACTTAAACTCTTTTCCTTTCTCCAACAGAGAAGTCATAGGTTTCACAATCTTCGAGAATCCCTTAATAAATCTGCGGTAGTAGCCCGCAAGTCCGAGAAAACTTCTGATTTCAGGCACAGTCTTTGGTGGATTCCAATTCAGAACATCTTGAACTTTACATGGGTCTACTGCAATTCCTACATCTGTGATAACATGTCCGAGAAAAGAAACTTCTCTCAACCAAAAATCACATTTACTCAACTTGGCATATAACTGATTCTCTTGGAGTTTCTGTAACACTATCCTCAAGTGCTCTTCATGTTCTTCCTCATTCCGCGAATACACCAAGATGTCATCAATGAACACAACCACAAACTTGTCAAGGTATTCCATGAAAACCTTGTTCATCAGGTACATGAAGTATGCTGGAGCGTTGGTCAATCCAAATGACATCACAGTAAACTCGTACAGACCATATCTGGTAGTGAAGGCTGTCTTGGGTATGTCCTCCGGTCGGATCCTTAGTTGATGGTATCCCGATCTCAGATCAATCTTGGAGAAAACTTTGGCACCTCTCATCTGATCAAACAAATCTTCAATCCTGGGCAGTGGGTACTTATTCTTGATCGTCACATCGTTCAGTGACCTGTAGTCTACGCACATCCTTCTGTTGCCATCTTTCTTATCGACAAAGATCACGGGTGCTCCCCACGGGGATGAGCTAGGACGTATAAATCCTTTAGCTAACATCTCTTCTATTTGTTTCTTTAGTTCACTTAGATCCTTAACATCCATTCTATAGGGTCTCTTAGAGATAGGTGCAGTACCAGGTAAAAGATCGATACTGAACTCAATGTCACGAACAGGTGGCATACCTGGTAAATCTTCCGGGAAAACGTCGGGATACTCACTGATAACTCTGATATCTTCCAGGGGCACTCCCTTCATTTGGTTCACTGTCCCAACTGCACTGGGCAAAGCTGATGCCACAAACTCTATTTTATCTCCTTGAGGACTGGTCAAGAGCACTGATCTCTTGCGACACTGAATAACACCGTCACATCCTGATAACCAATCCATTCCGAGGATCACATCGATGCCGTTATTCTTTAGGACTATTAGATTGGCTAGGAATTCTATCCCCATAATATTCATGCTGACCCTTGGGCATAAGTGACTGGCTTTCAATTCCTTGCCCAGGGAGCTTACTAGTAATATTTGCTTCATAGGGCTCATTGGTAAATTATGTTTTGCAGCAAATTGCTCAGTAATGAATGAATGCGATGCTCCAGAATCAAATAAAACTGATGCAGGTTCCGAATTGACAAGGAACGTACCGAGCACAACGTAGGGAGCCTCTTCAGCTGTTTCTGCGGCCACATGGTTCACCTTTCCGCGCACGCAGTTCTGTTGTCCTTTGCTGCCCAGTGGTGTCTGGTTGCTGTTGCGCGGCTGCTGCTGCTGAGGAGTCTGCCTTTGTCCACTGTTCCTCTGATTCTGAGGAGTTTGCACATTACGCTTTGGGCAGTTGTTAGCGTAATGACCCAGTTCTCCACATTTGAAACATCCGTTAGGTTGGACCGGGGTGACTGGAGTGTTGGACCGTACTGGTGCACCTGTGACGTAGCCTGGATGGTACGGTTGCGGGTTGGAGTTGCGCTGAGTCTGCTGGTTATAGCGTTGAGGCTGCTGTGGAGTTCTTTGATTCTGTTGACTCTGCTGAAATCCTCCACCTTGTCCTACAAAGCGTGACTGATATCCTTGGGCTATGTTGTAGCGGGGTCGGGTGTTGCTGCTGGATTGTCCTTGGGACTGAAGTTTTCGCTTGTGTTCTCCGAGCTCCTTGCGCTTGCTCTTCAGACCAATGGCTTTGTCTAGTAAGGTCTGGAAGTTTGGGAAAGTGTGACTATGCAGCTGGTAGTTGAGCGGCCCTATCAGACCTTCCAAGAAGCGCTCCTGCCTCTTGGCGTCACTATCCACCTCATGGGGCGCGTAACGAGACAACTGAGTGAATTTGTCCCGGTACTCACTGACAGTCATGCTACCTTGCTTCAGGTTCAGGAACTCCTTCTGCTTGAGCTTCATTAGTCCTGCTGGGATATGGTGGCTGCGGAAGTTGGTTCTAAACTCCTCCCAGGTGATAGTGTTGGCATTGGCGTGGGCAGCAGTGAAAGCATCCCACCAATCAGCGGCTGCACCTTCCAGACGTCCTGCGGCATACAGGACCCTTTCACGGTCACTACATTGTGTGATGTCCAGCTTCTTAGTGATGACCTTCAACCAATCATCAACGTCCAAGGGGTCCACAGAGTGAGAAAAGGTAGGAGGGTGGTGGCTCATGAATTCTCTGTGTTTGTCTCTAGGTGGCGGGTTTTGCTGTGGTGCTTGCTGATTCTGCTGAGCTTGTATGTTCTGAATGGTGGCAGTGAGGTTCTGCAACACCTGCATCTGTGCTGCCAAGAATTGCTCCATTGTTGGACTGGGCGGTGGTGGCAACTGACTTTGTCGGTTGACTATGCGAGCACGCCTAGAGCTAGGGTTATTCTATCCTCCACCTGTCCTGGTGTTCACCATCTGACCGTTAGGGAATAATCCCAGGATAAGACAGGTGTACTAGACATAGGTAGATAGAAAATAATATCTTTAACAAAATATGGATGTATAAGATTCCAACTGATATTAATGTATATATTATATCAATCAATTCTTATAGCACTCAAAGCAAACATTTGTTCTCAAGCAATCATTACATCGTCGTCCTCTCAGGTGAAAATGATTCTAACGAGAACTTTAAGAGATTCTAGCCTAAGAACCTAAGTGCCTATTCCTCGGGGCGAGTTATGGAGCCTGGTTCGCCGCGACGAAGCTTCTTGCGGGGTGGTGACAAAGCGGGGAAATGGGGTTCATCCATCTGTGGGGGTGGCGGCGCTCTTCCCTCAAGGCGAGCTTCTAGCATGCGGATCTTTTCATGGGCCTCCAGTAGCTTGTCCTGAGTATCGTCCAGCTCAGTGATGACGCTTTCCAGCTCGGTGTTGAGAGCAGCGGTGACTCGAGCAAGAGTGTTGAGGCGATCTTCATCATCTTCACCCAGAGTAATCATAGTTTCTTCAGTTCTACTGAGGCGGCGAGGAAGGTGGCGATACTCCATGTTCTGAAGCTCCTGGCGGTAGGTGTGGCAGATGGACCATAGTGCTCTCCTGGCGGCACTGCTGACGGCTGCGTCGTATGTAGCGTGGGGTGTGGTGGAGTCGTGTGCGGTGAGAGTCCTCAGGCCTCTGGCACTTTCCATCCTGATGTGGACGCGAGAGAGGTAGTAGTCGCCGAGCGCGGGGTCGGTGTAGTGATGCGTGTGGTAGTGAGGTCTCACGTGGTTGCCCAATTCTTGAAGAACACCTTGTAGTACTTGAGACAAGTGGCCGGGTTCTTTGTCCGAAGTGCGAACACAACAAAGTTGCCTCATCCCTGGAGTTTCATCACTCTGGTCGTTGTTGTCTTCATCATTGTTGTTGTCCCCATCATCGTCCCTTCTAATACTTTCGAAGTTACTCGGGCTTCCTTCAGCATCAGCCGGTGTTGGGGAGGGGGCTGGAGCAGGGACAACTAAGGGTGGTGGCGATCTCTCAATGACTGGTGATGCCGGCGGGGTGAACTGATTTCCTTCTTCATCAACTGCCATGGTACGGCCATCTTCACCATCCACGAAATAATAGACTTCCTCGGGTTCTTCCTCCGTAGCTTCCTCCTCTTCAACAGGGTCAGGAACTGGAGTAGGAGAAGTTGGTTCAGCTGGGGCAATGCGAACTTGGCGACCTCCGGTGCGCTTGCGAGCAGTTTGGTAAATTCTGACCATCTGGTAAGGGCGGGAGAAAAATTCAGGATATTTTTCTTTGAAAAGGAAAATGGTAGAAGGTTTATGTAAAATATAGGTTTTTATGTGGAAATATAACAGGAATTTTTTTGATGCTGATATGGCTTTCTAGAAGATGAATCCTTAGTTTCGACCATTCCTATCTAGGCTAGCGTCCTACAGTCAACATAGCTCTGATACCACTCCTGTCACACCCGATTCTAGAAAGAATCAGATGCATCTCATATGTGCGCCAGGATCTCGTTCACACACATATGGTGGACGGAAAGTGTAATATATCAAAGACAATGCCCAAAAGTAACTAAATAAAGTATTTAACAATATTACACTCCGTATAAAAGAGACACAAATGTCTTTAACGTTAAACCATTATACCCTATACGAAGTCTTCAACAACTCCGTCTTCCACAGGCGATGACTGGTGAACGCAGGACCTAGAACTCCTCGAAGTCGTCGAAGATCTCCTCTTCAAAGTTAACTTCTGAACAGCAGGGGGGCAAGGGTGAGTACTCTTATGGTTGGTACTCAGCAAGTGGGGTGAAAATGCAAGGCTATCAAGGATAGGCTGAGGTTTGCAGCAGCGGTTGCTTTTAGTTGGTCACATATTTATTATCAAGCACCTATTAACTAGGTTTAGGTTTATACCAATCCCACTTTAGCAAATTTCATATGATATGGCATGGCGAGCGAAGCAGAAGGCGTTGGAGTGGAGGTTTGGGACGTATAAGGACTCATACCACCACCTTCCAAACCTCCTAGCATTGTTGCAAAGTAGGAACTCGAAAACTATAATTGATATATTAATGACTATCAGGACGCAAATGGTGATAGGGTTCTTCGGCGTGCCATCTGGTCCTTTGGGTGCATGAATGAAGCTTTCAAACATTGCAGACCAATTCTTTGTGTGGACAGGACATTTTTGATAGGAATGTATAAAGGCCAGCTACTCACTTGAATTGGGGTTGATGCTGATGGTAAGGTTGTGCCTATTGCTTTTGCTTTTGTCGAATCAGAGAATGCGGACAGCTGATTGTGGTTTCTTTCGTTGATCAAGGGGGCGGTGGTTTGTGAGAGGCCTAACGTGTGCGTGGTCCACGACCGACATAAGGGAATATTTTCCGCGGTGAAGAAATTCCAAGAGAGCAGGAACATCGATGTCGCTTGGCCAGACCTGCATAGTCGATGGTGCATGAGGCATTTAGGGGCAAATTTCTATTCTCAATGCAGAAGCAAGCGGCTGATGGATCTTTTTAAAAAATTGTGCAGACAAAATCAGAGATGTAAGTTTGATGAGATATGGGCTGAGCTCGACAAGCTGACCACCAGTCACATGGCCGATGTCCGTAAGAAACCTGTCGTGGCACGTGAAGAGGAACTGCGGGGATTAGATCCTATTGATGGTGAGCCTACACAAGTGACAACGAGGAAGGGGGGAACGTTAGTGAAATGATTCCTGGGTGGATTAAAAATTAGGCACTTGAGAAATGAGCTTTGATTGCGGATACTGATGGGTCGAGGTATGGCATCATGAAAGCCAATCTTGCTGAGGTTTACAACTGGGTACTCAAAGCTTGCCATTCTCTACCATTAGTGGCAATTGTGGAGTGCATTCTTCAGGGAACCATGAGATATCTTCGTGAACGATTTTACCAGGCCTCACTCGTTGTGTAGAATCCCCAAATGGTGTATTGCAAGGAGATCACAGCGATAATCAAGAAAATAAGTGCTACGGGTATGCTACATCAAGTGGAATGGATTGGGAACCAAGACTTTGTGTTCGAGGTGACGGTGCGTGAGAAGGGAGGTTTTGGCATCAGCAGTGCTATGGTAACAATGGAGTGCCAGCTTTTGCCCGAAAACAACAAATGCAAGTGCACATGTAACAAACCACTTCATATCCCTTGTTCACATGTATACGCTGCTCGTGAAAAGGCTGGAATAGAAGGGAGATACGTGTCCCAGTAATATCTGAAGGACGCAGTTCAAGCTACTTGGAGTGGTGAACTTTGTGGCTGGAGGGTACTAGCTGATTTTACTAAGGCCCCGGTGAATGGTCCAGAGTGGATTCCTGATCCCGCGACCAAGATCAAGCACCTAGGTCATACGTAGAGTTGTCATATTAGAAACAACATGGATGCATCAGATGCTAGAGTTGCTGAGAGACATTGCTTAGCATGCGGTGGAAAACACCTTCGGAAGGATTGCGAGAGTTATCCGACCCATAAGAATGCAGACGACAGCCGCGTATGAACTATGTGGAATATTAATTATTTTAGATTGTATTCATGATGTAAGCTTATGTGTTTGACTATGTGTTGTATGCTTGGACTATGAGTTGTATGCTTCCACTATATGTTGCATGCCTGGACTATGAGTTGTATGATTCGACTATGTTTTCTTTAAATGTCTTGGATTGTTTTATGTTCGTTGTTCTCGTATTTACCTTCAATTGTATATTTGTTTTTCTAACTTCAGGGATTACATTTTTATGTTGGAGCTAATATTCAATTTGCATTGTGTAGGTATGGCTAACCTTCAGCTCATCGATCCGGTGATTGACGCGAAGCATCGTTTGCACTTGGTGGACAGCTAGCTTCCTCCCATTTTGACGTTACGGATGAACGGCGAGTGCTGGCGGTTAGATGCACGTTGGATCCCTAGGTACGAGAAGTCCGTTGCAGCCACACAACCGCACAGCAACCACAACACACAGCCACACAGCAGAACCACCACACCCCAGCACCATGTCGTCCTTAGAATCACCTTACATTCCATGGAATAGGGTGAACGAATCTGTGCCTCAAGTATTCCAGGTACCTATGTGCTTCTGCGCTGCCTTGTGCAAGCTCATGGAATCGAAGGTTCGGAGTGACGACTTCGGCATGAGGTTTTTCATGTGTGACAACTACGAGTATGACCCGCCCAAGCATTACGGAAAGGATAGGCCTAAGGTCCTACATCATACTCTCATATTCGGATTTTGGGGCTAATGCCACGGAGCCCATTGCAACAACACAAAATATGTCAAACAATGTTTTCTATAGCCTACATAAGATGTAGTAGTGTTGATCACCCAACACTAGCTAGTTGTGAACTATTTTCAATTCGGATCATGTATTGGGCACTTTACATACTACTTTCTTATGAACTATTTACAATTCATACAATTCATATTCATGATGATACAATTCATGTTTTTATATAATTGTTTTTATCCAAAAACGGTTCATTATCCAAATATATCAAATGCAATATGCATTGCGACAAAGATCTTCCTGTTGCAAAAAAAAACTAAATGCAACAATTGTACTTCATTGCTACATGTTATTGCCACAACTCTATTTTGCATCGATACATCTTATTGCTACCAATATTGAATGATGCTATGATAGTTAATAACCTCGAACAATATGTCATTGCAGCATCATTTTTTGCTTCGAACTACTTTTGGTTGCAAAACTAATTGTTGCCACCATACACGTTTCCGAAGCAATATAATCTATTTCAACGAACTAATTTCTGTTGCCATATGATCAATCACAATGTAATATATGTGTGGCAATATACTCTATTGCCACGATGTTGGCCGTGGCCATACAATGTGTTGCAACAGTGTCAGTCTGTTGCAACTAAGTACTATAGCAATGCCTACTTGCGTGGCAATACATGGTGCTGCCACGACATCGAAAGTTGCAACATCTCTCCAATGCAATGCTTCATTCAATGGCAATTACAAGTATTGAAGCATGACCAAAAAAACCATTGCAATGCACCTATTACCTCAAAAGTAATTGCAACGGCTCGCAACAAAACTTCTGTTGTTGCAATTTGCACCTATTTCAACTATATTAGGCTATGACGAGTCTAGGGACCCGGGGTCCCTAGCGGGCCCACTTTCCACTGGCATTCTGGCTAGCCCAAGACTGCGCCTGGAATGGATGATCGTCCTTCTGGGCCGTGACTTCGTCCGGACCGCCTGGGCTCGTGACCCCGACCGGCCGCCCGGTCGGAGAAAACCTGGCTTCCGTCCTCGACCGAGGCGACGCTTAGGGACTGGGTCCGTAACACGGCTCCAACTTAGATTCCCGACCAGGCTCCGCCTTAGGGACCGGTGAGGCCGAGGCCAGTCGGACCTTGCATACTGAACGGCTTCGGGAGCAGGTGCGGCGGATAAGGATGCAGGCTGAAGTCAACTTGCCGTACGGGGCCAACCACTCCCCACACAGGGGTTATAGTCCCCCTTGCTGCCACAGTAGGGGGACACTATTCTACCTGCCCGTCCTCACGAAGGGACAGGGAGCGATGCCATCACGATACGGCGAACACACCTCCATCACGATGGAGTGAAAGGGCATAGCGCCAGGGACGGGGCGTGACTGTCATACCGTACTTAACGGCACACATCCGCCCCCGACCGACAGAGCACGACGTACAAGGATAGAACAAGACGGCCACTCCGCAACACAGGACTTGGGCGGTGGCCGCACAAGGACTCCGACTGACGGAGTTGGCGGTCCCGACTAATAGAGCTGACGACCCCGACCTGTGGGGCAAGGAAACTCTCTCTCTCTCTCTCTCTCTCTCTCTCTCTCTCTTTCTACCAGCCCCCACTGTAAGGAGGGCACCCTTGGACTATAAAAGGGAGGGCCATCTGTTTAGATAGGATCATCGCTCCACAAGTAGACTGATCGTCCATCCTCACTCGAAAGCTTGTAACTCCCCAAACTCTCACGAGCACCCGGGCTCAAGCAATATATCCGACCGACCCCCGACTGGACGTAAGGCACGATTGCCTGAACCAGTATAAATCTTGAGTCATCGTGTGCTAGGCCACCTCCCCATCACAACGCGCGACATACTGACAGATATCTAGGCCCCTAAGTGGGTTTTGGTGTTTAGATGACAAAATACATGTACGTTTAATCTCGTTATCTAGCATGTGTGCAGGTGCTAAAGTTGAACAAGGAAAACATATGATGAAGTATGACCCTTCAAAAGGAAATGAAAAAGCGGTGGTTGAAATTTACTCGAAGAGTAGACTTTTGTTTTATTTTTTGGGTATAGGATCCCCGTACTATCAAGAGGGACTTCGATCTGCAGGTTTTGACTTAGAACTAGTGCTCAAGAGAACCCATACAAATACTTGTGAGCCATAAAAACCACTTCAAAATGGTATTTTGAGAGTGTCTCTGCCAAAACCGGAATCTCCGGGTCTCTGTCCGGAATGTCCAGGAACAGTGTCTGGAGTATCCAGACATATACCCGGAGTATCCGGGTACCCTTTCACCAACGGCTAGTTTTTGTGAGTGAGGGTATAAATACCCCCCGTACACCTTCAGGCAGCTCTCTCTTGCCCATTTTTCGAGCTGAACAGCCTCACAAGCCTTTCAAGAGCTCTCTCACTCCCTCTCTTCCTTTCTTGAGAGATTTCCTTGAGGGATTCAAGTGAGAGTGTTGCAAGAGAAGAAATCCGTGCTAGTGAGCTGCCATTCCATCTTTTGAGCACTTAGTCTTCATCAAGCCGGTGGATTCAAGTTTGTTACTCTTGGAGCTTTGAGCTCCTAGACGGCTAGGCGTGCTCGCGAATGCTCAGCTGAAGTTGTGAGCATCACGGGAAGTTTGTAATCATCTTTCTTCTTGGAGGAACTCATAGTAAGTTACCTTGGGCTTGAGCGTTGGTCTCGCCCTTGGGTGAGGAGCATAGGAGTTCTTGAGCACCGTCTTTTGAACTCTTCCTCAAAGGAGACGTAGCGCCTTTTGGAGTGAACTTCGGGAAACAAATCTCTCTCTCTCTCTGTGTGCTCTTTACTTAAGCTTTTGTCTATTTGCTTGTGAGACTAACTTTCTAGGGTTTGAGCTTGATCTACTTATTTAGAAGCTTCTAGCTTGAACCAGCTTGTGAGAAACGCTTAGAAGGAACCCTTGGTACTTGCAAATTTACTCGATCTAAATTTCCTGCACCTGTACTTAGTGTATGTCTTTGAAATTTCATACCCGGACATTCCGGATATAATACCCAGAAACTCCGAACCTCAAGTCCGGAGTATCCGGACATATATTCGGAGTATCCGGACATTTGAGTTACTGACTGTTTGAAAAGTGTATTAAAGTTGCAGATTAGCCTATTCACCCCCCTTGAGGCATCATGAGGTCCTTTCACATACACTTTGAGGAGATTTAGCTGCAAGCCATTTTCGAAATCGACAGTTTAGCACCGCCCGTGGGGATGATGTCGTGCGTTCACCATCCCGGCGATCGGATGGCCTTCGTCTCCGATACCTCCAGATTTACGATCCTAGGCGATATGATTCGCTTCGGCTCGTTGGAGTTTCCCATGGCCCTGCACGGTGGGTTGTGGGAACCTTCCATCTTCATGCCCTTCCAGGCCTTCCGTTTTGGAAGCTTGGTCTTCGTTGCCAATCGTCTCGGCATGCTTCGCCTCCACGAGGAGGCCACTCCACAGACCTCACTCGAGGGAAACACTCCCTCGACCGAGCCGCTGGCTGACCTCGACACTGAGGCGTTCGCGCGTCGCATCGAGCTCATGCTCGGTGCCAACAATGGTGCTGAAATCTTTGACGAAGCGGCAATAGAAACCTGCAAGACCGAGAAAACTTCTCACCTGTGTGATGGTTTGGGGTAGCGGCCAGCTCTTAATGGCTTCAATTATCTTCTCATCCACCTCAATTCCCTGTGGAGTAACAACATAGCTAAGGAAAGAAACTCTATCGGTGCAAAAGATGCACTTCTCAAGGTTAGCAAACAAACGTGCATGTTTCAAAGCATTAAAAACAACACGTAAATGATCCATATGTTCAACCAAAGACTTGCTATAAATTAATATATCATCAAAGTAAACCACCACAAATCGACCAATGGCGGCCCAGCGGGATCCCGTTCCCAACGGGGTCTTCATCAATGATCTCAACATGCCTTCAATCTGCGTTAAGCCGGACCTACCTCAGAGGTCGTCCAACCCGATGCACGGGGGCCCTAGTCCGGTGCCTCCTAGCTAGGCATCCCCCGACCAAGGGCTCGGGGGCCTCGACTGCCTTGTGATGGAGGTTACGACTCCAGCAGCCGACGCAGCAGTAAACGACCCCATCTGGAGGGCGCCTCTCCTGGCCTACCTCCTCAACGAGGTCCTCCCAGCTGACAGAACCGAGGCGGAAGGATTGCTTGATGCGCCAAAATGTTTGTCGCCATCGACGGCGAACTATACAAACGTAGCCCAACGGGGATAGGAATGCTCATGAAATGCATCCTAACCAACAAGTCAAGGAACTCCTTCTGGAGATCCATGATGGCATCGACGGGCACCACGCGGCCTCGCGGTCGCTGGTCGGCAAAGCTTTCCGCCAAGGGTCCTACTGGCCTATGGCACTGCGCGACGCGAAGGAAGTTGTCCACATGTGCAAGGGTGTCAGTTCTATGCTCGGCAAACCCACTTGCCAGCGCAAGCCCTTTAGACCATCCCCATCACCTGGCCATTCGCGGTCTGGGGTCTCGACATGGTCGGGCCTCTCAAGAAGGCCCCTGGTGGTTTCACTCACTTGCTTGTCGCGGTGGATAGGTTCACCAAGTGGGTTGAGGCGAAACCCATCGCCAAAACTGTCTCCCAGAAGGCCGTCAACTTCTTCCTTGACATTGTCTACTGGTTCGGTGTGCCCAACGCCATCATCACAAACAACGGAACCAACTTCACAGGCAAGAAGTTCTTGGAGTTCGCTGACGGATACGAGATTAGGATTGACTGGGCGTTGGTCGGACACGCACACACCAACGGGCAGGTTGAGAGGGCGAACGGAATGGTCCTCCAGGGACTCAAGCCTCGCATCTTCGACCAGCTCAAAGAGTTTGCTGGACGCTGGGTCCAGGAACTCCCGGCCATGCTTTGGAGCCTAAGGACCACTCCCAATCAATCCACACGATTCACCCCGTTCTTCTTAACATATGGGGCAGAATCGGTGCTACCCTCCGACCTAGACTATAGTGCCCCAAGGGTCAAAACCTTTGACCTTGACTGAGCCGTGGAGGCTCAACAGGACGCAATTGACTTGTTGGAAGAGGCACGGGAGATGACCTTGGTCCGCTCTGCTCATTACCAGTAAACCCTTCGCAGGTACCACGAGAGGAAGATCTGGGGAGGAACCCTCGAAGTCGGCGATCTGGTGCTACGGAGGGTGCAATAAACTAAGCACAAGCACAATCTCACTCCGCCCTGGGAAGGACCATACATGATTGCGGAGGTGGTCCGACCAGGAACCTACCGACTGATGGACAGCAACGGCAGCATCCTCACCAACACTTGGAACATTGAGCAGTTACGTCGTTTCTTCCCCTAAATTCAGTCCCATTCAAATGTCGACTCCTGCATCGCCTCGGCTCCAGCAATCTCGGCCTAGGTCGCTCGGGGGGCCCACGGGGGTGCTCCGCCATGCGCACTGCTAGCCCTTCTTTCCTTTTGCAAATCGTGTACAAAAAGGTAACTTTTTTCGCCCGAGTGAAAGGGCGACCCATTTTCCCATCGCAACCTAAGTGATTTTTGTTCGGCCACCTGACCTACCAAACTCTCGTCACAACCTATGGCGAACTAGCAGCTAACGCCAATCGGGCCAGCCCCAGGCTACATGTTGCAGCTTACGGTCAGCGAGCTGGTTCGAAAGGGAAAGTGCGAAGGCAAGAGTCACTCCAGGGAACAAAGGGATACGGGTGGAACATGCTTCCCAAACATCATTAAAACAAAAATGCTTACAAAAACTTAAAAGTTGTTCGTTCGGGGGACCGTTAAGTTCCCCGCTGTTGACGCCAGATTTTGACACGTGTTGAATCGGCATCAGGAAAGGAAGAGACTGGCCGATGCGGCAGATTTAAAGGCTACAGTTGGGAATCGGCCGATTGAGGCTACAGTTAGGGATCGGCCGATTGGCGATACAGCTTGCGCCAACAGATAGGGGGATGAAGCCATTGGAATCCTAACAGAGGGTCCCAGTCAAGAATGACCTGATGTTGGTTAAAAGAACGATGCCGACTCGGTCGTGAAGCAATGGAAAGAATCCGGATTGGACTAGGAGATGGCGGCAGAAGATTCTGCGGGAGCCCGTTTCCTTTAGGAAAATATTATAGATATAGTAGTTTTCTATTTAAATCAAGTTTGTAACGGATCGTAATCGATCAGGAATCTTAGTCCTAGGGTATAAATAGGAGTCGTCAGGGTTTTGTAAAAAAAATGAATACATCAATCAATTAACAAAAACAATCTACTTTTTCATCGCACTTTACTTTCAAGTCGGCGACTTCGCCAATACTTCTTTTTCTTTCACGAGTTCGTACGGATTGGCAGGGTTGCATCGATATGATCTCCGGCCAATTGGTAGGTTCCGCTTATCGAATAACATCTAAGCTTTAACTTTGGGCGCATCACCGTTGTTTCGTTTAGATTTATTCACTAGTTATCGATATTTAATAGAATTATAGGTTTTACCTATTGTTCTAGTTTTATTACCAGTTATCCAGCTTGAGATTGAAACTATCGGCTTTATCATTGCTTTCCCTCGTTCATTATCATACAGCCGATTAGATCTATTTCAAGTGTTGCATCTGTAATAATTGTTTAAGATACTCCAATAGACTCTTAGCAATTGTTACATGATTATCGGCTCATCCATAGCCGGTCATCTTCATAGCAAATCGGCCGATTCGCTGATACGCTTTTCGGGACAGATCGGAACCTCAGCCGATCGGAACACCCGGAATTTAATACGTTTATTTCCTTGTCAATCAACAGGTCAGATTGACTGGCACGCCGCGCGAACCGCACTAGGGCAATCACCCGAACAGTAGTTAAGCAGATTCTCCCGGGTCGTGTGTCCGACGCTGAAGGTCATCGGCCGATTCCTGGCCGATTTTTAGCGCCAACACACTTTTGGCACGCCCGGTGGGACCACCTCAACATCCAATATGTCAAAGACCACCGAAGTCTCTGAGAATAACATCATTGAGGTCACGGAAGCAGATCTCAAGGACGACCAGAAGTGGCAAAACATCTAGAAGACTACAAAAGGGTGTATCTGCAATCTTTCAGTCGTACCAGAAGCGGGGAGGCAATCAAGAAAGCTCCTCTTCTTGTTCCCGGCCACATCACCATCGCTGAGGATTCGGGCAAGATGTCCGATATGATTCAACAGTCCGTCTATCTGGCTTTCATCGACCAATCCTCAGTAATGACCAACACGGTGTATAACGCCGTCATCAGTTCTCTGATCAGCGGAGTAGCTCAGGTTTATCAGGGGCCACCTATTGTACCTCCAGCCAGAAGCTTACCAGGCACGTCTCACTCGGCTCCTCAGCCGATGTCAACGCAACACGAAGGGTACAATACTTCGTCGCCTTCAATGCCTCCAGGGTATAACGGTGCACCATGTTTTCGATCGCAAGCACCGCTTCAGCCTGTCCAGATTGCTTCCGTGCAATCGCTGCCCCCAAACTCAGTACCTTGGGGGGCACCAGCAACGGCAGCTTTTCCTGATCAATCAACCGGACATGGGAGCTATCCGATCCAGGCACCGTTCCATTCGGTCGTTCGGCCGACGGTTCCTTAGTATCAACCGGCCACGTCAGAAATCGGCTGGGCGGCAGATGCTGCAGAAGCACTCAGAAGCACGGCGCCGATGACGATGTACGATGGGGCGGCAGATTTGCTTCGCCATCAGCTGTCAGCTGCTCAGACGGCCACGATGCAACAGAATCCGCCACACTCTTCGATCCATCACTCGGCTGTACCGCCGCCGATCCACCAAAATACGCCGGCGCCCCGACCAGCTGTTCATCAGCAGCAAGTGGATTGGGCAGCGAGAATAGCAGAGGTAATTCAAGACCAATTCGGGTTAAAGCCGAAAGTACAAACTTATACATACAAGACGCCATACCCATCGGCCTATGATCTACTGCCGTTTCCCCATCGGTACAAAGTTCCTGATTCACCAAATTTTTGGGACTGGATGACACCTCAACCGTGGAGCACATAAATAGGTTCATCATCCAGTGCGGGGAAGCCGCCACACAAGATGCTCTGCGGGTGCGTCTATTCTCGTCGTCTCTATCTGGGTCGGCCTTCCAGTGGTTCACTACCTTGCCACCCAATTCCATCGTTACTTGGGCCGATCTGGAAAAGCAATTCCATAAGTACTTCTACGCGGGAGTCCACGAGATGAAGCTTTCAGATTTGACCAGCCTCAGGCAAAGGAGCGACGAACCAGTAACTGGCTACATACAGAGGTTCAGAGAGGTCAGAAACAAATGCTACAGCCTAGCCCTAACCGATGCTCAGTTGGCCGACATCGCCTTCCAAGGCCTCCGGCCACATATCAAGGAGAGGTACGCCTCGCAAGAATTTGAAAGCTTAAGTCAGATCGTGCACCGATTGGCTGGTCAAGAGGTACGTCCGTTTGACCTACGGAGGAATTTCCAGAAAAAGGTGGCATATTTCGAAGGGTCTGAATCTGAGGAAGAAGAAGAAATCGGCCTAGCGGAATGGGTCAAAGGGAAAAAGCCGATATCGTGCCCTTTCGGCAAGAAAGAACCAGAGGCGTTCGGTTTTGACACGTCAAAGGCCGATAAAATCTTCGACTTACTTCTCCAAAGAGGGGCAGATCAAGCTCTCACCTTACCACTCCATCCCCTCGGCCGATTAGCTCAAAAAGATGAAGTATTGCAAATGGCACAACGCTACATCTCATGACATGAATGAGTGCAAGATTTTCCGTCAGCAGATACAGTCGGCCATCGAGCAAGGCGGACTCAAGTTCGAAGTCCCGGCAAAGCCGGTGAAGCCGATGAAGATTGATCAGCATCCTTTCCCTGCTAACATGGTTGACACGGGAAGAAACTCACTTCAAACCAAGGTGCTGACGTTGGAATCGGCTCGAAGAAGCGGCGCCGTGGATCCCAGGAAGTAGGTCACGGTGGACGATGTCAAAGGGAAAAGACGGGTTGAAAACGAGGGCGAAGGATCAGAACGATCGCGTAGACCCATCACTTCCCAATTCTTAGCAAATATCAGCAGCAGCAGGAAAGATCGAGACACCACGATGAGATGATACGCCGACACGAAGATCATTGGCGATGTCCGTTCTTCATCCATTGCTGGGAAAAATGACCTCAGATTGCCATCCGCCGATAATTGCCCTGAGTGCAGCGGATCAAGTTTCAACGATCGTCCGCTCAAAAGATCACGCTCCAGAGACAGAGGATCAGAGCCGATCAGCAGAAACTGGCGCGAACAAGAAGGTCGGCGCCTTTCAGTGCATAATCGGCTGGGGGGCAGAGCTGACCGGTATGGCCGGTCGAAGGGCAGTATCAACCAGCAGAAGTGACTGGGGGGCAGAACCAGCGTACACGATCGGCTAGAAGAAATGGCTGGTGCTAGGGTGTCAGATGAGAACCCCTTAGGAAGGGAACCAGACTGGGAGCGTGCCAAACCGCCGGCCAAACCAGTAAACCCCAGGTGGTGCCCTGATGGACTGCCTAAATCTCAAAAACGAAGGATCCAACGCCTGCGCCAATGGGAAAAACAAGAGGAAGAGCAGAGGCAGGTGCTGGATAAGAAGAACGACAGGTCTCGGGTCTGGCGCCCCAAGAGAAACAACAACAAGGAGGGCGACAATCAAGAATCGGCCATATCAGCAGCCTGCACGACGGTGCAACCCTAAAATTCTACCTGATATAAAGGCCGAGATCACAAGATTGATTGAAGCAAGATTTCTTTGGCAGTGCCGTTACGCCGAATGGATTTCTAATATTTTACCCGTGTATAAGAAAAACGGAAAGTTGCGCGTATGCATCGACTTCAGGAACCTAAATCAGACTACACCGATGGACGGGTATCCGATGCCAACAACCGATGTTTTGATAGATGCTGCTGCAGGACATAAAGTCATCAGT
Source organism: Panicum miliaceum (assembly GCA_032594955.1). Taxonomy (NCBI): domain Eukaryota; kingdom Viridiplantae; phylum Streptophyta; class Magnoliopsida; order Poales; family Poaceae; genus Panicum; species Panicum miliaceum. Next base: position 35,981,255 of record CM064059.1, read on the forward strand.
TTCATGGATGGTAATGCTGGGTACAATCAAATATTAATGGCCGAAGAAGATATTTCGAAGACGGCTTTCAGGTGTCCGGGTCACCTCGGTCTATTCGAATGGGTTGTAATGACCTTTGGGTTAAAGAACGTCGGCGCTACATACCAGCGGGCTATGAATTATATCTTTCATAAGCTCATTGGTGTATCGGTGGAAATCTACATCGATGACGTTGTAGTCAAGTCAAGAGGTCATTAGGAACATCTGGCTGATTTACAAGAGGTATTGGAGTGCACGAGGAAGCATGGGTTGAAAATGAACTCGAACAAGTGTGCATTCGGCGTGTCGGCCGGGCAATTCTTAGGATTCAAGGTCCATGAGCGCGGGATAGAGGTTAACTAGAAGACCATAGCTGCCATCAATAAGGTTGTAGCCCCGCGGAACAAAACTGAGCTGCAGTCCCTCATCGGCAAGGTCAATTTTATTAGAAGATTCATATCAAACTTGTCCGGGCGTATTCAAGCTTTCACTCCTTTGTTGAAATTGAAGCCCGATCAGGAATTCGTGTGGGGAGAAGAACAGCCCAAAGTGTTAGAAGATATCAAGCAATATCTAATTCCACCACCGGTGTTAGTCCTACCACAGCCCGGTAAGCCGTTCAAATTATACTAATCGGCTGACGAACAGGCTATCAGATCGGCGCTAGTACAGGAGTTTGAAGGAAAAGAACGGGTGGTATATTATGTCAGCAGAAGACTCCTGGACGCCGAAACAAGATATTCCGCAGTAGAACGGTTGTGCCTATGTCTACATTTCTCATGTACCAAGCTCAGGCACTACTTGTTATCGGCAGAGTGCATAGTCGTATGCAAGGATGATGTGGTAAAATATATGCTATCACTGCCGATTTTGAAAGGACGGATTGGAAAGTGGATCCTGGCTCTGTCAGAGTTTGACTTAAGGTACGAATCGGCCAAGGCTGTCAAGGGTCAAGTCATGGCCGATTTTGTGGCTCAGCATTGTGGACCGGAAATTGCTGTCGTTGAACCAGTTCCATGGACTCTATACTTTGATGGTTCTTCGTGTGGAGCCGGATCGGGAATTGGCATCGTTCTTGTATCGCCTCGGGGGGCAAGCTATGATTTCTCTCTGCCGATAGAGGCATCCGCAACCAACAACCAGGCGGAATACCGAGCCGTCCTAAAAGGTATCCAATTGTTAAGGGAAGTTAAAGCTAATGCAGTCGAAATTTTTAGGGATTCCATGCTCATTGTAGATCAATTGACGGGGAGATCTGAATGCAAAGACGATATCTTAAGGATTTACTATGAAGATTGCCTCCAGCTGTTAAAGGAATTCAAGTCTGCGGTGATTGAGCACATTCCCAGAAATTACAACGAAGAGGCCAATAGGCTTGCCCAACACGCGTCCGGATATCGGCCGATTAAAGGGGCCATGATTCTGGAACTTGCGGCCGACGATTGGCGAAAGGAGATTGCCGATTACTTGAAAGATCCGTCCCAGAAGGTGGATCGGCGAGTGCATTTTCAGGCCACGAAATATGTGTTACTCGAAGACGATTTGTTTTACCGGACGATTGATGGGGTTCTTCTCAAATGCCTGGGAACGGAAGAAGCGAAGGTCCTGATCGGGGAAATCCACTAAGGCGTATGTGGAGCCCATCAATCGGCTTACAAGATGAAGTGGATGATCAGAAACAATGGGTATTATTGGCCGATGATTCTCGAAGATTGTTTCAAATATTATAAAGGTTGTCAAGACTGTCAGAAGTTTGGCAATGTGCAGCGCGCGCCAGCTTCAGCTATGAACCCGGTAATCAAGCCATGGCTGTTTAGAGGTTGGGGAATAGATCTCATCGGACAGATTCACCCTCCATCAAGCAGAGGGCACAGGTTTATATTAGTAGCCACTGATTATTTTACCAAATGGGTGGAGGCAGTTCCGTTGAAGACCGTGACATTGGCCGATATGATCGATTTTGTTAAGAACCGCATTGTTTATAGATTCGGTATTCCTCAAACTGTCACAACTGATCAAGGAACGATGTTCACCTCAGGGGAGTTAGGAGAGTTCAATGCCGATATGGGGATTAAATTGTTGAATTCTTCTCTGTACTATGCTCAAGCCAACGGCCAGGCCGAGTCATCCAATAAGGGGATAATCAAGTTGATCAAGAGAAAGATAGAGGAACAACCCAAGAAGTGGCACATGTCTTTGGCTGAATCTCTATGGGCCTATAGGATGGCTTGCCATGGGGCCACTAAGATATCTCCTTATCAGTTGGTATATGGTCACGAGGCAGTCTTGCCTTGGGAATTAAGGATGGGGTCAAGGCGCATATCGCTTCAAGATCAGTTGACGGATGATGACTATTCCTTCCTCATGAAGGAAGAGCTCGATGATTCGGCGGGTCAATGATTAAGGGCCCTGATTAGCATCGAAGAAAACAAGAAAAGGGTGGCCGGGTGGTATGACAAGAAGGTCAAGGTTAAACAATTCTCCCAAGGAGATTTGGTATGGAAGTTGGTGCTGCCGATAGGGTCTAAGGATCCCAAATTCGGTAAATGGTCGCCCACTTGGGAGGGGCCGTATAAAATCGGCCGATGTGCTCCAAAAAATGCATATATACTAGAAACTATCGAAGGGGAAGAATTCACAAGAGCATTAAACGGGAGATATCTGAAGAGCTACTATCCAAGTATATGGGTGGGTGCATAACTTGCGATAAGGTGCATCAAGACAACGTGGCCAACTCCCATTGGCTCCTGTCTGTATAGCCGATGTAAAAATGACATCGCCTTAAGGAGGAGACATTTTGATTTGGTCTGACCGATTCATTATTCGATGAAAACAGCAGAGTACATGGCCGACATGGTACAAGTCGCCCTTAGAATGAAAGTACCAATATATCTAATGATCATGCTTTTTCTTGATCTCTCTCTCTTAATCCGGCCTAAATTTATCAAAAGGCGGATGCTCTTCTCCTCCAGATCCTCCATGGTGGCTTCAGCCTCGACTTGACGAGGGAGTGGATGGCTCCTGTCAAGAGGTGGTTGGGATGTTCCCACCGTAGCATCTTCAAGGGCAACTGAGCGAGGGAGTGGATGACTCCTTTCAGTTGGTGGTCGCCTGGAGCAGTTAGTGTCTACATGGTTCCAGACTTTCTGGACGTCAGCAGGAACATGACCTTTGAGTTCTTCAAAATGAGCTTTTATCAGATCTATGTCCGCCTGCGACAATGGTTCGTCTGAATGCATAACTTCAATCGCTCGTTCCAGACTGGGACTAAGGCGTTTCGGCTAAAGAAAGAGCAAACAACTACCCAGTGTCAGAGCGATTGAGATGTCAAGAGAGGAAATAGAAGAAGGTTCGTACCTGGTTGACAGAGAAGGAGGAAGATGAAGAAGACATCTTGATGTCTAGCCTGGGAGGACAAAGATCGAATTACTGGAGGGGAAGAAGATGGGTAATACGGACGCCTTTGGAAACGATATGGGATCTCATACTTATAGAAGGAAGGGGGTAAAGAGATGGTAGGAGGCGTCCCATCGGAGTAAAAGTGTTAATAAATGAAAAGTTGCCAAAGAGGACGGTCCAAGTTCGAATCTGCGCGTCAACAGTAAGAGGGCATTAAATGTTTACATGATTTTTTACAGTTCACCCAAGGAGGGCATCAATAGCTGCAATCGCTCGTTGCCTAATTTGATCGGCCGAGTCTACAATTCTTTGGTCGTCATCAGCCGATCCGGGGACTTCTGGCATATGACGATGGATTTTTATTGCTTCACGGGCCAGGTTATGTCTTTCTTACTTCAGTTCGGCGATGACAGATGGAAGGTCTTGGAGTCTTTTTTCTTCAGCAGCTATGGTTTTGGTCACCTGCTCCATCTCTTTGGCTAGCTCTGCCCTTCGCTGTTTGAGACGATCTATGGCGCCGATGATATCTGGACGAGAGTTCTCAAGGAAGTTGATTCGCTGATGCAACTCTTGGGCTCGATGTTTGTAGGGATCTTCTTCCTCGCGGGCTTTCGCTAGCTTGGCGCGATCGGCCATATGGCGCAAGGCCCTGAACACTGAAGTCTGCATTGACTCCATATATGCAGCAGGATCCAGAGCCTCTGTCGCTTCCTCTGGAATTCGGCCTTTGATTTCATTGAGAAGTTGCCGAATCGACGAGGCATCTCCCACTAGTCGGCCGATATCGTCTTGGAGGAGGGTCCGCATACTCTCGAGCTTGGCACGGACGTTATCAGGGATTGAACTCGGCGTGGCTTGGTGTGAAGCGACCTCTTCATCGTCAGAAAGGGGAACCGCGAAAGAGAAAAGACTGTTATTGGGAGTGTCCTGCTCCTGCGAAAGAATAAAAGAAGTAAAGATACGGATTAGCAGACAGTAAGGGGGAATCGGCCGATTTGGGTGATAAGTTCTTTACCTCTTTGAAACGGATTTCTCTTGCTTGTGCCGGCGGAAGTGCCACCCTTGTCTCAGGAACCGGCGCGATCGGCTCGTCAGAAGAAGAGGACTCGACGACTATTAGTGCCCTGCTCGGGCCAGCCTCCTGAAAAGGTATGGGAAGCAGATTTTGTGAGTATACTGCAAATAATTAAGTCTGATGATATATGAAGCTTGCCATACCTCTGTGAGTCTTCCGGCCGATGTTTGTTGGGGAGGTACAATCGACGCACCCAGATTGGCCTGCATCAAAAATCAGTTAGTTTTTCGTTGAGTATCAAGAAATTGAGTTAAGAAATTCTCTACCTCGGTGAGGGAAATCGCTGGCGTTTCGGCTTCCGCTTGGGATGTAGCAGATTGTTGCGGAGACTGCGCTGGGGTAATTCGTGCAGCCTGGTAGAAGGAAGAGGTTAATATCAATAGAATACTTAGAAGTATGTGAAGTGAGCGGAAATACCTGAACAACTTCTACCAGCAATGATGCAGCGACCGCTCCAACTTCTGTAGCAATCTGGAGATCGACCTCCTCAGCAATCGGCAAAGTTGGCACAGTTGAAGGTTCAGCCGATGCCGCCGCCGATTGATCAGCCGGTTCTATGCGGGCACGTACTCGGCGGCTCGTCTTCTTTAAAGTGGGCCTTTTTGGTGTTTGCTTCCATTGGCCGCTGGTGATGTCTTTGATGGTCGGGGCGTGATGGCCGATAAGTGGGAATGGTGTGTATGGGTGATTGCTCTCTATCGGCCTACCACTTTGGCTCCGCGTCGGGGGAAGTTGATTTTCGGACTGAAAAGGGAAATACGAGTTAGCGGAAAGATTGTAGCATAAAAAGGGATAATGTTGAAATCGGCTGGGAGAAGGGCAGTACCGCTGCATTTGGGTCGATATTTTCAGGGTCCAGATTATTACAATATGTTGAAGGAGATGAACAGAAGAGATGTTGGTTCCATTCTGCCCACCATAATTTGAATTGTTGGACGAGAAAGGGAGCCACTATCCAGTTGTTTAGATCGATGGTACTGGAGTCTGGCAATAGATTGCACAACCGACTATATTCGAGGCTCTTGGTGAGTTCATCTCGGAATTTTGCACGGCCGGCAAAGTAAACTTGAATCGGCAGCTGACCAAAGCCGAATTGCCGTGCTGTGACTGATGGGTTGTAAAATTCAAAGGTTGGAAAGTCTTTCCCAGAGAAGAAGTTTGCCAGTAAAATCCCTGGCTTGATCAGAATATCCATGAGATCACCATCAAAAGAGTTGGATGATGAATCATAACAGACAGGAAGCTCGAAGAGCGGCTCTGTCATCTGATACGGATACCAGCTGGTGGTCTCTTCACTGAAGCCGTTGTAAAAACATCTGAAATATTTGGCCGTTCGGGTGGCAGTGAACTGGCAACCAGGGAAGACTGATGCTGCTTCTCCAAAAGAGGTGCACCGTCGTCGTATGGTGGGATTCTCCTCTGACTCGATATTGGGAAATGTTTTGGTCTCTATTTGCTGCTGGGAGACCTTGCTCATGTACAAGTTAAGCCAGAGGGTGATGAACCACCAAGGACCACCAGGATTACCAATCGGCTCCCCTTTTGATAATTTGACGTCGATTTGGTGCATCATATGATAGGCCGATCCTAACAGATGCTTCCCAAGGGGGATGGCGGATCCTATTGGCAGGGCTTCTGCCAGAGCTTGTGTATTGGAGGAAGGGCCAACTACTCTGCCATAGAAGAAATGCTTCTCTAGCCACATCATTAAGAACGCTGTATGTTCTCTCTCTAAAATCGTCCCGGTCCTCATGTTTTTGCTGATATACCTCTTCCACCCGCCGATTCCTTTTGTCTCTAGCCGATGGGTTGGTTTGGTCAGATAATCAAAGGGTGTATCAGGGGAGGAAATGAAGGCCGGTCAGCATTAGGACATCGGCCAGGGTTGGAGTCATAGGTCCGTGCCCAAAGAGAAACGCGTTGAGCGCGTCGGACCAGAAATAAGAGGCCGCTATTACCAATGGTTCATTTTTATCCATTTGGGACAAAGAGAGATTGATGCACTGGTCGATTTTTAACTCATCCCACTGAACTCTCTTGGAGTTGGCTAATCTTTGTTACCATTCTTTCCAACCAGGGGTTTCATTCGGCAAAGATCTAAAAGCATCTGACCACTGACCCAAATCCATAGGTGATTGCTTGAAAGGGATTCTATGGGTTTCTAAGTTGATCAAATCAGTTGGGTCTGGATTCCCCATAGGACCTAAGCAGATGATTTGGTGCCTAAATGCCTAAAAAAGGGGGGAGAGGAAAAAACTGAGAATGGATCTAAAAAGTGCCTGAGCAGTAAAAAGTAAAAGAGGAAAGTTTCGGGTGATTACCTCAGGAATGAAACTCATCGTCGCCGATGGAGTCACCGATGGAGTCGACGATGGGACCGCCGTCGCCGAGGGAGTTCCTGGCGGAACCTCCGCGGTTGGTGGAGTTGCTGATGGCGCCGCCATTGGAGGGATGAAGCAGATTGCAGACGTGAGAAAGATCGCCGGAGGATACGGTCGGAGACCGAGAGGGCGCTGGGAGAAGATGAACAGTGATTCGCTGGGGAGGAGATTACTAGGCTCGTGGGGAAGGAGCGGCGGGGAACGCCGGTACTTAAAAACAGTCTGAGAGAGAAAGGGTAAAGGCGGGATTTTTGCCGCACCGTCAACACGAATTCCAGGGGAACAGTTGTCTCAAGCGCCTGGTTCGAGAAGATTGCAATCATGATGTAGAAGACCGCGAAACGGAGGGAGATTTTTGCTGCGTTTGTTTTGGAGGAGAGATTAAAAAAGAATTTCGAAGTAAAAGTCATGTTTTACTCCAAAACTGGGGGGTATGTGTTGACGCCAGATTTTGACACGTGTTGAATCAGCGTCAGGAAAGGAAGAGATTGGCCGATGCGGCAGATTTAAAGGCTACAGTTGGGAATCGGCCGATTGAGGCTACAGTTAGGGATTGGCCGATTGGCGATACAGCTTGCGCCAACAGATAGGGGGATGAAGCCATTGGAATCCTAACAGAGGGTCCCAGTCAAAAATGACCTGACGTTGGTCAAAAGAACGATGCCGACTCGGTCGTGAAGCAATGGAAAGAATCCGGAATGGACTATGAGATGGCGGCAGAAGATTCTGCGGGAGCCCGTTTCCTTTAGAAAAATATTATAGATATAGTACTTTTCTATTTAAATCAAGTTTGTAACGGATCGTAATCGATCAGGAATCTTAGTCCTAGGGTATAAATAGGAGTCGTCAGGGTTTTGTAAAAAAAAATGAATACATTAATCAATCAACAAAAATAATCTACTTTTTCATCGCACTTTACTTTCAAGTCTGCAACTTCGCCAATACTTCTTTTTCTTTCACGAGTTCGTACGGATTGGCAGGGCTGCATAGACACGATCTCCAGCCAATTGGTAGGTTCCGCTTATCGAATAACATCTAAGCTTTAACTTCGGGTGCATCGCCGTTGTTTCGTTTAGATTTATTCACTAGTTATCGATATTTACCAGAATTATAGGTTTTACCTATTGTTCTAGTTTTATCACCAGTTATCCAGCTTGAGATTGAAACTATCAGCTTTATCATTGCTTTCCCTCGTTCATTATCATACAGCCGATTAGATCTATTTCAAGTGTTGCATCTGTAATAATTGTTTAAGATACTCCAATAGACTCTTAGCAATTGTTACATGATTATCGGCTGATCCATAGCCGGTCATCTTCATAGCAAATCGCCCGATTCGCTGATACGCTTTTCGAGATAGATCGGAACCTCAGCCGATCGGAACACCCGGAATTTAATATGTTTATTTCCTTATCAATCAACAGGTCAGATTGACTGGCACGCCACGCGAACCGCACCAGGGCAATCACCTGAACAGGAGTTAAGCAGATTCTCCCGGGTCGTGTGTCCGATGCTGAAGGTCATCGGCCGATTCCTGGCCGATTTTTAGCGCCAACACCCACGTAAGTTGTTCAAAAGTAAAAGCTAACTATAAATGCTTCTACTGCGGCACCTCGACCACGTTGGCCAACGACGTGGACGGGAGGAGCCACGTTGCAGGGTTGACCGGAGGATTTTCTTTACCGGGAGCCGGCACGGTCGGGGCGGCACTCGACTCGGCTTTTGTTGACTTGCCACCATCTCTGCCAAGAGTCGCTTCGCTCTCCTCACGACAGGCCTCCTTCACCCACTCAGCGGTGGTCACCTCCGCAATTGCCGTCGCGGCTGGCACCAAGCTTTGTCCGAGTTCGCAGAGCCGGTCGACGGACCACCCGGCGCGTAGCCTCTCCCGACTGCCTTAAAATCCAGAGTCAGGTAGTGTGACGCCACTGATGTCAGCACTCCCGAGGCACCATGGAAGACTCCGTTAGTGATAAGTCCTGCCACCTCGCCCGGAATCTCCGAAAGATCAGTGGCGAGCGCGCTCGATCCCGGGCGGGGCCCAAGGACCTCTGTGACCACCGACCCCGACACCCTTCGAAGCTGACCAAGTTCCTCTTCAAGTGCCTTGCTCCTCCCTATGGAATCCGCTAGCGCTTGCGCACTCCGCGCTACCACCTCTTTGGTGTTCGCCAGCTCGGACTCAGCGGCGCGGCGGATATCCTCTGACCGCTTCAACTCATCCCGCATAAGCCTGTTCCTCCCTCCTAGTTCTAGACACGGGCAAAGGGGAAATTAGAGGTCACACAATGCGGAACAAGAATCGACAGGATGGAGAAGAGGAGTTACTTACCGGTCATGGCATCCTCAGCGATCATGAGCCCTTCCTCCTTCTGGGCCAGCATCGCCTCTAGCTGGGTGACTCGCTGCCCCTTGGACTGAGCCTGCCCCTCAGCAAGAGCTCGGGCCACCCGATCCACCTCCAACGCCAACCGCTCTATGCTTAGAACCGACCGGGCCGCGGTAAGCTTTTGCTCGGCAATGGTCGCGCGGTCGCGCTCGCGAAGTTCCGATGCTCGGGCGATTTCCAATTCACGGGTGAACTCCCTGACCCGCCATTGCGCTGCCGCCTCCTTACCTAGTCGGGCATGCTCACCCCGAAGGATCCGGGACTTGTTCAGTGAGATCCCCTCCAAACTCTTCAAAGCAGAAAAGTCAAAAACATCAAAACAAATTGCCCCTTATAGGCGAGATAGATACAAAGGGAAACCGTGAGGACTCACCCGAGCGAAGTTTGGCACGTCGACGGACGCGCTCCGCTGGGCGAGCCTGATTTTCTTCAGGATCTCAACGAGCCTCGCCTCCGCGGCGGTGAGGTCGTCGCTGGCCGATATTCCGCTCCACTCAAGCAAGCCCCAAAGCTCCTCCTGTCGGTCGCGCCGGACAATCCGAGCCTCGCAAGGCTTGCTTGGGTCGGGACAGACCCGCTCACCAACCCGCCAGCTCCCAGATGCGGTCGTTCTGGACGCCAGGACCATCACTCGCTCCTGGTTCCCCTCCAGTGCCCCTCCGCCTCGGGATACGAGGGCCACGATCTCCTTCTCTCTTCTTGCACTCAACGGAGGAAGCATCACCACAGTCACCCCTGCACCAGTTCGGTGCCAGGCTGCAAGCCGGTCGACATCAAGGTCCTGCGAGGAAAAGCAGAATAAGCAAAAGCATCTAGAAACAGGGTTGGAACCATGAGACGATTCCCTCACCTTGAAGCCTGGCCGATGGGTGGGAGACTGAAGCCCCTGAAGCTCCGGACGCCCCTTAGGAGTTGCGCGCGCAGGCCCCATGCTCCAACCATGGCAGGAACCGACCCTGCCGGTCCCCGACCAGCCTGTCGAGTGCCTCGGCCGGCGCCCCCGATTGAGGAGCCTTGCGCGGCCCCCTCCTGGCCGCTGGACGGGGTATCTGCACCCTCCGTGATGTGAACTAGGGTTCCCGATCTTCTGAAAGGTTCTGTTAACTCTCGATTTGGTGGAGTCGCGACACAATTCGATCCGACTTCTGAACAACACGTTCCGAACCCCACAATCGCAGCACCACGTCTCCTTAGGTTATTGACCGGTGTTGCATGGCCGATCTCGCCAAGAAGGCTAATCCTTGCCTGCGAATCAAAGAACACAAGCAAGAACAAGGAAGAATGCAACCAAAATTGCAGATGTATGATTAACTCAAAAAGTTGGGGTCTCACAAACCGACGAACGGCGAAACTTTTCTTGACAGAATAATCTAAGCAAAACTCAAACCCTAACTTAGGTGACTCTACTGAATATAAAGTGTTTAGGAGCATGCAAGACCCCTGGACGCACCCCTAATGGGCTCCAATACGATACACGGTCCAACAACCCAAAAGACGGCGGCGCAGCACCAAGATAGATTCTGGACGTCCACTTGATTCAACGATTCCCGTTGACTCAAGTATCATTTGGTCATGGGCCCGGTGCCATTGGAAGCTCTATGAAAATATCTTTCTAACCATATGTGGAACGTCAAAATCGAACTCTGTATGTGGCCTGGGCGTCCAATCTAAGGCAGACTGCTCCTGGACTCCGAGGTGGACTCTAAGCTGAGTTGTATTGGGCCTCCAAGTGTCTTGGACGTCCCTTGCTGGCCTTGTCCAACTCCAAGCTCCTCTCCATGCATCCCCTGATCCTCTCCTTTGTTCTTAATCATAATATAATCATTAGTTAGTAATCTATTCTTAAAATCATAAAAGGAAGTGCTTAGGAACGAGCTCACCTCTAAATTCAATTGTCTCGCACGAGCTCTAGTGATTGGACCTTGAATGTCCAGCGGAGTGTTGTGTGCATCTGAAGGAGTGATGTCCTCATCACGCCGCCTTCAGGCGCGATGCCGATCGGGCACGCGCCCCCATCTCATTCTCATGTCGCTCTGCATTCACTACCGGTGGAGGTGACCCCTGCAGCCTCTCCGAGTGATGTTCAACTTGGGCCCGCTTCGCCTCCTCGCCTGCACCGCGCCCTCATCGGCGGCACGTTTCCTCCCCTCCGCGGCACTAGAGGATGTCCTGGAGCCCTCGGCAGACCCCGTTGCCGCGGTGCCGCTGGGCACCACCACAAACACGGAGTCAACCTCGTGCTCCAACTCCACCTCCTCCGATTCTTCCTCGCCATCAGAGTCGGTCGAGGACTCTGACTCGAGCTCCTCTTGCACGATGTCGTGGTCCTCCCCCATCCAGACCCGATGCGCAATTTCCTGCTCCTTTTTGAACTTCCTCTTTGCCTTTCTTGCTTTCTTTTCCTTCCTAGCACTGAAAGCCTCCACTTGGGTGGCTCGCTTGGCCGCACCCTCTCCCCCATTCGGGAGGTGTGGACGGGACTGGGGATGACCGAGGCCCTGGAAAACAAGGCTATGTAAAAATATGATCAGAAGCCCAAGGGCCGACGAGAGGAAGAAGGGAAGAAAAGCATACCAAATTCGGAGGGTTCTCCTTGTCGAAGGCCTCCGGACCCCCGATGACTCGCTGGTTCCCCACCTTGAAGACCATGTCGACCATGACAATACCTCCTCATTGGACACCACCACCGGTGACACCCGGTCGGGATCCGTGGGGCCGGTGTACTCCCACATCTTGGCTGTCCTGACAGCCAAAGGGATGACCTGGCGGGCGAACACGGAGCCGAAGAGCTGCACACCGTCGACGCCCTCCTCCACGACGCACTTCTGCAGCGCCATCTCGAGGACCCCCACACGCACCTTCTTCGGAGTAGGGGGGCCCATGTCCAGCTCTCCTTCCTCACATGGCGCCCCCATGTGAACGACAAGAATGGGTTCTCCGTCGGGTTCCTGATGTAGAACAACTCTTCATGCCACCCCCAGTTCGAGTCTGCGGGGGTGTACGCCGGGTAGTCTCCCGGCCGGCGAGCCCTCTTTTGCAGGCCAAAGCCCCCGACCGGCGCGAGCTCCGGGTCCCCCTTAGCTGACAGGGCCCGACCGTAGAAGGAGGCTCGGAATAGATTCACGTGCGGATCTATTTCGAGGAAGCCCTCGCAGAGCATGATGAAGCTAGTGATGTGCAACCTCATTCGGGTTGAGGTGCTGCAGCTCCACCTCCCACTTGTTGAGTAGCCTAAGTAGAAATAGGTGCGCCGGGTACCCAAGACCGCGTACGTGGAACGTGAGGAAGCTCACAATCTCACCGGCTTCGGGCTGTGGCTCCTTGTGCTCCGTCGGAGGAGCCCTCCAGTGCGCCACCGCCCTTGGTGGCAGCAACCCCTTCGCCGCAAAGTCTTTGAGCTGCACTTCTTCCATGGTCGACGGTCTCCAATTCGACATCGCGCCTACAGCATGGGAAGGTGGAACGACTTTTTTTCTTTCTCTCCCTCTTTCTCTCTTTCTCTCCTCAGGCACGACGGGGGTGGAGAAGGAGGGTAGCGGTGGTGATTAGAGAACAAAGGAAGAGGAGGCGGGCGTCGGCAGCAGGAACAAGGCAAGGGTGAGACAGAGGAGGACGATGACCTTCGGCCCTTCCCTTTTAAAGAGGCGCCTCGCGGAAGCCCAGCCGTCGGGACGTGGTATCATAGACAAGGGCCCACCACGACTGCTCCGAGGGCATGAAAAATGGTGTGACTTTCTGACTTCCCGGGTAAGCCTCAACGGGATGCGTCCTCATTCAATACTCGCGTTTAAATTTCTCAAATTTCATAAAGGCATCAAAACCAAAAAGGCACAAAAAGCATGCTGATGGATCCCAACTCGAGAACCTTACCGACCGAGATTCGAAGGCCAGTCCGTGAAGGACTCGAGGCCGCCTCGCGTCAAACAGAACCAGGGAAGAAAACGCAGATGAGCCCCAGCGACCCTCGCCCGACCTGCTCAAGCAGCAATATGGGTCATCTCAACCTTCTCGTCTGATCCGGACCTCGAGCCATGCCCACAAAATTTCCATTGAAGAGAGGCCAGCGGGCCACCTGAGTCGGTCGGACCACTCGGGCATCTACCGGGAGGCAGGTCGTGGAGCAGTGGAATGCCACCTGGGGGCTATGCTGACCCCGTCACGAACGACGGACCCGGATTCCACTCGGACGCCTAAAATTTTGCTCGGGCACACCTGTTAGGAGTTGACCGAGCCCGTCACTCGAGCCATCGAGGCAAGTGATGCCGGCTCAACCCCTCCGATCACGGAGGCCACGGACGGGGTCACCTCCACATGTATTCGGATGCGACGCCGCTGACCCGACCGCCTTCCTTTGCGGCAAAGCCGCGGCGAGTCGGGGTACAGCGTTCTCACCCACACGGGATGACAAAATTCTAGCCCCCGACCGGACTCACGGTTGGGCACGAAAGACATGAAGCACTCCAGAATAAACGCGTTTTATTCTTGGTAAATAAATATTACAAAGTACAAAAACCTGCTACCACCATAAGGGTGGTAATGCTAGAAGCCTTGAGGGGGGCTGCTACAAGTGCCGGAAGAATGGGAGGAGCATCTTTCTCGCAAGCCTTCTTCTTGCACCCCCTTCCTCAAGGGAAACTTGGACGGGGATGACGCAAGCAGTCCATCTATCGCCGCCGTCAACCGAACTCCCTCGCCATCTCGAATGAGAGCGAGGAGCTCTTCCCCATCTCTAGTCGCCTAGGAAGGACAAGCGTGATCATAAAGCGAAGTGAGGGTGAGGAACACAGGGAAGCCGAACCTGCCCGGGACCCAGGCGGCCCTCGCAGGCGCGCTCGACAGCAGGTAGGAACGAGGAGTTCCTCCCCATTTCAGGGCCCGGCCGGTGGAAACACGGACACATCCATTGCCCGAGGCCGACGCTCCCCCTGTAGTCGCCCAAGGTGCCCGGGGAAACGGCGTCATCCGCCGGCCGGAAACGGTGGCCTGCCTGCGTACCCTCTCCCCTTGATCATTCGAGCAGAGCACTCGGAGGACTGAGGTTGGGAGAGGCCCGGGCATACGGCGTTGCCAGCGTGCTATCCCCTGCCGCTCGCAAGCATTCTTATAGCACCAGATGCTGAAAAGAGCCACAGGCTCTGTCAGGTGGACGCACACGGGCTGAGAGCAGCTCCATTATACAAGACTGGGCTCACCCACAACTCAAGTTCTGGATGATTCTGAAAGATAGGGGCTGGAGGCCCCTATTTATAGTCGGTCGGGCACCTTCGTGTCTTGCGGACCGGCTTTGCCGCATGGCACAAACTCCGCCTCGAAAGGATTGAAACCCTCACGGGGGAAACAGGGAGGAACTCCTCTGCGGCGGGCTGACGTGATGGATCGGGCAGGCCTCGATATTCCGCATCAGAGATGAGCAGCTGGTGTCGCTGTGGCGCATTCATTACAAGGGCAGATCAGAGCGACCCCAACAAACCCGCGGTCACAAGAGGGAGTCAATCGAATGTCGTGCCTCCCTGCAGCCGAAGCAGCGTGATGCAACTTCTCACTCTAGGCTAAGACACAGCGTGACGAAAGAAGCGCCTTCACGATTAAACAAATCGCAAAGCCGCTCGGGGGCCTCTGACGGGTCCAGGGACCCGAGGTCCCCAGCGGGCCCACTTTCCACTGGCATTCTAGCTAGCCCAAGACCGCGCCTGGAAGGACGGCTCCGACTCCACTGACCAAGCTCCACCTTACACGCGTCACTATCCCTGACCGGCGAGGCCGAGGCCAGCCGGACCTTGCGTCCTGGCGGGCTCCGGGAGAAGGTGCGGCAGAAAAGGATGCACGCCAAAGTCAACTTGTCGTACAGGGCCAACCGTTCCCCCCACGGGGATTACAGTCTCCCTTGCTGCCACAGCAGGGGGACACTATTCTACTTGCCCGTCCTCGCAGAGGGACGGGGTGCGATGCCATCACGATACGGTGAACATGCCTCCATCACGACGGAGTGACAGAGCGTAGCGCCGGGGACGGGGCGTGGCTGCCATACCATACTTATCTGTGCATGCCTGCCCCTCGACCGACAGAGCATGACGTACAAGGATAGAATAAGACAGCCACTCCGCGACACAGGATTTGGGCGGCGGCCGCAAGAGGACTCCGATTAATGGAGTTGGCAGTCCCGACTGACTGAGCTAACGACCCCGACCACCGCGGCACGGAAACTGTCTCTCTCTCTCTTTCTTTCTTTCTACCAGCCCGCCCTTGTAAGGAGGGCCCTCCTGGACTATAAAAGGGAGGGTCATCTGTTTAGAAAGGATCACCGCTCCACAAGTAGACTCATCATCTATCCTCACTCAAAAGCTTGTAACGCCCCAAACTCTCACGAGCACCCGGGCTTATGCAATACATCCGACCGACCCTCGATTGAACGTAGGGAATGATTTCCTGAACCAGTATAAATTATGAGTCATCGTGTGCTAGGCCACCTCCAATCACAACGTGCGATATACACTTCGAGTAGATTTAGCTGCCAGCCATTTCCGAAACGAACAGGCTAATTGCCACGTTTTTTGCACCGTTGCCATAGGCCTAAATTCTAGTAGTGTTCCCGCTGATGTAGTTTGTAACACTACTAAGTTGTGTTGGACATAGTCTCCGCTGCCTCTATGGGATTTTGTGGAGTGGCTGGACACCGAGCAGTCGCAACAAACTAAAGACCATGTTGAACGTGAAGGAAGGTGGGCTAGGGAAAGATGGCAGCGAATGTTGCACGAGGAACAGCAAGAGGCGAAGCACAAGAAAGAGCAAGCAGAGGTTCGAAAAAGGATGGAGGAGGTGGAACATCAGGAGGTGGAGGAACGGGAAGCTGATAGGGAGAGGAAGCGAGAGAGGGCATGTCGTGCGAAGGAAGCAGGGCCGGATGCTATTAGGAAGGCTTTCCAGGCCTACAAAGCGTCCGTAGCCTTTTCAGATGATTAAGTGCTACTAGTAGGCTTTCCAGGAAGATGTGACTACTCCATGCCTCAACCTTTTAGAGCATATCCTTTTCAGACTGATGTGGCTTCTCCATGACCCAACTTTGTAGACTGACGTGACTCCTCAATGACTCAAACTAATGCACGTGGAACTCATTAATGCATGACTTAGATATTTGTCTGTTCCTACCACAGTCATGTGAACTTTGTGTACAAATTGGGCTTTGGTTGCAACATACACCAGCACCTCCATACTTCAAACACACCATCAACACCAGAGCTCAAGCACACCAAAGGTGAAGCAATGGCCGCACTAGGAGGGGGAGACCATGGGAGGAGGGAGGGAGGAGCGTCGTGTCCAGAAGGTACCATCATATGGCTGGGGACATTTGGACCTGATGAGTATGAGCCACGTATGCCGGGGTTTCCTCTTGAGGAGCGCCATGACTTCGTTGATGGTGCCGAGCTAAGGCCCTATGATAACTGTAGGGATGTGTGGCCCAAGTGCCACCACAACAAGCTCTGCGTGCAGGTATATGACAGCTATGGTGATGGAGGGTGAGGCTTTTTCTGGTGTCCGATTGGTGAGGTGAGTATTGTTCCTCCTTTACATCATCGTCGCTCTATATTTAGATATGCTAATCAATGAATCATGTTTAGTCGTACTATGATGAAGGGAACTACCACTATGCAAGATGGGTGGATCCCAACTATTTTGAGCACACCCAAGAGTATATCAACATCTTGAAAAACAGGAGCTTCGACATGGAGAGGAAGGTGGAGGGCCTGGAAAAACATCTAAAAGAAGCCACTTCATACCCATGGACTGCTAGCCTCTCATTGGACCCGCTTTGCCCTGATTTTTGGTGCAAGTGCCCATACCACATGAAGAAGAATCAACTGCCTCCGTCTCCACCTTCCTCTAGTGGAGGTGCAGGACCCTCCCAGTAGTATGGTGGAGGTGGTGGGTACGACGGGGAAGAACCCTCATAGTACTCTTAGAGCCAGTACTACTAGACAACCTAATTAGGTTGTACCCCGGCTATTTCAATTACCTAAGGCGTGTTAGGTTTAGAGTGGCGTATGTTCACAATACATGTAGCCGTATATGCCACTGCTTAGTTCGCATTAGATTGTTTGATTCAAAGATTGATGGTTTTACCATGTTGCATAATGTACCGTGGTCTATGCAACAAGTAGAGTGAAAATCATAATCTTTCCCGCTTGTAATTTGAATATCACTCAAAGTCGGGGATTGCTAATGTACTTTTCATGAACAATAGCTTAAAACAAGCATGCATGGTTACATTTATTAATAATATGTCTACACATTCATGAAAACTACGATAAATCCCATTAAAAAAATTCAGCAATATAATAACTAAAAAACTATGAAATGGCCCTGTCGGCAAAACAAGAGCCGATAGATCTGTCGGCCGGCAAGCAACCAATCGGCACCGAGTGGTGGGCCGTGGGTCCAGTCAGCCCACAAGGAGCCGACAGGCCCTGTCATCGCCAACAACCTGTGGCTCCACGAGCCCGGCGGCCCATGTTGGATGCCACATGGGTTGTCGGACCTTCAGCAGCCGATAGGCCTCCTGTCGGCTTCTCAATAGCCGACAGGGTACTTAGATTTACAATTTCTTTTTTGCTATTTATTTCTGGAATTTTTTTATTAAAATAATATTATTTAAAAATTTCTATAATGGGCAGTTGATGACATGGAGAAAGCCAAGCTTAGAAGATGAAAAGATAAAATTGTGGGAAAAGCCGTTCCGCTCCCACCTACGGCCAACCATGAAAAGAAGCAAAAGGAAGTGGCCCAGCCCATTACTGTTGATTAAAACTGAATCATTGTGTCACAAATTTACATGTTGCAAGACTAAGTGTTGGTAGAAATCATACTTTCTCTATTTTAAATTATAGGGCTTATTTCATTTCATTACCATAAGTCTTTGTCTAACAGTTACTCTTTTAATAAATGATATTGGTGACACAAAACTTGATATTATTGGATTCATATTCAAAAATAGTTTTTATGATGATACTTTTGTATTAAATAAATGTAATATTGGTGGAGCACTGACAATCAAATATTTTCACTAACAAAATGAAATGCGCCTCGTAAACAATAACGTACAATTTATTTTTTGATATATGTGCGTGTGCTAATAAAATAGAAATAAAATAGTCATTTTCTTCAAAAGTCATCTTGGAACTCTAAATGGTAGTTGCTAAACTAAATACTAGCAATATCTCCAGATCATGAACATCT
This sequence comes from Panicum miliaceum, assembly GCA_032594955.1. Classification (NCBI taxonomy): domain Eukaryota; kingdom Viridiplantae; phylum Streptophyta; class Magnoliopsida; order Poales; family Poaceae; genus Panicum; species Panicum miliaceum. The sequence goes on from CM064059.1 coordinate 35,999,748, forward strand.
GTTTCATCAGGAAATTTCCAGATATATGAAAAGAAATACTATGTGCCTAAAATATAGAATGGGGAAAAAATAAATGAAAACCTGCTCATCACATCGGCCTAGCAAACAATGAAACTATTGTGTAAAACAAAAATGAATGTATTCTGTAATCAATCTGTGTGCAGTAATTCTGCGTTCTTCTGGCTTCCCTCCGCCAACATTTTGTCATCTGCAGGAGCCATCTGGTCATCCGTAGGTGGAGCATTCGTCAGCGGTAGGTTCTCATTCTTTCCTCCCCATTGTAACATCCTCGTTTCTGCCAGATCAGCCTGCAATATTTGCGTTCACATCCAGTTTCATACGTTTGTGTAGTGCATTTACAGGAGAAATTCTTTAGTTGAGAGTAACTGTACCTGTTCCTCCCACTTTGTTCTGAAGATAATGGCAAGAAGTATAGCCATTTGGAGAAATGAGCCCGTCAACATGCCCATCCATATGCCCTGAAGAATTGAGAGAACACAAACATTGCTTCTGATAAGAAGACATTGTGGTTAACACAAAAATTGAAGTTTAATTTTGACTGGATTTAACCATCGCGCCATGTCTTCGCTTGAAGCCAAACAGGATACCCAACGGAATGCCCACTAAGTAGTAGCAACCGACGTTTATGAACGCCACAGGCACTTGCCACCCTGCTCCTACTGCCACACCTGCAAAATTAGACTGGAATTTCAATGCATGTCTTCCCACATCAATTTCCATGTCGATCTCATTTATTTGCCATTTGTGAAATGATATATACCTGATAATACAGGCCAGATGCTGCTCATGAATACGGTCACGGCGAGAAGATACCCCAATCTTGAAGCCCCATGTATCACCTCCCGGCTGTCGCTGAAGAACTTTGGCAAGCTTGTCCTCCAGATAAGGACGGCGCCCATGAAGATTGCGCCGATGAAGATGGATGTCGATACTGCCACAACCACTGCAAACTTTGTCTCCTTGGGTCTGTTTGCACCCAGCTCGTTCGACACCCTTACGCTGTCAATCAAATGTAGCATGTTTATTCATGCATTCCATGCTGCGAATATAATATGAATCAAACATTGCATTTCGTCCTTTTCCTGCATACGTACCCGACTGCTGTGCTGAAGCCCAGTGCAACCATTATAGTCAGGAACTCGTAGTTGAGGCTGCAGATATTCAGAAAGTCGATTCATATTCAGTGTGTAGACCTAAATAAGCAAGTGGTGTTTAATTTTCAACAGGTATATAATGTCTAATTAGAAATTATTTAGTGGAGTAGTACTTACCAGACAGACATGACATCGAGTTGAAGTTTGGCATGTTTAAGGAGGCCCACGAGAACGAGAAGCGTGGTGTAGTACCAAAACTCCAAGCTACCAAAAAAAAAACAAAGAAGGTCAACAGTTTTCGCTATCCACGGCGCGCAGAAGATCAGAACTGCCTATCTTTATGAGTGAGGAGCCATGGGAGAGCGCTCTCGACCCACCACCCCACCCCACTCGCCGGCCGGTGACCCACCGGCGGCGGACTACCGCTCGTCTGAGGGGGAATCCAATGCAAGCTACGTCTGCCAGGAGGTAAGGGGCCAACGAGATGATCGACCGCTCACGGCCTCCGGTGCGGACACGGCTTGGGCCGCGTCAGAAGAGCATTCATGAGCGCCGGGGGAAGAAGGTGAGGAGCATTCATGACAGGCTTGGCCCTCGTCGACCGGAAGGTGGACATTTACTCGAGCTTCTCAGGACAAGGGCAGTTGGGAGGTGCTTCAATTGCCTCGCTACTGGCCATTCCATCGCCCAGACGCCCAGTGCAGAGACCCGCCCAAATGCGTTGTCTGCTCTAGGTTGGATCACAAGGCAAGACAGTGTAAAGCCAGTGAAGCCGCTCCTTTCTGGCAGAAGGAGAGGGAGCAGCAACCTCCAGTGAAGCGGAACAAGCAGATGGAGTTGGATCCCATTCGAGGTGCGCCGGAGCGGCGTCCCGAGAGGGTGATCATAAAAAAAAAAAACTGCCTATCTTTGCGTGAGGACATAGGAACCAAGCCTAACAGGCAAAAGAATACTAATAAAACCATCAAATAGATGAAAGAAAACAACAAGTAAATTTAATCTCGAAAGATGCTGGCAATGTCGACGGAAACTACTAACCAGATCATGACGGCGGACCCGAGCGACAGCTTGAGGAACGCGCCGAGGTTCTTGAACGCGCGGACGGTGAACCCCTTCCAGGTGTCGGGGAAGCTTCCGCCGGTCATGTACGCGAACTGCGCCGCCACGACGAGCCAGTGGGAGACGTCCCCGACGACGGCCGCGCCGGGCAGGCCGAACCCAAGCCGCCTCACGGCGAGGTAGGTGAGCGCGACGTGCACGGCGAGGGCCGCGCCGGAGATGGCCGTCACCGCCCAGACCCGGCTCTGGGCCTGGAAGAACATGAGGAGCGGGATGTTCATGGCGTGCGCGAACAGCCGCGGGATCGCCCACCGCGCGTACGGCCCGGCGACGCTCGACACGTGGGCGGGCTGGTGGAGGAAGAACTTGAGGACCGGCGTCGCGAAGACGAACGCCGGCGCGAGCGCCACCGCGGTGGCGCCGCAGATGATCCACGACTGCTGCGTGTAGGTGCCCAGCTGCTCCAGCTTCCCGGCGCCGACGGCCTGCCCGCTCAGCGTTTCCAGCGCGCTGCCCATGCCAAACTACATGCCGAGAAAGGGGGAAGTTGATGATGGTTGACAATAATTCCAGTGCTGCTAGCTCAAAATAGATACTCACCAGGACTCCATAGGCAGAGGAATCCAAGATGTTCTCGACGACGCTGACCGCGGCGAGCTCGACCTCTCCGAGGTGCCCGACGAAGCCGGTGGTGACGAATCCGATGGAGAACTGAAACACCTCCGAGAGGAGCACCGGGAAGGCGAGCCGCCACAGCAGCCTGGACTCCTCCCAGCACCGGCGCAAAAGCCTCTTCATAATAAGCCTGTTTGGCTCCTTCTCCTGCTCATCTTCTAGCCTTGGAATTGAGGCCATATTGTCAGGGCATGGCATTGATAGAGGCATGTACAAAGTGTCGCATGAGAACTGTCCCATACTGCAAGCACTAGGACACCCAACTTTTGGCTCGTTCTCCTGCTTGACACCCAACTTGATGACAGTGACATCAAGTCCAGGGCTTGAGGATGAGCAGGAGAACGAGGCAAATAAGCTTAGTATGAAGAGGCTTTTGCCTAGTGCTTGACAGAGGCTTGTACAGAGGGCCGCATGAGAACTCTCCCATCCTTGAAGCACTAGGACACCCAACTTTTTGTGGCAGGAAAAGTCACTGAACAAACACCACGGTGTGAGGTCATAGGAACCATCAACTTATCAAATTAAAACAAGCCAAGGCATGTCTAAGGCAAGTAAAAGCAATTAGGAGAAACTAAGTGCTCAGTAACTATTCAGCATGAAACTCTTGTAGAACAAGGATCTGAGCTTCATAGAAGGTTACGAGGTCAGTTGTGAGTTGGGCGACATTGTCGCCTCTGTAATATGGGTAATGTGCTGTCGCCTCTGTAATATGGGTAATGTGCTTACGGTTTCACCAAATCAGGACATCCTGTCAAGATTACTTCATCACCGTCATTTGATTTTTAGCCGATCGTTGACATTCTTGGTACAGTGTAGGCATGGCTCCACGAATATCAGATCTAATTTTTTTTGGGGGGGATTCTACATAGAACATGGGTATCAGGAATTTAATGTAGGATGGAAAAAAGTCAACAAGATCATGTGGTCCAGTATATGGGTTAGTTTTTGTCTGTTGTCATGCACTTTTGTGTTTCCTTCGAAAAGATAGATTGCCAAAATCACGAGGCGCACACAAATATCAAAATTCAGACATTACAACTTGTGATGAACAAATAGCAACAATGTATGAATTAAGTAGCATTAAAATATCTAAAATGGCATTATAATGGCAACCTAAAACAGTATCTTAACCAACTGGTTATTCTAAAACAATTGACTTTATTAAGCAGGTACACTGCTTCTTCATTCAGATCATGGATGAAAAGAATTTCCCATTAGACTTAAGTGAGATATCCACTAAAGGAGCATACAACATATCTGGAAGTTTGTCGGGAAGATATATGACACTTTGGCGGGAGAAGCTATTCAAAATTTCTCTCATGAGTTGGATTTCTCAGGTGTAAATGTGTAATGCATTATGATGGTTATCCAACCTTAAGTAACAAATGTATGAGCCTGTCCATGTAACAGTTCTAAAATTATATTGGATTTGATTTAATTTTAGCTCTGAAGGTACGTTTGCCTTAAAAAAATGTGTCCAGTGCAAAATGTGATGTCCATTTTCAAAGGCCCATTCACATATACGTGTCTGAAACAGAGAAAGTAGCATAATACACTGAAACTGAAATAGTTCTTGCAAATATAGTAGACATTTTGGAACATATATATATTGTTAGAACACAGGATTCCATGTCTATGTTAGAACAATGGTAATAAAAGGCAACTTACGTAGTATTGTGTGTCGTAACAAGGACTACTGATTTGTGTTGACACTATGCAAGAGGGCCCATCATATTTACACATTTGGTGGAATAATTACATATGGCTTAATATTTTCCGAGCGATACAATCTCTGTTCAGTCGCACAGATATGGAAGGCAGCACGTAGGGCCATTTTGCAGACTTCCAACAAATCTATAAAGAGTTAAAAGCTTATAACGACATCACACTTGTTTCGTCTTCACACACTGTTTCTTCTACGACACAATAATGACGGCAGTCTTGGAATCATCGGCATTGCATTGTCATACTTGAAATGGAGAACGCAAAAAGGAAAGAACGTTAGGTTGAATAATTGGTCAAAGTTAGAAGCGCACTTTGACTGAAGTATAGGATAAGAAAGGGCTCTTTCTTGGTTACGTAGGTTTCCTATGCTTTAATTAATTAAAATATTTTTAGATGTATTGATTACCTAATCAGGAGTGGAGCCGGAAAGACCTCCCACCTAGGGCTGATCAATGGATGAAGTGCCAGGCTAATTAAAATTAGGTTTGAATGCTACTGATTTTAAGTCTAAATACTACAAATTTATAATGGACAAGCTGGGCCAGGCCCGTGCTGCAGCACACCCAGCACGGGTCCTGGCTCTGCCCCTGCACCTAATTACTCCTTGAGGAGTAGAAAGTCATGAATTATATCAGGCAGCCCATATATATTTTTGCATTCATTTTGTTTTCTTCAGCTGTGCAACAAATAAAAGCAAGCTTGCTCCCGGAAATTCCTGTAATTCAAGACCACTAATTTAGAAGGCCCGCTGTGGAAATTGGGAATGCATGGGAAAGAACCAACAAAAAGAACATTTTGAATAGGAGTCTAAATTCCATACAGTCTTGTCATTGCATTTGGCAAGAGACATCGTTTGAACATAAAAAAGTGTACTTTTCAGCCAGTACACTGTTTTATCCTCACCTCGAGTGAGGCCTACGGGTGGCCTTTCCAATGATCAGAAGGGCAAGACAATATATGTTCCAAGTAGTACATTGCTATATGCATATAATTTTTTACAATTGCGCTTACATAAATGTCATTATAAATTGCTTGTTCTGAAAATGCATGCATACTGGCTCGCTTCCAGCCTATTAGTACAAGGCATTACCTGGGCTGGCTTTATCTAGCGCACTAAGCAGTATACATCTGGTCAAAGATAAACCCGACATCATCAGTTGACTAGGTAATTGAAACAGCTGTAGGACCGCTTTATTAACATTGCAAGGCATCTTCCTATCATTAAGAAAATAATGGAACTTGAATGAATTAGGATGGTTGCAAATCATTATTTTTCCTTCTATAAATTATTATTCTCCAGTTGATGGGCACACTAATTTTATAATAGAAAGAAATGTCTTCGCTTTTGTCTCTAGACATCACAACAATGTTATGCGTATGTATATCAGTTACTACCCTGATGCGCCCAATTGTTTCATGGGGAGAACCAGAGCCTAGATGAGTATGCAAGCTGCTACCATGCATGATATTTTATCATACTACAACTTGTAATTATATAAAACTAGCTTATCATCAAGTGTAAGATTAAATACTAATAATCCAAGCCGTTGGGGCATTCCTAGCTGCCAGCGCGTGCTACTATGCGGCTTTACCTGGGTTGGACCTATCTAGATTCTAGAGCATGCAGTAAGTACCCAGTTACATACCAACATCAAGAATATATACCCGAAAGTGTGCGAACATGGTTGAGTTTATCAATCAACAAGGCCAGCTTGCATCATCGTGTTATTGAGAAACTCATTGCCTCAGCGTACCCATATGCGCCCTGCGAATATGTGATACTCTTCCAACCGAAATGCGTGAGTAAATGTGTATAAAATTGCATTATCAGATGGTGGTCTTAAATAAGAAATCTGCAAATAAGAGTCAACTTTGGATTGTTTATTGTAGAATGAAATTCCAAATCTCCTGTCTAGCTTGCTGTGCTGCTAGCTAGCCTGTTATATTCCGCCCTAACATGGGAAGGCGCCATCTTGTGCAATAGTATATAGCCGGCTGATATTTATCCAGCTAGTCATTAGTTGACTTCGTAACAGAATATTAGAAGTGGATAATCATCGAGGCTATAAGCATGCCTCTTCCACGATTCACATCTCATTTGCCTTTCATTTGTCTCACATGGTAGATCGTACAGGAAGACTCGATTGTGGCGTGGACTGGATCGGGTGTACAACTTCATTCAGGAATGTATATGAAAAGGAAATGGTCACATGGGATGATGCTAGGCGATGCGATGTTTTTCGTCTGTTCCATTGATCTAATGCCATGCTGTAATTCACTGTTTGGAATTCGATTTTTAAGCAAAACATATAGAGGATTCACTATTCATAGATCAAGTCAGATGAATGTTGCAACTACGGTCATGGTCGGTTGAACAACTACGGTCATGGCCGCATGCACAGTCTGGCCATTTGGGGATCCTATATAAAATTGAAACATCAATTTTTCGCTATACCGCATTCATCAATGTAAATGGTGCTTTTGATTTGGAAATTAAGATCAAGCCTAGCAGATTTTGGTCACCGATTAGTCAATAAACTATGTATGTGCTAACAGTACAGAAGTTGAATCCATAGAGTTATATATATTAAAAGTACTTTAAAGATGATATTAAAAGTTGAATCCATAGAGTTATAAAAATTAACAATAAATTGATAGAGAAATTAAATGTCAAATTCTACTATTTTTTTAGGATGATTTCTCCTAAGAAAACAGTCTACCTCTTACATTGAAATTAAGACGAGGGGTGCCTTCGTCTCTCCTTTAATTTGAAGGTCTTTTGAATGAGGCAAGTGGTGTTCTTGGAATGGTCGTTCACGGTGTAAAACCAATTAAATTAATACCTACAATTACCATGCAAGTGGTAGCGCTGCCATAGGTCCATTTGTTCACACTTACACATAAGCCTTGGACAACTTGCTGGCGCGAAATTTCATACTACCAATAGCCTCCTGCCTGGATACCAGCTGGCCTGCATATCTCTACTCCGCGTTACGTAGGGTGTCTGTATCTAGCGCACTTCTTGTATACCCATGAGTTACATACCAACATCATGAACTTGGTAGTGCATGCAACAGTAGTAGTATCTAGATTAATTACCAACCAGGTCAGTGAACATCTTGTCATTTACAAACGTCTTGTTCCCGCATGCTCTGCGGTTCTCCGATCTGAAGATCTATCTCACAAGGGTTCACAGTCTATATGCGATAAGCCCAACAGCAAACGACTTGCTCGGTCGCTCTCGTATAGCCGCGCACTACCATCCAAATTAAAGCAGCACATTTAACCTGAATACCCGATGTCATAGGTTCAAATCCTATAAAGCGAAACACATCATGGATTTGAATTATCCTCCAATATTTGTTATACATTTTTGAGAGCCTAATTGAAAATCCAGGATGGATCGGAGAAGGGAAGAGCTGTTTCGAGAATTCGATTCGCTTCAACTTCTCTGTATATAGGCTATATATAGCTATAAATATATCACAACAATTCCACTTGCGAAAAAAGATGCCCTGCCAGCCAGCCATTTCATATATAATACGTACGCCTGGATCACCTACCGCTTGCCATCACAGCTTCCAAAAGCACATCACGAATACCCGATCTTTTCATCAGCTAGCAAGCTAACATTGACACGCACGCAGAAATGGTGTCCTTCAAGGCTCGCCGGAGGGAGCCGGAGCTCGTCCCGCCGGCACGGCCGACGCGAAGGGAGACCAAGGCCCTATCCGACATCGACGACCAGCACGCGCTGCGCTACTACGAGACGGTCATCGGCTTCTTCCGCCGCTGCACTGACCAAAGCGCAGTCGACAATGGACCGGACGACCCCGTGCAGGCTATCAGGGCGGCCCTCGCGGAGGCGCTGGTGTACTACTACCCCGTCGCCGGGCGGCTCCGGGAGGATGGCGGGGGGAAGCTCGTGGTGGACTGCACGGCGGAGGGGGTGGCGTTCGTGGAGGCCGACGCGGACGTGCGGCTAGAGGACTTCGGGGAGCCGCTGCTGCCGCCGTACCCCTGCGTCGAGGAGCTGCTGTGCGATGCTGGTGATACGAGAGACATCATTGGCAGACCATTGATCCTCATGCAGGTATTGTTTCTATCTAACCTCCCCTTTCCTTCTCTCTCTCTCTCTCTCTCTCTCTCTCTCTCTCCTTTTGAGAGAGAGAGTAGCATTCTAGTAATTACATTTATGTGAAAAGAAATGATAATCGCGCATCATAAGTAGCGTGCATATGCATACATTTTTAGGGATGTTTTCTAGTACCTTTTTTTCTTAAATTTCGGAAAAAGATAGTGCTGCGCTGGTAATTTTGTGTAAATCTTGTGACACGTCTATATTTTTTTTCATCGTCAAACATTTTTAAGAGTGTTTGTGGTTCACCCAAAAATTTACCCCTTGGAGAAGTTAATGAGGTTTACAGGTGTTCAAGGTGCAAATAAAAATTGCACATATATAAATGTTGCAAAAAACCAAAAAAGTAGCCTTGAGGTATTTTATGAATAGGTCCGAAATTCGGCTTTTGCAAAGATCAGTTCCTGAATTGTTGACTTATGGAGGGGGGGCTGATGTTGCCATGCCATGGATGTGCAAGTTTTGGGCACTATTCATATTTTCTTCTGAGATTGACCGTAGTGAGAACATGCTAATGCTAACACATGTCGTGACGATCTGTATTATTAGATGAAAACGTAACGAGGGGCTACTTATTATTCTAAACGAAATGCCTCCGTCCACAGAGGTTCATGCATGTTTATTGCAGTGCGCCAATATAATGCGTTATTACGATAGATAGATGTAATAACTGGGGGTAAACGTATTAAAGCGGCAAATAACTTCTGGAAATACAGAAACACAGAATTATACGAGATTTTAATAATGTTTAGTAAGGATAAAAGTAATACGGCGTGCCTGACAAGAAAGTACAGCAATTTATATGGGGAATATTTATATGCAGGAGAGATATTGTAGATAGAGACTAGCTTAGAGAAAAAAAAGTTCTAACCTTTGACCTCATGGTTCAACTCGTCCTAACAAAGGTGCACGGTAGTAGAGAACTTGTGTTAGGGGTCATTCAGACACTAATCTAAACATGGAAAATTCAGAGCTTCAGTGCCGCATTAATAGAAACAAAAGCAGAAAGCATCCAGTTAATTTATCTTCAGAACTTCAAATTTATCCTTACCATGAACAGGTCATCTGTAACCAAAACTGAACCCACCATACGAATTGGAAATACAGTTTCAGGGCATCAGATTTTTTTTTTCTTCTCTTGCCACGTGGCTTAGCTTTCTACTTCGAATGACATTGCTTCTTCTCACTTTCTTACAGTTGACCCGACTGAAATGTGGAGGATTTGTTATTGGATTACACATGTGTCATAGCATTGCTGATGGTTATGGTATGATTCAACTCATGGTAACGGTAGCTGAATTGGCATGTGGTGCAGAAGCCCCAAGCATTCTCCCCGTTTGGAAAAGAGAGATTCTAAGTACGATACATAGCCCAACCTCCATCATCACACAACCGAACCCTTCATACCAACCATTACTAAATAGCTTGGACTATGAATCTGAGTCAGACGACGTGATGCTATCAACTCCGCTCGATGAAATGGTAGTCGACTACTTTGTGTTTGGGCCAACAGAGATGAGAACTCTAGAGAACCATGGACGGGGACACCTCGCCCATCCTGCAACAACCTTTGAGCTGCTAACTGCTGTCATGTGGCGATGCCGCACAATAGCTTTGGGATACAAGTCTGGTCAGCCGGTGCGCCTTATGCTCACTATGAATGCTCGCGGAAGGTGGAATCGCCATACCCTCATCCCATGGGGTTACTACGGCAATGCACACTTCTCCCCCATAGCAGAACTAAGTGTCGATGAGCTCTGCAGGCAGCCACTCGTCAACACGGTTGAGCTTGTGCGCAGAACCAAGCTCAGCGTGACAAAGGAGTGCATGGAATCGATGGTGGAGACGATTGCGTCCCTGCGACAGAGGCCTTGTGCTGACCCGGCCAGGACATATGAGGTTTGTGATACGAAATGGATTGCGGCGGGGAATGGATTGAACTTTGGGTGGGCTGAATATGTGGGTGGTGGCATACCGGTGGCTGGAGACCTTACTTCCAAGCTGGGAAGCGATCATATGATGTGCAAGAACCAGGATGGCGAGGATGCAACGGTGGTGTCAATGCTATTGCCAAGGCCGGCGATGGAGAGGTTCAGGAAGGAGTTGGCTGTGTGGCTGAACAAACAGCATGAGAAGAATTTAATTATACAGAGTGCCCTCTAGATGCTGGCAAAGGTATATATGTATGTAGTCCAGGCTGCTGCTTGTTTGTTTGATTGTTTTGGTCATTATTCTGAGATGGCTGAGTGCTGTAATGAAACAGTTGGATTTTTTACTAATTCAATTTTTTGCAACGGGATGAAACAGCTAGATTTTTTGATCTTTGAATTTTGTGTGGAAATAGTCGGATTTTATATTCTTTGAATTTTGTGAGGAGGAACAGTTGAATTTTTCGTTCGCTAATTTGTGCGATGAGAAAAATCTGGCTACGTTGTGTTGTACAAATGATAGAGAAGCTGCTCGTATAAAAAGTAGTTTTCAAGGCATGTAACTATGTTGTTATGCACCGGCATGAAGAGAGGGGCAAAATACTAAATTAGGCCTTAACCAAGGTTGTATGGACTAACTGGGCAAACGTGTCCTGGAGCCGGCTTTATCTAGCCGCGTTTAGATGACTTTTCAAACTTATGGGTCGTCTCATAATATCTCCCAAACTTCTCCAAGCCAACCAACCACCAACCATGGTATGTCTATGCCAGTTAGGCAGTTACTCCCTCTGTTTTTATTTACATATCTTAGTTTTTATTTACATATCTTAGGTTTGTCTTAAGTCAAATTTGACCAACATTGATATGTGTGTAGGGAAAAATAATAACATTTACAATATAAAATTTATTTCATTGATTAAGTTGTTGCTATATTTTTCTATAGATTTGGTTAAAACTAGCTAATTTTTTTAAGAAAAACCTAATACGACATGTAAATGAAATGGAGGGAGTAATTGCTAAACAAGATGTCTGCAACACATAACTGTCCATACAAACAGAAATCTAGATCATTTAGCTTGAGCAGAAACCACCTTAAGTACATCACGGATTCATGAGAGTATCAGACATGTAAAGTGCCTAACTCCAACTGTAATAAATACGTAACTCCCTGTCAAGTCGGTCAATGCAAGGCCATGAAAATTATGAGAGCTTAATAAAAGATGTTTCATCACTTCCTCACATCATCGTTGTCTAGTTGATCATAGAAAAATTGTGGCATCTTTGCTTGGCTCGAACAAAAGCATTGTATCTTCGTAATGTTGCTCGCGTCCATCTTTGGATGACATTAGTAAGCTACTTATTGTTGAATAATTTCTTCTCAGATCTTTTTCTGCTCCCACATCCCACAAGTGAAACATGATTTTTCAACTTGTTGCGAATCATTGCAAAACATACCCACTAGCCAATCAAAGGGTTCAACTTGTTTGCAGTTGTAGAGAAATGGGGATACTACGCTAGCTACCGCATTCAACAAGGATCTTATATAAGCAGATGATCATGGATCGTTACCAGTAGACGCGCAGCAAAGTGGAAGATGCGTTGGAGTAGACTTGATCCAACGTAGTTGCGCGTCGGTGTAGAGAAAGTAGTCGATCTCGGCCCACGAACCGATCTTCTCATCCTCGTCCCAGCAACAGCCTCACACCGCCGTAGCCTATCAGCACAGCAGCAACAACAGCAGCGCCTCCACAGAGTCTACACGTACAGGGATGGAACGCCGAGTGTCGGTGTGCTAGCACCACGCGCACGGCGAGGGTTTCCAGCGTCGGGCGAAAGGGAGGTACGGCTAGGGTTTGGGCGTGGTGGAATCACCACCCCTAGTCCCCACCTCCTATATTTATAGAGTACGCTAACGGGTTCAAGGTCGTAGGCCCATTGTAACCCTAATCTCCATGGATCATATCCGATGGGCCCTTAATCCGAATTGTTATGATTGCCTCTTGGGCACATCATCAACAATCTTCCACTTGCACTAGAGACAATCATATAGACAAGCTTTCAATATTCCAACCCCTTAAGTGTGTGACCTGTTAGGTTCATGTGTAGACGGCCGTGAGCGGAAACTGTTTATGAATCAGAAGTCAATAGCGGCACCTAGCAGGGCATAATGACTTCCCAAATACACGTAAAGATCATATCGGCCGTACCTTAGATACACTCATTCACTGATCTTTTGCCACATGATACCAGTCAAGCTCAAGGCGAGTTGCGGGCCACCCTTGTGATAGCTCCACCATTCACTTGATCAAATAGTGGATTCAGTTCATGACTAACCTTTAGTCATTATGATTAACTCTTTAATCACTTTAGCATGGCCATGCACTTTCCAATCCAACTATCTTGAGGGGCCTAGAGATATCTCTCCTGTTATCTAGGAGGGGCAAATTCCACCTTGATCCGCTCACATCCCATTCCATGTTTCATGATACATTTGCAAACAACTTTTATAGCTACCCAGTTATGGAGTAGTGTTTAGCAGCCCCAAGATGGACCACTACTTACAGTGAAAAACAATGGCGATCTCAGGTCAAAGGATTTAGCAGGTATACCACTCGAGACCAACTGATGGCACATTTAAGACAACTACCTCCGCTGTGTCTCGAGGTCGGTCAATCCAACACCATGTTCCCTAACATGTGTCACATTATTGATTTGATATCTCCATATCTATGATCTGGGAAACATGATAATCAATCAATACATGTGCTAGTTCATAAACCATTATTGTTCCTCATAATGGCAAAACTTGTTAATCAATGTAAATAATTATCATTCACGGAACAAATAACACTTTATTGAATAAAACACAAACTTAGACATGATTAAAATAATCTCCCACTCACTCTAGAGTCAACCATGCAAATATCTAATACCCATGGAACTCATATGCGCCTCATGCTTCTGTTGTGAGAGAACCTTTGTCAGCGGATCAACAATGTTTAAATCCGTGTGCACCTTGCAAATCTTTGCATCACCTCTATCAATTATCTCACGAATAAGGTGATAGCACCGCAGTATGTGTTTGGACTTTTGGTGTGATCTAGGCTCCTTAGCTTGTGCAATGGCACCGCTATTATCACAGTAGAGGTCCATTGGACTGGACGCACTAGGAATGACACCCAACTCAGAAACAAACTTTCTGATCCAACCAGCCGCCTTCGCAGCTTCCGAAGCTCCTATGTCCTCGGCCTCCGTTGTGGAATCGGCTGAAGTATCTTGCTTAGAACTTTTCCAGCTCACTGCCCCTCCATTGAGGCAGAACACAAATCCAGATTGCGATCTAAAGTCGTCCTCATCAGTTTGGAAGCTAGCATCGGTGTAACCATTTACAACGAGCTCCTCCTCACCTCCATAGACTAGGAACTTATCATTAGTTCTTCTAAAGTACTTCAAGGTATTTTTGGCTGCGACCCAGTGAGCCTCTCCTGGATTTGACTGGTATCTACTTGCAACACTTAGAGCATAGGCTATATCAGAGCGTGTACAAAGCATGACATATATGATGGACCCATAGCCGAAGCATATGGAATCGCACTCATCTTCTCTTCCTCATCAGTTGTCGAGGGGCACTGACCCTTGCAGAGACTAACACCATATGACATTGGCAGAAAACCCTTCTTTGAATCTTGCGTATTGAACCTTTTCAATACCTTGTTAATATATGAATCTTGGCTTAATCCAGTTATCCTTTTTGATCTATCTCTATAGATCTTAATGCCCAAAATATATGCAGCCTCACCTAAATCCTTCATTGAGAAACTTTTTCCTAGTGAAGATTTAGTGGCTTCCAACATTGAAATGTCATTTCCGATCAACAATATGTCATCCACATAAAGGACCAAAAATGCAACTGCGCTCCCACTAGACCTTTTATAGACACAAGGCTCTTCTTCATTCTTGATGAAGCCAAACTCTTTGACCACTTCATCAAAACGAACATTCCAAATCCGAGATGCTTGCTTCAACACATAAATGGACTTTTGAAGCTTACATATTTTTCCAGCACTTTTAGGATCGACAAAACCTTCAGGCTGTATCATATACACATCCTTACTAAGGTTTCCGTTCATGAAAGCCGTTTTGACATCCATTTGCAATATCTCATAGTCATAAAATGCAGCAATAGCTAGAAGAATCCCAATAGACCTTAGCATTGCGATGTGCGAAATGTTTCATCATAGTCAACACCTTGAATTTTATTAAACCCTTTCGCCACCAATCGTGCTTTATGGATATGAACATTTCCATCCATGTCTATGTTTTTCTTAAAAATCCACTTGCACTCCACAAGTCTTACACCGTCAATGGGATCAACCAAGTGCCAAACTTGATTGTCGTGCATGGATTCTATTTCGGATTTCATGGCTCCAAGCCATTTCTTATAGTCTTGTCCCATTATTGTTTCCGTATAAGACTTAGGCTCATCATTTTCCAATAACAATATGTCGCGCTGCCCCGTGGTTAGGAGCGTGAACTTTTCAGGTGCGCGACGTGCCCTTACAGACCTTCGTGGGGCTGGTTCTTCAACAACGGGTTCTACAACTCCTTGTTCATCCTGTGAAGGTTCAGTGGGGGCTGACACTGTTTCAGGTACATCCCGAAATTCTTCAAGTTGCACCTTGCTCCCACTAAATCCTTTTGAGAGAAACTCTTTCTCTAAGAAGACACCGTTGTGGGCAACAAACACTTTGCCTTCTGCTTGATTATAAAAATAATATCCTTTTCTTTCCCTCGGATACCCCACAAACAAACACTTGTCTGATTTTGGAGTGAGCTTATCAGACATCAAACGTTTGACATAAGCATCACATCCCCAAACTTTGAGGAAAAATAACCCGGGATGTTTCCCAGTCTACATCTCGTATGGTGTCCTTTCCACAGACTAAGTTGGAACCCTGTTCAATGTAAACGCGACAGTTTCTAGAGCATACCCCCAAAATGATAGTGGAAGATCAGTTTGGCGCATCATCGATCTAACCATGTCTAACAAGGTTTGGTTCCTCCGTTTGGAAACCCCATTCCATTGAGGCATTCCAGGCGGAGTCAATTGTGGAACAATTCCACATTGTTTTAGATGATCACCAAATTCGTGGCTCAAATATTCACCCCCACGATCAGATCGCAAAAATTTAATTGTCTTGCCCAAGTGATTTTGTACTTCACTCTGAAATTCCTTGAACTTTTCAAAAGATTCAGACTTGTGCCTCATCAAGTAGACATATCCATATCTACTAAAGTCATCAGTAAAAGTAATGTAGTACTGAAAACCACCTCTGGCTATTGAGCCCATTGGTCCATATACATCGGTATGTACAAGTCCCAACAAGTCACTTTCCCTTTCACTTTTGACCAATGAAAGGCATTTTAGTCATCCTCCCAAGTAAACAAGACTCGCACGTGTCAAATGATTCAAAATCAAATGAGCTTAATAAACCATCTTTATGGAGTTTTCTATGCGCTTCTCATTTATATGACCTAAACGACAATGTCAAATAAAAGTGGGATTCGAATCATTCGGTCAAAGACTTTTTGCATTAATGTTATAAACAGGTTTATCCTCAAGATCAAGAATGCACAATCTATTCACGAATGTACAATGAGCATAAAGAATATCATTATAATAAATGGAACAAAGCTTGTTCTTTATTGCAATATTATAACTCAAAACAGGAATGCAATAAAAATTATTTAATTCTAAAACTAATCCTGAGGGTAACAACAAGTGATAAGTGCTGACCGCCATGACTGCAACCTTTGCTCCATTGCTGACACGAACATCCAACTCGCCCCTTGCAAATCTTTTAGTCCTTTGAAGTCCCCCGCAATGATTTACAAGTGAAAAACATCGACCCAATATCAAATACCCATGATTCACTAGAAGATAAAACAATATTAATTTCTATAATATTTATAACATTTATACCTAAGGCGGAAGTCTCACTTCCCTTCTCCTTCTTCTTCAGATCCTCCAAGTATTTCTTACAGTTTCTTGACCAATGCCCCTTGGCATGGCAATGGAAGCATTCATCATTAGGAGTAGGGCTAGATTTGACCTTTGGATTTTGCTTAGAGCTCGAGGGTTCATTAGGAACCTTTCCTTTAGCTTTGCCTTTAGGAGGCGTCCAACACTTCCTCTTTTTGTTCTCCTTCTGAACCACCATCACATGAGTGGGGGTTTCTCTTAATGCTCTCCTCTGCTGTTTTTAGCATCCCATGCAATTCAGCCAATGTTTTCTCCATGCCATTCATCTAAAAGTTCATGATAAAAGGCTCATAGCTCACCAGGAGTGATTGGAGAATGATATCAATAGCCAGGTCAGGCTTGAGTTGAAAACCAAGTTTCTCCAAAGTCTCAATGTAACCAATCATCTTGATCACATGAGGACTAACCGGGCTACCCTCTGCCAGCTTATACGCAAAAAGGACTTTGAGATGTTGTACCTCTCAGTCCTAGCTTGATTCTCAAATATTCCACGCAGCCCCTCAATCATGGAGTGAGCATCAGCATGCTCATACTGTTTCTGCACATCAAGGGACATGGTGGCAAGCATGAGACAGCTGACATCGAGATAGTCATTGTAGTGCTTCTCATAAGCTCTTCTAGCTGCATCAGTTGCTCCATCAGGGAGTTCATCAGGGTATGGTTGCTCAAGAACATACTCCTTTTTCTCATGCCTGAGAACAATTCTCAGGTTGCGGTACCAATCAATAAAGTTCATCCCATTCAACTTTTCTTTCTTAAGAACAGATCGCAAATTGAAAGTGGAAGTGTTACTGGCAGACATGATCTACAACATTAAAATAAAAGCAAGGTTTTAGCACTAAGTTTTATGTAATGCTTCTATTAACAAGTTTAATAAAAGACTCCCACTATATTATCATCGTCTTCCCTCTAACAACATATAGGGGACCAAGATCCATATTCATTAAAATCCTTGTGAGCATTGGCTTCACTGCTAGAAAGTTAGTGACATAGGTAAACAACAAATTGCTAATCATATCTCTATATGACTTTTGTTTGTTGGGTGGCATCCAATACCCCCGCTCCAACTCCATATCCTAAAGCCCAAAACCATTTTGATAGCTTTTGTTGAGTAAACCAACACTATGCTAGTGAATGTCCGACACCCACCCTATTCGTGATGATAGTGCATATGTACTTTGGTAAACCTACCACAAAACGATCAAAATTTTAATAGGTGCAGCTATTGGGAAAGGATATCAAAGTTCTCAAGTTTAATGAGGGAAGCTATTCTATCTTGATTAAAAGCATATCGACCATATGAAAGACATGAAAGAATAGTATGATAGGAAAATAACTATCATAGATATATAATCATATTATATTATGAACAATATGGCCTTTTGCATCACAATGGGCTCCACAGCCATGGCTCCATGGTGACCTCCATTACCATCCTTTTTGTCTTCTGGTGATCATCATCGCCATCATGCTTGAAGCCTCCAAGGATAAATACTAAGCCTTTACATCTAATAGCACTAGTAAAGTAAATTATATGAGGAGATCAAGCATCACATGTCGACATGCAGGCCGTTATACAATAGTGGGACAACCTCAACCCGGTTGTTTTAACTGGTGACACGCAGGTTGTCGGTGTTTTACCGGCAAGCCTACCTAGGTATATCCTAAGGTAGTAGACTTGTAGGCAAGGTGTCGCCGAGATCAGGAACTCGAAGGTGCAAGCAACACAAGGTTTAGACAGGTTCAGGCCGCGATGTGCATAATACCCTACGTCCTGTATGGTGGTTTGTATTGCCTTGGATTGATTATTGTTGGTTGATGTGATGTCCCTTGGAGGGGTCCCTGCGTACCCTTATATACTCGGGGGGACAGGGCTACATGGAATCCTAGACCAATACTAGCTTAGGAGTCCTACCTGAGTACTACTCGGGTAGTTTTCTTCTATACCGACTAGTCCTACTCGTATCCGAGTACAACAGATATAAGGTATGGGGCATGCCCCATCCCTTATTCTAGATATTTCTATGCCTTATGAGCAGTCCCGCTGCCCCATGTCTGACAAGCCCCCGAGCTCTTCGTAGTTGAGTATTGCAGGCTTCCGAGTACTTCTGAAGTCATCCTCGAGTTCTTCTGAAACTTCATCTTGGACGTCTTCCGAGTACTTCCTTGGCTGCTTCGAGGCTGTGAGGTGCTCATGTCCCGAGTAGCTTTGAGTCTTCTTTTATATGGGGTGCGATGAAAATTGCACTCCATATGGAGTAGGCCCCTAGCCTTATATTGAACCGAAGAATCAGACTGAGGGTCAAATTAGTCTTGGATCTTTTTTCCTTATCTTCCAAAGAATTTAAAAAATAATCCATCGATGACATGTATCCCACAGCCCCCGAACTTTGAATCCAAATCCCAAAAATTTGGAAAAAAGGATCCAAATGAACGTGGCATACGTTGCAGTGTATTTTATACATTTGCAATGATGGTAAAAATGGAAAAAATTGGTTTGAAATTCGAAAAAACCCCTTTTCGGATAAAATTCCTGAAAAATGGTTAATCAAATAACTTCCCCTAAAATTATCTTAAATTACCTCTCAAAACAAATTATTTCCCTGGTTTAATGACTAGATAAGATCTCTAGGTTACAAATTTGAAAAACCCCTTATTTCGGAATAAAATCCCTGAAATAATAGTTAAACGATTATCTTCCCGAGATAAATCCTCAAAAGCCTCTGAAATGGGGTTCTTCTTTGAGTCTTCCAAGTAGTTTTGCGGCATCCAGCCCCCGAGCTTATGAGCTAGGAGAGTCGAAGGAGCCAAGTCAGGTAGTGATTGGTGCCCAGCCCCTGAGCCTGGGAGCTAATGGATTCACGTTGAGGTATGCTGAGCGTCCTAGAGAGTCATCACTGAAGCTTGACCTGAAACAGGAGATATACACATTATGTAGCATAATACGAAGATACCAAAATTTATTCGGTGTAATGCGAAGACACTGAAATTTATTCGGTGTAAAAATGAATTTGCTGTGTCGAGCTATTTTTTAGGTCATCTAAATCTCCCGGGTAGCCCACCTCTTACGTTTAATCACCTGTTCCTCGTTCTAGCCTTCGGTTATACTGTGTATGAGTCGCTTAGGTCAAGACCGAAGACTCGAGGCTTCACGGATTAAGGCATAATACTACTTGAGCAGATTAGCGACCAAAAAGAGAGGATAACGAGCATAAAAAAGTAGTCGGCATGCAACAAAGAGAAAGCAAGTTGCGCAAAAAGTAGGCGGCGAAATGTAGCTCTGGAGGGTTTCATGCCCGTCGTACACAGATAAGTAGCTGATCCTGTGGAGAACAAGTTGGAGAGGGTATAAGTGACTTAGCTTGATTCGCGGGCGATTGTCGACGAAGTCGTAGCGCTTGTCGATGGAGCCACGACAGTTTGTTAATGAAGCCAGTTAGTCGGAATTTGTCCCTGACTAGTTGTTGACAGTGTGAGGCCCGTCCTCGACTAGTTTCTAGTCGAGACGAGTGGTCGAACTAGTCGTTTCGCGAAGCCGAAATAGTTTGAAGATGAGGTCTTTCAAGCTCACCCAATGATCTCGTCAATCTGCCCAATGGTGGACGCCAACTGTTGGTGTTTTTACCGCCAGCCTACTAAGGGATACCTAAGGTAGGAGATTATTTAGTGAGGGATCGCCAGATCTAGAAATTGAAGGTAAAAGTGAGGACACAAGACACAGATTTAGACAGGTTCAGGCCCCAGAGTAACATAATACCCTAGGTCCTGTTTGAGGTATTGTATATTGCATCCTGCGCTTGGGTGTTGAGTTGCCTATTGGCTGCTCAGCCGATCAAGGTACCCCACCCTCCTTTATATATATCCTAGGGGGCGAGTTACTAGTCGGTTACAAGGTAGGAGTCCTAGTGGATTACAGGGTAGAGTCCTAGTAGGATCACAGAGAAATCCTAGTAGGAGTCCGACTTCATTTTCCATGCGGGTAGCTTCCTTGCGGGTACTTGGGGATCTATCCCAGACACAGGTCACACAACTTATTACACATAGATCATCACATGATATTGAGGCCATACCTTCTACATCATACCTTGCAAAAATGAGTTAGGCGCAGAACATATTCAACCGAAGGGTATGAAGAAGCCGCTATCAACATAGATCGCATCTATAGAATCGCTATGAAAATCTAATAGGATTGATCCAATCACGCCGATTTATAGCCATTCACAATGTCCCTTATTTTCACTAGCTCAATCACATTGACCATCGTGATAGGTACATCGGAGAAGACCGCAACACACGACTTAGACACGTCGGTTCAATTTGGTCTCGTTTGCACAGTTAGCCCAGATGGTGATTCCAGACGGTATGGGCAAGTCGTGTGCATAGCCGAGTAAGAACACAAACAAATCTACAGTCATCCTGATGCAATCATCTCGTACTGATCCCACACCGTGCACCAATCTATACATTGCATATGAATAGATTGCAAAACCATAAACAAAGCATATCTCTATATGCGCATCCAGACCAAAAGCTAAACATGATCACTCTGGTACCACTGAAAAGAAACGAGGATGCTACGCTAGCTACCGTGTTCAACAAGGATCTCATGTAAGTAGATGATCATGGATCGTTACCACCAGACGCGCAGCGCAAAGGAAGATGCATTGGAGTAGACTTGATCCAACATAGTTCCACATCGGTGTAAAGGAAATAGTCAATCTCGTCCCACGAACTGATCTCCTCGTCCTCATCCCAGCAGCAGCCTCATGCCGCCGTAGCCGATCAGCATAGCAGCAGCGCCTCCACGGAGTCCACATGTACAGGGATGGAACGCCGAGTGCTGTTGTGCTAGCACCGTGTGCACGGCGAGTGTTTCGGGCATCGGGCGAAAGGGAGGTGTGGCTAGGGTTTGGGCGTGGTGGAATCACCGCCCCTAGCCCCCCACCTCCTATATTTATAGAGTACACTAATGGGCTTCTAGGTCGTAGGCCCATTAGTAACCCTAATCTCTATGGATCAGTATCCGATGGGCTCTTAGTCCGAATTATTATGATCTCCTCTTGGGCACATCACCAACAGCAGTATCCATCAAGCGATCCCCCGATCTCCCTGTTCCACCATTTCCCCCACTTGCAAAACAAAATTGTATCCATCATATCAAAATCATTCCCCAAAATTACTATACCTGAACTTGGATGTCACTCAACAAAACGATCTGAAATGAACTTATTGAAAAAACAAACCCGAAAATCTCGTGTGATGCAACAACTCACCATAAAACAATCCTATCCTCATCGCCTTCAACTTATCAAAAAACTCTGCATCACTAAAAACATAACAATTGACAACAAAAATCACAAGAGAAATCTAGAATAACAATCGAGAGCAAAAGAACATTTGACACACTTAAACAAAATGAAGAAGGAAAATAATTTAAACAAAAATCAATTTTTTGTGCTGGCAGTCTACATTGCCGACCATCTGCACAAATCAATTTTTTCTTAAGGAAAAACCAAATAACTATTTCATTTAAATCGGGTGAAAATAAACTTTATATGGAAGTTATAAAGCTCGATAAGATCTAAAACTTTATAGTTAAGAACATTTTCATTCAAGACAGCTTACTAGACCAAACATTCGTTACCATATATTAAATTAAATTTTAAATCCTATATCCAAGTTATAGACAATCTAAGATAAAAACAAACCTTATATCCAAATTATAGAGTTCGATGAGATCTTTATAGTTGATAAATTTTTCGTTCAAGATTACTACTAGGCTAACTTTTCGTTACCATTTCTGAAATCTAATTATAAAAATGAAAATTTTGAATTCTTAAACTTTTTGAACAACCACGGATGAAGATGAAATTTATACCAAAATTGTAGTCCTCGACAAGATCTAAAATTTTGTAGTTGACAACCTTTTAGTTTTAGTCTGAATAGAGTATAAAGACACAATATAAGATTTAAAAAAGTGATATCAAAATAATAGCATACCTTGAAAAGATAAGATTTAATGTGTAGGTGAGATGGTAAGCGAGAGGTCCTGGATTCGAACCACGTACACCACATGTGTTCAAAAAATGTCAAAAAGTATGGGACTTGTGTCAAATGTTAGGCGGTTGGGTGTAGATGCCTACTAAAATATGAAAATATATTTTTATTTTATTTTTGCATTTAATATTTTAAAATAATTAAAATTGATTTGTGTTGGCTGACGCTTAAGACTACCACCAGTATATTTGTGCTGGCGATCGTGCACCTGCTAGCTCAAATGTTGATTTGTGCTGCCACAAAATTGCTAGCGGGTGCCAAAACTGCTAGCACAGATACATTTTACCTGTCAGTGCAAAAGCTTTTTTACTAGTGATTGTTTTATTAAAACATCCTAATCACAAAAAAATTGACTCATGATAAAAAAATTTCTAGCCTGTAAAAGAAAATTACATTCGCTTTTTTGGTGAAAGGGACTAAATAATGCAATGTGGAGTTGCACAAGTTACATGCATCCATCTACACATAAGGACTATACTATAAGTTAAAGGAACTCGATGAAACAACGTTCTGCACTTAGGTTTATCACTGATCCACATGTCGGCATTGGATCCCATCTTGGAGTTGAATTTTGCAGCCATGGAGTCAACGTTGTTGAATAGCCACAGGCATGTGATCGATCCTCTGTAAAATAAACTGGGGTTGGGGGGGGGGGGGGGGGGGGGGGAGCGAGACATATTTCATACAATAAGAAGTTTCTTACAGAGATTATTTAAGGTGTGTTTCATCAACAGTATGTTAGTGTTTACACATGCACTAGACACGTAAAGTTTCAGATATATGATATACATATCAAATTATGCCCTAGTGCATCATCAACTCTGTTATTCCATTTATAAAAGAATCTACTATCATCCTACGCGGTTTTGGAGGTAAACCACAATTTCCTCAGAAGAGTAACAGCTGGTAATTGACTAATTGTACGCTACACACAGTGAATAATTGGCTTACTTGCACAAAGAGACCATAGACTATTGGAAAAACGCTTTAGTACTGCTTCCAAACTTTCAATAATATCGGATTCGCAACGGGTATCACGAATCCGATACTAAAAGTCTCGAGCATCAGTACCGATTGTATGACCTAGTACAAAAGGCAAGACGCCCAAAAAATTTCAAAAAGTATTTCAAACCTGCGAAGAGGCCCCTACACGATGTTTTCGTGTGGAACACCAATGGATAGTAATGTATAGGATTTAGTACCAGTTGCTGAGGCCTCCAGGGTCTTCCATCTACCACCAAAGTAGTTGTGGATGGAAGATGATTTTTCTAGTAGTGATATATCATTTCGAAATACAAATTTAATTTGGGATAAACATTAAAATTGCTTATGGGGCTTGTAGACTACTGGAATAATAGAGTGGCGTCATTGGGTGCGCGGCTTCCTAGAGCTAAGTCATCGCTCCCCTCCTCCACCGTTAATTATTTGCGTGCTCCAATCATCAGAAACGATGTAGAGTTGGGAGTTCTGACAGATGTTAGCTTGCTGAGCTTTGGAAAGAGCAATACCGCAGAGCTTCTCTCACTAAGTTTTTCATGTGTTACGGGGCGTGACCCCTGCTGGCACCCCACAGCTGGTTCCGCCATTGGGTCTGGCAGAATATGGAGGTTGTGAATTCTAGCTAGGTATAACATTTAACCTTAGGCAGGGAGTCAGGGACCATGTAAACCGGATATATCTTTGCAGCACCTGTAAATTGGATTGTACCTGTAAATTCCAGCTTTCTTATTGTCCAATGTCGAAGGATCTTATCTTCCCATCCTTTGTGTAATAACTACACTTTTCTGAATGTGATGGCATACCATAATGGATTGGGCAATGGCCTCAACGTTTAGGACATTGGTATTACTGCACATTCCAGCCAAACTTCTTGTCCTCCTTCAGAACTTATATGCTTACACTTCTGAGTGTGCAATATTATGTTTTGAGGAAAAGACAAGGAGTAAACTCTCAGCTACATGATACCACTTTTGTTATCCTCGTTTAGCTGCTAAATTTTTTCTATAAATGAAAGTTTAAATAATTGAAAATAAGTCAAACCAAGATTATGCCCACTGTGTCGGTGTTTTACCGCCACGCCCACCGAGGGATACCCCCGAGGTGGTGAGTTTGTAGGTAGGGTGTCACCGAGATCAGGAACTCGAAGGTGCAAGGAACACAAAGTTTAGACAGGTTCGGGCCGCCGAGAGCGTAATACCCTACGTCCTGTGTGGTTTATATTTTCTTAGGGCTTGGGCCATATCCCATCCCTTATCCTAGGAAAAGTACGCTATGTGCACAGTCCCGTGGACCCGGGTCTGACAAGCCCTCGAGCTCTTCGTAGTCGAGTGCTGCAGGCGTCCAAGTATTTCTGAAGGCGGCTTCGAGTTCTCCCGAACTTCATCTTGAAGATGTCCTCCGAGTACTTCCTTGGCTGCATCGAGGCTGTGAGGTGCTCATGCCCCGAGTAGTTGTCAAGTCTCCTTTTATATGAGGTGCGATTAAACTCGCACTCCATATGGAGTAGCCACCGAGCCTTGGGTTAACTCGTAGAATCATGCTGAGGGTCAATTTAATCTTGAGTCTTCTATCCTTATCTTCTAAGAAATTTTAAAAATAAGTCGCTAATGACATGTGTCCCGCAGCCTCCGAGCCTTGAATCCAAATCCCCAAGGTTTGGAATAAAGGATCCAAAGAATCGTGGCATGCAATATATGACAGTAAAAATTTGATGGTGAAGATGGGCAAATTGGTTCAGTAACTTCGAAAACCTCTTTTTTCGGGATGAATTCCCTGAAAGAATGTTTAAGAGAATAACTTCTCCAAAAAATTCCCGAAATTACCTCTCAAATCAAACCTTGTTCCCTGAGTCAATGACTAGATAAGACCTTTGGGTAATAATTTGAAAAACCCCTTATTTCGGAATAGAATCCCAGAAATAATGGTTAACAATTATCTGCCCAAGATAAATCTTCAAAAGCCTCTTGAATCGGGATCTTCCGAGTAGTTGTACAACATCCAGCCTTAAAGCATGAGAGCTGTCACTGAAAGCACGCTAAGTGTTTTGTTGCATCCAGCCCCCGAGACAGGGAGCTAGATGAGTAGAATAGTGTATACCTAGCAGTCGGTGGTGCCAGCCCCCGAGCCGAGGTAATGGTCAAGTTGCTGCTGCATCTTGAATCAATTAATGAAGCCGTCTGGCCGTAATTGAGGCCGGCTAAATTTTTAGACGAGACGAGTAATCGAAGTAGTCGAACACGTGTAGAACTAGTCGTAAACTAGTAAAACACCTTGTGATGGGAGCAAGGCGCCTTCAGTAATATAGGATACTAGTCGAAAACTAGTAATTTATTACTGGAAGTATGGGAGTGAGGCCCCTTTAGCAAACATGCGCATAATACCAGTCGTAAACCAGTAAAATGGAGTTATACTGGAAGTATGAGCGCGAGCCCCGTTCAGTAACATAGGATACTAGTCGGAAACTAGTAATCTGTTACTGGAAGTATAGGAGCGAGGTCCCTTCAGCAAACTTGCGCGTAATAGCAGTTGTAAACCAGTAAAACGGAGTTATACTGGAAGTATTGATATCCAGATGCCATCCGAAGATGTCTTGGTGGATTAAGGATGAAAATGGCATAAATGCTCGATATTTCAGGAATTAGGAACCTCCTAGCCATCATGGTACTGTAAGTGATACGACCTAGGGCCTGTGACCTTGTGCACGATAAAAGACCCTTCCCATCGCAAGTTAAGCTTGTGTAACCCGGTGTCATCCTGGATTCGTCGATGAACCATATCTCCAACATTGAAAGAGCATTGTTGAATGTTCCAGTCGTGGTAATGACGGACTCCTTGTAAGTAGCGGGCCGACTGGAGCAGGACGTTGCATCTGATTTCCTCGGCTGAGTCGAGCTCGAGATGTCTTGTGATGTCAGCCTCGCCTTCTTCAAACATCTCCAGTCGAGGAGACTTTCACACCACGTCAGCTGGTAATATAGCTTCAGATCCATATATGAGGAAGAAAGGTGACTGCCCTGCGGCTTTGCTTGGTTGGGTGCGAAGCGCCCAGATTACTGATGAGATCTCGTCGATCCACTTGTCACCCTTTTTCTTCAATCCATCAAGAATCAATCCGTTGGCGCGCTCAACCTGGCCGTTGGCCCGCGGGTGAGCCACTGAAACGTATTTAACTTTAATGGAACTGCGTTCACAGAAATCCCAGAACTGATGCGAGTGGAAATTGGATCCTAGGTCCGTAATGATGGTGTTGGGGAAGCCAAAACGGTGCAGGATGTTGCGAATGAAGGTAACCACTCGATCTGCAGAGAGCGTGGTGATTGCCTTGTACTCGATCCACTTGGTAAACTTGTTGATGGCCACCAACTCTTGTGTAAAATCACCCGACGTGGTAGTCAAAGGCCCTACCATGTCCAGACCCCAGCATGCAAATGGCCATGAAGGTGGTATGGTGATGAGGTTGTGAGCCAGGACATGGGGCTGTTTGCTGAAGAACTGGCAGTTTGTACACCGGCGAACGAGTGCTTCGGCGTCTACCAAAGCAGTCGGCCAGTAGAAACCAGATCTAAAAGCCTTGCCGACTAGTGTGCGAGAAGGCGGGTGGTTCCCGCACCCGCCTTCGTGAATCTCTTGGAGTATCTCTCTGCCCTCCACCGTGCGGACACACTTCATGAGTAGCTTCACCGCTTTTGGGGTCGATGCCAGCGGGTAGTTTGTGCTCTTGGATGTAGTCGAGGAAGGTCACCCTCCAGTCGACCTCGATCATCAAGACCTCTCGGACGGTTTCCTTTGGACCGGAGCGATGGAACTTGATTCTAGTGCCTTGATGAAAGGGTGATGCAACTCGTGAACGAAAACTCCTGGTGGGACGTTAGCTCGATCAGAACCCAGTTTGGAGAGCACATCCGCTCCCACGTTATTGTCGCGAATCACATGGTGGATTTCCAACCCCAAGAACTTGTTCTCGAGCTTGCGTATCTCCGCAACATACGCGTCCATGGTGTCCTTGTTGACATCCCACTCCTTGTTGACTTGTTGGACCACCAGTGAGGAGTCACCGTAGACGAGTAGTCGCTTGATGCCCAAAGAGACTGCTAGGCGTAGCGCGTGCAATAATGCCTCCTACTCGGCTTCGTTATTAGAGACCTCAAATACTATTTCGAACACATACTTGAGTTGTTCTCCTCTTGGACTAATGAAAAGTACTCCCGCGCCACTGCCGCCGAGCTTGAGCGAGCCATCAAAGTACATGACCCAATGCTCTAGCTGGTTGGCTAGGGCTTCCACTTGGTTTTCTCGCCACTCCGCCATGAAATTGACTAGTGCCTGCGACTTGATGGCCGTCCTGGGCTTGAAGTCGAGGGTGAGGGCTCCCAGCTCCACTGCCCACTTGGAGATGCGCCCGGTGACGTCCCGATTGTGGAGGATATCTGCCAATGGGAAGTCGGTGACCATCAAGATGTTGTATGCGTCAAAATAATGGCGAAGCTTCCTAGAGGTGACGAGTATACAGTAAAGTAGTTTCTGAATTATCGGGTATCGAACCTTGGATTCAGATCGGACTTCGCTGATGAAGTAGAGTGGTCGCTGCACCCCGAAGTCGTGGCCTTCCTCCTATCGCTCCATGATGATTGTTGTACTAACGACGTGAGTAGTCGCGGCAATTTAGAGTAGCAGGTTCTCGCCTGGTTGGGGAGCTATCAGGATGGGGGGTGACTGAAAATGGTGCTTGAGATCTTGTAGCACCTGCTTTGCCTCCTCGGTCCACTGGAACTTGTCGTGTTCCTTGAGCAATTTGAAGAAGGGTAGGCCCCGTTCTCCATGTCGGGAGATGAATCTGTTCAAGGCTGCCATACAGCCTGTGAGCTTCTGGACATCCTTAAATGTCTGTGGAGGATCCATGGCTGTGATGGCGGTGATCTTCTCCGGGTTTGCTTCAATTCCTCGGTGACTAACAATGAAACCGAGTAGTTTACCTTGTGGCACGCCGAAGACGCACTTTATTGGGTTAAGCTTCCATCGAAACTTCCGCAAGCTGTTGAATGTTTCCTCGAGATCAGGGATGAACTCATCATGAGATCTGGTCTTGATGACCACGTTGTCCATGTAAGCTTCAACGCTGCGATGTAACTGGTCTGCAAGGCACAGTTGGATGGCCCGTTGGTAGGTGGCTCCTGCATTCTTCAACCCAAATGACATTGTTGTGTATGCATATGCTCCAAAAGGGGTGATGAACGCCGTTTTGATCTTATCTTCTTCCTTGAGAGCTATCTGGTGGTAGCCCGAGTAGCAGTCGAGGAATGATAGTAGGACGCAGCCAGCCGTAGAGTCGATGACCTGGTCAATGCGTGGGAGCGTGAAGGGATCCTTCAGGCAGGGTTTGTTGAGATCGGTATAATCCACACACATCCTCCATTCATTATTATTCTTTTTTTCAGACTAGTACAGGGTTAGCTAACCACTCGGGGTGGTACACTTCTTTAATAAAACCAGACATGAGTAGTTTTGCTAGCTCCTTCTTGATAGCCTCCCTCTTATCGGGGGCAAAGCGTCATAGTCGTTGCTTCTTCGGAGTGGCTTTAGGGTATACTTTTAAGCAATGCTCAATCAACTCCTTGGGCACCCCTGGCATATCCATTGGCTTCCATGCAAATATGTCTCGGTTAGCCCTAAGGAAGCTGACGAGCGCACTTTCCTATTTGTCACTCAAGCCGCCTCCGATCAAAGAAGTCTTGGACGGGTCGCCTTCTTGCAGTTGGATGGCCTTGATGCCGACGTCGCGGGGTTGGGTTTAACCCTCGACTGGCTAGGCCGCTAACTGGAGATCTCCATCTCTGAGTCAGTGAGCTTCTACGCGGCCATGTGTACTTCTGCAGACGGCTCTAGCACATATGATGTTGTGGCATAATCAATCGCCTCCTGGTCACAGTTGTACGACTTCTTCAGGTCGCCACAGAGTGTGAGTACTCCTGTCTTGCCTGGCATCTTGACTAGCAGGTAGACGTAGTGGGGCACGGCCATGAACTTGGCCAGTGCTGGTCTGCCGAGGATGGCATGGTATGACGAGTCGAAGTCAGCCACCTCAAACTTGATGTACTCGGTGCGGTATTTATCCTTCATCCCAAAGGTAACTGGGAGGACCACTGAGCCGAGTGGTGTAGCCGCATTTCCCGGGATGATGCTGTAGAACGGAGCTTTGCTAGGGGTGAGCATCTTGTAGATGTCCAGGCCCATCTTCTTCAGAGTACTCGCGAGAAGCAAGTTTAGGCCGCTCCCACCATCGATGAGTACTCGGGTCAGCTGTGAGCCCGCCACAACAGGATCAAGGACGAGCGGGAATTTTCCCGGCTCGGAGAAGCTGGTCCATTGATCATCCCTAGAGAAGGAGACCGGGACCTCGCTATATCTTAGAGGCTTTTGCGTGGCTGGCTCTACAGAGAGGATTTCGCGCAAGGTCAACTTCTACGCGCGCTTGGAGGGGAATCCGCTGTCTCCGCCGAAGATGACATTGATGATGTTCTTCGGATCCTGGAAGTCCTGAGCCCCCTACTTGTCACCTTCATCATTGTCCTCCTGGTCCTTTTGCTTTCCTGCTTGGGGAAGGGGTGGGGCATTGAGAGACTTGTGGAGGCTAACACACTTGTAAAGCGTGTGTCGCGACTTCGGGTGCATCGGGCATTGTTTTTGAAAGACTTTCTCAAATTGCGTGTCATTGTTCCCCGACTTCTTGCCACGCGGATTGTGATCAATGGCCGCGACTTCTTGGTCTGGCTTGCGCTTTCGGGGGTTCCTCGAGTGGTTCCGCTGGCCCTTGTCGAAGTGGCCGTTGCCGTGCCCTGCTTGTTGCTGTTGCGCTTGGGGAAGCGGTCATTCTCCTCGTCCTCCTGGTTAGCCCACCGTGCCATCATGTCACGTAGCTCCACGGTAGTAGTCGGGCGATTGCGTTCAAAGTTGTGGTACGTGTGCTTCGAGAAGAGCTCGTTCTGGAAGCAGCGGATGACGTCCTCATCGGTGATGTTGGCGATGGTGACGCGCATCTCGAAGAAACACCAGGTGTCGTTCATCTCTTGCTTCACGTGGGACAGATCGTGGCGAGTGCCCGCTCTGATCATGGATCCTTGTATGTTGTCGATGAAGGCCCGCTTGAGGTCCTCTCAGGAGTCGATGGAGTTTGGCTTGAGGCTTTCAAGCCAAGTGAGGAGCACGGACTCCAAAGCTACCAAGAAGTAGAGAGCTTTAGTGGAGTTGAATCCCTCTGAAACCTTCATGGCAACGGAGTAACATCAGATCCACTGGCGTGGGTCCTGCTTGCCGTCGTACTTAGGGATTCCGACTGGTTTGAACTCCTTGGGATAGGACTTTTTGGTGATGTCGGAGGTGAAGGCGGGGAAGCGGTCGTTGTCCTCATCGTCGTGGTACTTGTCGGTACGGTCCCTTCTCCTTGCTTCGATAACACGCTGCGCGTCGCGACCGTCATTGATCTTCTTCCTGAGGTAGATCGTGGGAGCGTCGTGCAGGCTGGCCTCGAGTGGAGCTTGGCCTCGAGGCCTTGCACCACACTGGTTGCGAGGTTGGCGAGTAGATTGTTGTACTTCTTGTTCATCGTTGCCATGAGCGGACGGGTGGCCCTCGTTGCGCTGGCGACTGTCTTTCCTCCGATTCCCGGGACCTCCTCTGGGGTGCGACTGATCAGTGCAGTTTCGCCATGGCGCTCAGACCTCGAGGGCAGATTCCAAGTGGAGGAAATTGGATGTTGCCCATCGAGTTGCACAAGCGCGCGCCTGGTCAGATACTGCAGCCTTTCTATCTGAGGGTTGGGTGGTAGTTGTTGGGCTAGTAGAGCTACTTCTGCAATGGCGCCAATTGGTGTACGGTACTCCTAATCTGCTACTGCTGCAAAAGCGTTGTTGAAGTTCCTTTGGTACATTGGATTGCGAGCATGATTTTCCGCGTTCCGCCTGCGCTGGGCATGCTTGGTGTTCTTCACCCGCCGGATCCTTCGGTGCTCCTCGTTCTCGTCCTGGGGGGCGTCATCTGTGGGCTCGTCGGCTGAGACGTCCGCGAGTTGCTCGTCATCGTACTCGGGACCCAACTCATCGTCATCCATGTTGCGAAGGGGTAGACTTGATGATCCGGCGAGTTGTTAGCCGTAAGGCTGTACTCGAGTAGCTATGTGCTACTATCTCCCTCTTCCGTGATGGGAGAGAGAGGTTTGCCCTCCTGGAAGGGCAGTTCCAGCGTGAAGGCTACAAGGTGGGACTTGTAATTGAGTAGTTCAAAGGGCTCTAAGCCCTTCAAGTACACGAAATGGCCTTGCGGCCTAGATGTTATGGTTAAACCTAGATGGTTGCCCAAAAATGATTCTGGGTAGCCATCGGATTGCGAGTGGTTTTCAAGAGTGGGGGCCCCCCGACGGGCGGTGGCTCCCTCGTCTCTGAGTCCTCCTCGGCTCTGACTTGAAGGTGTAGTACTAATCAACGAGTACGCTTCGTTCGAGTCCGAGTAGTCGTCGAAAACGGCCCCCCCCCCCGGCGAGCGGTGGCTCCCACGTCCTTGAACTTGAGCAGCAGATCCAAGTCCTCCTCCAAGTTGGAGAGGGACTTAGGTTGTGTGGTCCCCTCAGATCGGTTTGAGTCTGATCCGACTAGTTCTGGTGCATCACGAGTGGAAGTCGTGTCGAAAACGGACATCTTTTTGATCTACAGGGCCAATTCGGGGAGCAGCAACTCATCGAGGTTGTCGATGAACTCGTCGAGGTCGCTACTTCGAGTTGATGCGGAGGTCTCCGGCTTCCTAGAGTCGACTAGGTGGCTGTTGAAGCCACCCAGGCTGTTGGCGACGCAGGTCCAGGAGCCGAAGATGAAAGTTGTTCCCTCGTCGAGCACGGCGCTGGTGAAGTTGAATGACGCCATCGAGTTCTCCGGTGGATGCTCGATGAACACCCCTACCTGGCGCGCCAGCTGTTGGTGTTTTACCGCCACACTCACCGAGTGATACCCCCGAGGTGGTGAGTTTGTAGGTAGGGTGTCACCGAGATCAGGAACTCGAAGATGCAAGGAACACAAGGTTTAGACAGATTAGGGCTGCCGAGAGCGTAATACCCTACGTCCTGTATGGTTTTATTTCCTTAGGTGGTGATCGGGTGATCTCCTGTTTGGAGGGGGTCCTTGTCTGCCCTTATATAGTCTGGGGGAAGAGGTTTACATGGAAGTCCTAGTCGAGTACAAGCCCAGGAGTCCTACCCGAGTACTTCTCGGGTACTTTCCTACTGTGTTCGACTAGTTTACTACTGTATGTGTAGTCCTACTACACTACGAGTAGTCACAATAGATGTAGGGCGTGGGCCATGTCCCACCCTTTATCCTTGGAAAAGTACGCTATGTGCATTGTCTCGTGGGCCTGGGTCTGATAGATCCAGTTTTTGACCTTGCAATAAATGTGATGAAAGTATGTCTTACCATTCATACCTTACCTTGAGCTCCACTTATAGTCATCACTAGAAGTAGGATGAAGAAGGAAAGTTAAATGCCTTGGCGAGGACATATACACCTTGAGCGATCAGAGAAAACCAAATGAGGAGATAAGCAAGGTTTGTTTTTGAAAACTTATCGAAAAATCCCAAGTTGCTTGACAAAAGGAGTAAAGGAGACTCGATTCAAGATCGTTCCAACCCTCAAGTACCAAAGATGACATGACAGACACTACAAAGTTCACGGGTACAAGTTATGGCTTGGAATATCTTATATGTTTGCTCCTTACCATAAGAAGAAATGTTCCACCTTAGATCTTGCCCTTCACTCGAGGACGAGCAAAGACTAAGTGTGGGGGTGTTGTTGATGTCGCTTAAGTGCCAAATCCATGCCGTCAACTCTTGCATAAACACATGAAAGGTAAGCATCAACATTAGTGGTAGGGGTTATTACTAACAAATTCCACAAGTGTTGGTAAATATTTATATGCAGCTCAACTAAAGAAGAAAACACACCTCAAGAGCAAGGAAACACACTCTCAATCCAAGGCAGCACCCTTCCGACCAATCAGGCTCAAGCATTCAGCATCACATGGATCCATGGGCCCACCAGAGGGGGTAAACCGCCTCAACTTGGCGCGAAACACCCAGAACCGACTTAAGGACCTACTTGTCATTCACCTGGCCAAAGATGGGGGCAAAAGGTGGCAACTGTAGGTTGGCCGAACCACTGGTTCGGCCGAACTGACATTGCCCCGCGTCATGCCTAGCTTCCACGTGTCGACTCTAGAAGGCCTCCTAAGGTCGGTTACGCATGCGCCAAGCGACCTCACCGGCCGAGACCCCCCTGTCCACACCTATAAATATTAGAGGAGGGGGGTAACAATGAGGACACACCATCCAAGAGAGCCTTGAGCCTCATTCCAAAGGCAAAGCTTTGCCTAGCTTGTGTTTAGAGTAGGGAGAGAGTGAGGGGTAGTTTGGAGGAAGCGCCGGGCCTGTCGGCGCTCTTCTCCAACTTGTACCTCTACGGATGCTGGCTTCTTTTGGTATGAATTAAGTTCGTATTCATAGTTTCTTTCTTGCATAGTAGTTGAGTGAGATCAGTTCTCTTACTTACGGGTTCGTCGCTCTTTATTTATATAGAGTGCTATAGTTTGCTACGGGGATGTAGACGTAGTTAGACTGCAGTAGTAATCCATAGCGTAGACGTGGTGTCTAAGCTAGGGGTTATCCTTTGTTTGCCTTATATCCCACAGATAGCTAAAGGTAGGGCGTAGGTGGTGACAACCCTATCGGTCCTTTGTAATCCTTCACATTCGGATATAGTGTAGAGCTGTTGGCCGGAGTCTCCTGGCAGACCAGGGGTAAGCTGGTGCTCGAAGCGAGTATTTTGCCTGAGAGATTGACCTTTAACTCATCTATAGTGATGCCTTAGGAATCCTCTCTACCCTCGCCACCTATCTTGGTGTGTCCTTGGACCGACTAAATTAGAAGTTAGTACACACGTTCCCTCGGATTCGATAACCCTTGGAATACTCTGAGGTGAAAGCTACAACGGTATCCATGCGCTTACGGATTTATTCGCACATCGCTAAAATACCCAACACCAGTCATGAAAACTGTTTGAGTTGGTCTAATCATCTTCTCAGCTACATTATTAACCCTATTAGTTGCAACTTTAGTAAAAATTTTAAAGCTGACATTAAGTAAGCATATGGGACGATACCCTTGTATTTTCATTGCATTGCCCTTAATAGGAAGAAGTGTATAGCTAGTCCGACTCTTTAAAATTATTGTGTTTCGAATTCGATGGTGCATTGGTTTGAAACATGGGCTTCATCAAAGACAAGTCTAACATGAAGGAAAAATGTTTGGCCAAATAGGATTCTTCAAAGAAAAGTTTAACACAAAGAAAAAAAAATTGAAACAT
Organism: Panicum miliaceum; assembly: GCA_032594955.1. Taxonomy (NCBI): domain Eukaryota; kingdom Viridiplantae; phylum Streptophyta; class Magnoliopsida; order Poales; family Poaceae; genus Panicum; species Panicum miliaceum. The sequence goes on from CM064059.1 coordinate 36,034,886, forward strand.
GGACAGTGATGACTTTGGACAATAAATATAATTTGACAATTTCCAGAAGACCTTGCTAAATCAAGCAAAAAAAACCTATCAGGTGCAACAGTTAGGTGATATTTTTTCTGAAACGATATCTTGCACCAAGGGAAAGTAAGCTATATAAAAGCTTTATGAACTGTCCAAAGTAAACTATCCCCACGAGCATTGCTCATATCTCTGCACTCTAAACATTTTCCAGCTGGGTCTACTGATAGACGGCTTCGATCTGCAGTGCATCCGTGACTAAATAAAATAAAGCATGATCATAGCTAACAATAAGTCATCATATCACGATAGCATGTCAACTGACATACAGATAATGAAAGCTGTCCACAAATATCCCTCTACATGTGATTTGATCATTGGCGAGAGATGAGGAGGTGCACAAAAGCGCCAACGATCAGGGGAATTCCTTGAACATCAATAAGTTTTATGACATTAAATCTATCATTGTGTTACTAATTACGTTGTCTAAAACACTATATATTTATAGACGGACGGAGCGATATATTTGGTTCAGGGCTCCTGTCTTTTCCGCAATAATTTTATAAAAGACAGTATGATTTTGAACGTATTCCACTTCTTCCATAGGAGGCACTTAAGACAAAACATGCAATCCAAGGATCAACCCTTAACGTGCACCGTTTATCAACAACATGAAGTAGAGCTCGAAAACTAAATTGTTAACTGGGCACAAGACTATGATTAATTCCTCAACTCTTTCTGATGAGGACATCACTAATTTGAATACAAACAACACTCCTCACATGGATATGCAAGGACCAATCACTAGAGCTCGTGCAGATCGCTTAAATAAGAGATGAGCTTGTTCCTATGTATATTTAGTAATTATGAGAATGGTAAGCTACGTAATAATGTTATTGTACTTAGGAATAATGGAGAGGACCAGGAAGTATTTGGTAAGATTTGGAAGAGGAGAAGATCAGATGGGGCGTCCAACTCAAGCTGGAGGCCCACAACATCCCGAGTTCGAGTCTGCCTCGGAGTCCAGGAGCAGCATGCACTAAAACTGATGCCCATATCGCATACGGTGTCCAAATTTGACGTTCTATAATTGTACGGAAAGCTAAGGAGATAAGCTTTCCAATACCATCGGTCCCACATCATTATAAGGTCCAAGTCGATGGGACTAATGGAAACAAGTGGACCTCCGCAATCTATCAGGTGCTGCGCCACCGTCTTTTGGGTCATTGGCCCGTGTATCTTATTGGAGCCCATTAACAGTGCATCCAGTGGACTTGTGTAACACCCTAGGTGTTTAAAATGCTAAAACAAGATCATGCATGCATCATCATGCATAATGAACAAGAAAAATTCACAATGCAATTCATTTATGAATACATATGCATGTATGTGTGCATATAAGATTTTTCATAAATATGTTCGTCACTATACATGCTCAACTTGTTATAAAAAAATATAGCATAAAAACACACTCATATTTTAGCACCTTACAAAGTGTACTTCAAACACCATTTGCAAATTCAAATTTTAAACACATGAGATGAATAGGAATTCAAATCCTAGTAGCCTTAAATGTAAAATAACTTCTAAACTAAAGCTCAAATGAACTTTTATCCAAAACGAAAGTCGTAGAGTTTCAAATTCCCTACAAATTTCATGTTGGAAGATTTCAAATTTCCTTGCAAACATTTGAGAAGAATTCGTTTGAATCCGGGCCCTTACTTTTTCTCTCACTTCCTTCACTCTTCTTCTCTCCCTCCCTCCCCTGTTCTGTCCCGTCGACGGGTAGCGGCCGCCGGCCACCTGGCCGGCGATGCCTGCCAGCTAGCCGCGCCAAAGGGCAGCGCCCCGACAGGCCTGCGGACAAATCGCACTACCTTGCCCCGAATACACCCATGCCCGACGCGCGCGCGTCACGTGGCCGTCGATTCCCAACGGCCGAGCCACGACGCGCCTGCGACACCGCGCCCTTGCCGCGGCCTTCTCCTGGCGGCGCCTCCCTTCATTGTGCCGCGCCCAGCTCCATCTCCCCTCTCCCCTCTCCCTCGCTCGCCTATAAAACGTAGGCCGGCTCCCCATACTCGCGCCCGCCTGGCGCAGAGCTGCCACCGCCATGGCTGCCGCCTAGGTCCTCCACGCCGAGCCGCCATTCCCGCACCTCCTCCATCCCAACAAACCCACTAAACTGGTTTCCCTCATGCCCCTAAAGCTTCCCAAGCCGCAGCCCCACCACTCCGGCCGCCACCATCACCGGAGCACCGGGCGCACCACTGCCGGAGCTGCTGCTCTAGCGGCCAGCCCATGTCCGACCACCTCCACCCCCACCGAGACCCTCCACAGGTTCGCCTCGACCTCCTCGTGCTCCCCCACCACTTTCCCCTCGCCGCCGGCGAGCCTCCTCACCGGAATTTGACCGCCAACCATGGCAGCTCTGCCTAGGGACTACATTACAATCGCCAAGTCCTTTTAGGGTCCTTTCTGCTAGATCCAGGGACCTATGTGTGAGAACTCGAGTTAACTTTTGTTTTCAAGAGGCTGTCAATTGTAAAATTAATCTAAAATCATAGAAAAATCAGAAAAATGCAAACTAAAATTTGTTGTGACCCTCTTGATGAATCCAACAACTTTTGCACAGATGGATGACCAGTTACAAACTATAACTTGATCTAAAATTGATCTTGTTTTAAATAGCTTATAAATGTATCTCTTGATCTAGGACAGTACTGTGGAATGTAATCTTGATTTTTTGAATATAAGCTAGTCCCTGCTTGATAAGACTTGTGTAAAAATGCCAAGGCCAGAACAAGTCTCTACGAGTAGTTCCTGTTGGATCTTGCTTGATGTGTTATTTTGCTGGAGTTATTTGTTCATGTTGTTCTATTGATATGTTAGAGTTGAAACTTTTGCAGTAGAGTAACCTTGATGCATAAATGCAAAGGATAAAGTTTGGAACTTTTCCTTGTGTCTAACTTACTCATATGTTTTTAGTTAAGGAAAACTACATAAGTCAAAGTAACTAGTTCTGGTGCTTAGAAAAATTTTTTAACCAGAGACTACCTTTACATAGATAACCATACTAGAAAATTTTGGAGTTCAGAAGCTCTGTAGATCCGTCAGTAAAAATGAATCTTGATTATTTTAGATTTATATTACTATATTTTGTATGCTCTGTATGTTGCTCCTAAAAATATGATAAATTTATAGAAGATTAAATATAGAATAATAAACACTCTATAAAATTTTGAGCACCAGTACTTGCATATTGGGACCTGCATAAAAGAGTATAGGTTCCAGCAGTAGCTGTTTATTTTTTAGTAATTTATCCATTAAGAAATGTGCTCTGCATAAAATGTTCAAGAACAGAAGCTATGTCTGGCGTTACTTAAAGAGTGCCACATGTTGCCTTGTGTTGGGTAGAGAAAAAGAAAAATGGCTGCATGTTAATAACTTATGAAAACACCCCTCTCACCTAATGAAGCAAGCAAAGTTAATTAATACTCTATAAATTACTGACCAAGAAAATGTAAATAAAATGCTTTACAACTTTATAGTGAAAGTAACATTATGTCTTTCCACCATAAGATCATCCATATCCATCTCATGTAGACGGTGCCGCTCTTGCTGATGGAACGTACGAGTTGATGCCGAGTCTGAGAGTGAGTAGCGTGAAGCGCAAGTTAATCTAATTGAAGTTGCTGAAGACCCGAAGCAAAGTTCGGAAGAGCCCAAGGCTAACTTTGCTCAGGAAGGCAAGCCCCGGAGCATAACCCCTATTTTTAAACTTATGCAACTTTTACTTATATATGGTATTGTGCATTAAGTTTGTAGGAGTTGATTGAAACCCTAATTGCATGATTCTAGGTACCTATGATATGAACACTAGCCTGTGTCGGTCGCTAGATTGCCATGCTAATAGGACTCCGGTAAAAGTCGAGTGATTTTCTATCACTCGCGAGATATAAGAGTTGCTTGTTTTATTTATGTTGGAATCATAAGGTCAATGGATGGGACTATGTTACGATATTCCTGTTGATGATTGAGGCCCCGTCTGTTAGCGAAATGCTAAAGTCGCATGTGTGGTAGTGGTGGTTAAGTTTTTGAACGTACTAACCACATGCCGAGAATATGGTAATCGGTAAGCTTAAGTACCTGATTGAACCGGGGCGTGGAACATACCATCCCACCGTCTTGACATCGTTCCCATAGGCGCATGGTGAGTGCAAGAGCAGCCATGGCCCGACGTCGTTTCGTGGTTCGTGGATCTCTGTACTCGAGGACGGTGTCCCTGTTCCATGAAACGGGTATAAAGGGTAAAAGTTGCACGTGTGACTCCGGGAGTAACCACGTGACGTGTGTTTAGGTTTGCCTTGCAAGGTTAAGAAATTCGATTCAAATTGTCCGTTTCTCGCGACCATTGAGACTGGTTAACCGTTTTACCACATAGAGTAAGAAGAGGAACTGATGATGATTAATCTGGTTGGATGCTCAATTAATTATTTCCACCATGTGTGATTTGGATAGTTGCTTACCTAGAATGGTTAATCAACTAGAACTTGATGCTAAAACTGGAAAGCAAGGACTCACTCTTAGATGATTTTTTCACAAAAGCCACCCTCAACCAAAAGCCTTGCATGTCTAGGAGTCGGCTAAGTATATACCACTAGAGGCCTTGCTGAGTATTAGTATACTCAGCCTTACTTGTGGCTTTGTTTTCAGGTGAGGTCTTTGAGGACATGGTTGCTTGTTTGACTTGGCCGTGTGCTCTTCCTCCTGGTTGGTCGGTGCAATGGGATACGTCCCCGGCCAACAATGATAACGCTGAATGATGTCATGTACGGGCTTCATCATGACATCTTGTATCGTTGTTAGAACTTTTGCTTATTTTCCACTGCACTGTTGAATTCTGAAAGTACTTGTTTATGAATATTTTCGAACATGGTTTGTAATAATAATTCATGTTGAACTCTGGAATATAAAATTTATGGATCGTTGTAATCTCTGGCCTCACCTTCATGTGGATTGTATGTACGCATTGTTTCGATCGAAATTCCAGTGGTTGCATCGGGATATTACCCTACAGATTGTCATTTTACTCCATTTTAAGTGCGTGTTAGGCCAGATTGCCTCTATGGTGATGGTTAGCGCACTTAAGCCAGATTAATTCGGGCGGTTCTGCCATAACTTGCACGCCCCTAAACACTTTATATTCAGTATAGTCACCCAAGTTAGGGTTTGGATTTTTCTTAGATTCAATCTGTCATAGAACAGTCGCCGTTAATCAGTTTGTGAGACCCCACTTCATGAGCTTAATCATTCACTTGCAATCTTTGTTGCGTTCTTCTTCATTCTTGCTATTGTTCTTCAATTCACAGGCAAGGACTAGCCTTCGTGGCAAGGTTAACCGAGCAGCGCACGGTTGATAACCAAGAGACGATGTGGTAATTCGATTGCGGGCTCAGGTCTTGTTGATTGGAAGCCGGATCGTTTGTGTCGTGTTGTCGACAAAGCGATAGTTATTCTCCTAACGGAAGATCGGGCACCATCGCGTTCCCATCAAGTGGTAATCAGAGACTCAGGTATCCGTCAGGTTTGCACCACCACCATCCTTGCTTTCGCCTTCGTCCCATAGTCCATTATCAGCCCTAGTTTTGTCGTCTTTGTCATTGCTGTTTGTTTTTCCCTTTCCATAACCATCGCCTTTAGCATTTTGCATAATTTAGTTTCAGAGTCCGTAGTGTTGAATTTGTGTCCTAGGTCAAGTTTGGTTACTGGCTTAGCGTGTTTCATCCAGCGGTTCGTGGATCCATCCATCCGCTGCCGTTTCCATCGCGAAAACCCTAACCGCAGCTCTCTCAAAATCCCTGATTCGGAGGTCCTCACTTCAAACGGCCATAACTTTTCCATACAAACTCGAAACAGGGTGAATTTTTTTTTGAAATCGGGTGAAATTAAATTCCAAAATTCCCTTCGGAAGATAGAGATCTCGAACCTGAAACTGATTTTTTCTTTTTCGGTGTGTCTTCCAGATTTTCTGTAGACTAGAGCTTGCATCCGTTTGCAGTGAAACTTCTTGTGCTTCCTTTTTTGTGTGCTCCTAGTTGAAAGAAAAATTCTGGAAAAAGAAAATAAAAAAAATAAAAAAGTGTGAAGAAAAAAAAGAAAAGAAAAGAGCAGGGGCACATAAGAGGGGAACGACTTTTGTGCTGCTCTTTGCCTTGTTTGTGCTGAGTTACTTCCTTGCGATGATTTGGTTCATTCTGGGAAAAAGTTTAGGCCAGCAACTAAGCTAGCGCTTTGGATATTTATTCAGCATTACTATCTGCTTCTAAATTGTGTTCTGTATATAATTATATTGTTGCCTTCCTAAGCTCCACATATCTCTTTGGTTTCTGCAAGAATTTGAGCTTTGCTATTGTTGTACAACTCTCTTGAGGTAAGAACCAGCCACCGGTGTCCATCCTGTGCTTTGCGGTGGTAAGAACCTTGTAAGAGTTTGGTAAGACGGTTACGAGATGCTATTTTCCCACCAGCGAGAGTTGTAGTTGCTATTTTCTAGAATAATACTTGTCTGTTTCTCCTTTTGCTTGCACTAACCATGGCAGGGACAGAAGATGATGAGTGCAGTACGCGGTCAGTGCTGCAGTCACACATGGGTCGGATCGCGGCCGAATGCGAGAAACGTATTGCTACTCATCTTGCCAAGAACAACGCTGCAACCGACGACAAACTTGAGCGGCTGGACAAGAGGCTCTCGGCGTTGACAGACAAGTTGGACCTATTGCTCCTAGCACCAACAAAGGGTAACAATGACACCAAGGAGGATGATTTTGTGTTCGACAACAATGGTAATGTCAACGAGCGAGCTACACAAGAGCGGCGTCTTCGTTGGAGGCTTGAAGGAAATCGTCAAGGTATGGGAGGTAATAGAAATAATCGCCACGATGACCCTTACGCCAAGGTTAAATTTTCTATACCTTCGTTCCATGGTGCTTATGATGCTGAAACATACTTTGATTGGGAGATGACTGTTGAGCAAAAGTTTAATTCACATCTAGTTCCTGAGATACATAGACTTAGGCGAGTCACTAGTGAATTTAAAGAATTTGCTATTATATGGTGGACTGAACTGGGTAATACGGGCTTACAACATGATAATGGGATCGCCTTAAGGTAGCCATGCGCAAATGATTTGTCCCTCCTTCTTTTGAACGTGACTTGCGTAAGAAACTGCAGCGTTTAGAATTGGGTAACATGACCGTGCAAGAGTACTATGCTGGGCTTCAGAAGGGTATGCTTCGTTGTGGGGTGGAAGAGGAAACCGAGGATAAAATCTATCATTTTTATGGTGGTTTGAGGCATGAAAATCCGGACATTATTGATTACAAAGAATATAATACTGTCAACATGTTGTTCCTGCTTGCTATGCTTGCAGAGAAGGAATTGCAGGGGCGCGCTTTACAGAAGAACAACAGCAACTTCAGCACCTCCTTCACTCCACGATCGACGACGACGAGGATAGGGTCAACCAAGACGTCGTCGAGCAGACCTACACCACCAGCGAGCACTCGTTCTACACCATCCACTGCTGCACCAGTGGCTTCGCCTTCACCATGAGCAGCAGGAAAAGGTAAAAATCTGAGTTCTCCATCAAGAGCTTCCATGGGTCGCAGCGGACTTCAGTGCCACAAGTGCCAAGAGTGGGGACATGTGCAGCAGAACTGTCCCAACCAGCAAGCATACATAGCGACTGCAGATGGAGACTATGTGAGCACTTCTAATGTAGAAGACGACAGCGAGCACGACGCCGACGAGGAGGATGAGGACCACGTGGCTGTCAGACCCGGGACTGGCCACGTGGCACACTTCACCTAGGATTCGGGGTGGGACATGGCCCACGCCCCATGTCCATTGTAACTACCCGTAATGTAGTAGGATTACTTGTACGGTAGTTAGACTAGTCGGAGTCGGATAGAGACTACCAAAGAAGTAGTCGGGTAGGACTCCTTGGCTTGTACCCGACTAGGATTCCCATGTAAACCTGTCCCCCGGACTATATAAGGGTGAACAGGTACCCCCTCGGGGACAATCACAATCATCACCATCAAAGGCAATACAATCCACACAGGACGTAGGGTATTACGCTCCCAGCGGCCCGAACTTGTCTAAAACCCTGTGTTCCTTTGCACTTTCGAGTTCCTGATCTCGGCGACACCCAACCAACCAAACTCACCACCTCGGGGGTATCCCTCGGTGGGCGTGGCAGTAAAACACCGACAGCTGGCTAGCTAACCCTATACTTGTACTCAAAAAGAATAATTATGAATGGAGGATGTGTGTGGATTACACTGATCTCAATAAACATTGCCCTAAGGACCCCTTCGTGCTCCCACGCGTCAATCAAGTCATCGACTCCATGGCTGGCTGCGTTTTGCTCTCCTTCCTCGACTGCTACACGGGCTACCATCAGATAGCTCTCAAGGAGGAAGACCAGATCAAAACGGCGTTCATCACCCCCTTTGGAGCATATGCCTATACTACAATGTCTTTCGGGATGAAGAACGCAGGAGCCACTTATCAACGGGCCATTCAACTGTGGCTCGCAGATCAACTGCACCGCAACGTTGAACTTACGTGGATGATGCGGTCATTAAGACCAGATCCCATGACGAGTTCATCTCTGACCTCGAGGAGACCTTCAACAGCTTGTGACGGTTTCGATGGAAGCTCAACCCGACAAAGTGCGTCTTCAGCGTCCCTCAGAGCAAACTACTCGAGTTCATCATCAGCCACTGCGGGATTGAAGCCAATCCAGAGAAGATCAATGCCATCACAGCCATGGATGCCCCAAAAACTGTCAAAGACATCCATAAGCTAACCGGTTGCATGGCAGCTTTGAATAGCTTCATTTCCTGACATGCAGAAAGGGGACTACCCTTCTTCAAGTTGCTCAAGCATCACGATAAGTTCAAGTGGGCCGAGGAAGCAAACAAGGCACTACAAGACCTTAAACATCACTTGCAGTCGCCACCCATCCTAACGGCTCCCTAACCAGGCGAGAACCTGCTGCTCTACATCGCCGCGACTACTCACGTCGTCTGCACAACGATCATGGTGGAACGACAGGAAGAAGGCCACATCTTTAGGGTGCAGCGACCGGTTTACTTCATCAGCGGAGTCCTTTCTGAATCCAAGGTTCGTTACCCGACGATTCAAAAAATTCTTTACGGTATCCTCATCACTTCCAGGAAGCTTCACCACTACTTCGATGCATACAACATCCTGGTGGTCTCCGACTTCCCGTTGGCGGATATCCTCCACAATCGGGACGCTGTCAGGCGCATCTCAAAGTGGGCGGTGGAACTGGGAGCCCTCACACTCGACTTCAAGCCCTGGACAGCCATCGAGTCACAAGCACTAGTCGATTTCATGGCTGAGAGGCGAGAAAACCAAGTGGAAGCCCCATCCAACCAGCCGGAGCATTGGGTCATGTACTTTCATGGTTCACTCAAGCTTGGTGGCGGTGGTGCGGGAGTACTTTCCATCAGTCCGAGAGGACAACAACTCAAGTACGTGTTTCAAATTCTATTCAAGGTCTCCAACAATGAGGCCGAGTATGAGGCACTGCTGCATGGCCTACGCTTGGCAATCTCCCTCGGCATCTAGCGATTACTGGTCTATGGCGACTCCTTACTGGTGGTTCAACAAGTCAATAAGGAGTGGAACATCAACAAGGACACCATGGATGCCTATGTCATGGAAATACGCAAGCTCGAGAAAAAGTTCTCGGGGCTGGAGATTCATCATGTGGTCCGCGACAACAATGTGGGCGCAGACGTGCTCTCCAAACTGGGTTCTGTTCGTGCTAACGTCCCACCGAGAGTATTCGTTCATGAGTTGCATCACCCTTCCATCACGACACCAGACTCAAGTTCCATCATTCAGAGTCCCAAGGAATCCGACTGAGAGGTCTTGATGATCGAGGTCGACTGGAGAGTGACCTTCATCGACTACATCCAGGAGCACAAACTACCCCCCGACGTCGACCCAAAAAGTGCCGAGGCTACTCGCATCCTACGGTGTAGCAGAGGGTATGTTCTAGTCGGGGGCAATTTGTATAAGCGTGGATCAGCATCAGGCATACTCGTGAAGTGTGTCAGCACGAAGGAAGGCAAAGAAATACTCCAAGTGATTCACGAAGGCGTGTGTGGGAACCATGCTGCTTCTTGCACACTAGTCGGCAAGGCATTTCGCTCTGGTTTCTACTGGCCGACTGCTTTGGCAGATGCCGAAGCACTCGTTCGCCGGTATACCAACTGCCAATTCTTTGGCAAACAGCATCATGTTCCAGCTCATAATTGGATAACCATACCACCTTCATGGTCGTTCGCATGCTGGGGCTTGGACATGATTGGGCCCTTTACAACTGCGCCAGGAGGTTTTACACACGTATTGGTGGCCATCGACAAGTTTACAAAGTGGATTGAGTACAAACCTATCGCAACGCTCACTGCTGATCGAGTGGTTACTTTCATCTACGACATCCTACACCGCTTTGGTTTCCCCAACACAATTATCACAGATTTGGGGTCAAATTTCCACTCGCATGAGTTCTGGGATTCCTGTGAACGCTGCTCCATTGAAGTTAGATATGTTTTGGTGGCTCATCCGCGGGCCAATGGCCAGGTTTAGCGTGCCAACGGCTTGATTCTTGATGGACTGAAGAAAAGACTTTATAACGAGAACAGCAAAAAGGGGCGGCAAGTGGATCTACGAGATCTCATCAGTAGTCTGGGGGCTTCGCACACAACCAAGCAAAGCCACAGGCCAGTCACCTTTCTTTCTCGTGTATGGGTCCGAGGCCATATTGCCAGTTGACGTGATGTGGACGTCTCCACAACTGGAGATGTTTGAAGAAGGCGAGGCCAACACTGCAAGACAACTTGAACTTGATTCAACCGAGGAAGTCAGATGCAATGCACTATTGCAATCGGCCCGTTACCTACAAGGAGTTCGTCGTTACCACGACAAGAACATCCAACGGCGCTCTTTCAATGTGGGAGACATGGTACTTCGTCGGATCCAGGATGATACTAGCTTGCACAAGCTCAATTCATGATGGGAAGGACCTTTCATTGTGCACAAGGTTACAGGCCCTGGATCTTATCGCTTGTAGTACCCGGACGGCTAGGAGGTAACAAACTCGTGGAATATTGAACACTTGCGTCGGTTTTATCCTTAACTCAATTAGGACTATCATATTTTGGTGCCAAGAAGTTGATTGTTCACAACTGGTATTGCGCGCAAGTTTACGGAAGGGGCCTTGCTCCCATACTTCCAGTACCTAATTACTATTGCATGACTAGTATTTTGGGTTTTTGAAGGACCTTGGTGCTTATACTTCCAGTACAACTCCGTTTTACTGGTTTACGACCGGTATCATGTGCAAGTTTGCTGAAGGGGCCTCGCTCCCATATTTTTCCAGTAACATATTACTTGTTTTCGACTTGTACACTATGTTATTGAAGGGGTCTTGCTCCCATGACAAGAATTTGACTTGTTTACGACTGGTCCCATACCAGTCCGACTACTTTAACTACTTGTCTTGACTACAATCCTAGTCTGGAACACTTCCAACTAGATGGCTTCATTAGTTGCTCTACGCTGGGGCTCGGGGGCTAATGCCACCTTTTCTGCGTCGACTACTTTTATGCCCCTGCCTCGGGGGCTTGATCTGGCAAAGCTCTCAGCATGTTCCTTGCTAGATACCGCATGATTATTCGACAAATACCTGAACCAAGAGGCTTTTTAAGATTTATCTTGGGTGTATATTTGTTAACCATTATTTCTAGGATTTTATTCTGAAATAAGAGGTTGTGTTACATTTATTACCCATAGGATATATTTGGTCATTGGCTTGGGCACTAAGTTTAGTTTGAGCGGTAATTTTGGGTGCTTGTTGGGGATGTTATTTGTTTCACCATCTTTTCAGGGAACTCATCCAGAAAAGAGAGGTTTTCAAATTTACTACACCAATTTTCCCATGTTTACCATCAAATCTTTACCATATTGCATGCCATGACTCTTTGGATCCTAGATTCCAAAACCTGGGGATTTGGATTCAAGGCTCGGGGGCAGCGGGACATGTGTCATCAGCGATTTATTTTTCAAATCTGTTGGAAGACTAAGATAGAAGACTCAAGTTTATATTGACCCTCAGCCTGATTCTACGAGTCAACCTAGGGCTCGGGGGCTACTCCATATGGAGTGCGAGTTTAATTGCACCCCATATAAAAATAAGACTGGACAACTACTCGGGGCATGAGCACCTCACAGCCTCGACGCAACCATGGAATTACTCGGAAGACACCTTCAAGATGAGGTTCGCAGAGAACTCGAAGACGCCTTCAGAAGTACTCGGACGCCAGCAAGTACTCGGCTATGAAAAGCTCGGGGGCTTGTCAGACCCGGGCACACGGGACTGGCCACGTGGCACACTTGACCTAGGATTCGGGGTAGGACATGGCCCACGCCCCATGTCCATTGTAACTACCCGTAATGCAGTAGGATTACTCGTACGGTAGTCGGACTAGTCGGAGTCGGATAGAGACTACCCGAGAAGTAGTCGGGTAGGACTCCTTGGCTTGTACCCGACTAGGATTCCCATGTAAACCTGTCCCCCGGACTATATAAGGGCGGACAGGTACCCCCTCGGGGAAAATCACAATCATCACCATCAAAGGCAATAGAATCCACACAGGACGTAGGGTACTATGCTCCCACCGGCCCGAACCTGTCTGAAACCCTGTGTTCCTTTGCACCTTCGAGTTCCTGATCTCGGCGACACCCAACCAACCAAACTCACCACCTCGGGGGTATCCCTCGGTGGGCGTGGCGGTAAAACAACGACAGTGGCTTTTGGTTCACAGGAGACGACCACCTACAGAAGCATCATCGTCAAGCATGTTCTTAGCACACAGGTGGAGAAGCCGGACGAGCAGCAACGCCACAACTTGTTTCACACTTTCTTCGTCATTAACAATCAGCGCGCACGTGTCATCATCGATAGTGGGAGTTCCAACAACTTGGTAAGTTCTGAATTGGTCAAGAAGCTTGGCTTGACCACACGCAAGCATCCACAACCTTACCATGTCGAGTGGCTGAACGATTCTGGCAAAGTAAAGGTAACACAAGCAGTAAGCATACACTTTTCCATTGGCTCATATTCTAATTTTGTTGATTGTGATGTCGTAGCTATGCAAGCATGCTCTCTTTTGTTGGGTCGCCCATGGGAATATGATACTGATGCACTTCATCATGGTAGAAGTAATAAGTACAATCTTATGCATAAGGGAAAGAAAATTACTTTGCTACCAATGACCTCTGCTGAAAATTTTCATGATGATAAAGAGATAGCTAAACTTGAGAGGGAAGAACTAAATGTTAAATCTTAAAAAACAAGAAATTAAATTGAAGGGTTCTGTTTTGCTTGCAACAAAGTCTGACCTTGCTGAAATTGATAATGGTGTGTGCTATGCTTTGATTTTACAAGAATGCTTTATTCTCCATTGATGATATAGCTAGCACTTTGCCTCCTGCCGTCACTAACCTTTTGCAGGAGTATAGAGATGTGTTCCCCGATGATACCCCCAGGGCCGCCACCATTGAGGGGATTGAGCATCAAATTGCTTTGATTCCGGGAGCAAGTTTGCCAAACCGCGTTGCGTACAGGACGAACCCGGAAGAGACTAAGGTAATTATGTGACAAGTCCAAGATCTTTTGGACCGCGGGTATGTACGAGAAAGTCCTTGTGCTATTCCAGTTCTTTTGGTTCCTAAGAAAGATGGTATATGGCGTATGTGTGTTGATTGTCATGTTATTAATAACATAACCATACGTTATCGTCACCCTATTCCTCGATTAGATGACATGCTTGTTGAACTGAGTGGGGCTATAATTTTTACAAAGATTGATTTGCGTTGTGGCTACCACCAAATAAGAATGAATTGGGTGATGAATGGAAAACTTCTTTTAAGACAAAGTTTGGTTTATATGAGTGATTAGTAATGCCTTTTGGTTTGACTAATGCACCTAGCAATTTCATGAGATTGATGAGCGAGGTTTTGCGTGCTTTCATTGGCAAGTTTGTGGTGGTTTACTTTGACGATATCTTGATTTATAACAAGTCTCATGCTGAATATATTTATCATCCACGTGCAGTTTTTGATGCTTTGAGAGCAGCACTTTTGTTTGCTAACCTTGCTAAGTGCACCTTTTGCACTGATCAAGTTGGTTTTCTTGGGTATGTTGTTACTCCACAGAGAATTGAAGTGGATGAAGCGAAAATTGAAGGCATCAAGAGCTGGCCGACACCTAAATCTATTTTGCAAGTGAGAATTTTTTATGGTCTTGCAGGGTTCTATCGGCATTTTGTGAGAGATTTCAGCACTATTGCTGCCCCGCTGAACGAGTTAACAAAGAAGGGAGTTACATTCGAGACAGCACAAGAACAAGCTTTCGAGACGTTGGAAGAGAGGCTTACACATGCACCACTACTCCAACTTCCTGATTTTGGTAAAATATTTGAGCTTGAATGTGATGCGAGCGGATTGGGATTGGTGGAGTGCTAATACAAGGAGGTAAATCTGTTGCATTGAGAAATTGAATGGGCTATCGCTGAATTATTCTACTTATGATAAAGTTATATGCTTTGGTGCGAGTTTTGAAAACATGGCAATATTACCTTTGGCCCAAAGAATTTATTATACATTCTGATTATGAATCTTTGAAACATATTCGTAGCCAAGCTAAACTGAATAAACATCATGCTAAGTGGGTTGAATTTATTGAACCTTTTCCTTACATCATCAAACATAAGAAAGGGAAAGATAATGTGATTGCTGATGCTTTGTCTAGACGTTATACCATGTTGTGTCAACTTGATTGTCGTATTTTTGGGCCTCAATCGATTAAGGGACAATATGAACTTGATGCTGATTTTAAAGATGTGTTTGAGAATTGAAAAGAGGGCGTTTCATGGAATAAATTTGTGATGAATGATGGGTACTTGTTTAGAGCTAACCGCCTATGCATTCCAGTTGGTTCCGTTCGTCTTTTGTTGTTGCAGGAGGCGGTTTGATGCGATATTTTGGTGTCAAGAAGACGGAGGAAGTTTTGGTCACACACTTGTTTTGGCCAAAGATGAGGCAAGACTTAGAGCGCGTGACTCGCTCCACAGCATGTCAAAAAGCTAAGTCTCGTTTGAATCCACAAGGTTTGTATATGCCTCTTCTTGTTCCTTCTACTCCTTGGGCGGATATTTCTATGGACTTTATTTTGGGATTGCCTAGAACTAAGATGGAAAGGGATAGCATTTTTGTCGTGGTGGATAGATTTTCCAAGATGGCACACTTTATACCTTGTCATAAAAGATAAAAGTGATGATGTTGTTCTTATTGCTGACATCTTTTTCAAAGAGGTTGTTCACTTGCATGGTATGCTTTCTACTATTATTTCAGATCGTGATGCTAAATTCTCAAGTCACTTTTGGTGCACATTATGGAACAAGTTGGGGACAAAGCTGCTATTTTCTACATCATGTCACCACCAAACGGATGGACAAACCGAGGTTGTTAATAGAACATTATCTACTATTTGAGAGCGGTTTTAAAGAAAAATTTGAAGATGTGGGAAGAGTGTTTGCCGCATGTATAATTTGCTTACAATAGGGCGGAACACTCCACCACCAAGGTAAGTCCTTTTCAGGTAGTGTATGGTTTTAACCCATGAGCTCCTATTGATCTTTTTCCTCTACCTACTGCTGAGAGGATGCATCTTAATGCTAAGTAACGTTCTGATTTTATTCTTAAAGTTCATCAAACAACTAAGGAAAATGTTGAAAAGTTGAATGAAAAGTATAGACTTGCTGGTAGTAAAGGTAGAAAGGACGTTAATCTTGATGTAGGTGATTTGGTGTGGTTGCACTTGTGAAAATATAGATTTCCAAAGCTAAGAAATTCTAAGTTAATACCAAGAATTATCGGTCCTTTCAAGTTAATTGAGAAAATAAATGATAATGCATATAAACTTGAGTTGCCTCTCGAGTTTGGGGTTAGTCCCACCTTTAACATTGCAGATTTTGAAACTATACATGGAAAAAAAATTTCGTGGATGACCTCACTTCAAGAGGGGGAGGAGGATGAGGACATCACTCCTTTGGATACAAACAACACTCCTCACATGGATACGCAATGACCAATCACTAGAGCCGGTGCACGTCGCTTAAATCAAGAGGTGACATCGTTCCTATGTATATTTAGTTATTATGAGAATGGTATGCTACCTAATGATGTTATTATACTTAGGAATAATGTAGAGGACCAGGAAGTATTTGAAGGAAGACTTGGAAGAGGAAAAGATCAGACGGGGCGTCCAACTCAAGCTGGAGGCTCACAACATCCCGAGTTCGAGTCTGCCTCGGAGTCCAGGAGCAGCATGCACTAAAACTTACGCCCAGGTCGCATATGGAGTCCAAATTTGACGTTCTACATATGTACGGAAAGATAAGGAGATAAGCTTTCCAATGCAACTGGTCCCACATCATTATCAGGTCCGAGTTAATGGAATTATCAAAACAAGTGGACATCAAGAATCTGTCATGGTACCCGCCGTCTTTTGGGCCATTGGCCTGTGTATCGCCTTGGAACCCATTAGGGGTGCGTCTAGGGGACCTGCAACCCCAAAACACTTTATATTCAGTGGAGTCACCCAAGTTAGGGTTTGGGTTTTGCTTAGATTGAATCTGTCATAGAACATTTGTTGTTCATCGGTTTGTGAGACCCCACTTCGTGAGCTTAATCATTCACTTGCAATCTTTGGTGTATTCTTCTTCGTTCTTGCTTGTGTTCTTCAATTCGCAGGCAAGGATTAACTTTCGTGGCGAGGTCAACCGGGCAGCACACGGTTGATAACCAAGAGACGACGTGGTGCTTTGATTGCGGGCTCGGGTCTTGTTGATCGGAAGCCGGATCGGTTGTGTCGTGTTGTCAACAAATGGATAGTTATCCTCCTGACAGAAGATCGGGCACCCTCGCATTCCCATCACTTTCTTATGTGGGTTAACAAAGCCAGAGATCCCTCTCTAGACATGACAGCTAACTTGATTAAAAGCTAAATTATTGATGGCAATTAAAGATTTTGTCTTACAAGACACCTGGTCCTGACCCTACAAGTTTGGACTTTTGACAAGTATAAGTGAGGATGCTAGGTACCATATAGAATGGAACTTTAAGTTATCCCAAGAAGGTTGAACTTGGGGGAAATAAGTAGATATGCTACATACAAATATAACGGAACTGTTAAAATAATCTATCGCAAGAAGTTAGGACTTGGAAGAATGAAAAAATATGGTAAATATCAAATAGACTAAAAACCTTTAAGAAGCTATCCTCAGTATCCAGGCTGATAAAAAATCAACATCCATAGTGGAGGCCCAGTATAATTAAATCTGCAGTATGTTTGGTGTGGTTAATATTTATATCTAACAGGAGCACAATCATTGAAACAGGATAGTAAATATTATCAAAATACCCTCCAGGTGGCACCGGATAAACTAAACATGAGAGCTGACCAAGCAGATAGAATACATCCTTGCAATTCAAGGATAGATCGTGTTGTGCATTCTTCATTTATTGTGAGCGAGTGCGCTTTCAGTTCACTTTCTCACAGGCATTCTGTCGGCCATGAGTGATTCTCTGCTGGCTTCAGGGGGATTACTTTGCTTAGAAAATGCTACACGCGCCCCTTGCTGAATCCTACAAAATCTCATATTCATAGGAGGCACCCAAGATGGCACATGCAAGTTGTTGACTCCCTATTAGCCAGCCTACCCATCAACCACTTGGAAGCAGGAGAACTGGGGGAGTCTATTCATCGCATTCAGCGATTTCCGCCGGTTCTATTGTTGTTAATTTTCATCCCTGCTTCCCTGCCTCCCCCGGCTCCGGCGCCGCCCTCCACCGCCACCGCCTCTAATCACCTCCAATCCGAGCTCCGCCCCACCGGTTATCAAGCCGCCGCCCACAACCGGCCACCGCCGTCGGTTTTCCCTTCCACCCCCTCCCCCTCTTCTAAGGCTGCCGGTGACCACCGGCCCTCCGGCAACCCCACCCTCCCAATGTCCGGCCGCCGGAGCTCCACGAGGAAGAAGCACAGTGCGTGTGCGATGTCGCGAGCTCTACTCGCGCACGGTGAGGAATAGATTTCCCCGGAGAACTGTTCTCTTCAAGAATGAAAACTATATTGTTCGTTCACAGCACAGAGCACTAATTAAGGATTGTTGTTCACAGACATCCATTTATAACAAAACCTAAAATGTAGCAAAAGAGCATCAAAAATACGTACCGTCATTTTAATTTCTTCTTCTGTCGATTTAGCTTATCTTGATGAAACCACAAGCCAGGCAATCAGTGCCTTACATTTGACTTTGGAGAAAACAAAAAAAGTAGCATGCAGAACGAGTTTCAATATACTAGTAATAAGACTAATCGTTGCTCCATACCAAATAAAGTAGTAAAGTTTTTTCATAAACCTATCAGCAGCAACCTCCGGAACCTCCTTTTCAAATTGCGCCCCATAGACTACTCGTGATGAGCTCTCGATCGGCAGACCACATATATACTTGATGGCGGGATACGATTTCATTTCAATTATTATCTTAAAAAACTCGTGATGAGCTCTCGAACCCATCTATAAATTGCCACCTGATCGCTCAGCAGAGTCATCACACAGCAACCGCGAATCACCTCCTCCGATCCCCACGTAGGTGCTGCACAGCACAGCGAACACCATTACACCAAAGTAGCTAGCTAGCAGCTGACATGGTGGAGAAGAAGCGGGTGGTCATCGTCGGAGCCGGCGTTAGCGGCCTTGCCGCGTGCAAGCACCTCCTGGAGCGCGGCTGCCGGCCGACCGTCTTCGAGGCGGACACCGTCCTCGGCGGCGTGTGGGCGCGCGCCCCGGCCTGCACCGAGCTCCAGACGCCGCGGCCCTTGTACCAGTACTCCGACTTCCCGTGGCCGGAGAGCGTGACGCAAGTGTTCCCGTACCACCGCCAGGTGGTGACCTACCTCGATGCGTACGCGCGCCACTTCGGCGTGCTCGACTGCATCCGGTTCGGCCACCGGGTGGTCGGGATGGAGTATGATGGGGTCAGCGAGGAGGCTGTGGCTGGGTGGAAGGAGTGGGCTGGGAATGGTGAAGCTTTCGGCTCCGGCGCCGGCGAGTGGCGACTATCGGTGGCCAATGCAGAGGGCCACGTCGAGGTAGCATGTCATGCATGTAGGTTTAATTTATGGAAGTATGAATTTTCAATATAGAAATAAACCTAGTCAGAAATTTGTTTTTCTCGTTTCCGCAGACACACAAAGCAGACTTTGTCATCCTTTGCATCGGGAGGTTCAGTGGTGTGCCCAACGTACCCACGTTCCCTGAAGGCAAAGGTCCAGAAGCGTTTGATGGGCATGTGATCCACTCCATGGACTACGCCAAACTGGGGACTAGCAAAGCTAAGGAGATGATTAGGGGCAAGCGTGTAACTGTCGTTGGCTACCTGAAATCAGCCCTTGACATTCCTGCTGAATGTGCCGAAGTTGTACAAATAGTCTACTAGTTATTTTTTTCTGCACCGCAAATGTTTTGTAACTACTATAATGGCATCTTTTTTGCAGCTACCTAAATAAAATTTATGTGTATTTAATTTTTTCCACTTGCATTGGGCACTTATTGATGGTTTGTGATATAGGCACTGCTCACCCATGTACAATGGTGGCTCGAACAAACCACTGGATCTTACCGGACTATTTTGCTTGGGGCGTCCACATATCAAAGCTATATCTAAACCGTTTGTCTGAACTTCTTATTCACAAGCCTGGTCAAGGCTTTCTCCTCTCTCTCTTGGCCACCCTTCTGACCCCATTGGTAATGCATCTAGTAACTTCTGTAAGAAATTATAAAATTATCTTTCAGACTGGATGCAAACGTGATTTTTTTTTGTGTGGATGCAGAGGTGGGCATTTTCCAAGTTTGCGGAGAGCTACTACTCCATTCCAATGAAGAAGTTTGACATGGTGCCTGATCATAGTCTGTTTGAGGTATTAGCTGCATGTTTGATTGCCATTACGCCCAAGGATCACTACAACAGGTTGGAAGAAGGCAGCATAGTGCTGAAAAAATCGAAGACATTTACCTTCTGCAAGGAAGGTCTGCTTGTGGAGGGTGAATCTTCACCTTTGAAGAGCGATATAGTGATCTTTGGGACTGGGTTCCAGGGAGATGAGAAGATCAAGGATATGTTCACATCAGAATACTCTCGAACTATTGCAGTTGGGTCAGCATCCACTACTGTGCCTCTTTACAGGTAATTTTCTGATCTATAGCTCGTTCATGTATTTTTTTATTTCTCGATCTCGACCCATTTTGCTAATTTGTCTTATACAATTCACAGGGAGTGCATACATCCCAAGATCCCTCAGCTTGCCGTAATCGGGTATTCAGAGAGCATTTCAAATCTGTACACGTCGGAACTTCGAGCTAAATGGCTGGTGCACTTCATGAATGGTGGCTTCAGATTACCAAATGTTACGGTATTGCAGAAGGATGTCCTCGAATGGGAGAAGTATATGAAAAGGTACTCTAGACGGTATTTTCGCCGGTCCAGCATTGTGATCCTGCACAACTGGTACAACGATCATCTCTGCCGTGACATGGGATGCAATCCTAGAAGAAAGAAAGGTTTCTTTGCGGAATTATTCGAGGTTTATGGCCCGGGTGATTACGTTGATCTTCTCCCCAGGAAAGAGTAGATCCTGGGGTTAATTTCTTGTGGAAATTATGTACCATGTCCTGCTTGTTCTGATTCAAATTACATGTTCAGCGAAATGTATTGTCGCCGCTCCTCCACCACCGGTGCACCTCCCCGACGCGGACCCGACGGCTCGGCCGTGTCCTCCACCAGCTCAGCCTTCTCCACCGTCGCGCCTCCACCACCGGCTCGGCATCCTCCACTGGCTTGGCCTCCTCCAAAGACGGCCTCCTCCACCAACGCGCCTCCTCCTTCCCCACCTGCGCGCCTTCCGGGTCTCGGCGTCCTCCACCGAGGTGAGTCCTCCTCCTTATGCTGTACGGATGCATGGATGGATGAATGTGATGTGATATGATGGATGTTAGATGAATGTTAGTTCATAGGGCTGGAACAATGTGCTATTCATGATATGGTTAGAACAATGTTAGTGATAATGTGGACATATGCCCTATGATTTTGATGAATAGGTAGATAGATATGCTATGAAAAAGATGAATACATGTACTACAAACTTTCATATATTAATCTTGTTGCTACTTATTTGCAGCAATGATTTGGCGCCCCAAGCATTGGAGCGTCGGCCGAAGCCCGTCTACGGATTGCGCGTGCAGGGTATGACCCTATTGTCATTGGAGTAGTGGATTGTGCAGGGCTTCTAAGCATTCATGCTCGGGAACATATGTGTCGTGCGAGTGTTGCACCATTGTGGATCCGTGCGGCTCGTATACAGGCTAAGTATGCGGCTGTCTACGGCACTGCTAAAGATAAAGCTCGGCTGGCCCAACGCAAGGCAAGATGCGAGGAGTAGGGACTTGCAGAAGTTTGATCGTGCACGGAAGATGGTGCTCAAGCTTTACGTGAGGAGTCGGCATGTCGTAGTTAGAAGGCAGGATTAGTTTTTACTAGATGGTAGCTATATGTACGACATGCCGTAGCAAGATGATTAGTTTGATCTCAGGATTACTAGCTAATCTTTTGCCCTTCTGGAGAATGTTTTGTGACTTGTTAAGATGCCTGGGTTGCAAACTTGTTAATTAAGATGCCTGGGTTGCGAACTTGTTAATTAAGATGCCTCGGTTGTGAATTTGTTAAGATGCCTGATGGGTTGCGAACTTGATAAGATGCATGCATGCCAATGACTTTTGACCTCTGGATTAATTTACATTTGTAACGGGCATCATTACATAACCATTACCCATAACGTTATCAGTAACGGGCATCATATGACGTCCATTACCTTTGATAAGTCTTCGATAATGGGCATCATATGAAGCCCATTACCACTAATTTTTGACTGTGCACATGTTGCTACTAAGGTTTAGGGAAATTTCAAAGTCTTGAAGAACAATGTTTAGGAGGAAAGATAGGGGGCACATGGTCAAGAAGCTGCGTGACGTTGTTGATGCACTTAAAAAAGAAAATTTGTTCCCATTAGCATACTTAAAGGAAATTTTTTCGTACTACAGAGACATCCCGATAACATGAAATTAGACATAGAACAAACTAATGTGAATATGCCACTAATCGAAGACTAATGCAGACTAATGTAGCTGACGAGGGAGGTGATAATTCAACAGGTTCTGAGCTAGAGCTTCTTGGAGTTGACTGACGCGGCGGAAGAACACATACTCCCCCCACCAGTTCCATGCGTGGCCATGGAACTTTTCCACGTCCGAAGGGGACGAAAGCCGCACGTAGAAGATTAAGCTAGGATCATTGTCGTGGACGATCCGGCAGCTGTAGTCGCTGATGACGTGCTTGACGATGACGCTGGTGGTGATGAATGGCTTGAAGTGCTCCCTTGTCACGTAGGCAGCGCCGACGCAGTCCTGCTCTCCGCTCCACACTCTCAACTGCTGGATGACCCGGTTAGAGACAATCACCTCGACTGGTGATGGTGGTCTGGCGAAGGCCATGATCTGCTCCCTCTGTACGATCATCGGATCTAGATTATAATAATACAATCGAAGCAAATGCTAAAATATTGTCCAAAATGTAAAATCTTTTGCTTTGCGAAACGGATCAGAGCAATGAAGATCAAAGGTGAAGAGAAAGAACAACTGCTACTGGTTGATCAAGAAAGGGGAGATAAGATGCGAGAGCGACCAGGTCTACTTTATAGGCGGAATAAACCGCAGCAGCTTGCAGTGGATGATGAATTGACTGGACGGCAGAAGTTAATACTGGGTGCTTCCACTTCTCTAGATCGCTGAGCGTGTATGAACGGGAGGTGTGAATAGGAAGTTGGACCGTATGGTAACGGGCGTCATATGAAGCCCGTTACCACTAATGGTAGTGTGCCTAGAGGGATATGTCATTTGTAATGGGCATCATTATACGCCCGTTACTTTTGATATGTCATTGGTAACGGGCATGTGAAGCAAGTTATAAGTAAACAATGAAAGGTAACGGGCGTCACATGAAGACCGTTACCAAGTCATGTGACGACTTGCATGCTACGATATTTGAATGGTAACGGGCGTCGTATTAAGCCCGTTACCTATTCGTATGTTGAGCTCAGGCCATTTCATTCCAAATTGTGGATATTTCATTCCAATTTCAATACTCAATTCAAACACAATAACTCAGGCCATTTCAGTCCAAATTCAATACTCAATTCAAGCATAGTAATTAAAATGCGACCCATGCTCCTCGGTACAAGACTAGCAATCAAACAACACACAACAAAGGTACTAGAAAGCTAAACATGTCCTTGAGCTACCACCTTCACCCCAGACAAATACATTCCAACAAATAGACCTATAATGACAGCAAAAGCAACTCCAACGCCACAAAGTTTAACTCCCGAAAGCTCTACAATTTTAATCGTCATTTGACAAATCTCCATCTAGATATCACAAATTTGCATCTTCATATCTTGCATATTCATGGTCATACTGTTGCTTGGTTCTTCAACTGGCCATTGTGGAATCCGTTCAGGAATAGGCTTCATTGCAGTTGTTGAAGTTTGACCTCCCTCTTGTGCAGCACGTTCAAGCAACAGACGGGGAAACTTGTCGGTTAAGTGATCTAGATAGTTTCTCTCAACCTAGTACGAGAGGCGGCACGGATTATTTGGATCATCCTAGAGCACCAAGCAAACAAATCTGCCTTCAAAATCCATTTCAAATGGAATAGAACCCAAGATCTCGGTATCAGCCACTCACCTGGAAGTTGTTGGGGCACTTGTAGAACACTTCGTTGGCTCGCATCCTTAGACAAATGATCTTGCTTCGGCAACACTCGCAATCAATGAGGCGGAGCTGGCCACTCGTCACCAATCCGCTAGGCGACGACGACGACGGCCGGCTGATGCTCGCTATGGAAAGCCCTTGCCCTTCAAAATCTCGGGATGTTGAGGAACTGGAGGAAGATGAGAAATTCGACAGGTTGTCGGCGGCCATACAGTACCTGTACAAAATAGATATTCTATGGTGCAACCTACTAATGTGTGGGGCAATATGAGGCACATCAATATACCTATCCCTGTTGGTGATGAGATCACAACCATTGGTGAAGTTCTTTCTCATCGGATATAGTGGCCATGGTCAGGTATCCTAATACCACCAAGGACAAGGCCTCCTCCCACCTCTGGCCCCACATCATCTTCATGTTTACCTCTTCCTTCTAATACTTGCAAGTCATCCTCGCTGTCTCGTCCTCACAAGGATGAGCATGAGCCAATAGCTGCTCGACTGCTAGACCCACCTCCTCCTCCTCAAACGGATGAGCATGATGAGCCTCATAAAGAGGCGCCAGCTCATAAGGAGGTGCTGACTCAGAAGGAGACGTTGGCTCAGAAGGAGGCGCCGGCTCAAATGGAGATGCCTCCTCAAACAGGAAAGCTGCATCGGTTGCCTCCATTTGGACTCAGACCAATACTAATTACAAGCCTGGTGAGCCTATGCTATCAGAGGAGGATCTAAAGGCTGCTGGACCGTCATGTGTGGCCTTGCATAATCACTACATGCTAGGGAGTGCAAATGGTTTCGACAACATTTGTGTTTCGTATCAGGCATGCCACTTTGGATCTAAGGTAGATACTTTTTTATGTTGCATTTAGTGACTTGTATGACCTATTCCACCTTGACGCATTGGACATAAGCTTGCTGAGGTGCTTCTCATTGTAAGTTCCTTGACACTAGTAGTACCACAATGTTCAAACTAACAATTTGTGTTTTTATATAGGAAAATGTTTGAAATGGCAAAAGAGATGGGGGTAGATGTTGGATTTTTGGACCCATAAATATTCTCGGCAACGGTGATCCAATGCGAATCCAAAATTGTAGTAGATCAAATTGCTAAGCCTATGAACCATCACTTCGTGATAGGAGCGTTGTTGGCGGTCCTTAAGTGAAAAATCTCGCCGCCAACTATACTCGGGAATAAAGGAAAACCACCTTACTCACATATTTGTATTACTAACCTAGTCCCACATATGTCTTTGTATATTGGGCTATTTCAAGATGCAAGTCAAAAATAAGAAGAAAACACGCAGCAAATGTAGAAGAAGTACACAGAAGATCCTATCTTGCATCACACTTACAAGAAGGGCCCACCCAGCAGGCCAAACCGATGTACAAAGGCGGCAAATAATAAGATCAAGGATGAGGACCCACCTGTTAGTCCCCTGGCCAAAGGTTCATGAGGACATCACCATGCTAGATATACCCGAGATTTGTTCTTCTACGAGTTACAAGTCATCACCAACTTGGTCTTCACATCCGAGATTTGGTACTGTTCACCATCAGTCCCTGTGCACCAACTCCGTCCATCGACATCATCGCCCGTACCTCTTCGTCGCGTGCTTACGGCTACTTGGTCAACAAGTACGACTACTCAGTGCCTCGATCGATTACTTTCTGAAGCTCGATCGACTACTTTAACAACTCATACGACTACTTCTTGTGTGACCACGACAAGGTGCTGCATCACCTATTTTAGGCCAAGTCAGCCTTGTATCGTGTTGGGCCTTAAGCCCAGGTTGAGGACGCCCCCACCTGGTCGCCCTCAACCCTAGGACACCCCCCCTTCGGTATAAACTCAGTAGCAGCCGCCATATTAGGGTTTGGGTTTTGTTTAGTTCTAATTTTCCAACGTGAAATAGATCTCTTTCATTATATCTATGACGTCGAGTCCTTTTGCTGTGAATCAGGGCCCCTATTCTTGTTCTACACCACTATGGCGATTAGTCCTTTTGTGATCAGAGCTTGAACCCCATACTTGTCTTTGCTTCATACACATCTGCAATTTCAGATTGCGTGCTTATACTTTTTTGCTTGTGTTCTTCGATTCGCTTGCAGGATTAGCCTTCTTGGCGAGGTCAATCAAGTTGTGCTTGGTTGATAAACAACGGAGCAGTGGTGTAACGATTGCAGGGGTTCGAATCGTGACTGGTTAGAAACCCGGTCGCCAATGTCATGACTCCACCAATCGAATTTGCCATACCTATCGGAAGATCGGGCCAGTGCTACATCAAGTGGTATGAGGATTCAGGTTAACCGTGAGGTATACCTTCGTGTTCCCCTTAAGATTCATCTCGTTTGCATTACCTACAGTCCATAAAAAACAAAAAAAAATTACACATTCCACTGTCCTATCACTTGTTTTAGCCTCTGCAATTTCTTTTCACATTCGCTTTGTTGAGTTTGTGTCCGTGGTCGAGTCGTTGTTGCTGGTTTAGTGTGTTCGTGGTCGTAGTTCAATCACCCGTCGCTGTTTTTGTTTCCACCACTATCCCATCCACCTTTACCCAAACAACAAGTCAAGCCCTCACGTTACTTGACTTGTCCCCGCTAGCCGCCTTGTGTGAACTCTCACCGCGCAAGCCCTAGATAGGTTGCAAGCCGTCGTGTGTTTTTTCACCTTGCATCGCAGTCCTTCTTGTTTTCATCTGGCAATACCTATTGCTGCATACACCAGAGACGCTTTGCCCTAGATTGTTCGCTTGCTGAGACACTTTGCTCAGCTGTGTTTCTACGTTGGAGGATAGGGACGCTTGGCCCTAGCCGCGCTGACGTGTTCTGCCTTGTTTCTGGCCTCCAAAAACCCTGATTTGGACGACCTTCCTTAAAACAGGCATAACTTTTCGCTCGTAACTCGGATTGGGGCAAACCTTTTTTTTGAAATCATGTGAAATTTAATTTTGCATCCAACCGTGACCCGGGGAACCGGGTCGGGGCAAAAGTAGAATCCCAAAATTCGCTTTCTAAGTGGGAGATCTCAAGCTCCAAAGTTGCTGCACGCTTTTAGAGAACGTGCCTGATTTTCTGTATACCACATCTTAACTCCTTCCAGGCTGAAATTTTTGTGCTTCCATCCCGTGTGTTCCCAGTTTGGAGAAAAATATAAAAAATATAGTTGAAAAAATAAAAAGTTGCCTCCTTCTACAGCGCTTTCGGGGGGTCCTTCTGGCACAAAACTGTAAGCGAGGGGAAAGCCATCCTCGATAGAATCCTTAAGAATACCGCGTATACCGGAATATATGATGACCCGCCTAAAGAATCTCGAGAGCCTACTAAAAGAGCAGATACTTTTTACCAAACTCCAACATCCTGCCCACAAAATATTGTCGAACCAGAACCTCCTGCCTCAGATCCTAAGCCCTTTAGCGAAGATCGTCGACCTTTCTTCTTGTCCATGTTTGACGATGATGAATCAACAGTGGACGGTGATGTCTCATCATCACCAAGGGTAGAAAGTGATGTTTACATAGAATCTGAGGTGGTGACTCCCGATCCCGAGGAAGAATCCTTGTCCGACACTAATCAAGTAAAGGAGGATTCATCATTCCATAACTTGGAGTTCCAATTCACGGAGGACGAGTTTGAATTTTCTTAGGAGGAGTTCGAAGCTCCTATCTCTCCAAGTTCCTCAAACTCCAAGAATCATATCAATACCTTGATCCATTCTATGATCCCGAGGAAAAATCTATTCTCCTTGACCCGGAACAATCCAAGGACTTCTATGTCGAAGGCTTAGATTATGATACGCCTCACGAATACTATAGGCAAGAGCATGATTTCGAAAATGTCTGCTCTATGGATACTCTTGAGGCAGCAAACTCCATGTCGGGTACGAAAGACAATGATGAGCATGGAAATTTTATCTTGGAAGAGCCACAAGATCCATGCTCCTTTGAGGAGATTCCATCACCTCCTGCCATTAGCACACACATCGAGTCCAGCCATCTCATGCCCCTCTATCAGAAAAATTTCAAAAGGGTGGTTGTGGATGATTTAGTCTATCATAAATATTGGAAATCTCGTCGTGGTTTGTTGTGCTAGTCTTGCAGCTAGATATCATGAGCTTAATCCGAAGATTGGTGATGGAGGGAGCCACAACACCAAACTAGCTGCAACGTCAAGAAGAAGCCCCCAAGGTCGAGCTTTTGACTATAAACAAGCGCTGCCGGGAGGTAACCCGTATTTTTATTCACTTTGCTCAATTTTTTCCCACTTCTATTCCGAAAAAAATGAAAAAAATAATCTTTACTTTTCAATAATAAAATTGAAAAGAGCTTCAAGACATTATTCTAGGACTTTCTCCCTTTGGGTATTTTTGTCACTAACCTTTCAGATTGGGACTCAAATGAACGAAGAGTTGGAACAACTGGATAAAAAGACCCACTTCCAGGCTTCAATGGGGGAAAGATCAAAGGAGACTACAACCTCAGACGTTCAATTTTTGGCACTAAGTGTCACAAAATCTGAGCGTGGGGGACAAGATAGTCTGAAAGACAAGGTGCTTCCATGACTCTACATGTGAACACGACTCTCGGTACCATGGACAAAGCTTATGCAAGTCGTCAACGCTGGTTTGCACTTCTCTCTCCCCCCACTCGAGGTTAGTTCATAATGTTCATATCTTTTTGAGGAAACCTCTTTTGCATGATAAAATTAACCATGTGCAACAAATTAACTTGATCACAACTCTGCATCACACATGTTGGCAAGCATAAGTTTTATTCCTTAACTAATACTCAATGCCTGTGGGATCATCAATTTAGGAGGATCTTGCCTAAGTTGTTGAAAAGAGTGATGTAATAAAATAGAAGTATGTCTTTCCTTCTTGATTGAGTATTGCTTCGAGAATTTTATTTTAGGCAACATTTCAAAACCCTTAGTCTCACACTTCCTCAGTGGCTGAAAATTTCTACTATAGCCAAATGTTCCATATGATCAAACCTATACATATGGCGCCTATATAGTTGTGTTGAGTTTTGTCAAATCTTGTGCCCTTATGAAATAGTGACATTTCAATGCCGATCATTTCTTTCTGTTGACGCTAGATTTTGACACGTGTTGAATCGGCGTCAGGAGGAGAAGATTGGCCGATGCGGCAGATCTGAAGGAATCGACCGATGGAGGTAACAGTTGGAAATCGGCCGATTGGTGACACGGCCTACGCCAACAGGATGGGATTATTTCAGAGGATCCTGGTCAAAAGTTGGTCAAAGGGGGCACGCTAAGTCGGTCGGGGAGCAATTGAAGGAAATTCTGATTGGATTAGGGAGCGGCGGCGGAAGATTTTGCGGGAGTCCGTTTCCTTTTTAAAGTTCGTATAGATATAGTAATTTAAATAAGGTTGTAACAAGTCGTGATCGACCAGGAGTCCTAGCTTTAGGGTATAAATTGGAGTCGTCAGGGTCTTGAAAAAAGATCAACACATCAATCAACAACAATACTTCTACTTTTCCAGCAATTTACTTTCAAGTCGGCGACTTCGCCAATATTTTCTTCTTTCACGAGTTCGTACGGATTGGCAGGGCTGCATCAGCTTGATCTCCGGCCAATTGGTAGGTTCCGCTTACCGAGTAATATCCGAGCTTTAACTACGGGCGCATCGCTGTAGTTTCGTTTGGATTTATTCACCAGTTATCGATATTTACTAGAATTGCAAGTTTTACCTATTATTCTAGTATTATCACCAGTTATCCAGCTTGAAATTAGAGTAATCGGCTTCGTCATTGTTCTTCTTCGATTTATCATCATACAGCCGATTAGATCTATTTCAAGTGTTGCCCTTGCAGTAATCGTCTAGATCGCTCTAGCAGTTTTTCTTTACGATTACTACACAATTATCAGCTGATCCATAGCCGATCATCTTTACAGCAAATCGGCCGATTCGTTGCCGACGCGCTCCTCAGGACAGATCGGAATCCCAGCCGATCGACGCGCTTAGAATTTAATACTCTATTTCCTTGTCAATCAACAGGTCAGATTGACTGGCACGCCGCGCGAACCGCATCAGGGCGATAACCCGAACAGGAGCTAAGCAGATTCTCCCGGGTCGTGTGTCCGACGCTGAAGACCATCGGCTGATTCCTATCCGGCCGATTTTGGCGCCAACACACTTTTGGCACGCCCAGTGGGACCATCCAAGATCTGATATGTCGAAAAACGTAGAAATCTCCGACAGCAACATCATTGAGGTCACAGAAGCGGATCTCAAGGACGACCAGAGGGAAGAATTGGCCAAACATCTAGAAGATTACAAGAAGATGTACCTCCAGTCGTTCAGTCGTACCAGAAGCGGGGAGGCAGTCAAGAAGACTCCTATTCTAGCACCTCGCCACATCACCATTGCTGAGGACTCGGGCAAGATGTCAGAGATGATTCAACAGTCCGTGTATCAGGCGTTCATCGACCAATCCTCAGTAATGACCAACACGGTGTATAACGCCGTCGTCAACTCTCTGGCCAGCGGAGCAGTCCAAGGCTATCAGGGACCGGCATATGCCCCTCCGACCACTCTGCCAGCCAGAAGCCTACCATACACGTCCCAATCGGCTCCTCAGCCGATATTGACGCAACGCGAGGGGTACAACTCTCCATTGCCCCCGGCGTCTCCAAGATACAGCGGTGCACCATGTCTCCCATCACAGACACCGCTTCAACCCGTTCAGATTGCTTCTGTGCAGTCACTGCCTACAAGCTCAGCACCTTGGGAAACATCAGCGACAGCGTATTTTCCCGAGCCAGCAAACGGGTATGGAAGTTATTCAACCCGGGTGCCATACCAATCGGCCGCCCGGCCGACGGTTCCCCAGCATCAGCCGATCTTATCAGAAATCGGCAGGGGGGCAAACACTGTCGAAGCATTTAGAGGCATGGCGCCAGCGATGACATACGATGCGGACTCATTTCGCCATCAACTATCGGCTGCTCAGCAAAATTCGCCGATTCATCACCCAGCCGTGCCAGCCCTTCAGCACATGCCCGCGCCGCGAACAGCTGTCCATCAGCAGCAGGTGGACTGGACGGCAAGAATAGCAGAAGTAATCCAAGATCAGTTTGGATTGAAGCCAAAAGTTCAAACTTATACCTACAAGACGCCATATCCATTGGCCTATGACTTGCTACCGTTCCCACACCGCTACAAGGTTCCCGATTTCACCAAGTTCTCAGGGACGGACGATACATCCACTGTGGAGCATATCAACCGATTCATCATCCAGTGCGGGGAAGCTGCCACGCAAGATGCCCTGAGGGTGCGTTTATTTTCATCATCTCTGTCCGGATCGGCCTTCCAGTGGTTCACCACCTTGCCGCCAAATTCCATCGTTACATGGGCCGATCTGGAGAAACAATTCCACAAGTACTTCTACGCAGGAGTACACAAAATGAAGCTCTCGGATTTGACCAGTCTCAGGTAGAGGAGCGATGAACCAGTGATGGGGTATATATAGAGGTTCAGAGAAATCAGGAACAAATGCTACAATCTGGCTCTGACCGATGCACAGTTAGCCGATATCGCTTTACAAGGCCTCTTGCCGCAAATCAAAGAAAGATATGCTGCCCAAGAGTTTGAAAGCCTGAGTCAAATCGTCCACCGATTGTCAGGACAAGAGGTCCGATCGTTTGAACAGCGGAGGAACTTCCAAAAGAAGGTGGCATACTTGGAAGGATCTGAATCCGATGCGGAAGAGGAAATCGGCCTGGCAGAATGGGTCAAAGGAAAAAAACCGATATCATGCCCTTTTGGGAAGAAAGAGCCGGAAACATTCGGTTTTGACACGTCAAAGGCCGATAAAATTTTTGATCTATTGCTTCAGGAAGGACAGATCAAGCTATCTCAACATCACAGCATCCCTACGGCCGATCAACTTAAGAAGATGAAATACTGCAAGTGGCACAACGCTACTTCTCATGATACAAATGAATGTAAAGTCTTCCGCCAGCAGATACAATCGGCCATCGAGCAGGGGCGGCTTAAATTTGAAACTCCAACTAAATCGGCAAAGCCGATGAAGATAGATCAGCATCCCTTCCCGGCCAACATGGTTAACGCTGGAGTAGACTCAAGTCAAACCAAGGTGCTGACGTCAGAATCGGCGAGAAGAGGCGGCACCGTCGATCCCAAGAGGCAGATCACGACTGAAGAAATCAGAAAGAACAGGCAGGGGCCAGAACGACCACGCAAGCCCGTCACCTCCCAATTCTTACTCAACAAGTATCGGCAGCAGCAAGAACAAGCAAGATACCAGGAAGAGACGATACGCCGGCATGAAGATCACTGGCAATGTCCATTCTTCATCCACTGCTGGGAAAACGACATCAGATTGCCGTCTGCCGATAACTGTCCTGAGTGTAACGGATTGAACTGCAACAATCGCCCGAGGCTACACTCTAGGGACAGAGGATCAGAGCCGATCAGCAGAAATCGGCGCGAGGAACAGCGCGTTTCGGTACATGATCGGCTGGGCGGCAGAGTTGACCAGCACCACCGGTCAAAAAGCAAGATCGGCCAGCAGGATGGACTGGGGGGCAGGATCAGCGTGCATGATCGGCTGGAAGAAATGGCCGATGATAGGGTATCAGACGAGGATCCCCTAGGAAGGGAACCAGATTGGGAACACGCCAGATCATCGGCCAAACCAGCAAATCCCAGGTGGTGTCCCGATGGCCTATCCAGATCCCAGAAGCGAAGGATCCAACGCCTACGCCAGTGCGAGCATCAAGAAGAAGAACAGAGACAGGTGCCAGAGAGAAGGAATGTTAAATCTCGAGTTTGGCGCCCAAAGAAAAACGATCAAGAAACAAGCAACCAAGCATCGGCAGCCGAAATTGATATGGTGTTCATACTGCCGATGGAGTTCATGGCGCCCAACGATCGGGATAGAGTAACAAGAACAGAAGAAGAACAAATGGCACAACTGGTATTAGAGCCGATGACGGCTACATTGAAACCAGAAGAAGAAAAACGGCAGCACCTCAAAGCGCTATTTCTCAAAGGCTATGTCAACGGAAGACCCGTCACCAGATTACTGGTAGATGGAGGCGCTGCAGTTAACATCATGCCATATGCCATGTTCCGCAAGCTGGGTAAGGGCGATGAAGACCTCACCAAGTCATACATGATGCTGAAGGATTTCGAAGGCAACGTGTCACCCGCCCGCGGAGCGCTCTGCGTCGACCTCACCATCGGCAGTAGGACCCTCCCTACCACTTTTTTCGTTATTAATGGCAAGGGGTCCTACAATATGCTGCTTGGTCGCGACTGGATACACGCAAACTGCTGTGTCCCATCTACAATGCATCAATGCCTTGTGCAATGGGTCGGCGACAGCACAGAGATAGTCACTGCCGATTCTGTCTACAGCGTTGCAGCGGCCGACACGCAACAGTGGAGCTGCGAGCACGTCAAGTGTATA
This sequence comes from Panicum miliaceum, assembly GCA_032594955.1. NCBI lineage: Eukaryota > Viridiplantae > Streptophyta > Magnoliopsida > Poales > Poaceae > Panicum > Panicum miliaceum. The sequence continues at coordinate 36,068,408 of CM064059.1, forward strand.
TCTGGCAGGACTTGGGACACTGACTTCCTGAAAGTGTCCGATTTCGGTTTACAGCCGATCCAAGCAGTCAGCTCTGAAGATTCAGAATAAAATGAATCAGCTCGCCCGAGAAGATGGGAAGCTTGGGCATGGGTTTACGTCGGCCGATTTATTAGAGATGGTAGATTTGGGAGATAACAGCAAATCAAGGCCGACGTACATTAGTGCAAATTTGGATCCTGAGTACAAATGTAAATTGATAAGTTTATTAAAAGAGTTCAAGGATTGCTTTGCCTGGGAATATCATGAGATGCCAGGACTAGACCGGTCTATTGTTGAACACCGGTTACCTATAAAATCAGGATATCGGCCATATCAGCAACCTGCACGACGGTGTAACCCGAAGATTCTACCTGATATAAAGGCCGAGATTACAAAGTTGATTGAAGCAGGATTTATTCGACAGTGCCGCTACGCCGAATGGATTTCTAACATTGTGCCTGTATACAAAAAGAATGGAAAATTACATGTGTGCATCGATTTCAGGAACTTAAATCAGGCTACGCCGATGGATGGATATCCGATGCCGACGGCCGATATCCCTGTGGATGCCGCCGCAGGCCACAAAGTCATAAGTTTCATGGATGGGAATGCCGGGTACAATCAGATTTATTAATGGCCGAGGAAGATATTTCGAAAACGGCTTTCAGGTGCCCAGGTCATCTTGGTTTGTTTGAATGGGTGGTTATGACTTTCGGGTTGAAGAACGCCGGCGCTACATATCAACGGGCCATGAACTACATCTTCCACAAGCTCATTGGTTCATCGGTGGAAATTTATATAGATGACGTCGTGGTCAAGTCAAAAGGTCGCCAAGATCATCTGGCCGATTTACAGGAAGTACTGGAGTGCACAAGGAAACATGGGTTGAAGATGAACTCAAACAAGTGTTCATTTGGTGTATCGGCCGGGCAATTCTTAGGATTTATGGTCCATGAGCGCGGGATAGAAGTCAACCGCAAGACCATAGACGCCATCAACAAAGAAGTGGCCCCACAAAATAAAACTGAACTACAGTCCCTCATCGGCAAGGTCAATTTCATCAGAAGATTCATATCCAACCTGTCAGGGCGTATTCAGGCTTTTACCCCTCTGTTGAAATTAAAGCCCGACCAGGAATTCGTATGGGGAGAAGGACAGCGCAAGGCACTGGAGAATATCAAGCAGTATCTGGTTTCACCTCCGGTATTAGTTCCACCACAGCCTGGTAAGCCATTCAAATTATATTTATCGGCTGATGAACAGGCTATTGGATCGATGTTGGTACAGGAGTTTGAGGGGAAAGAACGAGTGGTGTACTACGTCAGCAGAAGACTTTTAGACGCCGAAACAAGATATTCCTCGGTGGAGCGACTATGCTTGTGCTTGTACTTTTCATGTACCAAGCTCAGGCACTATTTACTATCGGCAGAATGCATAGTCGTGTGCAAGGATGATGTAGTGAAATATATGCTATCATTGCCGATTTTGAAAGGGCGGATTGGAAAATGGATCCTGGCTTTGTCAGAATTCGATTTAAGGTACGAATCGGCCAAAGCCGTCAAAGGTCAAGTGATGGCCGATTTCGTAGTTCAGCATTGTGGACCGGAAATCGCCACCGTTGAACCATTTCCATGGACTCTATATTTTGATGGTTCTTCGTGTGGGGCCGGATCAGGAATCGGCATTGTTCTTGTGTCGCCTCGGGGGGCAAGTTATGATTTCTCTCTTCCGATAGAAGCCTCTGCAACTAATAACCAGGCGGAATATCGAGCTGTTCTGAAAGGCATCCAATTATTAAGGGAAGTCAGAGCTGATGCAGTCGAAATTTTTGGGGATTCCATGCTCATTGTGGATCAGTTGACGGGATGATCTGAGTGCAAGGATGATATCTTGAGGATTTATTATGAGGATTGTCTTCAACTTTTAAAAGAGTTCAAGTCTGCAATAATTGAACACATCCCCAGAAATTATAATGAAGAAGCCAACAGACTGGCCCAACATACTTCTGGGTATCGGCCGATTCAGGGAGCGATGACGCTAGAGCTCGCGGCCGATGACTGGCGAAAGGAGATCGCCGATTACTTGAGAAATCCATCCCAAAAGATGGATCGGCGAACACGTTTTCAGGCTACAAAATATGTGTTGCTTGAGGATGATTTATTTTATCGGACGATTGATGGAGTTCTTCTCAAATGCCTGGGAACAGAAGAGGCAAAGGTTCTGATGGGAGAAATCCATGAAGACGTGTGTGGAGCTCATCAATCGGCTCACAAAATGAAATGGATGATCCGGAACAATGGATATTACTGGCTGACCATCCTTAAGGATTGTTTCAAGTACTACATAGGATGCCAAGATTGTCAGAGGTTTGGCAATGTGCAGCGCGCGCCAGCATCGGCTATGAATCCAATAATTAAGCCGTGGCCGTTCAGAGGTTGGGGAATAGATCTCATCGGACAGATTCATCCTCCATCAAGCAAAGGGCATAAGTTCATATTGGTGGCTACAGATTATTTTACTAAGTGGGTGGAGGCAGTCCCTTTGAGAAACGTGACATCGGCCGATATGATTGAATTTGTTAAAAGCCATATTATATATTGATTTGGTATTCCTCAAACCATCACAACTGATCAAGGGACAATGTTCACTTCTGGAGAATTCGGAGAGTTCGCCGCCGATATGGGGATTAAAATACTGAATTCTTCTCCATACTATGCTCAAGCCAATGGCCAAGTGGAGTCGTCTAACAAAGGGATAATCAAGCTAATCAAGAGGAAGATAGAAGAGCAACCCAAGAAGTGGCATATGTCTTTGGCTGAATCTTTATGGGCATACAGAATGGCTTGTCATGGAGCCACTAAAATATCCCTTTATCAGTTGGTTTATGGTCATGAGGCGGTCTTACCATGGAAGATAAGGACAGGGTCAAGACGCATATCGTTACAAGATCAGTTAACGGCCGATGACTATTCATTTCTCATGAAAGATGAACTTGACGATTCGGCGGGTTTACGGTTGAGAGCCCTGATTAGTATAGAAGAAAACAAGAAAAGGGTGGCCAGATGGTATGACAAAAAGGTCAAAGTTAAACAGTTCTCTCAGGGAGATTTGGTATGGAAGTTGGTGCTGCCGATAGGATCTAAGGATCCCAAATTCGGTAAATGGTCACCCACTTGGGAAGGGCCGTATAGAATCGGCCGATGTGCCCCTGGGAATGCATATATTCTGGAGACAATCGAAGGGGAGGAATTCCCAAGAGCTTTAAACGGGCGATATCTGAAGAGGTACTATCCAAGCATTTGGGTAGATACATAACTTGCAGCAAAATATGTCAAGATAACATGGCCGATTTCTCATCGGTTTCTGTCTACACATCTGGTAATGTTTAACATATTTTTTACAACCCAAGGAAAGCATCTATGGCTACAATCGCTCGTCATCTAATGTGATCGGCCGAGTCTACTACTCTCTGATCATCATCGGCCGATCCTGGTACTTCTGACACGCGGCGACGGAGCCTTATTGTTTCACGGGCCAGATGTTGTCTTTCTTGCTTCAGCTCGCTGATGATGGATGGGAGTTCTTGGAGCTTCTTCTCTTCAGCGGCTATCTCTTTGGTTATCTGTTCCATCTCCTTGGCCAGTTCTGCTCTCCTCCGTTTCAGCCGATCTATTGCGCCGATGATGTCCGGACGACAATTCTCAAGGAAGTTGATCCTGTGGTGTACTTCCTGAGTCCGTTGCTTGTACGAGTCGACCTCCTCCTGAGTTTTGGCCATCTGAGCACGATCGGCCATATGTCGCAACGCCCTGGAAACCGGAATCTGCATGCCCTCTATATAGGCAGCATACCCCAAATTTTCCGATACTTCATCCGGGATGCGATCTTTGACCTCGTTGAAAGGTCATCGAATCGGCGACGCATCTTCCACCAATCGGCTGATGTCATCTTGGAGGAGAGTACGAATGCTTTCAAGCTTGGAGCGGACATCGTCGGAGGTAGAGCTCGATGGAATTGGGTGTGAAGCGATTTCTTCGTCATCGGCCAAGGAGACAGCAAAAGAAAAGATGCTATTGTTGGGGGTATCTTGCTCCTGTAAGGAAATAAAGTAAAGAGTAAGCAAGCGGTGAAAGGAAATCAGCCGATTCTAATGGTAAGACTGTTACCTCTTTGAAGCGAATCTCTCTTGCCTGCGCCGGTGGAAGTGTTTCCCTTGTTTCAGGGACTGGTGCACTTGGTTCGTCGGAAGAAGAAGATTCGATGGTTATTAGCGCTCCGCTTGGACCAGCTTCCTGAGAAAGATATAAAAGAAGATTCCCGTGAAAATGCTATGGGAAATTGAAATAAGATAGTAATAGAAATTTGCCATGCCTCTGTGGATCTCCCGGCCGATGCCTGTTGTGGAGTTATAATCGGCATACCCAAATCGGCCTGCATCAAAATTGGTTAAGTTTTCTGAATATTAAGGGTTCAAGGTAAGAGATCATTTACCTCGGCGGCAGGAGCTGCTGGAATCTCGGTTCCCACTTGAGACGTGGCCGATAGTTGCGGGGACTGCGGTGGGATAACTTGTGCAGCCTGGCAGAGGAATAGAATTGATGTCAGTAGAAGATTTGGAGAATATATGAGATAAATAAGATTACCTGAACAGCTTCTACTAATAGTGATGCTGCAGCAGCCCCGACTTCAGCGGTGACTTGGGGATCGGCTATCTCGACCACCGGCAGGGGTAAAGGACCTAGAGTCTCGGCGGGTGTCACCTCTACTTGGTCGGCCGATCCGACGCGGGAAGTCCCGGCCGATACCACTGCCATCTGGCTGGCCGATCCGATGCGGGGGACTTCAGCCGATGTTATTGCCGTCTGATCGGCCGATCCAATGCGAGCTCGCACCCGACGGCTGGTTATCTTTGATGTTGGCCTTTTTGGTGCTCGCCTTGATCGGCCAGTGGAGATATCTCTAACAGTTGGAGCATGAAAGCCAATAAGTGGATACGGCGTGTATTGGTGATGGCTATCGATCGGCCGGCCACTTCGGCTCCGCATCGGGGGAACATGGCTTTCAGACTGAAGAGATGAACATGAGTTAACAACAAGATGATAATATAACATTGGAATCGGCTAAGGAAAAAGGACATACCGCTGCATTTGGATCAATGTTCTCTGGGTCCAGAATGTTGCAGTAAGACGATGGAGATTTACAGAAAAGGTGTTGCTTCCATTCTGCCCACCATAATTTAAACTGCTGGGTGGCGAAGGAGGCAACTGACCAACCATTCAAGTCAATGGTACTGGAGTCGGGTACTAGATCGCACAACCGGCTGTAATCAAGACTTGAGGTTAGTCCATCTCTGAATTTTGCCTGGCCGGCGAAATAGACCCGAATCGGCAGTTGGCCAAAACCCAGTTGCCTTGCCGCTGCCGATGGACTGTAGAACTCGTAGGTAGGTGAGTCCTTTCCTGAGAAGAAGTTGGCCGGCAGGATCCCCGGCTTGATCAAGACGTCCATTAACTCTCTGTCAAAGGTATGAGTGGAGAAATCGTAACATATGGGCAATTCGAAAATCGGCTCTACTGCCTGATATGGGTGCCAGCTGATCATCTCTTCACTAAGGCCATTGTAGAAGCATCTGAAGTATTCAGCTGTGCGAGTGGCAGTGAATTGGCAGCCGGGAAAGGCCGATACCGCTTCTCCAAAAGATCTGCAGCGGCGACGGACCGATGGATTCTCCTCTGACTCGATATTGGGAAAGGTCTTTGTCTCTATCCGCTGCTGAGAAACCTTGCTCATGTGTAGATTGAGCCAGAGGGTAATGAACCACCAAGGACCACCTGGGTTCCCTATCGGCTCCCCCTTCGACAGCTTGACGCCGATTTGGTGCATCAGATGGTATGCCGATCCCAGCAAATGTTTTCCAAGAGGGATGGCCGATCCTTGTGAAAGAGCCTCTGCCAAAGCTTGAGTGTTTGAACAGGGGCCGACTGCTCTGCCACAGAAGAAATGTTTCTCCAGCCACATCATCAAGAAGGCAGTATGCTCCCTCTACGAAACTGTACCGGTCTTCATGTTTTTACTGATGTATCCTTTCCACCCGCCGATTCCTTTGGTCTCCAGCCGATGAGATGGCTTGAACAGATAATTGAAGGGGGTATCGGCGGAGGAAACATCGAGGCCAGTCAGCAGCAGAACATCGGCCAAGGTCGGGGTCATGGGTCCGTGTCCGAAAAGCAATGCGTTAAGTGCATCGGACCAAAAATAAGAGGCTGCCATAACCAGAGGTTCGTTCCTTTCCATCTGAGACAGGGATAAGTCTATGCACTGGCCGATTTTGAGTTCTTCCCACTGAACCTTCCAAGATCCGGCTACCCTCTGGTACCATTCTCTCCATCCGGGTGTTTCATTTGGCCAGGATCTGAAAGTGCCTACCCAATGATCTAAATCCATAGATGACTGCTTAAAAGGGATCCTATGGGTTTCTAAACTGATCAAATCCGTTGGATCAGGGCTTCCCATAAGGCCCAAACAGATGAGGTCAGGGGATTCTGAGAGAGGAATAGTGATTCGGTGCCTAAGTGCCTAAAAAAGGGGAAAAGGCAAGAAATTGAGAGAGAGTCCGGAAAATACTGAAGCAGTAAAAAGGCGAAAAGAAAAAAAAATCGAGCATTTACCTCTGGGATGTAGGCCATCGTCGCCGATGACACCGCTGGGGAAGCCGCCGATTGGGCCGCCGCCGCCGAAGGAGTAGCCAATGGAGCCTCTGTAGATGGAGTGGTTGCCGATGGAGACGCCATTGGGGGTCGGAGCAGGCCGCGGATGAAATCGCCGGAAAGGGGGAAGCGCTTGGAGATCGGAAGAGCTTGGAGGAAGACGAACAGTGGTGCGATGGAAAAGAATGCTAGATTCGTGGGGAAAGATAGGCGGAGAAAGCCAGTATTTAAGAAAATCAGGGAAGCGAGGGCAAAGATGGTATTTTTACCGTGCTGTCTGCACGAGTTCCAGAGGAGCGGTCGTTTCGCGCGCTCGGTTCGAGGAAATTGCAATCATTGCGCCGCGGAATGGAGGGAGATTTTTACTGCGCCCGTTTCGGAGGAAAGGATTAAAGAAAGAGTTTCGAAGAAAAAGTTATATTTTACTCCGAAACTGGGGGGCATGTGTTGACGCCAGATTTTGACACGTGTTGAATCGGCGTCAGGAGGAGAAGATTAGCCGATGCGGCAGATCTGAAGGCTACAGAAAGGAATCGGCCGATGGAGGTAACAGTTGGAAATCGGCCGATTGGTGACACGGCCTACGCCAACAGGATGGGATTATTTCAGAGGATCCTGGTCAAAAGTTGGTCAAAGGGGGCACACTAAGTCGGTCGGGGAGCAATTGAAGGAAATTCTGATTGGATTAGGGAGCGGCGGCGGAAGATTCTGCGGGAGTCCGTTTCCTTTTTAAAGTTTGTATAGATATAGTAATTTAAATAAGGTTGTAACAAGTCGTGATCGACCAGGAGTCCTAGCTTTAGGGTATAAATAGGAGTCGTCAGGGTCTTGAAAAAAGATCAACACATCAATCAACAATAATACTTCTACTTTTCCAGCAATTTACTTTCAAGTCGGTGACTTCGCCAATATTTTCTTCTTTCACGAGTTCGTACGGATTGGCAGGGCTGCATCAGCTTGATCTCCGGCCAATTGGTAGGTTCCGCTTACCGAGTAATATCCGAGCTTTAACTACGGGCGCATCGCTGTAGTTTCGTTTGGATTTATTCACCAGTTATCGATATTTACTAGAATTGCAAGTTTTACCTGTTATTCTAGTATTATCACCAGTTATCCAGCTTGAAATCAGAGTAATCGGCTTCGTCATTGTTCTTCTTCGATTTATCATCATACAGCCGATTAGATCTATTTCAAGTGTTGCCCTTGCAGTAATCGTCTAGATCGCTCCAGCAGTTTTTCTTTACGATTACTACACAATTATCAGCTGATCCATAGCCGATCATCTTTACAGCAAATCGGCCGATTCGTTGCCGACGCGCTCCTCAGGACAGATCGGAATCCCAGCTGATCGACGCGCCTAGAATTTAATACTCTATTTCCTTGTCAATCAACAGGTCAGATTGACTGGCACGCCGCGCGAACCGCATCAGGGCGATAACCCGAACAGGAGCTAAGCAGATTCTCCCGGGTCGTGTGTCCGACGCTGAAGACCATCGGCCGATTCCTATCCGGCCGATTTTAGCGCCAACACTTTCTTTGCATATGCCCTTGATTGCTAGCCTTTCCATGTCTGGCTATGCTAAGTTCCACATCGGACTCTAGCATCCACCTTCGCTAGACATTCCTCCATCAATCCAAACCCAATTCACTTCATTCGTGTATCCTTGATCTTATCCTATCCACAAATATGGCCTTCCAAAATAAATACTCCAGCCATGTCCCACACACATCTCCCCCAAATCCTTTATGGAAAGGAGACATGGAGCTATCGAGCAAAAAAAAAACTAGCCTGCCATTAGGCAAAGAATAAAAAAAAGGAGATAGAGAGCTCCATAGTCTCGAATATCCTAAAGGGGGTCCATGAAAAATGAGGAGTACTACTCAAGGTCATATTCTCTCAAAAGCACAATATATGGTTTGGTCACCACATTCCATTGCACTTGTGCTCTGTCCATTTTCTCCCCCATCCTTGATTATCTATTTCCCAGTGATCGGAAGATGAAGTGTAACAACTTTTGCTAGGACCAACTTTTTACCTAATAAAATATACAACATAGGTGAGCCTACATTTCCCCTGCCCGAGCTCCACATAAGCCTATAGATTGTAGGGAGAGGCTGGCCATTGGTCTTAGCTAGGAATAAAGTTACCACATGAGTGATTCAAGAGTGCCATCTGAGGAGTATATGAGCTAATTTTGAAGGAAAAAAATGTTCAAAACTCCAAGTATGGTTGATTAAGAGGAAAGCTATAACTTCATTCGAGTTGTTCCACTGTTCAACCGGCGAAGGCAGGCATCGTAGCCACTACAAACCCCACAGGTATGAGAAATGTTTCGGAATAAAGTTTATGCTAGCCATTTACTTCGAGAAGTTGTGCATCAAAGTCTACCTTAGTTCTTGCTCGGCCTGGTATTCTTCATCCTACCCTTTTCTCGGGACGAGCAAAGATCTAAGCATGGGGGCGTGTTGGCAGTCGAATTTTGATGATTTTGACCACCAACATTACTCCAGGATTCATGTTTACAAGGCCTAGACCAAGCTAAATTTATTTAAACTAATTAGTTCCACTAGTTTTGGTGAATATGTGATTGTAGGAACAAAGTGTACAAAATTAAGCCAATTTGGGAGAAATCCTAGGCCGGCCGGCCTCCCTTAGGCCGGACGGCCTGGCACTATGGCCAATGAGGCCCAATTTCACCCCGCATGCAAACAAACACATCTAGAAGGGATCCTGACCGGCACATCATGAAGAACTACATCCTATGGCCGAAAGGCATGTGCCTTGGATTCATGGACCTACATGCAGTGACTCCTCCAATGTTCAGGCTCAAAACCGCCCTCCTGGACAACATGCATGCGTTGATTAGCGAGGCGGTGGAACGAACAACCAAAGATGCTCCAGGACCATGCCGACTGGCCTAGTCAAGGCCGGCCAGCCTTGCAGCTGAAGAAACGGTTGGTCTGCAACCATAACCTCCATTAGGAAGGCATCTAGGATGTCCACGCCAAAGGCGATGCCAAATGGCAAAAATCCCAGGGCGCCCGGCCTATGAGAGGCTGGCCAGCCTGCTACTTGCATGCCACATGCCCCCCTTCGCATGGAAGATTCCTCAACTGACGTACCTGCTTACAAGATAAGCAACATAGTGAGCACCGTCCTTGAAGGCCTATAAAAGGCAGCCCACACCTCCATTCAAAGCACGGAGAATTGAAGGAAGTCCAAGGTGAAGCATAGCACTGCCCACATATCCTTAGAAAATAGGAAGAGAGGTGAGGTGAGGGTCCGGAGAGGAGCCGGAGTGTCGGCCCCTCTCCAACTTTGTACCCCCGAGGAATGAAGATTCGGTTCGAGTAATTTCCTCCTCTTTCATCGGTAATATTGCTTTCTTTCCTTTACTTTATTAGTACTTGAATACTTGATCTCTCTAGTTGTGGGATCCCTTAATGGCGTAAGTAGCAAGTTCTACTTATTTGCGTGTGCTTTTTACCTTATGTAGGTAGGAGTAAGTGACTCAATAGTTTAAGTGTGGTGCTTAGTCTTGGTTTGTTACCTTGGGTTGTGTTCCACCCCACGGAACAGTGAGGTAGTCGGCAGGTGGTGACAGCCCTATCCATCCCTCATAGTCCACCATGTTCAGATGTTTTCATTGCAGTAGTAGCAGGTTGCCGTTGGACTCCTCTCTCACCCCTTTTTGAAGTCCTTCCTGTTCCCTTTGCCAAAGTAGCTAGAGTAGTCAAGTATTCTTCATAGGAGTTACCAAGACGACGTTAGACCACCTCTACCTATCTTGTCTGGACCTCTTCACTCCTCTTATATCCCCTGGATAAACAAGAGTTACTACTAGTACACTTATCATTCCTCGTGGATTCGACACCCTGGAATACTCCAAGGTGAAAGGTACATCGGCATCTGTATGCTTGAGGATTTATTCTGTTAGGCTAAGGAACTTGTTGGTGGTCGATTTCAATGATTTTTGCCGCTCATTTCTCCGAATTTCATACTTTCATGGCCACAATCATGCTAAGATCATTTACCCTGATGAGTTCATCTAGTTTTGGTGTTTATTTGATTTTAGGAGCTCACTGTACAAAATTCGGCTACATTGGGGGAAATCCCAGGCCGACCGGCCTCCATTAGGCCGGCTGGCCTAGCACTGTGGCCTTTCAGGCCCAAACTTCACCTGCATGCACACAAACACAATTCCAAGCTATCGTGACCGGCACATCATCAAGGAAAAATTGTATAGTCAAAAGGCTTGAGCCATGGATTGATGGACCCACATGCAGTGTCACCTTGGCTTTCAGGCTCAATTCTCGCCTTCCTGAAGAACATGCACGCGTTGATCAAGAAGTCGGTGCAACGAAGGGCTGAGAGGAGCCAAAGCCAGGCCGACCGGCCTTGACTAGGCCGGCCAGCCTCTAACTATTCTGCATCAAAAAGACGCAACTGTTGCCGACCTCCAGGAGCAATCAGGAGCGTCCACGAGAAGGTCGGTGCCAAGTGGCCACAATCCAAGGCCGACCGTCCTAGGGGAGCCCGCCCGGCCTCCTTCGACAGTGCCACGTGTCCAACTTCACGTAGAAGTTACATTAACCTTCATACCTGCTTACAAGACAAGCTACACTGCAAGAACTGACCTTGAAAGCCTATAAAAGGCAGCCCACACCTCCACTCAAGACACCATCCTTGGAGAGAAGAAGAGTCTTAGTGTTGTTGCTCTACCTTAGTGTAGAATAGGGAGAGTATGAGGTGAGAGCTTGGGTGAGAGCCAAGCTAGGAGAGGAGCCGGGTTCCCTTAGTCCTACTCCAACTCTAGAGCCACCTCGGAGGAATAAAGCTTCATTAGTATGTTCCTCGCTTATCTTCAGAATCTCGCTAGTTCTTCTCTTTACTTTCAGTAATTTGTTTATTTACTTCCATTGATCTGCGGGATCTCTTGTCTGTGTGGGTAGCAAGTTCTATCCATTTGGGGTTTCTTCTATCCTTAGCGCGAGGTGGAAGTCAGTAACTTGATAGTGTAGGCGCGGTGCCTAGGCTAGATAGTTATCTTGGGTTGTGTTCCACCCCATTGAACCGTTGTGGTAGACGGCAGGTGATAACAGCCCTGTCCGTCCCTTGTAGTCTACCATGTTCGGGTGTTTTCATAGCAGCTGTAGCAGGTTGCCGTTGGACTCCCCTCTCATCCCTTTGTGAAGTCCTTTCTCTTCCTGCCACCGAAGGAAATCAAGTTAGTAGCTAGCAAGTTATTGTGGTAACGAGTTGGCTAACTGAAGTTAAGCTCTCTACCCTCTTACCTCTTCTCCCCTGGTGGGTTCGGTTGAATAGTTCTAGGTCTGGTTGCACTTATCGTTCTTTGGATTCGATATTTCAGGTAAACTCCCTGGTCAAAGTTACTTCGGTATCCGTGTGCCTGTGGATTAGTTCGTATAGGCTAAGGAGTGCCAACAAGCTTTCTGGCGCCATTGCTAGGGATGGTAGCAATACTAGTTTAGAACGTGTTAAGTTGTACACTTTTCACTCCTTACCACACACCCACATGGAATTTTCTCCTAGTTATCTGGGCGTTCCATCTCGCGAGTATTTGAAACCACCTCCATCTTGCCACCCCATTTATGTGATGGTTATGAGATCCGTCCCAGTCTCATAGCAATGGTTCGCGCACAGTCCTTTTCTGGTAGAAAGGACGAATGTCCCTATGCTCACCTGCAGGAATTTGAGGAGAATTTCTCTCTTCTCACCATACCCGATATGAATCAAAACACCCTACGGTCGAAGTTATTCCCGTTCTCTCTGACGGGGAAGTGAAAGTTTGGTACAATTGGAAGGCAGGGAGAGTTGGAGGAGATTGGTTAGAGTTGAAGGATGTGTTCTGCTTATTCTTCTTTCCTGTTCCCAAAGTGATGCTGCTTCGAATTCAACTGCTATCATTCAAGCAAGGCGAAGAGTCACTTGGAGCAGCGTGGGAAAGATTCATGCACATGGCAAACTCCGGACCACCTCACAGTATTCCGAAAGAGATGCTGATGCAGCACTTCGTTGGTGGTCTTGATCCGGAGAGCGTGCATTTCATGTATATCACCTGCGAGGGATCCGTCATGTACAAGACAGTGGCTGAAGTAAGAGCCATCCTGGAGAAGGTCCTTGACAACACTTAGTACACGGGAGTCTTTGACGATCTGCCCGAGCCAACTAATCAGCCCAATGAGAAGCAGCAAGTTCACACCCTATCACCTGCATCCTCTCCACCTACCCCATACATAGAGGAAATCACCGAACCAACCAAGTCCACAGATTATGAGGCAATCATAGAAGATATGCCAATGTTCATCCCTGATCTCTTCACAGAAGAAAGAGTATATGCAACTCGGCAATGTTTCTGCCATGCCGAAGGAGCACAAGTGCATATGCTCAAGATCTGAGGCGTTCATTCCAGATGCCACACCACAGATTGAGGGTCTTACTGCGATTATGAGCAAGGAATGGATATAGGAAGTGGAATCCAGCAGTAGCATCATACAGATCTACTGTGATTTTAGAATACTCATCTGCACTATTGGGGACGCTGCACCTCAAGAAGTCTTTTACGACCTGAAAGTCGGGGTGAATGTGATGTCCAAAACAATGGCAGAACACATTGCACCAAAAGAGCCCCTGACTTTCTCTCATAAGCACCTAAAGTGGATCGACAGCCAGATTGTGGAGAGCAAAGGAATACTTCGCGTTATAGCCTTGAAGATGGGGCCTAACAAGATCTTCCTGGATTTTCACATCTTTGATATCCCTGAAGGTGAAGAGCTCGTCTTGATCGAATAACCAATAGAGCCACTTGTCAACCCCAATAGAGACCGAGCAATCCTCGAGGTTAAGGTTGCCAAAGACAAAATCCTGGTCAGCCTAGTTCATTCATGCAACACCATTGCAGAAGCTAGACCGTAGAAAGACCCAGTGGAAGAGGCGATGAACATTTTTCAAGAAGGGTTAACTCAGCCCAATATTGAAGAAGATGCCATTCACTTCACTCAGGAAACAGATCCAAATGACAAGAGTAAGCTTAAGGAAGAAGAGAAACCACAACCATCTCTTCCTGAGTTGAAGCCACTACCTCCTAGTTTGAAGTATGCTTTCCTCATCAACAACAGAGGCACGCCAGTTGTCATCAGTGATATGCTGACAGAGAGCGCGACTCGGCGACTTGTTGCAGTCTTTGAGATGTACCGATCTGTCATTGGGTATTCTCTACAAGACTTAAAGGGGATCAGCCCCAACTTATGCACACATCGCATTCCTATGGAGCCGGAACATAAGCATTCAAGAGAACATCGGCGACGGCTTAATGATGCGATGAGGGAGGTAGTAAAGAAAGAGGTCCTGAAGCTACTGCACGCGGGCATCATCTACCCCATGCAAGACAGTGAGTGGGTTAGCCCAGTTCAAGTTGTTCCGAAGAAGGGAGGCATGACAGTAGTCCAGAATGAGAGAAATGAGCTCATACCTCAATGGACAGTTACTGGATGGCGGATGTGCATTGGTTACTGGATGCTAAACAAGGCAACCCGGAAAGATCACTTCCCTCTCCCCTTCATAATTGAGATGCTTGAACGGTTGGCAAAGCACTCATTCTTCTGCTACCTTGACGGATACTCTGGTTATCATCAAATTCCTATTCATTCGGATGACCAGAGTAAGACTACCTTCACCTATCCCTACGGCACGTTCGCCTACAAGTGAATGCCGTTTGGTCTTTGCAATGCACTTGCTTCATTTCAGAGGTGTATGATGGTGATCTTCTCTGACCTGATCGAGAACATCATGGAGGTTTTCATGGATGACTTCTTAGTCTATGACAAGAGCTTTGAGGAGCGCCTTGAGAATTTTGACAAAGTTCTTAATTGGGAGAAGTTCCAGTTCATGGTTAGAGAAGGGATTGTCCTCGGACATAGAGTGTTAGATAGTTCATGGATAGAAGTGGATCAGGCAAATATCGAGGTGATTCAACAATTGCCACCCCCGACAAATGTTAAGGGAGTTCGAAGTTTGCTGGGGCACGCTGGCTTTTATAGGAGATTCATCAAGGATTTCTCCCATATAGCTAGACCTTTGACAAGTTTTCTTGCCAAAGAAACCCCATTCAACTTCGATGAAGATTGCCTCGTAGCCTTCTACACCCTCAAGAAGGCACTCGTTTCTGCACCCGTCATATAGCCTCCCGATTGGAAACTTCCTTTCGAGATCATGTGCGATGCAAGTGACTACACCGTCGGTGCAGTGCTGGGTCAATCCAAGGATAAAAAACATTATGCCATATATTATGCAAGTAAGACATTGACTGGACCCAGTTGAACTATGTAACAACGGAGAAGGAACTTCTAGCACTGGTATTCGCCATTGATAAGTTCAGATCCTACTTGGTTGGTGCCAAAGTGATAGTATACACTGTTGCAGTGAAGTACCTCTTGACCAAGAAGGATGATAAGCCACGACTCATCTGTTGGATTCTGTTCCTACAAGAATTTGATCTGGAAATAAGAGATAAGAAAGGAAAAGATAATTGCGTGGTAGATCACCTCTCAAGGATGCAAGTAAAAGGATCGGATTTACCGATTGATGACTACTTGAGAGATGATATTCTTTTGAAGGTCACGACAACCAGTCCATGGTATGCAAACTTAGTCAATTACCTGGTGACTTGGCATATACCTCTTGGAGAAGACAAAAAGAAGTTGATTCACCTCAGCAGATATCACCTATGGGATGACCCCTATATATTTAAAGTCTATGCTGATGGCTTACTCCGCCGCTACATCCCGCTATGTGAGACCAGCAAGACTTTTGAGCATTGTCACTCCTCGCCATATTGAGCGAACTACGGAGCATTCCGGACCCATGCTAAAGTTTGGCGGAGTGGATTCTTCTGGCCTAACATGTATGGAGACACTAAAGAGTTTGTGCGGCGATGCCCAAGATGTCAGAAACACGGGAATATCAACTCCCGACATGCTATGCCACTGAAGAGCAACCTTCAAGTGGAGATCTTCGACGTATGGGGGATAGACTTCATGGGTCTGTTTCCTATGTCAGAGCAGTGTGAATATATCTTGGTGGCAGTGGACTACGTGTCCAAATGGGTTGAAGCACTTTCCTGCGTTGCGGCCGACTCCAAGAACTCAAAGAGAATATTCCAGGAAATCATATTTCCTTGCTTTAGAGTTTCCAGAGTCGTGATCAGTGATGGAGAATCACACTTCATTGATAAGACATTCAGGAAGTGTCTCAGCGAGTTAGGAGTAGACCACCGGATTGCAACTCCATACCATCCCCAAACGAGTGGCCAAGCAGAAACATCAAACAAGCAAATCAAGAACACTCTGCAGAAAACAGTAAATGCCATGGGGAAAGGATGGAAGAGCAACTTACCCGAGGAACTCTGGGTGTGGCAACCCTGGTAATTACAAACCCAAAATCAATGACATAAGCCTAACTCCATGTGTTAAACCAACTAATGAGAGGGTGGAAAGAATTTAAAACGGGTTCAGTTGGAATTCAAATTAAATTTGGGCACATTTGGACACATTTGAAACTTTTAAATTAACTTTAAAACCATAAGCCAAATGAGGTTTTGCCTGAAACCAAAGTTGTAGAACTTTTTATTTTGAGCAACTTTCGTGTTCAAAAGTTTTTGAAATTCAAATCAGAAAGAGGAGAAAACGCCCTGTTTGCACCCAGCCCCCTGAACTTTTTCGAATTTTTGCATTTCAGTCCCTCGCTTCTCCCCCTCCTCTGCCGCGCCGCGCGCGCTCGCCCGCCCGCCGCGCGCCAGGTGGCCGGCGTCGCCTCACCGGCGCGAAGCGCCAGGCCAGTGGCCGCCGCACCACCCCGCCACGGCCGGCTTTGCCCCGCCCCAACGCCGCGCCGCCCAGTCCGCGCCCGCGCGTGCCTGCGACGCAGCCGCGTCCAGACCCGCCGCCCGTCGCGCCCAGTAGCCGCGCTCCGCCGTGCCGCCCCGGCCCCCGCGCCCCACCAGTCGTCGCGCCCGCCCTCCGCCCGAGCCGCTGCCGCTGCTGCCTCCCCACTCCGCGCCCGGCACTATCTCACCGCGCTCACGCCGTATCTCGGCCGCCCAGTCGCCGCGCCCGCGTGCCGCACGACGCGCCGGCGTTCTGCCGCCGCCCGCCGCAGCCAGTGCACGCCGCTGCCGTGCCTCCGCCCCGCACGCTAACCAGGCCCCTCCTGTCCCTATAAAAGCGCCACCCCGGCCACGCGCGCGAGCCCCCGGCCACCAGAACGCCTCGCCGTCGCCATCGCCGCCGCCGAGCACCACCCGCCCGTGGACAGCCCACTGCCGCCGCCCACTGCCCAAACTGAGCACCCAGCCACCACTACATCACCTCACCGCAGCTCGCCGACCCACCCAACGCCACCCAGAGCCACCGGAGCGCCGCCGCCCGCGCTGCCGTCGCCGCCGCCGCCCCTGCTCGCCGTGGACAGCACGACCCCGACCCCCTCCGTCCAAGCCGAGCCCTTGAGTGGCTTCCCCACACGTCACTGAAGCTCGCCGACCGGACCACGCCGCCCCAAGCCCGCCGGAGCACCGCCGTCGACGCGAGCCGCGTCGCCGCCGCCTCTGCTCCAACGCCGGCGAGCCCTTCCCGGCCGTCCCCCACCTGAACAACACCCCCACAAGGTAGCCCTCGCACCCCTGAACCTTCCCCGACCCCCGCCCCTCGCCGTCGGCGAGCCCCCCTCGCCGGAATTTCGGCCGGCCGTCGTACCCGAGCCGCCGAGGACCCAATTGCAAAAATTTAAATCTTTAGAAGGGTCTGAGCGCAAGATTCAAGGACCTAGTTGTAAAAGAAAATTTCAAACCTAGATTCAAATTCAGTGAACTTGTAAAATTCGTATAAAATCGTAGAAAATTCAGAAAAATGCAAACTAAACTGTTCTGGAATCTTCAGAACAAACTCTACCACTTTTGTTACAAAAAGTTTCTCAGAATCTCAAAATATTATGCTCTACATTAAATAGAAGCTTTAATGGACATATTTTATACCCACTGTTCTAGAACAATGCTGACCCTGAATATTGGGCAGTGAATTAGTTGCTGGATGATTAGGACTGTGTAAAAAGATCAGGCCCAAATTCCATCTCTAGATTTACTGTTTGTTAAACTTAGTTTTATATCATGTGTAAGAAGAATGTTTTATCCCTGCAGTTAGGTGGTGAGTCACCCATTGAAATTTTTCCTATGCTAATGTATTGGTAACTAGAAGCCAGAGAAAAATTAGGAGACTTTTTATCTCAGAGTAACCTATTTATTTGATTTATGTGCTAATAACATACATTAAATCAAGAAAATAGTATCTTAGCTTGGCAAATTCCCAAATTATTACTGGGAGTTACACTGTGGTAGAGGTTTCTGTGTAAAAAGTTTCATGGACAAAAACCCTGTGTAGGGTCCTGTAAAAATGAATCTTTAAAAAGCCTAGGTGTAGAATATCATATTTTCTATGCTCTAAATACTGCATAATAAATCCTACAAAAATTACAGTAGCTTCTGAATGCTCAAGTGAGAGCTCTGTAAAAATCTTAGCCACAAGTGTTGCACCAATTGATCTGTACAAAAAGAACAAGTATCTAACAGCAACAATGAAATATATTTTTCAGAATTAATCGGTTACATAAAATTGGCTGAAAATTTTACAGTAAACACATCTTTCCTTGATGTGCCTAAATCCAAAATTTCATAACCAGAAACTATCCCTTGTAGTAATTACTCTCAAATTATAATCAAGTGCTATTTCCACGACTTAAACTTGTGCACTCATGTAGAATCGACGACTCTCGCCGACGGAACTTACGAGCTGGTGCCCGCGTCCGAGAGTGAGCAGCGTGAAGCTCAAGCAAATCTAACTGAAGCTCTTGAAGACCCGAGCCCAAGTTCGGAAGATCCCCACGCGAACTGCGAAGGCAAGCCCCGGAGCATAACCCATTCTTTCCGAAATTATGCAACTCATTACTCTTTGCTTGTGCATTAAGTTTATAGGAGTTGGATGAAAACTTAGTTGCATGATGTCAGGAACCCTTGCTTGGAAAACTAGATGTAAGGTTCGATAGAATGCTGTGCTAATAGGACTCCGGTAAAAGTCGAGTGATTTCCTGTCACTCGCGAGAAAATAGGAGTTGAATGACTACTACACGCTGCAATCATAAGGACACGGACGGGTTATGTAACGATGGTTACGATTGAGGCCCGTCTGTCTAGTGAAAAATGCTAAGGCCGCAGGGTGTGGTAGTGATGGTTAAGTCTTTGAACGTACTAAACACATGCCGAGATTATGGGAATCGGTAAGCTTAAGTACCTGATTGGCCCGGCAAGGGGACGGCATCCTACCCTTTGAACTTCGGTCCCATGTGCATATGGCGAGTGCAGAGAGTGGTCACGACCCGGCGCCGAACCGTGGCGTGGAGCTCTTGTACTCTCGGAGGGTAGCCCCGATCCACGACCCGGAAAGAAAGGGGAACAGTTGCACGTGTGACTCTAGGGAGTAACCACGTGACGTGTGTTTGGGTTTCCCTTGCAAGGTTAAGAGATTCGATTCGAATCGTCCGTTTCTCACGGCTATTGAGACTGCTTAACCATTTTTACCCATAGAGTAAGAAGAGGAACAATGATGATGAATGAACTGGTTGGATGGAAAACTTAATGCTTCACCATGTATGCATTAGATTGCTGCTTACCTAGACTGGCTAACGAAACTAGAATCTTGAGCTAAAAGTTGAAAGTAAGGACCCACTTGTAGATGCTTTTCGGCAAAACAAACCCCTGAGCCAAAAAGCCTTGCATGTCTAGAGTCGGTGGAGTAGTTTCCGCTACTCGGGTAAGTCTTGCTGAGTATTAGTATACTCAGTCTTGCTTGTGACTCGATTTCAGGTGAGCCCTTCGAAGACATGATTGCTAGCTTGACTTGGCCCTGCACTCTTCCCCCTGGTTGGTCGGTGGAATGGGATGCGCCCCCGTCCAACGGAGATAAGTCCGAGTGATGTCTCGTACGGGCTTCATCAAGACATCCTGTATCGTCGAGTAGTTTCCGTTGTTTATTTCCGCTGCAATTTAACTCTGAAGAACTTATTTATGTTAATTGAAGTACTTGTTTTCTAAACTCAGAACTAGGTCGGTAATATTGACTTATGCAAATGATGTAATACTTGCTGGAATGTGGTATTCTCTGGGCTCATCGTCGCATGAGCATTTGTATGTACGGCGCTCGATCCGTTCACCGTGGTTGTATCGGGAGGTTATACCCGACAGACCAGTGGATTACTCCGTTTGAAGTGTAAGGTTAACCGAGGATGCCTTAATGGTGATGGTTAATACACTTGAGCCGGATTAATTCAGGTGGTTCTGCCACACTGGGCTTATCCAGCAGCTTTCAAGACACCGATAGGAATGGCACTGTACCAATTGGTCTATGGCAAAACTTGCCATTTACCAGTTGAACTTGAGTTCAAATCCCACTGGGTGATCAAGAGGTGGAACATGGATCTCCAATCTTCAGGAGTTAAAAGGCAAATTCAACTAGCTGAATTGGATGAATGGAGGGAGAAGGCCTACCACAGCTCCAAGCTCTACAAGGAGCGGACGAAAAGATGGCATGATAAGCGGATCAAGGTCAAGCACTTCAAAGCGGGAGATAAGGTACTACTTTTTAACTCTCGCATTCATTTGTTTGGTCATGGTAAGCTTAGAAGTAAGTGGGAAGGGCCTTATCTAGTAATTAATGCCACCGAGCACGGTGCTATAACCCTCCAGGACAATGACGGGAATATTTTCAAGGCTAATGGCCAACGAATGAAAATATTCCTCGAGCCCGAAATACCGGAACTCGAAGAGATAGAGGTCTAAAAGTTATCTGAGCTAGAGCCTTCGTGTATGGTCAAC
The DNA here is from genome assembly GCA_032594955.1 of Panicum miliaceum. Taxonomy (NCBI): domain Eukaryota; kingdom Viridiplantae; phylum Streptophyta; class Magnoliopsida; order Poales; family Poaceae; genus Panicum; species Panicum miliaceum. The sequence continues at coordinate 36,089,073 of CM064059.1, forward strand.
GCCGGACCCTAAACATGTCGTATATTAGACTAGATTCCTTTCCATTCCTTCCCTTTCTTTCTTTTCCCTTTTCTACCCTATTGTGCACCCAAAAACCAGAAGTACAAGTGAAGAGGAGAACATTCCAGAAGACTGGGACCCACACCTAATTAGGTGGGGCCGGCCGGCCTACCCCAGGCCGGCCGGCCTGACCCCGAGCCTGAATTCAAATGTTCAAATTCAAACCTATCTTATCCGGGATCCTATTTGAAATTCCGTGAGAATCATGGAGAGGAGCGTCGTTTTAAATCGAAAGGCATCGGCCTCTTCTTCCTCTAGAACCCTCTCACCCTCTCCAACCTTAAACCTTCTGAGTTTTCTGAGATCCCTTGCCATAGCCTCGCAATCTACCCCCATGACACCAAATTTGGTCACCAAGGCCAACATTTTCCATTTGGCACCCTCAAAATCCAATCAAAGCCGAGACTCATCGAACAGCGTGCGCATCATCGAGCCATTTGCGATGGCCGACGTCCTCTCTTCGCCACCTAGCCAGAGGCCACAGCCTCAGGCCGGTCAGCCTAGGAGAGGCTAGCCGGCCTCACCTTCGCGCCATTCACCTCCATCTCGAGGCAGGTCTCCCATTAGGAGCCCAGGAGCAGGGGCCAACGCGCCCACTCGCGTGCGCACGCTGACAAGGCTGACCACGGGGGTTCTTTCCCTAGGAAAGTGATCGGCAAGTGCCTCGTGCTGTCCTCTTCAGGAGGGCACGTTGCGCACGTCACGGCCGTACAAATGGTGCAGCCACAATTGCCTGAGTATAGTCCTGCCAGCGACACTTACAATGGTGACGATGAGGACAGCAACGATGAAGACGACGACGATGAGTATGGCTACATTGCCGCGTTGAGGAGACAGCTTGCCGCGCTCTAGCTCAAATTGAACAATCTAGATGAGCGTGTGGCCGAGTCCGAAATCGGGCGTATGGATCTCGATGACAAGGTGGACACTGTTCGCAAGGGCATTTGTTCTAAGATCAAGCGCCTTGCGAAGGTGGCCGGAAATGAGGACCTACACCAGGCCGGCCGGCCCCACCTATCAGCCGCCTGCTAAGCCCCAACTCCACACGGAGGTTTGTGACCCCCTTATCCCTTCCTTTCCTGGGTTTTATTCAAATTTGTAACTGAGTTAATGAAATTAAAATTTGAATGAAACACCTAGAAAGAGATGAAATCCTCACATGCTTAGCAAAGGTGCCTAAGTTCTATTTCTTATGCAAGTACCTTTGTGCCTTCGGAACATAGGATCACTTGATCTCTCGCTTATTGATCTTCATGATATAATAACATGTGAGACATGATCTTTCTGATTCAAAGACTTGGAGAATTTTTTTTTGAAAATAAAAAAATGAGGCAACTCTCATTCATGTTCAACCTTACCAAGTACTATCTAGAGCCATACATATACATGATACAGTTTTGAGCCCACATAGCTATCTTCTACATTTTGAGCTTGATCAAACATCGTTGCCTCCTGAAACTTGTCATACATCCTAGTACTTTGGTCATACACGTACACGTCCATTGAATAAAGTCCATCAAATGTGGTTCTCAAGCAACTCTTCATCCCCCTGAAAGAAAAAGAAAGCGAATGAGGAACCATCTTGCTCAGAAAAAAAAATAAAGAGGGGAAAAGATGAAAAAAGCTAGAGGCAAACACCACTCAAGGACATCCATTCGCTACACTCACTTGCACTTGACCAAAGTATATGATTGGCATGATCTCTCAGAGACAAGTTATTTGATTTTGGAACATAGATGGGAAAGATATGCACTCTATCCCTACCTTAAGCTCCACATACGACCTTTCTAGAGGTAGGTGTCGTTAAGAGCCTTTGTGAGGATCAAACACCTTGAGAGAATGAGTGACAAGAGAAATGAATGTATGCCTACTGAATTTGAAAAACTTTACAAAATTCTCCAAAGTTCTAAGAAGAAGAAAGAACCATACCCTCCACTGATTTGTTCTGAGGATCAATAGGTGAAAGTGAAGGTGTTAGCCACCTGGAATCCAAGTTATGAGGGAAAGCTTAGAAATCACTCTTAAGCCTACTTTGGTTTCATGACCCTGGACTTTGCTTGATCCTCTGGATATAATTCAACCCTTTGCTCAGGACGAGCAAAGTCTAGGTGTGCGGGCGTGTTGGCGGTCGATTTCTATGAACTTTACCGCCAACATTTCTCCGTATTTCATACTTTCATGGCCATAATCATGCTAAGATCATTTACCCTAATGAGTTCCACTAGTTTTGGTGTTTATCTTATTTTAGGAGCTCACTGTATGAAATTCAACCAAATTAGAAGAAATCCCAAGCCTGCCGGCCTAGCACTGTGGCCTTTCAGGCCCAAACTTCACCTACATGCACACAAACACAAGTCCAAGCTATCCTGACTAGCACATCATCCATCCTATGGTCGAAAGGCTTGAGCCATGGATTGATGGACCCACATGCAGTGTCACCTTAGCTTTCAGGCTCAATCCTCGCCTTCCTGGAGGACATGCACACGTTGATCAACAAGTCGATGTAACAAAGGGCCGAGAGCAGCCAAAGCCAAGCCGACTATCCTTGACCAGGCCGACCGACCTCTAACTATTCTACATCAAAAATACGCAACTGTTACCAACCTCCAGGAGCAATCAGGAGCGTCCACGAGAAGGTCGGTGCCAAGTGGCCACAATCCTAGGTGTTGACGCTCGTTACGGCACGAATTCGACCGTCGATTTGATCAGAAAATTGGTAGAACTAGCATTTCTTGCACGCATATTTATCTAGAATAATGTCATTTCCACATGTCCCTTGGAAAATAGAGCTATGCAGGGAATTGAGTAGAAATGGAGGGAAAACACACCCTTGAATCCAAGGCAAAAGCTATCGACCAATCAGAACGCACCGTTCAGCCTCACATGGATCAAAGGGCCCACCAGGATATGCCACCGACTTAGGACAGCACCAAGCCGTACACCAAAGACCCCAGGGCCCACGTGCCAGCCGCTCAGCAAAGACTAAGGTCAGTTGGGGCCAAGCCTGGTTCGGCCGAACCAGGTGGTTCGGCTGAACCAAGGACAACTCCACGGACTTAACCCTTGCACGTGGAGCTTCCTCATTGGCTTCCAATGGTGGTTCCAAGTGTCTCCCCTCAATTGCCGGCCGAGAGACCCTTGTGCTACACCTATAAATATGAGGGGAGCGGGTAGAAATGAGGACACACCTCAAGTTGCTCTCTCTCAAGTTTCTCTCTTGCTTAGTCCACAGGATACTGGATTTTAGGTGAAGTAGCTCTTCTTCGGGTTCCCGAGGTTGCCTAGGAGTGTGCGGTATGGGTTTTGCTCTTCCTCTCCTTTGTAATACTCAGAATTACATAATAGAATTATCTTCTAGATTTATGTATTTGTATAGTTTATATTCTGCGGTGTCAGACATGTATGCTATGGTTAGTTTATACTTGTACCTTATACCTTGCACAACGGTTCCGGTATTCGTATGTTTGCTCTACTGCGATGTCTGTCCATCCGGAGTGTGGGGGCTCCGCGCGGGGCATTATAGTATCCCAAATTAATGCAGACATGGTGTCTGGTTTAGTTAATGTTGCCGGATGCAGTCTTATCCTATAGTTTGATAAGGTAGGCGGCAGGTGGTGACAGCCCTATCCGTCCAGCGTAACTCTCCCCATTCTGGCAGTGGCTGTAAGAGGTCCATAAAGTAGCCGAGTTGTCTGGTGGCCCCTCTGCCAGTCATGTGCGGTTCTCCCGGTAGTGCCTGGGAGCCTAGAGCTGAGGATAATCATGTGTATGTGTATAAGCGTATAGTATAAGCTGTATGTTTAGATAGAAGTACATAAGTCCTGAGTAGATTTCTTCTTCCTTTCTCCCTGCCTATGTCTTTGCTTGAGTTTGAGCTTGAGTAACTTTTGTGTCACACAACGTCATTATCAATATCTATCTTACCCCTGTTTATACAATTGAATACTCAACCAAGATTTGATCATGAACTTACTTATTCTATGACCGCCACCTTTCCTGAGGAAATATAAATATGACACCCGAGATTACTCACGGATAAAATGATACAACGGTATTCCGTGCGCTTGCGGATTTATCTGTGACATAAGAAATACCACACGGCGTTTCATGCACCATTGCTAGTGATGACGCTAACAAACTTCAACAAGCATTTTTGGCGCCGTTGTTGAGGAAGGTACTAGTGAAAAGAGCAAACTAAGTTCTCGATTAATCTCTTAGTTGGTATTCATTGTTTAATCAGGCTAACTTGTCTTTGTTTTCCCTCTTTTTGATGTGAAAACAGGGTAGTGTATGACTGGTTTTGATCTGCTGTATAATTTCACTCAGGATCCGGAGTCACTTTTGAGAAGAGTTTGACCCCGTGTCGTACCTCCTCAGATTTCACTCTCGACAAGCAAATCAATGAATATTGCTCCATCAACTTCAAGGACCATGGCCTAGAAGATGCTTCGGGATTTCTCTGTTCCCTCAGCTGACAATGTCCCAGTCGGGCCATCTGTTACTACAAGAGTTGAGAATTTCAAGATCAAGACAGGTCTTATTACGATGGTGCAAGCCAGCCCATTCTGTGACAAGGCCAACGATGATGCCAGCGCACATCTCCAACAATTCCTGGAACTCTGTAGTACTTTTGTCATCAAGGGAGTCACTCAAGATGCAATCAGGCTCCCATTGTTCCCATTTTCTCTTCTGGGGAAGGCGAAGCAGTGGTTCTTTGCCAACAGAAGCGCAGTAGATACTTGGGATAATTGCACCAAGGCATTCGCCAAATTCTTCCCGATGGGCAAAACCAATGCTCTTCGAGGAAGAATCTCCAGTTTCCAGCATTGCTATGGATTGACTATCCTAGTGATGACGCTAACATACGCCAACACTAGGCCGGCCGGCCTAGGGAAGGCTGGCCGGCCTCCTTCTTCAGCGCCATGTGTCCAACTTTGCGCGGAAGTTACATTAACCGCCATACCTGCTTACAAGACAAGCTATGCTGCAAGAACCGACCTTGAAAGCCTATAAAAGGCAGCCCACACCTCCATTCAAGACACCATCCTTGGAGAGAAGAAGAGTCTTAGTGTTGTTGCTCTACCTTAGTGTAGAATAGGGAGAGTGTGAGGTGAGAGCTTGGGTGAGAGCCAAGCTAGGAGAGGAGACGAGTTCCCTCGGTCCTACTCCAACTCTGTAGCCACCTCGGAGGAATAAAGCTTCATTAGTAAGTTCCTCGCTTATTGTAACACCTCAGGTGTTTTAATTGTTAACCAAGTCTTATTAGCATAATAAAGTGTATCACTAACTAAGAAAATAAAAGGAATGGATTAAGTTTGGTTTTGCTTTTACCTTTAAAAGTTTGTATGTGCATAAATGCATGTACTTTAATGAAACAAATTGGATAACTTTCACATCAAAGCAAATATGGCTATGAAATTAAATGAGCACACCAGTATTAGCATGACCAATAAAAGTTTAGTTGAAGCCTAGGGAAGAAAATGAAATTTTGAAATAGAATGACGCGCCCTCCGAATAGAGTTTTCTTTAAGTTTTTAAAATAACTTTGGAACTAAAGCTCAAATGAACTTTGGCCTGAAACGAAACTTGTAGAACTTTTTATTCTGAACAACTTTCATGTTCAAAAGATTTTGAAATTCAAATTAGAAAGTGGAGAAAACGCCCTGTTTGCACCCAGCCCCTGGAAATTTTCGAATTTTCGCATTTAGGCCCTTGCCCCTCCTCTGCTGCACCGTCCTCGTCGCCCGACCGCCGCCGGCCACCTGGCCCTCGACGCCTGCGCGGCACCAGGCGCCGAGCCAACCCCCGGCGCCCTGCTGCACCGCCCCCGCTCGCCCAACCGTGGCCGCGCCTTCTTCTCCCTCCCCCCACGCCGTGCCTCTGCCCAATCCCCGGTGCGCCACCGTTCTGCCCAGTCGCTGGCCGCCGCCGCCTGCCCAATAGCGCACCTCTACCCACCGCCGGCAGCGCCTAATGCCTCTGCTCGCTGCCCAGCTCGCCAACCGCACGCCCGCATCGTCCGCACGCGACGTCGCGCCCCGGTGCGTGCCCAGCGCACGCACGCCACGCGCATGGCACGGCTCTGGTCACCGCCGCCCCGCACCCAATGGCGCCCAACCTCGCCGCCCCCTCCACCCAGCGCCCGGCCATGCCAAGCCCGCCCCCATGAGCTCCACCGGCTATAAAGCCGGCACAGCGCCCCTCCCTCCTCTCCCTGTTCCTCCTTCTTCCCTGCCAGAACAGAGCAGAGCAGAGCCGAGCTCCGCCCCACGCCGCCGTCGTGGAACTCCCTCCTCCGCCCCTCCTCGACCCGAGCTAGGCTCCAAAATCGCTCTCCTACCTCCGCACGAAGCTCCCCAGCCCGAGCCCCGCCGCCCAGCTCGCCGGAGTTCGCCGGAATCCCGGCCGCACCTCGACGGAGCCGCTGCTCCACGTCGCGGCACCCCTTCCCGGCCGCCCCAACTCGCACAAAACCCACCCAAAGGTAGCCCCCAACCTCCTCTTGCTCCTCCCCCACCTTGCCCTCGCCGCCGGGGACCGAGCTCGCTGGAATTCGGCCGGACAGGATGATCCCCGCCGTGAATCGCGACCAGGGACCACATTGCAATCGCCTAAATCTTCCTAGGGGGTTTTCTGCTAGTTTTCAGGGACCCCTCTGTAAAGAAAGTTTTAACCAAATCAGTGAACTTGTAAAATTCGTATAAAATCGTAAAAAATTCAGAAAAATGCAAACTCAACTGTTCTGGAATCCTTAGAAGAAACTCTACAACTTTTGTTACAAAAAGTTTCTTAGATTCTCAATATATTTTGCTCTTGATTAAATGGAAGGTTTAATGGACTTCTTTTGTACCCACTGTTGTAGATCATTGCTGACCCTAAAATTTGGACAGTGAGTTAGTGCTTGATGTTTAGGGCTGTGTAAAAAGATCAGGACCAAAAGACATCTCTAGATACACCTTTTGTCCAACCTTGTTTTATGCCATAAAGTGTTAGAACTGATTTTTCCTGCTGTTCTGTGATGTTTAATGTCACGAAACTTTTTTTGTGTTGTTGTAGTAGTACCTAGAGGCCATAGAAAAGTTTAGAAACATTTTTACTATATGTAACCTGTTCATATGAATTTGTGGTAGGAAAACTTCACTAATTCAAAATAATTGGTAAAGCGCTTAGAAAATGTTCATCTTTTTACTGTGAAACACATTAGAGTAGCTCAAGCTGTACAAAAAGTTTCATACGTAGAAACCCTGTATAACATCCTGTAGAAAATAATCTTTAATAACATGAGTGTAGCTTGTCCCATTTATTATGCTCTATATCATGTACAATAAAATCTGAAAAATTTACAGTAACACAAATATGGTTAAAGAAACACCCTGTAAAATTGTTAGCATCAATACTTGCATGGTTTGTTCTGTATAAAAATAACTAGATTCTAGCAGTGGCTGTGTATTACATTTTTCATATTTAGCATGCTACACAAAAATGTCTGAAATTTTTTCAGTGATCTTATCTCTGCATAATGTACTTTGAATAAAAATTTTATTACCAGAAGCTAACTAGATTAGTAATTGTGTTCAACTCATGTTTGTGTTTAAAAAGAAACTACGTTTTCAATATAACACAACCCCTTCTTCTTTAATGAAGTTAAATAGATTAAAATAAACTCTATTAACGATTGCCCAGGAAATGTTAATGTAAATAACTTCACAGCAAAACTTATGCCCTATGAACTGCAACTTTATCGTGAAGGAAATAATGTCAGTTAACTATCACCACAACTTACGCTCATGCATTCATATAGGATCGACGACTCTCTCCGACGGGACGTACGAGTTGGTGCCCGCGTCCGAGAGTGAGCAGCGTGAAGCTCAAGTGAATCTAACTGAAGTTGCCGAAGACCCGAACCCAAGTTCGGAAGAGCCCCAAGCTAACTGTTCACAAGAAGGCAAGCCCCAGAGCATGAACCCTATTTTCTAAACTTATGCAACTTATTACTCTACTTTACTTGTGCATTAAGTTTATAGGAGTTGGATGAAAACTTAGTTGCATGATCCTAGGTACCCATGCTCTGAACACTAGATGCCAGGTTCGATAGAATGCTTTGCTAATAGGACTCGGTAAAAGTCGAGTGATTTCCTGTCACTCGCGAGAAATTAGGAGTTGATTGTTTACTACACGCTGCAATCATAAGGACACGGACGGGCTATGGTACGATGTTTACGATTGAGGCCCGTCTGTTTAGCGAAAAATGCTAAGGCCGCAGTGTGTGGTAGTGGTGGTTAAGTCTTTGAACGTACTAACCACATGCCGAGAATATGGTAATCGGTAAGCTTAAGTACCGGATTGAACCGAGGCCGAAATATACTCCCCACTGTCTTGAATTCGTTCACATCTAGCTAATGGCGGGTGCATCGGCCGCCACAGCCCAACGTACCGAGGTCTGTGGGGAGGTGTAGTCGAGGGCGGTGGGCCTATTCCGTGAAGCGGGAATTGAAGGGAAAAGTTGCACGTGTGACTCTGTGAGTAACCACGTGACGTGTGTTTAGGTTTCCCTTGCAAGGTTAAGAAATTCGATTCGAATCGTCCGTTTCTCACGGCTATTGAGACTGCTTAACCACTTTTACCCACGGAGTAAGAAGAGGAACAATGATGATGAATAAACTTGTTGGATGAAATTTAATGCTTCACCATGTATGATAGTGGATAGTTGCTTACCTAGAATGGTTAAAGAAAGCTAGAACTTGGAGCTAAAATCTGAAAGTAAGGACCTACTATATATGCTTTTTGGCAAAACAAACCCCTCAAGCCAAAAGCCTCGCATGTCTAGGAGTCGGCTAAGTATACCCCACTAGTCGGGTAAGCCTTGCTGAGTATTAGTATACTCAGCCTTGCTTGTGGCTCGTTTTCAGGTGAGACTTTCGAAGATATGATTGCTAGCTTGACTTGGCCCTGCATTCTTCCCCCTGGTTGGTCGGTGGAATGGGATACGCCCCCGTCCAACGGTGATGATGCCGAGTGATGTCTCGTACGGGCTTCATCGAGACATCCTGTATCGTCGAGTAGCTTTCCTTATTTATTTTCCGCTGCAACTTAAACTCTGAAAAACTTCTTAGTTATGATCATTGAAGTACTTGGTTTCTAAACTCTAAACTTGGTCTGTAATATTTACTTATGGTAGTTTTGTAATATTTGCTGGAATGTGGTATTCTCTGGGCTCATCGTCGCATGAGCTTTTGTATGTATGGCATTCGATCCGCTCTACCGTGGTTGTATCGGGAGGTTATACCCGACAGACCAGTGGATTACTCCGTTTGAAGTGTAAGGTTAACCGAGATTGCCTTAATGGTGTTGGTTAATACACTTGAGCCGGATTAATTCAGGTGGTTTTGCCACACTTATCTTCAGAATCTCGCTAGTTCTTCTCTTTACTTTCAGTAATTTGTTTATTTACTTCCTTTGATCTGCGGGATCCCTTGTCTGCATGGGTAGCAAGTTCTATCCATTTGGGGTTTCTACTAGCCTTAGCGTGAGGCTGAAGTCAGTAACTTGATAGTGTAGGTGCGGTGCATAGGCTAGATAGTTATCTTGGGTTGTGTTCCACCCCACGGAACCGTTATGGTAGGCGGCAGGTGGTGACAGCCCTATTTGTCCCTCGTAGTCCACCACGTTCTGGTGTTTTCATAGCAATAGTAGCAGGTTGCCGTTGGACTCCCCTCTCACCCCTTTCTGAAGTCCTTCCTCTTCCAGCCGCCGAAGCAGATCAAGTTAGTAGATAGCAAGTTATCTAAGTGTTGGCGCAAAAATCGGCCGGATAGGAATCGGCCGATGGTCTTCAGCATCGGACACACGACCTGGGAGAATCTGCTTAGATCCTGTTCGGGTTATCGCCCTTGTGCGGTTCGCGCGGCGTGCCAGTCAATCTGACCTGTTGATTGACAAGGAAATAAAGTATTAAATTCCAGGCGCTCCGATCGGCTGGGGTTCCGATCTGTCCTGAAGAGCGCGTCGGCGGCGAATCGGCCGATTTGCTGTAAAGATGATCGGCTATGGATCAGCCGATAATCGTGTAATAATTGTAAAGAAGACTGCTGGAGCGATATAAACAATTAGTACGGATGCAACACTTGAAATAGATCTAATCGGCTGTAAGATGATAAATCGAGGAAGAACGATGAGGAAGCCGATTACTCCGATCTCAAGCTGGATAACTGGTGATAATACTAGAATAACAGGTAAAACTTGCAATTCTATTAAATATCGATAACTGGTGAATAAATCCAAAAGAAACCACAGCGATGCGCCCGTAGTTAAAGCTTGGATATTACTCGATAAGCGGAACCTACCAATTGGCCGGAGATCAAGTTGATGCAGCCCTGCCAACCCGTACGAACTCGTGAAAGAAGAAAAGTATTGGCGAAGTTGCCGACTTGAAAATAAATTGCTGGAAAAGTAGAAGTATTGTTGTTGATTGATGTGTTAATGTCCTTTGCAAGACCCTGACGACTCCTATTTATACCGTAAACTAGGACTCCTGGTCGATCACGACTTGTTACAACCTTATTTAAAAAATAGGAAAACTACTTTTAAAGGAAACGGACTCCCGCAGAATCTTCCGCCGCCGTTCCCTAATCCAATCAGGATTCCCTTCAATTGCTCCTTGACCGACTTAGCGTGCCCTGTTGACCAAGTTTTGACCAGGACCCTCCGAAATAGTCCCATCCTGTTGGCGCAAGTTGTATCACCAATCGGCCGATTTTCAACTGTTACCTCAATCAGCCGATTCCTTATTGTAGCCTTCAGATCTGCCGCATCGGCCAATCTTCTCCTCCAGACGCCGATTCAACACGTTTTTCTTAAGTACTGGCCTTCTCCCGGTTTTTCTTTGCCCTCGCTCTCCCGGTTTTTCTTAAGTACTGGCCTTCTCCGCCTACTCTTCCCCACAAATCTAGCTCCACTGTTCTTCTTCCTCCAAGCTCTCTTGGTCTCCAAGTGCTTCCCCCTTTCCGGCGATCTCATCCGCGACCTGCTCCAACCCTCCAATGGCGTCACCATCGGCGACCGCTCCATCCACGGAAGCTCCATCGGCAACTCCTTCCGCGGCGGCAGCCCAATCGGCGGCTTCCCTAGCGGTTCCATCGGCGACGATGATTTCCATCTCAGAGGTAAATGCTCGAAATTTTCCCTTTTTGCTTTTCTACTGCTTCAGTACTTTCCGGATCCTTTCTCAGTTTCTTCCCCTTTTCCCTTTTTTAGGCACTTAGGCACCGAATTACCATTCCACTCTCAGAATCCCCTGACCTCATCTGTTTGGGCCCTATGGGGAACCCCGATCCAACGGACCTGATCAGCCTAGAAACTCATAGAATCCCTTTAAAGCAATCATCCATGGACTTAGATCACTGGGTAGGCACTTTCAGATCCTGGCCAAACGAAACCCCCAGGTGGAGAGAATGGTACCAGAGGGTGGCCAAATCTTGGAAGGTTCAGTGGGAGGAACAAAAAATCGGCCAGTGCATAGACTTATCTCTGTCTCAGATGGAAAGAAACGAACCTCTGGTCATGGCAGCCTCTTATTTTTGGTCTGATGCACTTAATGCATTCCTTTTTGGACATGGACCTATGACCCCAACCCTGGCCGATGTTTTGCTGTTGACCGGCCTCGATGTCTCCTCCGCCGATACCCCTTTCAATTATTTGTTCAAGACATCGGCTAGAGACCAAAGGAATCGGCGGGTGGAAAGGGTATATTAGCAAAAATATGAAGACCGGGACAGTCTCACAGAGGGAGCATACTGCCTTTTTGATGATGTGGTTAGAAAAGCATTTCTTCTATGGCAGAGCAGTTGGACCCTCTTCAAACACCCAAGCTTTAGCAGAGGCCTTGTCACAAGGATCGGCCATCCCCCTTGGAAAACATTTGCTGCGATCGGCCTATTACCTGATGCACCAAATCGGCACCAAGCTATCGAAGGGGGAGCCGATCGGGAACCCTGGCGGTCCCTGGTGGTTTATCACCCTCTGGCTCAATTTATACATGAGCAAGGTCTCTCAGCAATGGATAGAGACCAAAACTTTTCCTAACATTGAGTCAGAGGAGAATCCATCTGTCCGACGTCGCTGCAGATCTTTTGGAGAAGCGGCGTCGGCCTTCCCCGGCTGCCAGTTTACTGCTACCCGCACAGCTGAGTACTTCAGATGTTTTTATAATGGCCTTAGTGAAGAGACCATCAGCTGGCATCCATATCAAGCAGTGGAGCCGATTTTTGAATTACCCATAAGCTACGACTTCTCCACCCATACTTTTGACAGAGAGCTTATGGATGTCTTGATCAAGCCGGGGATTCTGCCAACCAATTTCTTCTCAGAAAAGGACTCTCCCACCTACGAGTTCTACAATCCATCGGCTGCGGCAAGGCAACTTGGTTTCGGCCAACTGCCGATTCGGGTCTACTTCGCCGGTCAAGCGAAATTCAGAGATGAACTGACCTCAAGTCTTGATTACAGCCGGCTGTGCGACCTAGTACCCGATTCCAGTACTATTGACCTGAATAATTGGTCAGTTGCTTCTTTCGCCACCCAGCAATTCAAATTATGGTGGGCAGAATGGAAGCAACATATTTTCTGCAAATCTCCATCGTCTTACTGCAACATTCTGGACCCAGAAAATATTGATCCAAACGCAGCGGTATGTCCTTTTTCTCAGCCGATTCCAATGCTATCGCTTTCCATATTGTCATCTTGTTATTAACTCACGTTCATCTTCTCAGTCTGAAAGCCATGTCCCTCCGATGCGGAGCCGAAGCGGCAGGCCGATAGATAGTCATCATCAATACACGTCGTATCCACTTATTGGCTTCCATGCTCCAACCGTCAAGGATATATCTACTGGCCGATCGAAGCGAGCACCGAAAAGGCCAACATCAAGGATAACCAGCCGTCGAGTGCGAGCTCGCATCGGATCGGCCGATCAGACGGCAATAGCATCGGCTGAGGTTCCTCGTATTGGATCGGCCAACCAGATGGTAGTGGCATCGGCCGAGACTCCCCGTATCGGATCGGCCGACCAAATGGCGGTGACACCGGCCGAGACTCCAATCCCCTTACCTTTGCCGGTTGTCGAGATGGCCGATCCCCAAGTCACTGCCGAAGTCGGGGCAGCTGCAGCATCGCTATTAGTAGAAGCTATTCAGGTAATCTTACTTATCTCATATATTCTTCAAATCTTCTACTGACATTAACTCTCTTCCTCTGCCAGGCTGCACAAGCTATTCCGCCGCAATTTCCGCAGCAATCAGCTACATCCCAAGTGGGAGCCGAAACTCCAGCAGCTCCTATCATCGAGGTAAATAATCTCTTACCTTGATCTCTTAACTTTCAGAAAACTTAACCGATCTTGATGCAGGCCGATTTGGGTATGATAACTACAACCCCACAACAGGCATCGGCCGAGAGATCCACAGAGGCATGGCAAATTTCGCACACCATCTTATTTCAATTTCCCATAGCATACTCACAGGATCTTCTTTTATGTCCTTTTCAGGAAGCTGGTCCAAGCGGAGCACTAATAATCGTTGAATCTTCCTCTTCCGACGAGCCAACTGCACCAGCCCCTGAGACAAGGGAAACGCTTCCACCAGCGCAGGCAAGGGAAATTCGCTTTAAGGAGGTAACAAACTTACCATTAGAATCGGCCGATTTCCTTTTACTGCTTGCCTACCCTTTACTTTATTTTTTCACAGGAGCAAGACACCCCTAACAACAGCATCTTCTCCTTTGCCGCCTCCTTGCCCGATGATGAGGAAATTGCTTCACACCCAATCCCATCGAGCCAAGCTCGAAAGCATGCGCACTCTCCTTCAAGATGACATCGGCCGATTGGTAGAAGATGCTTCGCCGATTCGATGAATTTTCAACAAGATGAAAGGTCGAATCCTGGAAGAAGTATCAGAAAACTTAGCGCATGCTGCCTATATAGAGCATATGCACATTCCGGTTTCTAGGGCGTTGCGCCATATGGCCGACGTGCCCAGATGGAAAAAACTCAGGAGGAGATCGATTCATACAAACACCGGACTTAGGAGGTACACCACAGGATCAACTTCCTCGAAAGCTGTCGTCCGGACATTGTCGGCGCGATAGATCGGCTGAAATGGAGATGAGCAGAGCTGGCCAAGGAGTTGGAACAGATAATCAAAGAGATAGCTGCTGAACAAAAGAAACTCCAAGAACTCCCATCCATCATCAGCAAGCTGAAGCAAGAAAGACAGCATCTGGCCCGTGAAACGATAAGGCTTCGTCGTCGTGTGTCAGAAGTTCCAGGATCGGCCGATGATGATCAGAGAGTACTAGATTCGGCCGATCAAATTAGATGACAAGCTATCGTAGCCATAGATGCTTTCCTTGGGTTGTAAAGAACATTGTAAACATTTATTGTTCCTTCAATGTTACTGCGCCGATTTGGTTTCGAACTGTTTCTTCAGTCAGCTTTGTATTTATGTATGTATTTACTCCGATAGGACGTGTCTCACCATCCATCTACCTCTCCTTTTATAAGTAGACCCTTCACCATCTCCAGAAGCATACACATCACTTATCTTCTCTTTCCCTCTTTACTGTCCCAAACTGAACGGCAAGATGTCTTCTTCGTCCTTTTCATCTTCTTCCACTATCAACCAGGTATGAACTTCTCTTCTGCCTTCCCCCTAAGCACCTCAATCGCTCTGATGTTGGGTAACCCCTTTTATCTCTGTTTAGCCAAAACGTCTCAGCCCTGATCTAGAACGAGCGATTGAAATCATGCATTCAGAAGAACCACTGTCACAGGCAGACACAGATCTGATAAGAGCTCATGCTGAGGAACTCAGAGATCATGTCCCCGCTGTTGTCCAAGAATACTGCGATCTTATAGATGCTCACTTTTTGGTCCGTAAGCGACCATCTTCCGAAAAAAATCCTCCACCTCCTTGTAAAGCTAAGACCGAAGTTGCCATGGAGGATCTGGAGGAGAAGAAGACCCGCCTACTGACAGAACTTTGCAACCAGGCTGAAATTGGAACTACTGCAGAGGACCCGAAGGAGAAAAGGCTCAGCCTTATGATAAAACTGGGTCGCATCGAGAGAGAAATCCAGCGTAGGCGTAATCAGTAGACATATCGGTATTTTTATTCTAAGGGCGACTTGTACCATGTAGGCCATGTACTCTGTCATTTTCTTCCAATAATGAATCCCAATGATTTCTTCATTAGATGTGTAGACGAAAACCTATGAGAAATCGGCCATATTATCTTGATATATTTTATTGCAAGTTATGCATCTACCCAAATTCTTGGATAGTACCTCTTCAGATATCATTCGTTCAAAGCTCTTGGGAATTCCTCCCCTTCGACTGTCTCCAGAATATATGCATTCCCAGGGGCACATCGGCCGATTCTGTACGGCCCTTCCCAAGTGGGTGACCACTTACCGAATTTTGGATCTTTGGATCCTATCGGCAGCACTAACTTCCACACCAAATCTCCTTGAGAGAATTGTTTAACTTTGACCTTTTTGTCATACCATCTGGCCACCCTTTTCTTGTTTTCTTCTATACTAATTAAGGCTCTCAACCGTAAACCTGCCGAATCATCAAGCTCGTCCTTCATGAGAAAGGAATAGTCATCGACCGTTAACTGATCTTGTAACGATATCCGTCTTGACCCCGTCCTTATCTCCCAAGGCAAGACTGCCTCATGACCATAAACCAACTGATAAGGGGATATCTTAGTGGCTCCATGACAAGCCATCCTATATGCCCATAAAGATTCAGCCAAAGACATATGCCACTTTTTGGGTTGCTCTTCTATCTTCCTCTTGATTAGTTTGACTATCCCTTTATTGGACGATTCTGCTTGGCCATTGGCTTGAGCATAGTATGGAGAAGAATTTAATAATTTAATCCCCATATCGGCGGCAAACTCTCCGAATTCTCCAGAAGTAAACATTGTTCCTTGGTCAGTTGTGATGGTTTGAGGAATACCAAACCGATAGATAATATGGCTTTTAACAAATTCAATCATATCGGCCGATGTCACAATCCTTAAAGGAATTGCCTCCACCCACTTAGTAAAATAATCTGTCACCACCAATATGAACTTATGCCCTTTGCTTGATGGAGGGTGAATCTGTCCGATGAGATCTATTCCCCAACCTCTGAACGGCCACGGCTTAATTATTGGGTTCATAGACGATGCTGGCGCACGTTGTATATTACCAAACTTCTGACAGTCTTGGCACCCTTTGTAATATCTGAAACAATCTTCAAGAATAGTTGGCCAATAATACCCATTGTTCCGGATCATCCATTTCATTTTGTGAGCCGATTGATGAGCTCCACACACGCCCTCATGGATCTCTCCCATCAGAACCTTTGCCTCTTCTGTTCCCAGGCACTTGAGAAGAACCCCATCAATCGTCCGGTAAAATAAATCATACTCAAGCAACACATATTTTGTAGCTTGAAAATGTATTCGCCGATCCACTTTTTGGGATGGATCTTTCAAGTAAGCGGCGATTTCCTTTTGCCAGTCATCGGCCGCGAGCTCTAGCATCATCGCTCCCTGAATCGGCCCATACCCGGAGGCATGTTGGGCCAGCCTGTTGGCCTCTTCATTATAATTCCTGGGGATATGCTCAATTATTACAGACTTGAACTCTTTTAAAAGCTGAAGGCAATCTTCATAATAAATCCTCAAGATAAAACCTTGCACTCAGATCGCCCCGACAACTGATCCACAATGAGCATGGAATCTCCAAAAATTTCGACTGCATCAGCTTTGACTTCCCTTAATAATTGGATGCCTTTCAGAACGGCTCGATATTCCGCCTGATTATTGGTTGCGGAAGCTTCTATCGGCAGAGAGAAATTGTAACTTGCCCCCCGAGGCGACACAAGAATAATGCCGATTCCTGATCCGACCCCACACGAAGAACCATCAAAATATAGAGTCCATGGAACTGGTTCAACGGTGGCAATTTCTGGTCCACAATGCTGAGTTACGAAATCGGCCATTACTTGACCTTTGACGGCTTTGGCCGATTCGTACCTTAAGTCGAATTCTGACAGAGCCAGGATCCATTTTCCAATCCGTCCTTTCAAAATCGGCAATGATAGCATATACTTCACCACATCATCTTTGCATACGACTATGCATTCTGCCGATAATAAATAGTGCCTGAGCTTGGTACACGAGAAGTATAAACACAAGCATAGCCGCTCCACCGGGGAATATCTTGTTTCGGCGTCTAAGAGTCTTCTGCTGACGTAATATACCACTCGTTCTGTCCCCTCAAACTCCTGTACCAACACCGATCCAATAGCCTGTTCATCAGCCGATAAATATAATTTGAACGGCTTACCAGGCTGTGGTGGAACCAATACTGGAGGTGAAACTAGATACTACTTGATATTTTCCAATGCCTTGCACTGTTCTTCTCCCCATATGAATTCCTGGTCGGGCTTTAATTTCAACAGAGGGGTAAAAGCCTGAATTCGTCCTGACAGGTAGGATATGAATCTGCTGATGAAATTGACCTTGCCGATGAGGGACAGTAGCTCAGTTTTATTTTGTGGGGCCACAACTTTGTTGATGGCGTCTATGGTCTTGCGGTTGACTTCTATCCCGCGCTCATGAACCATGAATCCTAAGAATTGCCCAGCCGATACACGAAATGCACACTTGTTTGGGTTCATCTTCAACCCATGCTTCCTTGTGCACTCCGGTACTTGTTGTAAATCAGCCAGATGTTCTTGGTAACCTTTTGACTTGACCACGATGTCATCTATATAAATTTCCACCGATGTACCAATGAGCTTGTGGAAGATGTAATTCATGGCCCGCCGATACGTAGCACCGGCGTTATTCAACCCAAAAGTCATAACAACCCATTCGAATAAACCAAGATGACCTGGGCACCTGAAAGCCGTTTTCGAGATATCTTCTTCGGCCATTAATATCTGATTGTAACCTGCATTCCCATCCATGAAACTTATGACTTTGTGTCCTGCGGCAGCATCTATCAAGATATCGACCGTTGGCATCGGATATCCATCCATTGGTGTAGCCTGATTTAAGTTCCTGAAATCGATGCACACGCGTAACTTTCCATTCTTCTTGTATACAGGCACAATATTAGAAATCCATTCGGCGTAGCGGCACTGCCGAATAAATCCTTCTTCAATTAACTTTGTAATTTCGGCCTTTATATCAGGTAGAATCTTAGTGTTACACCGTCGTGCAGGTTTCTGATATGGCCGATATCCTGATTTTATAGGTAACCGGTGTTCAACAATGGACCGGTCTAGACCTGGCATCTCATGATATTCCCAAGCAAAGCAATTCTTGAATTCTTTTAATAAATGTATCAGTTTACACTTATACTCAGGATCCAAATTAGCACTAATATACGTCGGCCTTGATTTGCTGCTATCTCCCAAATCTATCATTTCCAATAAATCGGCCGACGTAAACCCACGCCCAAGCTTCCCGTCTTCTCGGACGAGCTGATCCATTTAATCTGAATCTTCAGAGCCGACTGCTTGGATCGGCTGTAGACCGAAATCGGACACTTTCAAGAAGTCAGTGTCCCAAGTCCTGCCAGATATGCACTTGACGTGCTCGCAGCTCCACTGTTGCGTGTCGGCCGCTGCAATGCTGCAGGAAGAATCGGCGGTGACTATCTCTGTGCTGTCGCCGACCCATTGCATGAGGCATTGATGCATTGTAGATGGGACACAGCAGTTTGCATGTATCCAGTCACGACCAAGCAGCATGTTGTAGGATCCCTTGCCATTAATAACGAAAAAAGTGGTAGGAAGGGTCTTACTGCCGATGGTGAGGTCGACGCAGAGCGCTCCGCGGGCGGGAGACACGTTGCCTTCAAAATCCTTTAGCATCATGTCCGTCTTGGTGAGGTCTTCATCGCCCTTGCCTAGCTTGCGGAACATGGCATACGGCATGATGTTAACTGCGGCACCTCCATCTACTAGTTATCTGGTGACGGGTCGTCCATCAACGTAGCCTTTGAGAAATAGCGCTTTAAGATGTTGCCATTTTTCTTCTTCTGGTTTCTCAAAAGTAGCCGTCATCAGCTCTAAAACCAGTTGTGCCATTTGTTCTTCCATTCTTGTTGCTTTGTCTCGATCATCAGGCGCCATGAATTCCATCGGCAATATGAACACCATGTTGATTTCGGCTGCCAATTCTTGATTGTTTGCTTCTTGATCGTTTTACTTTGGGCGCCACACCCGAGACTTAACATTTCTTTTCTCTGGTATCTGCCTCTTTTCTTCCTCTTGATGCTCCCACTGGCATAGGCGTTGGATCCTTCGTTTCTGGGATCTGGATAGGCCATCGGGACACCACCTAGGATTAACTGGTTTGGCCGATGATCTGGCGTATTTCCTATCTGGTTCCCTTCCTAGGGGATCCTCGTCTGACACCCTGTCATCGGCCATCTCTTCCAGCCGATCGTGCACGCTGATCCTGCCCCCCAGTCCATCCTGTTGGTCGATCTTGCTTTCTGACCGGTGGTACTGGTCAACTCTGCCCCCCAGCCGATCATGCACCGAAACGCGCTGTTCCTCTCGTCCGCGCCGATTTCTGTTGATCGGCTCTGATCCTCTGTCCCTAGAGTGTGGCTTCGGGCAATCGTTGCAGCTCAATCCGTTGCACTCCGGACAGTTATCGGCAGACGGCAATCTGATGTCGTTCTCCCAGCAATGGATGAAGAACGGACATTGCCAGTGATCTTCATGCCGGCGTATCATCTCTTCATGGTATCTTGATTGTTCTTGCTGCTGCCGATATTTACTGAGTAAGAACTGGGAGGTGACGGGCTTGCGTGGTCGTTCTGGCCCCCGCCTATTCCTTTTGATTTCTTCCGTTGTGATCTGCCTCCTGGGATCGACGGCGCCGCCCCTTCTCGCCCATTCTGACGTCAGCACCTTGGTTTGACGTGAATTTCCTCCAGTGTCAACCATGTTGGTCGGGAAGGGATGCTGATCTATCTTCATCGGTTTTGCCGATTTAGCTGGGGTTTCAAATTTAAGCCTCCCCTGCTCGATGGCCGATTGTATCTGCTGACGGAAGACTTTGCATTCATTTGTATCATGAGAAGTGGCGTTGTGCCACTTGCAGTATTTCATCTTCTTAAGTTGATCGGCCGAAGGGATGGTGTGATGCTGAGATAGCTTAATCTGTCCTTCCTGGAGCAATAAGTCGAAAATTTTATCGGCCTTTGATGTGTCAAAGCCGAATGTCTCTGGCTCTTTCTTTCCGAAAGGGCATGATATCAGTTTTTTCCCTTTCACCCATTCTGTCAGGCCGATTTCCTCCTCCCCATCGGATTCAGACCCTTCTAGGTATGCCACCTTCTTTTGGAAATTCCTCCACTGTTCAAACGGACGGACTTCCTGTCCTGACAACCGGTGGACGATCTGACTTGGGCTTTCAAACTCTTGCGCAGCATATCTTTCTTTGATTTGTGGCAGGAGGCCTTGGAAAGCGATATCGGCCAACTGTGCATCGGTCAGAGCCAGACTGTAGCATTTGTTCCTGACTTCTCTGAACCTCTGTATATATCCCATTACCGGCTCATCGCTCCTCTGCCTGAGGCTGGTCAAATCTGAGAGTTTCATCTCGTGTACTCCTGCGTAGAAGTACTTGTGGAACTGCTTTTCCAAATTGGCCCATGTAACAATAGAATTTGGTGGCAAGGTGGTGAACCACTGGAAGGCCGATCCGGACAGAGACAATGAAAACAAACGCACCCTCAGAGCATCTTGTGTGGCAGCCTCCCCGCACTGGATGATGAAATCGGAAACTTTGTAGCGGTGTGGGAACGGCAGCAAGTCATAGGCCGATGGGTATGGCATCTTGTAGGTGTAAGTTTGCACCTTTGGCTTCAATCCAAACTGGTCCTGGATCACTTCTGCTATTCTAGCCGTCTAGTCGACCTGCTGCTGATGAACGATTGCTCGCGGCGCGGGCATGTGCTGAAGAGCTAGCACGACTGGGTGATGAATCGAAGCATGCGGCGAATTCTGCTGAGCAGCTGATAGTTGATGGAGAAGTGAATCCGCCACCCCATCATATGTCATCATTGCCGCTGCACCTCTGAACGCTTCTACAGCGCTTGCCCCCCTGCCGATTTCTGATGAGAAAGGCTGATACTGAGGGACCGTCGGCCGGATGGCCGATTGGTGTGGCACCTGGATTGGATAACTCCCGTATCCGCTCGTTGGCTCGGGAAAAAACGTTGTTGCCGATGTTCCCCAAGGTACTGAGCTTGTGGGCAGCGATTGCACAGAAGCAATCTGGATGGGCTGAGATGGTGTCTGTGATGGGAGACATGGTGCACCGCTGTATCTTGGAGACGATGGGGGCAATGGAGTGTTGTACCCCTCGCGTTGCGTCAATATCGGCTGAGGAGCCGATTGGGACGTATACGGTAAGCTTCTGGCCGGGAGCGTGGTTGGCGGGGCATATGCTGGTCCCTGATAGCCTTGGACTGCTCCGCTGGCCAGAGAGCTGACGACGGCGTTATACACCGTGTTGGTCATCACTGAGGATTGGTCAATGAATGCCTGATAAACGGACTGTTGGATCATATCTGACATCTTGCCCGAATCCTCAGCAATGGTGATGTGGCGGGGAACTGGAATAGGAGCCTTCTTGACAGCCTCCCTGCTTCTGGTATGACTGAACGATTGGAGGTACATCTTCTTATAATCTTCCAGATGTTTAGCTAATTCTTCCCTCTGGTCGTCCTTGAGATCCGCTTCTGTGACCTCAATGATGTTGTTGTCGGAGATTTCTGCGTTCTTCGACATATCAGATCTTGGATTTGTCCCACCGGGCGTGCCAAAAGTGTGTTGGCGCTAAAATCGGCCGGATAGGAATCGGCCGATGGTCTTCAGCGTCGGACACACGACCGGGAGAATCTGCTTAGCTCCTGTTCGGGTTATCGCCCTGGTGCGGTTCGCGCGGCGTGCCAGTCAATCTGACCTGTTGATTGACAAGGAAATAAAGTATTAAATTCCAAGCGCTCCGATCAGCTGGGGTTCCGATCTATCCTGAAGAGCGCGTCGGCGGCGAATCGGCCGATTTGCTGTAAAGATGATCGGCTATGGATCAGCCGATAATCGTGTAATAATTGTAAAGAAGACTGCTGGAGCGATCTAAACAATTAGTACGGATGCAACACTTGAAATAGATCTAATCGGCTGTAAGATGATAAATCGAGGAAGAACGATGAGGAAGCCGATTACTCCGATCTCAAGCTGGATAACTGGTGATAATACTAGAATAACAGGTAAAACTTGCAATTCTAGTAAATATCGATAACTGGTGAATAAATCCAAACGAAACCACAACGATGCGCCCGTAGTTAAAGCTCGGATATTACTCGATAAGCGGAACCTACCAATTGGCGGAGGTCAAGTTGATGCAGCCCTACCAATCCGTACGAACTCGTGAAAGAAGAAAAGTATTAGCGAAGTCGTCGACTTGAAAATAAATTGCTGGAAAAGTAGAAGTATTGTTGTTGATTGATGTGTTAATGTCCTTTGCAAGACCCTGACGACTCCTATTTATACCCTAAAACTAGGACTCCTGGTCGATCATGACTTGTTACAACTACTATATCTATAAGAACTTTTAAAGGAAACGGACTCCCACAGAATCTTCCGCTGCCGTTCCCTAATCCAATCAGAATTCCCTTCAATTGCTCCTTGACCGACTTAGCGTGCCCTGTTGACCAACTTTTGACCAGGACCCTCCGAAATAGTCCCATCCTGTTGGCGCAAGCTGTATCACCAATCGGCCGATTTTCAACTGTTACCTCAATCGGCCGATTCCTTACAGTAGCCTTCAGATCTGCCACATCGGCCAATCTTCTCCTCCTGACACCGATTCAACACGTGTCGAAATCTGGCGTCAACACTAAGTAACGAGTTGGCTAACTGAAGTTAAGCCCTCTACCCTCTTACCTCTTCTCCCCTGGTGGGTCCGGTTGAATAGTTCTAGGTCTGGTTGCGCTTATTGTTCCTTGGATTTGATATCCCAGGTAAACTCCCTAGTGAAAGCTATATCGGTATCCATGCGCTTGCGGATTAGTTCGTATAGGCTAAGGAGTGCCAACAGAATGCCAACTAGCTTTCTTGTGCCGTTGCCGAGGAACGGTAGGCCGGCTGGCCTGGAATTTTTGCCATTTGGCAGCTCCTTTTGCGTGGACATCCCAGATGCCTTCTTGATGGTGGTTATGGTTGCACACCAAACATTTCTTAAGTTGCAAGGCCAGCCGGCCTTGACTAGGCCGGTCGGCCTGGTCTTTGTGCGTCTTTGGCCGTTTGTTCCACTGACTCGCTCATAAACGCATGCATGTTGTCCAGGAGGGTGGTTTTGAGCCTGAACATCGGAGGAGTCACTGCATGTGGGTCCTTGGATCCCTGGCACATGCCTTTCGGCTGTAGGATGTAGTTCTTCATGATGTGCTGTCACACCCGATTTTAGAAAGGAACCGAATGCATCTCATATGTGCGCCAGAATCAAGTTCATATACATATGATGGACGATACAAGTGTATATCCGAAACAATATCATAACGAGAAAGAGTGAAACTTGATTCTTAATCTTAAGGAAACAAATGAACGTTTTTAACTAGCAGTGGAACTTCATCTTCACAAGCCGATGACTGGGAAGCATACGCCTAGAACTCCACAAAATCTTTAGGGAACTCCGGACGGTTATCTTGTTCTAAGCAGCATTGATTTTAATAAAGTAAGTGTGAGTACACTTATGGTTGGTACACGGCAAGTGGAGTAAATTATATTACATGCAAGGCCAAAATCAAGAAAAAGCTGACATGGTTTGACTGCGACAAGCACCTTTAGTTGGTCAAGTTTTATTTAGAAAGCATTAACTAAGTGGAAGTATATACCAAACCCCTTAAATAACTAAAAGAGATAGGTACCATCAACACAAATAGAGAACATCAATTTAGGTCATCTTCAAGTTTAATTATCATGTGAGGGTCCAAGCCGCTCTTAACCATGAGCACTGCTGATATATCAGTTTTCACTCTGCAGAGGTTGTACACTTTACCCAATACTCGTGTTTCCCTTGATGCTCGGGTTTGCAAGGCCCTTAAACACTTCCGACATGAGTGGCAGGATTCACTACGAGGCCTTTAGAAAGATTCCCTAACTTTCAACGGTCCGCTAAGGTTTCAGGCCGCAGTGGTCATAACCCTCCCTAATGAGGAAGACGCCTTAACCATGATCATATCTTAGCCTCAAGATGACCGAGCTAAAGTTTCTAATTAATTAGCCAAGACCAGAGCCATGTAGTATTGTGGTTGCACTATTTTCCTAGGTGGTTCTCCATGTTCCAATTAATGCAATGATCTTAAAGTTATCACCATAAAGGTATTCCAGAACATGAAGTAAAACAAGTGTAGCATAGTTTCCAAGTTAACCAACCATAGTCTAAGTGGATGAGCAACTAGCATTGCTACAACATAAAGTAAACAACCCATGTTTAATCAAGGAAGTTCAAAAGAAAACTAGGCATATCCTTAGTTTGGGATCCATCATGTTATAGACACATGCATGCATATAAAGTAAATGTGTATTTAGAAAGTTATTAGGACTGGAATATGATCAAGGACCACTTGCATTCCTCAAAGAGTTGCTGCTGCTCAGCGGTGTCTTCAAATCCTTTCTCTTGCGGATCCTAGAACTGCGTACCGTCTATCACACCACACAAGTTCATACAAGCAAGCAAATGCAACAAATAAGAAACAGTACACCAAACAATGTAAACAGAGTAAAACAAGGTTATAAAGCTGTACAAGGATTGCATGAGTGCAAGAATCGATGAAAATAGAGTTAAAACGAAGAAGTTAAGGCTAAAACATGGTTCTAGGGGCTTATTTGTAAAAGATTTGAAATTAAAAGGGCTCTGACCGAAGAAACCGAGGACTAAGACATAAATAAACCTTAAACCTAGGGGTTAGATTGAGAAACAGAGGGGTTAGGGAGGGCGGGTTCTATTTTAGAAAAGATCAGGGGCTAAAATAGAAGAAAAAGGGTCTATTTGTAAATACTTTTGAACTACGGTGGAGCGCGGGTTGATTTTGGTAAAGCCCAGGGGCTCTCTTGCAAAACATACTAGGGTTGACCAGTATGGGTCTGTTTGACCCCGGTCTAGATCTAATCTAGGCCGTCGGATCCCGATCAGGCCGCGCAAGCACGAGGAGGGGATCTCGGGCGGCGGACTCGCCGGAGTTCGCCGAAATTGGCGCTCCAGGGGTGGTTTCGCATGGGGAAAAGTTGAGAAGAGAGAGCACGAGGTGGGGAACGCGTTTAGGGGCTTTGGACGGGGCGCTGAGGGCCGGGGAAGGCAGACGGCGGTGAGGCGCGGTACGGAGGCGCCGACGAGCGATTGCGCGCGAGGGAGAACGAGAGAAAGAGGGGGGGGGGGGGGGGAAGAGGCCGGGGAGTGACCCTACTGCGCGGCGAAGCTCCGGCAGCGGGCGAGGGCGACGTAGCGGTGGTAGAATGGCGAGATGGCGGTGCTCCCGAGCTCAGTGGTGAAGGCGGCGTCATGAGCTAGGGTTAGAGCTTGCGCGGTGAGGGGCGGCGGCTGCGGGTTGATGAGGGGCCATGGGTCTTGGCAGCTGCTATTTATGAGGCCGAGGGGGGGCTCCGACGTGCGAGCCCAGGGGTGGCGTGGGGGAGGCGTGCCTCGGCTGGACTTGGGCTCGAGTCCGAGCCTGGCGCGAGGTCATGGACGGGCCCGACACGCGAGTCCCGCCTGGCGGTGAGGGAGAGAAGGAGAGAAGAGGAGGGCGTCAAGTTGGGCCGCTGGGCTGGGAAAGGAGGGGCGGAGCGGCCTGCTGGGCTGGGCCGCGTGGGAGGAAAGGAAGAAGAAGAGAGAGAGAGAAAGACGGAGTGGGACTGGCCTAGAGGGAAAAAGAGAGAAAAAGAAAAGAAAAGAAAAGAGGGATTTTTGAAATAAAGAGATGCACTCAAATTCATTTGAATTTAAATTTAGAATATAAGTTCAACTGAAAGACAAGCAATAAAACAATGCAATGCGGCAAGAAATGCACAAGACCTATATTTCCTTATATTTATTTTTATGGCTAAGTAAATTATTTATAATTCACGAAAAATGTTCTAAAATCGAAAGGAATTTAAATAGAACCTTATCGAGCTTGCAACAAATCTAAAAAAATTTATTTAGGTTCCTGATTTGAAAATTAGGGTGTTACATGTGCCGATCAGGATCCCTTCTAGATGTGTTTGTTTGCATGCACGACGAAGTTCGTCCTCATTGGCCACAGTGCCAGGCCGGCCGGCCAGGCCGGCCGGTTTGGGATTTCTCCCAAACTAGCTAAATTTTGTACACTGAGCTCCTGCAATCACATATTCATCAGAACTAGTGGAACTCATTAGTTTAAATAAATTTAGCTTGGTCTAGGCCTTGTAAATATGAATTCTGGAGTAATGTTGGTGGTCAAAATCATCGGAAATCGACCACCAACAACTACTTACCCCTACATGTTTGGAAGGATTTTCTACCGAGTACAGGCTCGGCACATATGGGATGGTCTCAGCGCCCATGAGCCCCCTGCTTACTTGTAGCTAGGCTTTACCTTTCTCAATATGCTCTGCAGAAAACTGAGATGGATATGAGACACCAAGGTATCCGAAGCCAAAGCGTGTGCGCTTCTGCATAGGCTGGATCCGCCTGCCTAGACATGTGTACATCACTGACACTCCAGTAACTCCAGCATATCTGTGCTTCTTGATCATGCCGAGCCGCTCCTCGATTTGGCTCATGTCACGACATGCCATTGTCCACTCGCCACGAATCCTGAGTGCCCCGGCGGTCCTTTCGGGAAGTGGGGGATGATGGTTTTCAATGTAGAACCACCGCTCCCTCCACCCAGACAAACTAGTCGGGAATTTGTAGGGGATGTACTTCTTTTACATCCCCTACCTCAATTGCAATCTGGCACCACCAACTTCATACATGGAATTCTCGCTGGGCTGTTTGAGGTCGAAGTGGGGTTCTATCCCCAAGAAGGCTTCACAGAAATGAACAAAGATGGAAATGTGGAGAACAGAATTGGGGTTGAGGTGATGGAGTTGGATGCCATAATAGAAGAGAAGACTGCGAAAGGAATCAGATGCGGGCAGGGCCAATCTGCGCTCAACAAAATAATGAAGCAAAACAATCTCCTCCGACCCTTCATATGGTCTGTTATCACCAGTGGCAGAGTGCCACTGGATTACCTCCTTGGGCTGCAGGAGGCATTCATCTACCATCGTTTGCAGATCAGCTTCAAAGCACTTACTTGTTCTCCAGTCATCCCTAGCGGTGGCAGCGGTCTTGGATTCTTTCCCTTTCCCTTTGGTGGCGCCTTTCTTGCCCGTCATTCTTGATGTCATGAGCTGTTTCACTCGCATACGCTCAAGGGCTGAGGATGGAGGTGGTGGAGATGCACTCTGGGAAGCTGGGGCTCTCAACGACTACTTTCCGCACAGGGAAGGAGCTTGAAACAACCTAGATCTAATTCTGGGAGCGGCAGCGGCTGCAGGACAGAGGAAGACGAAACGCTATGGCAGTAAATAGGGTGAGCGAAAACCCTAAGTCACCGCGCGGTTAGATAACCAGCGGCGGGCCCGGTTTTAGTGTGCGGAATGCCAAAGGTTTTTTTCCCTCAGGAGAAGATTTGTTTTGAGTAGTAATTTCGGGTTACTCTAGGAATGTTATTTGCTTAACCATTTTTTCAGGGATGCTATCCCGAAAAAAGGGGTCTCCAAATTTTTGAACCAATTTACTCATTTTAACCATCAAATCAAATTCTTATTTTTTTTAACAATCCATGCCATGATGCTTTGGGTCCTTTTTTCCAAACCTTGGGATTTAGATTCAAGGCTCGGGGGCTGTGGGACACGTGTCATCAACGGCCTATTTTTCAATTTTTTTGGAAGGTAAAGAAAGAAGATTCAAGACTAATTTGTCCCTTAGCTTGATTCTTCGATTAAACTTAAGGATCCGGGGCTACTCCATATGGAGTGCGAGTTAATCGCACCCCATATAAAAGAAGACTTGAAAACTACTCGGGGCATAAGCACCTCACAGCCGCGATACAGCCAAGAAAGTACTCGGATGACACGTTCAAGACGAAGTTTGGAAGAACTCGAAGACGCCTTCAGAAGAACTCGGAAGCCAGCAGTACTCGACTATGAAGAGCTCGGGGGCTTGTCAGACCCGGGGCCACGGTACAGCGCACATGGCATACATATTCTAGGATTAGGGATGGGACATGGCCTACACCCTATTCCAATTGTAACTACTCGTACAGGAGTAGGACTAGTAGAAACAGAAGGAAACTACCCAAGTAGTACTCGAGTAGGACTCCTGAGCTTGTATTTGGCTAGGACTTCCATGTAACCCTATCCCCCCAAACTATATAAGGGCGGGCAGGGACCCCATCAAAAAGACACATCATCTAAGGCAATACAAACCACCACACATGACATAGGGTATTACGTATACTGCGGCCTGAACCTATCTAAAGTTTTGTGTTCCTTGCACCTTCAAGTTCCTGATCTCGGCGACACCCCACCTACAATCTACCACCTTGGGGTTATCCCTCGGAGGGCTTGGAGGTTAAACACCGACAGCGACTATGTCATTTTAAAAAAAAAAGAAAATAAAAAGAAGAAAAGTAAAAGAAAAAAAAAGGAAAAAAAGAGCCAAGATGGGCCTGCTTTATTTCTATGTAATTCCTAACTTTGGATGGGAAAATGAAGTTATATTTTTGCAGCCCATGGAAAACTTGTAGAACGGATAAAGGTGCCCAAGAGGCATACCATCAACTTCGGCATCTCGACTACTTTGTCCTTCATCCTCGACGACACAGTTCGATTTGAGGGGCACGCCATCTACTTCGGCGATGACTACTTCGGCCTTCATCCTCGTCGACACAGTTCCATTTGAGGGGCTCGTCATCTACATCGGCGACGACTACTTCGGCCTTCATCCTCAATGACACAATTCGACTCGAGGGGCTCGCCGTCTACTTCGATGATGACTACTTCTGCCTTCATCCTCGTCGCCCAGTTTGGCTTGAGGGGCTCACCATTTACCACGGCAACGACTACTTTGGTCTTCATCCTTGTTCACACAGTTCGAATCGAGGGGCTCCGTCACTCTTCGGCGATGACTACTCCACTTTCATCCTCGATGGCACAATTTGGCTCGAGGGGCTCGGTGTCTACATCAGCTACGAGTACTTCGCCTTCATCCTTGTCGATGCAGTTCGGCTCGAGGGGCTCGCCATCTACCTCCTCGATGTCAGCTGCATCGACTGCGTGCGAAGCATCTTTGCCGCCTTCGCCACGAACCCCGGACAAGAGGGGCTATGGCGGGACCATGGAGGACTAGCACAACCTGGTGGGCAAGTCTTGCCCGACGCTCGTGACAAAG
Organism: Panicum miliaceum; assembly: GCA_032594955.1. NCBI lineage: Eukaryota > Viridiplantae > Streptophyta > Magnoliopsida > Poales > Poaceae > Panicum > Panicum miliaceum. The sequence goes on from CM064059.1 coordinate 36,118,676, forward strand.
ACCCAAAGGCATTGCTGCCTTCGGCAGGACCAAGACAACAACGTTCTACTTCAACTATGTCGGCTACACCGAAGATGGACTTGCTACTTCAGCTACGGGGAAGAGGAACCGACTACTTCATCTACTTCGACTGCATCAACTATGACAGAGTGTTTCGAGATTATGATGAGGCACAACCGGTTCCGAAGATGTGAACACTCGAGTACCAAGGCTCCGAAGGCAAAGCCGATGGGTAATGTTCTGAGGCGAAGACTTCCCCAACTATGAAGCCTATCTAGCTCAGTCGGTAAAGCAAGAGGTACCTCCAGCGTCTTACAAAATGAGGACAAGCGACAAAGCTTTTGCCCATCACCATTGCCGAGGACAGCTTCGTCGGCAAGACCGAAAGCCTCCTTTAGTTCAGTTGTAGCTACCTTGTATGTAAATTTCTGCTAATGATATATAGGTCTGGGCAACTTCATATTGATTCAGCTACTCTGCCTTGCTGTACCAGCTAAGCCACAGTAGCTGAGGGGCTACTGTTGGGGGAATTGCCCAGCCCATGTAGTAAATGGGCCTAATGGAAAAGCCCAAGAGTCTATTTGTAAATGTTGTACCCACCAAGGGTATGGGTGCAAAGTGGCATTCCCCTCCTCTATATAAATTACCCAAGAGGTCATAAGGAGAGGACTCTCGGGGGAGCACTCCACATTTGCTCTCTCTTAATTGGTGCCTTCATACTTCTCACTAGTCACCCTTTGTACCTCCCTCTCTCTTCTCTGTCTGGTGGAGTGAAATCCCCAACAGTGGCCACTGGGTGCTGGTAGTCATTGTCATGAAGTGGAATCTCGTATTCTATCTAGACTCCACGAAAATTGTGCCGAAGCGAAAGTTCCCGAACGTCCAACAAGTTGTTAATTGGTAAGTTTGTTGTAGGTTTGTTTCTATATATGCAAATTTTTGAACTCTTTAATGTTGCTAATCACTACAGCTCCATGCAGTGCCTTTGGAAAGTACATGCACACTAAAGGAGTGAAACCAAAGTCCAAAGCAGCAGCAAAACTCATGCATAGGACCGATTTTCAGGTAATTCTAGCAAGGAAATGAAGGATTCCCTCATCGATGCAATATTGCCTTGATTTATGCCATTTAATATACCATAACATTTTTGTGTATTGTAGTGCGCTCAACAACCACCAGGGAGCATGCTATGTGGTTTCTACGTTGCAATCAACATGATAAGCCTGGTGTGTGATGGAACAACCTAAAAAAAGGTGTTGTACAACGCGTTTATGCATTAATCACTTGTTCTATTTTTTTACTATTTGCCAACATACTTTTTAGTAAGCATGGTGTTCTGCAGGATTATAAAGCACCACCCGGCCCAATTTCCAAAGACTCATATGAGATGATCCGGGATATGCTATGTGATTTCATCATCAAGGATGTCATCCCACCAGACGGTCGCTGCTACCACGGTCCGCTTTGAAACTGTGAGAACTTGTGATTATGACATGTGGAGAAAATTTGACCTTGATATACATGTGTACATGTGTATATTTATATTAGGGTAAAGGTTACATTTTTGTGAACTTGAGATGATATGTGAGGTTGCAATGTAAACTTGTGATATGTAATTATATGTTTATGTTGAGTTCTTATATTGTAAACCTGTCCTTGCTGCTGTGGAGTATATATATTGCTTGTAGGTTAAGTTGGCTGCTAAATCCTGGCTGGTTCCAGGATGCAGCCAGGAAACAGGCCAGCCCAATTGGTCTGGCACAGCTATAGGTACCGAGCATCATGCACAGCCCGTGACCTTTCAAAGTAACACGTTACCTTTAAAACATCAACGGTGACGAACTTTAAGTGAAGACCATCACCTTTGAAACATCAATGGTAACGGGCAACAAATGAAATTCATTACCATTGATAAGTCATTGGTAACAGGCGAAAAAAGATAAAACCGTTACCAATGACACATGAAAGGTAACGGGCATACATGACGCCCGTTACCAATACTGACAGTGGGCCTAGCGGGAGCTGCCGCACGGGGTGATTGGTAACGGCCTTTAGTAATGACCATTAAGGGCGCCCGTCACCAACTCTGACTGTGGCCCAGAAGGAGCAGCTGCAAGTGGTTATTGGTAACAGCCATTAGTAACGGGCTTGTATAGTCGCCCGTTACCATTATAGACTGTGGGCCCAGCAGGAGCTGGCGCAAGTTGTGATTGTTAACGGCCTTTAGTAACGATTGTTATCCGACGCCTATTACTTTTTGCACGTAATTGGTAACCTTACCAATGGCCGGTAATTAATAACCCATAAACGGTAACGTTGGCTATGCCCGTTACCAATGGCCATCTTTGCCCGTTACCAATGTCAGTCTTTCACATAGTGTTGTATTCTTGTTGTCTGCTAGAACGTGCCAAACAGTGAGTGCGCCATATGCAACCTGTATCGCAGCACACCTGCCATACCTTCTACGAAAATTAGATGATCCTATTTCAAAAATCAGATATTTCAAAATTCTCAGACTAATGATGGGAGAAATTGGACCAGATGTGAGTCTGACCAAGAAAAATAGCTGGATAAGGATAGGTATGGATGCAGACTTGATGACCTTTCTGGAGGATCATCAAGCCTACTTGATGATCCCTCATCATTGGATAAGGAGATGAACATTCAAAATATATATTGGAAAGTAGGGCAAATGGAAAAACATGATAATAAGTAGATTGGTTTGATTGGATTGGATGTTTCTCGATCAGCATTGGTCCTTTATGTTTTTAGTATGCTATATGCCTCAAAAACCTGCCTAAAACAAATCTACAACTTCTAATTTGGAATAAATTTTGGACCCTTCGTTTTTGGAAACACTATACGTTTTTTAAATGGGGAAAAGGTGACGAGCAACAACCATCATAGGTGACGAACATCACATCTCCCACCAAAGATCATAACTATTGGCTCATTATACACTACTAGAAAAGATGCTTATAGCACCGGTTATAAAGTGCTATAAGTACCGGTTATGCAACCTATACTATGTATCCGGGACTAAAAGTCTCAGTATACGCGGTACTCGGTGATACTTTCACCCGTTTTGGATAAAATATATTTTAAACCTGGAAAGAGGCCCGCACACTCGTGACGTCCCAATTTACAAAATATGCGCGTGTGCGGTGGATGGGATTCGAACCTGGGACCTCTTGCCTCGTGCATATCTTCCTTACCATCTCACCTACACAGCGGTTGTGGTTGAGGAAGATATGCTTTTCTTTTGAACTAACCCATGGAGAACCTTTTAGTACCGGGTGAAAACACAAACCGGTACGTTACCAGCCGGTACTAATGTGGGGGGAAGCATTAGTACTAGGTAGAAACACCAGCCGGTGCCAGCTATATATTTTTCAGTTTCTGGCTTTTGGGGCCATTTACCTTTTGAACATAACAAAAAATAGCGATCCAAAAGTGCCCGGAAGTTCAAAGAAACAGGACCTTAGTCATGGTAATCAGGTGCTATGAGCCATCACAAAAAATCAAATAGACAGTTTGTTGCTTTGCATTGGCTGAAGACATGGTTTTGCATATAGAAGTGACCGTCTCAAAGCGCTCCTTGGTAGGGGACGGGAAAGTTTGGAATGGATAACTATCATGGACTTCGCAATATCGAAATGAAGGGACACTCTACTGGTGCTCGTAGCTAAGAGGGGGAGGGGGTGAATTAGGCAAATTTAAAACCTTAACATATGGCTCAAACTAGTTTGCACAAAATTTAATTTAGAATATGCTATCTAGATGTGCAAAAAATATGGTTCATCTAGTGTGAAACCCTTATCCCAAAATAAGTTTTGCAACCTATTGCCAATCCTAGCAAGATACTACACTAAAAAAGTAAAGGCACACAAGTTGCAAGTATGAAATGCGAAAACGTAAAGGAGGGGATGAGAGGAAGCAAACTGTTGACGTGAGAATTTATCCCATGGTATCGGTAGGAACTAAGCCACCACTAGTCCATGCTGTTGAAGCACTCACAAAGAGTATTGCTTTCCGGTCACCAATTCTCTTCGGAACTCCCCATGACTTGCCACAAAAAGGCTCGGCCACTAAGGCTCTCACCAAGTCCCCCGGTCACCTTGATGCCGCCTTCACTACGGAGCTTCCCAAGAAGGAGGGGTCTCCTCGTCCCCCGCAGAAAGCCATTGTCGCCACTCCACACTAAGCCGGATGATCGAAGACTTGCCGACGAACCATAAAGTCTCCAAGGGGCCGGCACACCAAGATTACAGCAGTGGTTCACTCTAGAACTATGCACAATGCAGCAACACCTTACTCTCTTACTCTCTCTTAGCCTAATCTAGCACTAACACTCTTAAAGCTTGTGCTAAAGCCTATGGATATGACTACTAAGCACTTGGATGGCTTGGAGACATTCTGATCACAGTGTGTATGCTTCCTCTAAACTCCAGCAACCTCAAATGGGTGAGAGAGGGGGGGGGGGTATAAATATCCCAACAACTCCAACGAGTTGTTGCTCCAACGGCCAGGAAAAGAACAGTAGGGTTGGATGAACATACGTTCTATGTGGGTGGGTGCGGTTCATCCGGTCACTCTCTTTTTGCCAGATAGCCGTTGGCCCCTTCTACCACGCAAGCTTTTCCTTGCATCATTGCACCGACACCTTCATCCGATGCTTCATCTGATGTCCGTCGATTCATCCGGCGCTGGAGGCTTTTCTCCCAAAACCTTCTGTCTCTCTGAGCAATCAAACTATGATTTGTCGAATCATACGATGCTTGGGGACCGGTTCATCCGACGCTGAAGACTTTCCTTCATTTGATCGTCGTTTCAATTCTGCATTGCACTGATCCGTTCATTTTGGATACTGATGAGGACATCACCAAGATGGATATGCACGAGCCATGGCCTTCGCCAAGTTACAAGTCCTCATCAACTTGGACTCCGTGTTCGGTTCGGATTCAGCAGACCACTCTGGACGAAATCGGCCACATCAAAACGAGACGTTCTTTGATGCATTGGAAAGCTAACAATGAAAGCTTTCTTTTGGTTCTGGTCCTAGCTCCAGAATGTTCATGGATCATTCTATGTGACCATGAAAAGGTGCCGCATCACCTATTTTGGGCCAAGTTGGCCTTTGTATCGTGTCGGACCTTAAGCCCATGTTGTGGGCGCCCCCTGGTCACCCCCAACCCTAGGTCGCCCCCTTTCTGCTATAAACTCAGTAGCCGCCACCAAATTAGGATTTTAGATTTTGTTTAGTTCTAGTTTTCTATTGAGAAATAGACTTCTTTCATTGTAACTGTAACGTCGAGTCCTTTTGCTGTGAATCAGGGCCCCCGTACTTGTTCTTCACCACTATGGCGATTAGTCCTTTTGTGATCCGAGCTTGAACCCCATACTTGTCTTTACTTCATACTCATCTGCAATTTCAGATTGTGTGTTTATACTTTCTTGCTTGTGTTCTTCCATTCGCTTGCAGGGAATAGCCTTTTTGGCAAGGTTAATCAAGTTGTGCTTGGTTGATAACCAAGTTGCAGAGATTCGAATCGTAACTGATTAGAAGCCCGGATCGACAACGTTGACACTCCACCAATTGAATTTACTATACCAATCGGAAGATCGGGCCAGTGCTACATCAGATACCGTCGGATTATCCGACCCGTTAATCCTTGCCGTCACTTGTCCAAATCGTCTCGGCTATCATTTGGACACCCCTAAAATATTCTCTCTGGTTTTTCACTATAACTTTAGCACCTTGATAGCGATTTAGATACCTTGACTATGGATTGGACTTCATCTATAAGACCTAGAAATCCTACAAACTTGAGCTCATAAATTTGTTAGTCCCATTGACTATGTTGTCACACAATCACCAAAATCACAATAAATGGCCCAATGGGGTCATGTTTCTTACATCTACTATAGAGCAAAGACAAAGGTGATGGGCTACATTAGAAGTGCGTCACATTGTTAGTCTATTAAAGGCAATAGGCGTTGTTAATGCCCATCACATGTATTACAAATGACAGATTATTACAAACGGCAGGCTATAATGAAGACCATCACCTTTAATTTGTCAAAAGTGATGGGCCCCCGAGGCTGGGGCAGGCCCAGGGATATTCAACAAATTATTTTTACTAATCCATGGTATTGAAAAATATATATGCAAAAAATAGGGTAACAGTTTTTTTAGCTTCTAAATTTTGAATACCTACTCTTTCGATCCTAGGCCTGCCGCAGCCCCGAGGTGATCCCAACCTAGTGGCCTTAAGGATTACAAGCATCTATCATGTCCATCACATTAACACATTTGTTGTTATAGGTGGTGTGCATCATGTGCCCGTCCCTTTTCATGCGCCATCCGTATATTACATGTTTTGACATAGTGAAACCATATCTCACGGTTTTCTCGCCATTGAGCATCTTTCATTCACCATAACTCTCGCACCCAGACTCAACATTTGGCAATCCATATGTTTGTTCTATTCATCTTTGATCTGAGCTTCTAAACAGAACATAGCAAGCACCGTCTCAAGACAGTTTGTTTGTTTAGCTCAAGACATGGTTTTGCGTATAGAAGCTACCGTCTCTGATGCGGCTACAAAGCAAGGCCTTGATGCAATGGCTACGTCCGGCGACTGTGTCTTCCCTCGTGGAATGGTTCACGGTGAAAATCAATGCCTACGTACATTCGCGTCATTGCGTGCAAGTGGTACCGAGCTAATCTATTGCACAATCGTCGTACTTGCATAAAATATAAATCATATTACTTTGTGCAAATTTTAATATATACGATCAGGCTGTTTACACTATATATGAGACAAATTACTTGCTGGATTGTCTAGCTCTATCCGGTGCACCAGCTAGTACATATATACCCAGCTGCACACTCAACAAGATAACCTGACGACCTGGCAATGCAACAGTAACTGTGTGTGGATTCTAGCTACATCAGCAAGGCTGGCCGAGGCCAGCCACAGTGTCTTTGTTCTCATTAATTGTTAACAAACGCCTGAATCACGCATGCACTGTGGATCTCCTTCGATCAAAAGATCTCACGACATGGGGATTTATTCGCTCCGCTTTGACTTTTGTAAATATGTATATATATATATATCATATATATTCCACTTGTCATGCGGAGACGGTACCTGTATCACCTCTCCGCCGCCAGCTCAATCGATCGAGCTGTAGACAATGGTGTCCTTCAAGGCACGCCGGAGCGAACCGCGGCTGGTGTCGCCGGCGCGGCCGACGCTGCGCGAGGCCAAGGCGCTGTCCGACATCGATGACCAGCACCTGCTCCGGTACTACGAGACGGTCGTCGGCTTCTTCCGAACCTGCCCCGGCCGGACGGGCAGCAGGCCAGCCGACCTGAAAGGGACGATCAGGGCGGCGCTCGCGGAGGCGCTGGTGTACTACTACCCCGTCGCCGGGCGGCTCCGGGAGGAGACCGGGGGAAAGCTCGTGGTGGACTGCACCGCGGAAGGGGTGGTGTTCGTGGAGGCCGAGGCCGACGTGCGGCTGGAGGAGTTCGGGGAGCTGCTGTGCGACCCTGGTGGCATCAAAGCCGTCATTGGAAGACCACTGCTCTTCATGCAGGTACGCGCGCGTAAACTTATATATGTAGCTTTCTTTGTTTCTTTCTACTTGCATTTGCATGAAGAAATCGGGTAAATATATACTCTATTACATGACTATGTAATACCATGGTTTCCTTTCCTCGGTCATTATTTTCTTATTATTTTAAGGAAGATTTATTGGGTCTCTTTCGCAATCTCCTATGAATTAGTGACTAATAAATATCCCTGAGGACACGTTACGAGTTCCCGAAACATGACTATGCAACGTTTTCTGAGCGATGCACCGAAAGATTCTGTTACTAGAACAAACCGATACCGGATGCGTAGAAACATGTATGGCATTGTAAGTTAGAATAATACATGTTTGTCATTTTAATTTTGGAACTTTTTTCTTTTTCGGATGGATTCTGGTGTACAGAATTGTTGTTGTGTTTCTTAAGTTTCTGAATTTCATAAATATTGCATAAGTATGTTGAGAAAAAGCCATATTTTCTCTTCCTTTTCTACTACTACATGGCTTTCATCTTTTGACAGGTTACAGAACTCAAATGTGGCGGATTTGTTGCCGGATTTCACATGTGTCACAATATTGCCGACGGCTTCGGTATGATCCAATTCATGATGACGGTAGCTGAATTAACAGTTGGTGAAGCATTCCCAAGCCTTCTTCCCGTTTGGAAAAGAGAGCTTCTAAGCACGGCACACAGCCCGTCCCCCACCACATACCCAAACCCGGCATATCAACCGTTGCTAAATAGCTTAGACTTCACATCTGATGACTTGATGCTGTCAACTCCACCACATCGCATGATAGCTGAATATTTGGTCTTTGGGCATAGGGAGGTGGCAACTCTACGGAGCCACCTACCGGGATACCTCGCCGATTCAACAACATCCCTTGAACTGCTAACTGCTGTCATGTGGCGATGCCGCACAATAGCTCTGGGATACGAGTCTAGTCAGAGAGTGCGCCTTATGATAACCATGAACGCGCGTGGCAGGTGGAATCGCCATACCCTCATCCCATGGGGTTATTACGGAAATGCACATTTCTCCCCAATAGCAGAATTAACCGTCGACGAGCTCAGCAGGCAGCCACTTGCCGACACGGTTGAGCTCGTGCGCAAAACCAAGCTCAGTGTGACCATGGAGTCCATGAGATCAATGGTGGATACCACTGCTTACATTCGCCAGTGGCCCTCTCTTACAATGGACAGGACGTACGAGGTTTCAGACACAAGATGGATCGCTGCAGGGAACGGATTGCAGCTTGGTTGGGCTGAATATGTGGGTGGTGGCATACCATTGGCCGGTGACCTTACTTCGAAGCTGGGAAGCCATCACATGAGGTGCAAGAACGAAGATGGCGAGGACTCCACGGTGGTGTCCCTGCTACTGCCAAGGCCGGCGATGGAGAGGTTCAAGAAAGAGATGGATGTTTGGCTCAAGAAACCTGAGAAGAATTTAGTTATACCCAGTTCCCTCTAGAAGCTAGTAAGGTATATAAGAATTTGTTGATTGCTAAGTGATCGTTTGCTCAATAGCTTTCGATTTGTTGTCCTGAAATGGCTGCTCATGCGTGTAATGAAACCCATTTGGTATTTTAATTACTTAAATATGAGGACAAATAGTTGATTCTTTTTAATTTGATTTTTGAGAGGAGAAACAGTAGTTGGTTATTTTTGTTCTTTAGTTTTCTCCCGCAGAAAGATTTTTATTTTTTACTGTCTAATTTAGATCACAGTTAGATAATTTTTTACTTTTATATTTTGCGAGCAGAAGCTGTGGGACCTTTTTCCTGTCTTCAATGTCTGCTGAGAGAAACAATTAGTTTTTTTCTAATGTTTGAAGGCAAACAATTGTTTTTTTTTATTGTTCACCTTTTCGTAGGAGAAAGGGTTGACAATTTTAATAGTATATGTGCATGGTACCCAACACAGCTAGCACCATGTTCTTTCCCTTTTCACCCCTCAATGTAAAGCAAAATATGATGTCAGCTCGTGAAGTCGCTACTTTGTTGGAGACGCCCTTATGTATCACATACTAACAGGTTAAAGACTCCAAAAGGTTTTCTTGGTGTCATCTTTGAAGCGCCATTTGAAGCGCACTGGATCCAAAATATTTTGTGTTTCCAAAAAAGGTTAATGAATAATGACTCCAAATGGCTCCAAAAGTCAATACAATTTAAAGCGCACGGGTCCAAAATATATTGGGAAATTTTAGAGTGGTTGAAAAAATGAAGGAAATCCAACGATCAGAAAATAGGAGGTACTTAGAAAAAAGGTACTTGAAACTACCAAATAGTTGGGGTTAGTACCAAAAATAGTGGGACCGGTACCCATATTAATTTATTTTTTCAATTTGATAAAAGGGTATAGGGGTAATTTTTTTGATGTAGAATGGTTTGATCCAAGCTTTACCCAGCCGGTTGGACTTGGATTTCGTTGTCTATATAGGCTAGGCAAGAATCGCTCGTACCATCGCCGCCGCGCGCTTGCATGGGGTGGTATACAGGCGCTAAATCGTGCTCCATGACATGAATCACGTTTCCATGCTGGCAACTGGCGAGGCCAGCTACACTTGCTCGGCCGCCGGCGCGCTCGCGTGGGTGCCTTGCTGGGCAACTCGTGCTCCCCGAGTGCGGAATCGAGCTCCACCACCATTTGTACCCTGACGTGTACAGTGCGTACAACTCCTCTGCTGTCAAAGCGTGGGCTACGGGCGTTTCTCTTGTGGCTCGAAACCTAGAGGTGGTGGTAGAGCCAGCATACATTGAATCCACAGCACTAACTTTGGTATGGTTAAGGGCTGTTTGGTTCCCATGGTCTAAAATTTAGACCTGCACTTTTGGTCCCCTCTTAGACATTGGAGAACCAAACAAGTGGTCTAAAAGTACATGTCTAATGTTTAGATCCCATTAGACCATTAGTCCCTCCAAGGTATGCTAAAACGGTCTAATAGTGGTCCCAGGTGGGCAAAAGACACCCACTACCCCTCCCACCCACCCCTCTCTCTCTTTACCTACCCCCACCCTCTCTGCCCCGTCCCACATCCCCGCACCCCCACTTCCTCTGCCGCCGCATGCCATCACGAAATCCCAGCTGATCCGCCGCGCCGCTGCACCCCACGCCGCCGGCCACCGCACCACTCGCCGCCTCCAGCTCCACCGCAGCACTCGCCTCCGCCAGATCCACCGTCTCTCTCGTCGCCGCCACATGCGGCGCCTCCCCCGCAGCTGCCAGTCCCGCATCCCTATCCTCCCCGAGCTTCCCGCGCTGAAGATGGAGGGCCACGACGACGACGGCTTGAGGGATTTGTCCCCCCGCCGCAGCCGCTTGTTCCCCCTGCCGGCTTTGACTTCTTCTCCCGGGCTGATTCATCTCTTCCGGGGTCATGCAACACCCATACTCCCCGAGCAGGGATTCAGGCCCTCGACCTCAACTCACAGGCCGACAACCTCAGCTCGGGGTTCCCATATCTCGCTGCTTATTCCAACATGCTTCAGGGAGATGTCCATGGTGCCGGCAACATGGGCCCTCCCTCCCATCAACAGCCGTGCCAGAGGTCGCGGTAGCTGAACCCTCAGCTTACGCGTGCCTCGCACTGGCGGAGGAAGCGGCAGCAAGGGCGGCCGTGGAGGAGGGCGCGCCAGGTCGTTGCCACTCGGTGGGGGCCGTGGCGGACTCATGGTCGAGGATGCTGCCGCTGGCCGAGGCCGCGGCGCATCCATGGCTGATGATGCCGCTTGTGGCCGTGGCCGCGGTAGATCAAGGACGGTCGGCACTTCCAGCAGTGGAGGTCGCGGTGGTCGTCGAGGAGCGACCAGTGCGGGTGCTGCAGAACCGACAACTTAAATGTCAATGATGAAGAATATGTTGAAGAAGACGGTGAAGAGGAAGGATTTTTCCGGGGCTCACAGGTAACCCTTCTGGATCTAGCACATGATTTAGGTCCAGCACGATATGTTGTGTTCTGAAATTATTGCATATTTGTGAATGTGAATTGGCATCCATTATATGTGTAGCATACTGTTGTTAACTGAAATTCTTGCATATTCTTGTGTAATGCACTAGAAAAGGTGTGACAAGGCAAATTGGTCAGAGAAAAATACCTATACGCTTTGTGAATTGTGGGTTGAGCAAATTAGAGCAGGGAATTGTCATAAAGGAACAATGTCAGGTCGAGCTTACGAGATCATTGCATAAAAGTATCAAGCTAGAACTGGACTGAAACATGACAGGAAGCAGCTGAGGAACAGACTTTCTCAACTGAAGCAGCTGTACACCTTTTGGTTGTTCCTGCAAGCACAAAGTGGCTTGGGCCGTCACCCCAATGGGACTGTTCTCGCTCCTACTTGGTGGTGGAAATTACACGCTAAGGTACACCTTATTTGTTGCTGCTTCTTTTCCATCCAGTTAATTGCTGCCCGAGTAGTGACTAACTGCAACACTCCAATTTGTTTGCAGGGTAAACCTGAATGTAAGAAACTCAGGTATGGTGCTCCACAGAATCTAGATCAGATGGAGGAAATGTTCCAAGATGTCATTGTGGATGGGAGCACATCCTATATTTCTGGACAAGACAATGCTGATGAAGAAGAATCAGAAGAACTTGAAGATGAGCCAGAAGACAGATCCTGCCGAAGATCCTGCAGAAGAACTTTAGGGCTATGACTGCAGCCCTATGTGTACAAACAGCCGCAAGAGGTCAAGCAGTGTTAGCACCAAGTCCACTGCTTCAAGTCCTTCAAGAAAATCCAAAAGCCCAGTGGTTAAGATGATGAGGGAGTTAGTGACTAAATGGTCTCATTCTAATGATGCAACTCAACAGGCCTTGAAGGAAGCTGCCACTGATAAAATAAAGAGGAGGGATAAGCTGTCTGATTCTGTGAAGAAGTGCCAAGAGTTGGCTTTAGAATGTGGGGCAGCACCAGGCAGCATTGAGTACTTTGCATGAGCTACAATTTTTGAAAAAGAATTTAACCGAGTTTTTCTACAACATATCAACTCGTGAAGCAAGGCTGGTTTTCTTGAAGAGATGGTGCCAGAGCGATAACATGTACTAGTTAGGATTGTGCCTATGTGGCTATCCTTGTGTCTGCTATTTGAAACTATTGCCATGTGCTTTTGATATGAACTACGATGATTTGAACTATTATCATGTTTGTACTGCTATATTAAAGTTTGTGCTGCTATAATCATGTTTGAGTTGATGTGCTCAAGTTGGTGCTGGTATAACAAAGCTTGTCATGCTCCCATCATCTGTGTACTGATTTTTTTGTTTCCTTGATCAATTAGGATGGTAATTCTTCAGATGGGGATTCATCAAACAATTCTTCAAGTGAGGATGAAGTTGTGGAGTTGGCACTCAAGAAGCAGAAGGTGGATCAGGAGTTTCTAAGTGTGGCCTTCATGTTTGGTATGTACTATGATACTGTTGGCGCTAAAAATCGGCCAGGAATCGGCCGATGATCTTCAGCGTCAGACACACGACCCGGGAGAATCTGCTTAGCTCCTGTTCGGATTATTGCCCTGGTGCGGTTCACGCGGCGTGCCAGTCAATCTGACCTGTTGATTGACAAGGAAATAAGAGTATTAAATTCCGGGCGTTCCGATCGGCTGGGGTTCCGATCTGTCCCTAAGAGCGCGTCAGCGAATCGGCCGATTTGCTATGAAGATGACCGGCTATGGATCAGCCGATAATCACGTAATAATTGCAAAGAAAACTGCTGGAGCGACTTAAACAATTATTACAGATGCAACACTTGAAATAGATCCAATCGGCTATATGACGATGAACGAGGAAGAGCGATGATAAAGCCAATAGTTTCAATCTCAAGCTGGATAACTGGTGATAATACTAGAACAACATGTAAAACCTATAATTCTAGTAAATATCGATAACTGGTGAATAAATCCAAACGAAACCACAGCGATGCGCCCGAGGTTAAAGCTCAGATGTTATTCGATAAGCGGAACCTACCAATTGGCCGGAGATCGAGTCGATGCAGCCCTGCCAATCCGTACAAACTCGTGAAAGAAGAAAAAGTATTGGCGAAGTCGCCGACTTGAAAGTAAAGTGCTATGAAAAAGTAGATGTGTTTTGTTGATTGATTTGTTCTTTTTTTCACAAAGCCCTGACGACTCCTATTTATACCCTAGAACCAGGACTCCTGGTCGATTACGACTTGTTACAATCTTATTTTAAACAGAAAAACTGCTATATCTATAATATCTTTATAAAGGAAATGGACTCCCGCAGAATCTTCCGCCGCCGTCTCCTAATCCAATCACGACTCTTTTCATTTGCTTCTTGACCGAATCAGCATCACTCCATTGACCAGCATAAGGCTACTTTTGACCGGGATCCTCTGTTGTGGTTCCAATCCGTTGGCGCAAGTTGCATCGCTAATCGGCCTATTCCCAACTGTAACCTCAATTGGCCGATTCTTTACTGTAGCCTTTAGATCTGCCGCTTCGGCCAATCTCCTCTCCTGACGCCGATTCAACACGTGTCAAAATCTGGCGTCAACACATGCCCCCCAGTTTCGGAGTAAAACATAATTTTTTACTTCGAAACTCTTTTCTTTAATCTTTTTCTCCGAAATGGGCGCAGTAAAAATCTCCTTCCATTTCGCGGTTTTCTACATAATGATTGCAATTTTCTCGGACCGGGCACTCGAGACAACTGTTCCCCTGGAATTCATGTAGACGGCGCGGCAAAAATCCCGCCTTTGCCCTTTCTCTCTCGGATTATCCTTAAGTACTGGCATTCTCCGCCTTCCTTTCTCCACGAGCCTAGTAATTTCCTCCAGCGAACCACTATTCATCTTCTTCCTGAGCCCTCTCGATCTCCAACCGCTCCCTCCAGCGATCTCGCCTGCGACCTGCTCCATCCTTCTAATGGTGGCGCCATCGGCAACTTCTCCAACTACGGAGGTTCCGTCGGCAACCCCCTCAGCGTCGGCAACTCCATCGGCAGCTCCTTTGACGGCTCCATCGGCGACGATGAGCTTCATCCCGGAGGTAATCATCCGAAACTTTCCTCTTTTACTCTTTTACTGCTCAAGCATTTTCTAAACCCATTCTCAGTTTTTCCCCTTTTTTCTTCTTTTTAGGCATTTCGGCACCAGATTACTATTCCTCTTTCCGAATCCTCCGAACTCATCTGCTTAGGCCCCATGGGGAATCCAGATCCAACTGACTTGATCAACCTAGAAACTCACAGAATTCCGTTCAAGCAATCGCCCATGGATTTAGGTCAGTGGGCAGGTGCATTTAGATCTTGGCCGAATGAGACCCCTGGCTGGAGAGAATGGTACCATAGAGTAGCCAAGTCTAGGAGAGTTCAGTGGGATGAACTGAAAATCGGCCAGTGCATTGATCTCTCTCTGTCCCAGATGGAGAAAAACGAGCCCTTAGTAATAGCAGCCTCTTACTTCTGGTTCGACGCACTCAACGCGTTCCTTTTTGGACATGGACCCATGAATCCAACCTTGGCTGATGT